>OX411764.1:16704165-17304165 GCA_948252205.1 Orthosia incerta | reverse complement strand
TACATATCTACGCAAAATCCACCAATCGGTTATGTGAGAAATTTTCATCCTCGTATTTTGCCCACAGTGCGTTATTCGTTTATTAAACCGTTTCAATAAAACTAGAACAAAATAAAAGGGACCCGGACGATTAAGGATCTGCAACCGGTCTCCCAGACCAACACTATGACTGGCAATTTTCCGCTGCCAAATTCAGATGAAAATAATAAAAACAAAAGAAAATCACGAACCTCGCACTGTGATACGCCCCGACATATCAGTTATTAATCAAAAGCGTAGCAAGAAGATTTTCAATAGCAATTGCAACCAAATTCGAAATTGAATTCTGAAATGGGCGTATAAGCTATCATCGATACCTTTCCCCATTTCAATGCAATTTAAATTAATTAGTTATGATACAATTGCATCGGAGTGGATTGTAACCTCATAATAGGTAATTTTGTAGAGTAAAATGGAAGTTATTTGTTTTGTGTAATGTATTATAAGTGCTGTGAAAGTTAATTGGAGAATCGGGTTTTTAATGGGAGAGTCGGTTAAAATCCTGCTTTATATTTATTTAACCATTTATGCACTCACACATAATATACAGACAAGAAGAAGAAACAGAAAAATAGGTACTTAGGTGATGCTTATTTCTATAGAAATCTCTCCCAGCATACCTGCGAAAGGAAAGATGAAAAAAAGAGATGTAGACATAGTGTGTAGAGTTGAAAAATAATTAACACAAAACGATTCAAAACTAAGTAATAACTAATAAACAATACTGAGAACAAATTAAATATACCTACTGTTATAATAATATATACAAAGATATTTATAAAATAAATATTAAAACAATAAATACGAATACCTATCTATATATATATAGATATATATATAAAAATTATAATACATAATTGTGTAACTATGACGGAATGGAAAGGTAGTGGTCTTTCACTCTTCTCTTAAAAACTGCAAGAGTTTGGCAGTCCCTAATGTCAGGCGGTATAGAGTTCCACAATCGCACTTTATATTTATTTATTTTATTGCATAAAACATGGTATACAAAGGTGTTACATGAGTTAAGAGGGAGATCATACATGTTTGGCTTAAGACCAAAGCATGCAAAATGATTAACACAACTTATGTTCAAAATATTTGATGTTCTGAAAAGCTCTTTGTGTTTTTGTACAAACATACATGTTTCATAATAGATATAGTGAGGGTAGTGGTAGCAAATCGAGTTTTTTAAATATTGGTCGACAAGATTCGTCCGGTATATATATTTAATTATTAATTAAAACCTCATGAAACGTTCAGCTACATAGGCGGACTTAATGCTTGTATTTATTCCTCCTAATGTTGATGTTGTTTAGATATTCTGATAACACCCCAAAGACTGACTTTTGATGGGATCACAGGTAGACCATCGGAATTCAGATATAGGATACTTTTTTATCTCGGTAGCACCTCAGTTTCGAATATTTTCGACATTTACGCCATTGAAATCGCGGGCAAAAGCTAGTTTTTAGGGATCCGTACCCAAAGGGTAAAAACGGGACCCTATTACTAAGACTCCGCGGTCCGTCTGTCTATCTGTCTGTTTGTCTGTCACCAGGCTTTATCTCATGAACCGTGATAGACAGTTGAAATTTTCACAGTTGATGTATTTCTGTTGCCGCTATAACAACAAATACTAAAAACAGAATAAAATTAATATCTAAGTGCCAATCCCATGTCCCAGTCCCATGCAAAAAACGTGTTTTTTTTGCCGTTTTTTGCGAACCCTTCGTGCGCGAGTCCGAATCGCACTTGGCCGGTATTTTAACAATTTATTCTTATTAATTGTAGATAGGCTTGCTGTATTGTTAATTTATCATTATGATAATTAATCTTTAATTAATCTTTATTGGAACAATAAAACACATATACAATTATTTGAGTACGGAAATACCTGCATTAGTGGAACTGTGTCGCAGCTATTAACGCCCACCTCCAGAAGGGAGACGCAACGCTCCAAAATAAATTAAAATCAAAATGCAATTAATAAAAATACAAGTCAAAAAAATAAAATAAAAAAAAGAATAATGAGAAAACAGATCAATTAATCAAAATACTAGTCAAAATCTAAAATTACAATGATTAATCAATTATTAAGAATTAAATTAATATTCAATTACCTATATAATAATAAAGTCAAAATTTCTAAAATTAAATGAATTGTTCAAAATTAAAACTAAAACATAATTTCAAATAAACCTTCAATCATTAAAAATTCTAATCTAAAGCTACACAAAAAAAAACGAGCAGAATATAAATGAGAATCAATAAATAAAAGATCAAACGAAACACAAAATTTGAGAACCTTAAACAATAATAAAAAAATCACTTATTCAAAATTTAACAATATTCAAAAAAATAAATCATTCATTCAATTAATCAATAGAAGATAGACGTGTATGCGTGGGTGTGTAAAGAGTTTGTGAATGTGAATGAGAATGTGTGAATGTGAGTGAGAATGTGTGAATGTGAGTGAGAATGTGTGAATAAGGAGTCAGTAATGTATGTATGTGAGTGAGAGTGAGTAGACGAAATATCAATTTGCTGGTGGGAGAGCGGGCCCTACGACAAAACCCTAAAAAGATTTATAGAATTCAATCTTAAACAAAAAAAAACCCGCATAAAACTCTGCGATTAAAACCTTTGTTTATTAACTTCGTAGATACAATAAATGACTAGAATTAACACTAAACGCTACACAAATTAAGCTATGATTGCATAACAATCCTCTTTAGATACAACTCTTACCTCATTACTTAGTGAGCATGAAAGATCCTCCCGTTTAGCTCTAAGGGTGCGTTTCCACTAGAGGTATGCGAGAAAACTAAGTATTGTGTCTTTCTTTGGATTAAAGTAGATGCGAAGTTTCTTGTACGTTCTTTTCCATATTAAACTACTTTTACTAATGGACAGTAGAATCAATTTTATTTGTTTTAACTTATAATTTTTGATAATTAATAGTACCGTTTAATGGCCAAATTGAAATGAATAAATTTGACTTTGATTTTGACTTTTATATAGCAAAGCAGTATAACATAAATTAACATAACGCCTGTACTAAACGCTACGGGGAATCCCTTAAGGTTACACTAGTCGATCAATCTTCCATACAAACGTATTCTGGCGACTACTCCACTGTTTGACGATGTACGTTCAAAATAAAAAATTACATCAATTTGTCTCATCATTATTTAGCCCTACATGGAAACATAAAAGTAAAAAATATTTGAATGTTATGAGCGTCGAAAGTTCCATATTTTGACACTAATTTTAACGCATCTTTGGGCGGAAATAAATACCATAAAAAGAAGGAAAATTGCAAAACGGACTCCATACAGGGATAGATTAATAATTCAACAATGCGTTAATTATAGTAGTTTTTTCATGATATCTAGACTCGCAAAGATCTGTTCATAAAATTTCGCGCGCTCGTTTTCTTTCTAAATCATCATCCATTTAGATACAAATTTGCAAAAGTGCTAATTCGTACGCGAACTAGTTCTTTACTGCTCATCACAGCATCTATCTCTTTCACACGTGTTGTCGTATGAGTTAGCATGCATTTTAACCTCGCGCACAAAATAGTTCGTGCCGTCGACTAGGGGAACCTTAAAGTTAAGTAGAGTATACCCACGTTTAACCAGTAAGTCCCATATAGTAGTGGATTAATCTATTGCCATCAACTGAATACAAATCAAGACTACAGGTTGCTACTAGGATATTCCAAATGAAAAAGCCCAATTGAACTTTACATAACCCGGAATCAAAACCAGGGCCTCCACCTTAGCAGTAGCGCTTGCAGCCACTATATACAAATTAAGCAGTACAGCAGCAGGTCCTCTTCTTCCAGGCCTTTTCTATTAATTGTCATCTAGTCACTTTTGTTTTTATGGTAATGGGCTCGCGCTTGACCACTATCTCACCTGATGGTAAGTGATGATGTGGTCACCTCTTTTTGAGGCAATACCAACTTTCACAACGTCCATCTACATGCCTTCTTGTGCTTATACAGGGGAAAAATGGGGGGTGTAAAAATGTAGTTTTTTTATTAGGAAATAGCTGACGAAAAGTACCAACACTAGACCAGAATCATGTACCTACTGAATCCATGGTACTTTTTTTTCGCTTTGGTGTCAGACACACCCCGTTTAGCCATCCACATTCACACATCCCTCGCTTCACACATCCTCATTTCGAATCTCTGCACTTCTTTGTGGAAACGTGCCCTTACAATTTGCACGAGATGACAAGCGGTTAAGCCTTTGTTTTCTTCGGCTAAAGCCGTCATATTTTCCTTTTTGTCTCTCGCTTTGCTGAGGGAAGTGAAAACTGTTTGTCTTTCTTACTTCGCCTAATTGAGTTCGTTACGATTGTGAAGAGCGAGAAAGTTTTGTCGGTTTCGTGGTGGTGTTAGTATTTTTAAATGCAGCTTCTGCTGTGGTTTGTAAGTTACCTGTTTTGAATTGCTATTTAAGAGATATCGTTGTGGGAATAAAGGTATCTCTATTGTTGTCATCTTCATCATCATTATCATATCAGCCGAAAGATGTCCACTGCTGGAGATAGGTCTCCTCCAAGCGTCGCCAAATTGATCGTTCCCATGCGTCCCTTATCGAGCGGATTCACGAAACCTTCACCAGGTCATCGGTCCACCTGGTAGGAGGCCTTCCAACGCACCGTCGTTCTGCGAGCAATGTGCCCTTCCCACTGCCACTTAAGTTTGGCAATTCTTCGGGCATTCGGGCTAGTATTTTTGTCAATCTTAACTTAATGTTACAAATGGGAATGTGAGTTAATTCATTACGCTTTCACGCATAATGGTAAAATGGAGTTGGATGAAACTTGACATATGAATAGAATAGAATTGAATTGAATTTTATTTTGCAAATATGGGTAATATACAACAGTTGTTATGATATAAAAGCTCAGCCATATTTTACCATTCGGCATGCAAACATTTACATTATTTAATTAAACATTATGGATAGACCAAAATTTGAATTAGGACATAGAGTACTTTTTATAGAATAGAATAGAAAAACATTTATTCGACACAGACACAACAAAACAACAATAATCACAAAGTAACAGAGAAGAATAGTAAAAAAGTACAAACAGGGTAATGTACCACTGGGGTAATAACATTCTTTTCACTAAAAAGGCCAGTAACATCATGATTATCAAATACAAGTCATATATACGTGTATCACGGAAAATTTTGCACAAAAGTAACTCTTAAACAATATTACTGTCGTATGATAGAGGAAAGAATGAGTTTAAGATTGTATTTAAGTGGGCAGGGCACATTGCTCACAGAACAGATAGTTTAGAGGACCGAAACTTCTGGAATGGCAACCGGGTACCAGAAGGCGAAGTGTTGAAAAGCACCACAAAGTAGACCGAATGAGTTTAAAATTGTTTATAAGTGGGCAGGGTACATTGCTCACAGAACAGATAGCCTATAGGACCGAAAGTTCTGTAGTGGCGACAGCCGGGTAACGGAAGGCGCAGCGTTAAATGATAAAAGATTTTATTTCTGTAAGTTGTACAAACACTTTTACATGTCGATCATATTTTTAAAACTAGATGAGGTCGGCGTTTCCTATCTGACTACTCTGAGAAGAAAGGCCGAAACAAACTCAGAGGTCACAGTCTCTTTTAAAGTCCAGACAAAAATCTTGGTTAGATCATATGAAGACCATGTAGATTGATGTCTGAAATGGTCTTTTGAGGAAAGAACCAGCCAGATTGAGTGGACCTGTCCAGTCAGTGCACGCATTTGTCAATAACCGAGCAGCTCAACACAGAATTTAAGGAGCTCAACGATTCGACGAACAATACCAAAGAAAGGACATTTGGGTAGGCCGCAAAACTGCTCAAACTGCCAGACCACGATTAAAAACTAAGATAAATTAAAAATAAAAAGTAAAAATAGTCCACATAGTCTTTACATTCAAAATAATTAAAATAAAATAATGTAATACTTTAAAAATTATATTCTTGTCATTGCAAGAAAAAAAAAAAAAAACAAAATTCACAGTGGAAAATATAAAAAATCAATATTTTAATTGGAGCAGCTCAATCCCAAGCCTTTTTGTCCTCAACGTAATCTTTAATGGTATAAAACGCTTTCTGGCACAACTTACGTTTAATGAATGATTCGTTGAGCTCCACAAAGTAGACCGTTACCCTCTGGATACTACAGGAATCTACGGGATGCTATGAGGCACAGGTTCGGTCGATATAGTGATACTTGGGAGAGGCCTAGTCCAGCAGTGGATGTCTTTCAGCTGAATTGATGATAATGATGAAACAGCTATTCTTAAGACATATTTTTTTATCTATATTCACAACGTAATATTCCAAACATGAATTAAAAAAGTATTGTGTAAACACGTACTTCATATTCGTGGATAGGTATAATTAAAAAAAAAACCATTGCAACATTTTCTTTCGATTTTCAAACAACTGCATCATAATAGTAGTTTATGCAATGGTCGAAAAAATACATTCGGTTTCGCCTCATGTGATAAACCCACGCTCGTGTTTAAATAACCCCTATTATATGACCATTGCATAAACTACTATTACTTGTGGTCGTTCTTATTAAGGGCCTACATACGCTTTAGTGCCGTAAAACGGCAACTTTCTAAAGCATACTCTATAGTAACGGCTACGTTTAAAGGTTTGAAAAAAATATATATTTATTACTGATTCATGTACATAATTTTGAACACAAGGTTTTTACGTGTAACTAATAGTTTTGCTTTAAAAAAATAATTAACAACACGATAATTTTCGCAACTTTTGGAAACTCCTCCAAAACGACTTGGATGTTTAAAAATATTTTTACCCAGAAAAATTTATGGCTGGTATTTCTTCATAACTAACATAGCATATGTAAATCAAATAATATTTTGCAAACAAAACTGTTCAAAAGGAGGTTCAATTTTGATATTTTGGCATCGAGCGAGCGCACGGCCAGTACTGTGTTAGCATTGGGGTGTATATATCGCCTTAATCCTCTTGCTGTAAACCCCTAGTTTCAAGTGGCCCGTTTTTCCCTGAACCAAAACGATAAAAAAACACCGTTAAAAGATTCGTTTTAAGCTTTCCAAATAAATCTCTCACAATAAGGTCAAAGAGTATCTACTAGTCCCTGAGGACCAATTCTACCAACCATTGCTTTTGCTATAAAAGCCTTATTATCAACCAGGTAAAACAATTTTTTATTCGTGATGAACCAGCTCTTACCCTCAATCTCACCTGATGAAAAGCATCGGATGAAGTTTTACGATGGAGCGAGCCTTGAATATAAGTGTTTATTCTTGCTTTGAAGACTGTCGATTTATAGACTGTAGACAACACCGACGCTAGTGTCAAAGTTAGAGTGAACAGGCTTCTTCTGGGTAAGCTTACTCCATCGTCGACTTTGTCTCTGTCACCTCTGACCTAGACTAGAGTCAAGAGCAAACGCATCATAAATAAAAAGAAAAAAATGCGCTGGTATATAGCTATGAGCATAAAAACGATTGTATCGCCCATACGAATGTTGGTCAGCTGACGTCAACTTTGTATGGAATATTCACTTTTTACGGCAATTGCCTATGACTTCCTTGAAGAAAGTTGTTCAATTATAAGAGCAGAAAAAGTGTATTTTTTTTTAAACTGTTTAACCACTGCACTGTGGAGCCCAAAACCGCCCGAGTGCCTTACCTGTGGCGGGTCATTCGGCCCGTATTACGGGGCGCCTTTTGAGCGGCCTTTATCACTTTATCACGAAAGTTTTGTATGGGAGCCATACATGAAACTTATGTTGTTGTAATGTCAATGAACTAAGCTATCAGATTTCAAATGGATTTTTCATGTTTGGATTTGTTTTGTATTTGCAAAAATTGTGTAAAGTCAGCGAAAGGGAATATTTTGCACAGTTTTTGTACAGAGGTAGTTAGAAATTAAAAAATAAATCATTATTTCAATAAGTTTTTTTTTTATTTACAAAAGAATACCCTATTTCACATAAATCAATCAATAAATAAACCTCCCCACACATATTTTTCGAAAAAAAAAAAATTTCTAAATACTTGACCCGACCGCCGTAAAAAAAAATAGTGGATTTTTTGTTTGTTATTGTTTTTGTTTTCGACTTCATTCAAAGAACCGGCGTTAGCACTTCAATTAGTGGCTTTAGTGGCGTTGTTAATTAACCTACTAATGTAAATAACCACAGTTTGATAAGAATAAGGCAAAATTAGATGGTGAAAAAGGACTTACGGCAAAACGGTCGTCATGGCTGGAACAATAGAGGACTTTGCTCGTTGAAATACGTATTTCTGCTGGAATTCACGACACATACACAATCACGCTAGTAAAATCACTTCGTTACTTATTATTCCATGACATTTTAACACCCGCAGCACTAAATTCACCATACACTCGAAAATATAACCATCGCCGACCTTTTCGTTATTCCCTTTTTTTTGTCTGGGATATCATTAAATGACTTCTCCCGCTCTGGGTGAAGCGAAAGGGCGTGTCAGACTTTTACTGACTAAATCCCACCCGTGTTCCTTCAGTTGCTTGTTCTAATCCCAAGGGACCATTATTCGGGAATGTAAAGTAGCCTATGTACTATTCCAGACTGTAATCTATATCTGTGCCAAACTTCACCAAGATTCGTTCAGCCGTTCTGGCGTGATTGAGTAACAAACATACATCCATCCAAACTTTCACATTATTACTAGCTTCTGCCAGCGGCTTCGCCTGCGTGAATGTCGACAATTATCCAGCGGGAAGTTATTCCTGGGAAAAAAGTATTCTATGTCCTATTCCCGGCTATAATCTATTTCTGTGCCAAATTTCATCCAGATCCGTCCAGCCGTTTGAACGTAAAGAAGTAACAAACACTCACAAATTCGCCTGTATAATATTAGTGTGATAAATAAAGTAAGATTATTGCTGTGTTTCATGTAGTTAATTCGTTTTTTTGGGTTTGTATTTTTATTATGTTGCACTAGCCCTGTTTTGCTTCTGTATTACCTTCAAGTCCATCTTTCTAACTAGCCTACATTGTACCATTGCAGGGCAAAGCCTTTGGCCAAACAAAGTCAAAGTAAAATCTTATAGTTCAAGTGGTCAAGCGCGAGCCTATCAAAAATAAAAATAAAACAAATACTGTCCATCAAACGACACTTTTGAATGTCAACATTTACTACTTATAAATTAGTATTAATTGATTCTACCGTCCACTCGCAAAGGTAGTTAGAACGGACAAGGAACTTTTGAAAAAAAAGAAAAGTGATTTACAATATTACACGTGAGGACGATGCATCTAGAATAATAATATTAAAATATTTTAATTCTCTTCCACAAAGGTTTCTTAAACTATTACATAATGGTGCAATATTATTTGGTAAATCCTTTGTGGGAGACTGGCATCCGCACTAGGAAATCCTGTAACACAGATTACCAGGCCCCCCAACAGAACTATGATTTTTAGTCGATTTGATTACAATTATTGCTACCTTTGGTAAAGTACACGGAAAACAATAGCATACATATTATTTTTAAATTATTATTACAATATTTATATTAAAGAATGATTAAATTCATATATTCTTAGATTATTATTACAATTTTTATATTATAGTATTATTAAATTAAATTCAAATATTCTTAGATTAGATTATTATTAATTATTTCTAACTTATTGAATTTTTTTACATTAAATTAATATACGATTATTATTCATTATTATGAAATTATTACAAAATGTCTAAATTCATACAATAATTAAACTAAATTGTTATGAGTTGTGAAGTAATGGTGTGGTGTGGAGGTCGTTATTTTGTGGTGTGGGAATCGTAATGATGTGGTGTTGAGGTGAAAATATAACTAAGATGGAACAACAAGAAGTTTTTCGGTTTCATCATATCCTAGGGTTAGTAATAAAACTAGTATGCTAAAATAAAGCTAGTATGTAGTAGTATGTATGTATTACAAAGTATACCGACAATAACAGGTAAATTTATTATTTTATAGATAGTAACATGGTACTCACATACTTACAAATATTGCAAACACTTTTTTCCACACATATCTGTTTTTGGGTTTTAGTCGTATGACCAACTGGCAGAAAATCCTGATTTTATGTATACTGATTTTCAACTTTAATTATATAAACGAATCTGCAGGAGAACCAAAGTAAAGATTGGTTCTTTACTTTTTGAGAAATGCAATTAAAAAATATATTAAGTAAACCAATTCGCCGAGCAATTGCACATGACGTTGCGTACGAAAAATAATTTAAAATGAAGCTTTGTGAAAAGCACCAAACACAAATGGGAACGCCAAACTTGATCCCGAATTAATTCCGTGGCATAATTAAAACTTTGAACTCGCTTGCAAAATTGAAACGCTGTCATATCAAAAGTGGAAAAGGCTATATGGAAATTATTTCGTGAATAAATATACCTAGGTATATTATGTTTACCTGATCATTATTCTGTGGTGCAAAATTGATGTTTCGGATTGCTTTTTTAATACACGAACGGCGACATCGACATCTGATAATTATGTAAGTCGGCTTCTTTAAGATGTACTTCCTGTCTTCAAATACAATATTATTTAGGCATGTATTTAAACGATCGTTTTGATTATGCAAAAAAAGCAAGCAAATAAAAATGCAAATAATTGAATTTTTCTAAGTACTAATAGATCAGCCTGCTAAAATAGGTAATTCTAGCCGGATATTTTTATTTTAGAACTAGCAGTTGCCCGTGGCTTCGCTCCCGTGGACCCCACAGGACCCGTTATTGGGATTAAAAAGTAGCCTATGTTACTCAGGAATAATGTAGCTTTCTATTGGTGAAAGATTTTTTTAAATCGGTCCAGTAGTTTCGGAGCCTATTCGGTACAAACAAACAAAAAAATCTTTCCTCTTTATAATATTATTATTAAGTATAGAAATATAGATAAGAGGCATTCCTGAATCGTAGGTGCATTTTCAGACCAGACTCAAAATAACTGTAATAGAAATTGGACTCGGGCGAAACTGTTAGCCCTGCCACCTTACCACGCCAATGTTATCCATACCATCGTGACATATGTATCATCACGCTAAAACAAGCAGAGTTAAAATTCGTTTTTTAATCTGGAACTACGTAAGCATATGATTATAAAAAAAACTGGCCAAGTGCGAGTCGGACTCGCGCACGAAGGGTCCCGTACCACTATCGCAATAAACGGCAAAAAAAGACACGTTTGTTGTATGGGAGCCCCACTTAAATATTTAGTTTATTCTGTTTTTAGTATTTGTTGTTATAGCGGCAAGAGAAATACATCGTCTGTGAAAATTTCAACTGTCTTGCTATCACGGTTCATGAGATACAGCTTGGTGACTGACGGACAGACAGCCAGAAGGATCGTGGAGTCTTAGTAATAGGGTCCCGTTTTTACCCTTTAGGTACGGAAACCTAAAAAGTCTTTCACAATTAGAACGCTACACTGCTGCTGAGTACCATAGAATTTTTATCTATAAAAAAATCAGAAGCTGCGGGAAGAAGCTGTTGTAATGGGATTTTCACTACCTTGTTCCATATTTAAAAATTTGATAATTGTGTACTACTTACCAATATTCAAAGCAGAAATTGATGCGAAGAAAATTAACACCTTCCCAACCATAGTGAATGATTCTGAAACAAGAATAAGCAATACTGTTAATTAAGTTATTTTTTTGTTTTGTGTGCATTTAGCCAGTGTCACGTTTAGAATAGAATTCTAGTTTCTTTAGATTTTAGTCCAATGTCTTATTTAGGCCCCAATAAAATGGCGGTAACTTTATTGGAAGCTTCTACGGAGTTTTGTCGACAACATGTACAAACTCATGTTCTACCGCTGTGTTTTACTTGCCCACACTCGTGCACGCTCACTTACAT
The DNA here is from genome assembly GCA_948252205.1 of Orthosia incerta. Classification (NCBI taxonomy): domain Eukaryota; kingdom Metazoa; phylum Arthropoda; class Insecta; order Lepidoptera; family Noctuidae; genus Orthosia; species Orthosia incerta. The sequence continues at coordinate 17,292,190 of OX411764.1, read as the reverse complement.
TATTAGAATAAAAACTTTTTACACTATTAATAATCGATTTAACACAATTTTAGGAAAATAAAACAGAGAAGCAACATAGACGCCATCACGTTCCCGCTAAAACTCGTTGTCTAGAGTAATTTTTATTCTATTTTTTGTTACTACGTAGTTAAGGAAGCAATTCTCAAATTTGAGAAACGCTTTCTTTTTGAAATATTTACAATTTTACAGTTTCAGTAATATAAAAGCCGCACGGGTAGATCTTCAAGGTAAAGCCGATATCGATATGTGGATGGGTGTGCGATGTTCTGACAGTATAGGCATTTGTCTGTTATCATAACTAAAAGTAAACTAAAACTAAAAGTAAGTTTAACAATACTTTCGTAGTAAGAGAGATACGGTATATGTCATTTGTGTAAAGATCTGTATTTGATTGAACAATTACTGTAGCAAGTTATGAACGTAATTCTATGGTATAAACCTACGCTTGACACCTGTTATGACACCCACGCCATTGTTTGAAATAGTTTATTTGTAGGTAGTAGACAAAAATATTTTTTCTCACTTTCACACACAAGATATATATTCATAAATGCCAGGTAAGTTAATGTATATGGATACAAAATTCACAAGCGGAAATAACTAACAAAAGTACAATTTTCTCAGAATGATGGCCTAAAATGGTTGACAATGGAAGAACTTAATCTGTTCTTCCATTGTCAGCCATTTTAGGCCATTATTCTAAGAAAGTTCTACTTTTGTTAGTTATTTGTGCTTGTGAATTTTGTACGGTAAGTGTCAAAACACAAAACAAACTGCCAAACATTAGTGTTATTAAAAAAATGTATTTCTTACCTATCTATTTTATATTTAAGCAGGAAATGTAAAGCTATATTAGTTTTACTTTTATATTATTTATGGTTTGTGCATCTTAAGATCAATGTGTCGCTTCGCTTCGACTATGTCTCATTGTGCTTTTACCCCAAGCAAATCCTCAGTCTTGAATATAAGTATTGAAAAGAAAACCACTGTTCTATCTACCATCTGCATTTATCTCGAGTAAAGTGACGCATCGAACGACTCAGACGACTTTGCATGAACAGAAAAAAAGATAAAAGTAAATAATATAGTAGCGGTATCTTCTCGTCCACCTTACCACAGAGTCTCTAGACGCAGGTCTATAACCAGTGTGTGTTGCTAGTGATTACATATGGAACCGAAACGTGGTCGTTCACAATGGGCCTCATCAGAAGGCTTAGTCACCCAAAGGGCAATGAAGAGGGCGATGCTCGAAGCTTCTTTGCTTGATCGAATCAGAAATGAAGAAAGCCGCAAGCAAAACCAAGGTTACCGATATAGGCCGAAGAGTTGCTTAACTTAAGTGGCAAAGGGCAGGGCACATTGCTTGCAGAACGGCTGGTCGATGGGGCCGAAACTTTCTGGAGTGGCGACCGCGTACAGTTGAAGTAGCGTTGAAAGGCTTCCTTCTAGAGGGAGCGATGACCTGGTCAAGGCTTGGAATCCGGTGGATGCGAAACGCACAGGACTGATCAGTGTGGCGACGCTTGTGTCCAGCAGTGGACGTCTTTGGGCTGATATGATGATAAAGATGAAATAAAATACCATGTCTATAGGCACCAATAACACACATAATATTGCCAACGATCACGATGAAAACAAATTACAACGCCTGTAGTCCATTCACCCCGATTCAAAAGGGTAATTTATAAACAATCGGCGATCAAATAATGACAGTTGACGTCTGTCCTCGGTCTAAACCACAGAACACGCAACATCGAGCAGCGACTGACACGCCATTTCTAAAGCTACACTTTTTAGTAGGAGTTTGACCGTGGTTTTGTATCGCTACGAGTGTATTCGCTGCGAACAATACTCGCAGCGAGTATTCGCTGTGTCTGACCATAGCTTAAGGGAGGTCGACTACGACCTTTTGCCTTCAGTCAGTAGCGCGTTTCGTGATCGCACCTCTGCATTTGTCGCATTTTCATCATTCAACTGAATTCAAATTCAAACAAAAGCATTAACAGGCGTTCGCAGGTAGGCAGTCACTACAGTACACGCAGGTTTTTTTTTATTATTACTTGTGTTAGCGATCTTTATATTTAATTGAGCACACTAAGTGATTTTTCTATGTTGGCAATAATTTGTTTGATATTTTTATGCTTGCAACAAAGATGGACTGTTTTTTGTCAGGTTGGTAAACGACAAGCTTGCACTTCTCGTTTCCCGCCCATTTCGAGAATATAAATATTGTAGCTCTTGCCATCAAAGGCAGTCTATTTTTGATCGAGGCTACATTAATAAGTATGAGGGTAAGTGCTTTATAAACTGTATTCTATAAACTGTGTTCTATAAACTATGTTCTATAAACCATGTTCTATAAATTATTTTCCATAAACTGTGTTCTGTGTGACTGTGTATTTGATATGAGAATACACTGGGTGAGTAAACCCTTTCTAAGCATTTTTATTTACATCGCCATCCCCGCCAAAATACCCACACAAGATTTTAGTCTTTTAAGTAAAAGCCGACACTTGTCTTTGTCAACAAATTGTTATGTAACAAAAAAAATACGTTAGTACATATAACTTTTTGTATTTAATTTATGTATTAAACTTTTATTAGCTGAAATAAAAATATAGGAAAATAATTGGAGAATGGAACGATGTTATGATGTTAAGCATTGGGGATTACAATATTATCACAAAAATTCACTAATAAATATCATAAAAATTCAGCAGACATTTTCTGAGTCTGTATTTATGCTGTATCGCGGTAGTAGCGATACAAAATCGAGTTCGAGTAAGTTTTTCGAGTACGTACGTGTGTACCCACCATAATACGAAGCGGGGGCTTGCGTCAACGCAACGCACTAATGAGGCCTCACGCTAAGGCATCTCTGAGACTCTAAATAAGTATCACTTCACGTTTAAATGCCCAAATGTAAGGAATTGATTACGTAACTTTTCGATAGCGTCTGGAGCTCCAATACATTTTTGACATTTTTATAATGGCCATCGCGACGCTTTTGTTGATAAAAGGTCATTAATTGTCTAAAGTCTCTGTACTCTGTGGCCTAAACCACTATCGAATTCGGTTCGGCGCACATACTACACGAAGTTAATACAATACAGGTATCGTGAAACAGAATTTGCTGGTCACATGTAATGTAATATTCAGATAGTTGGTTTCGAAACAATGAGGATTTGGAACGTGAACAATATTGTATGGAGATGGAAATATGTAGTTAAATGTGATATTTTATGCATATCCGAAGAATTGCCAAACTTAAGTGGCAGTGGGCAGGGCACATTGCTCGCAGAACGGATGGCCGATGGGGCAGAAAGGTTCTGGAGTGGCGACCGCGAACCGGAAGACGTTGCGTTGGAAGGCCTCCCACCATGTGGACCGATGACCTGGTAAAGGTTGCAGGGATCCGCTGGTAGTGGGACGCACGGGACCGGTCAATGTGGCGACACTTGGGGGAGGCCTATGTCCAGCAGAGAATGTCTTTCGGCTGATATGATGATGATTGATATCAGAATTAAGATACCCTTTACGAGTGTTACTTAAATATAAGACCCGCAGATAGAGACAGTTAATCTTCAGGAGGTCCCTCACCTGGAGCGTTCGCCTGTTATGTAACATTTCAGATTCGATGTTGAGCATTACATTACAGTACTGCCTTCCTGACTGGCGAGCATTCACCTGTAATGTAACAATCGATTCGATTTTGTTATGCATCACAACTGTGGTGCGCACTATAAGTTTTCTTCCCTCACCAATGTAATGCTCGAATCTGTAACAATACAGGTAGCGCACTGTGATGCTCGGTTCTTCTCACTTACTTATGTAATGCTCGACTCTGTAACGTGACATTACAGGCGAATGCTCCAAGTGAGTGCGTACCTTTAGAAAGAAAGGAAAAGTGTTATTTTGTCACACAAAACTATATATTTTCACATAAAATAGCTTAAAACTAAACCCTTAACGATAATTTTAGAAGAATTAATAATATTACTAACCCATACATAACATGCTTTATCTTTACCACGGCATTGCATATTTGGAGAAATGGCGTGAAATGCGTAGTTGATAGGCCTACATAGTATTTTTTGGTGACTGCGGAAACAAAGAGTAGAACAAAAAGGAGAGAGCTGTACAAAGTAAAGCAAAGTCTAGATGAAAATTGCAACGTTTTGCTGTATACCCCATACTCATAAGCTTTCTTGTTTTTGTTCTAACTTTTGTCACGTTTGTTAAAACAGTTACTGTATTGGCTCTGGGGTAATTATTCTACATAGAGCCATTTTTGTGTATATAATATCTGAGTAAATAAGTTGCATCAATAGTTAAAATGAAAATGTTCATTGGTAGACATACAACTCCCTCAAAGTTTGCCAAAAGCTCTTTAATATTCTTGAACTTATTTATACCAAACACGAAAAACAAAATGCAAACGTATGTTTATTTCAATTCTGAACTTACTCATTACAATAAAAACGGAAACCGTATTTTGTGTATTTCTTCCGTCCCAGATGGATATATTTATACTTAGCTCGAGGAAACGTTTCGTATTGTTTTTGCATTGAAAATAAGTTTCGAGTTTGTTGCTGTTTCTTCAAGAACAATGTTATGCAAGGAATCTTGTAACTTTTATTTGTGTTTGAGTTGTGTTGGACTGTATCAAATGTAACTTGAATGTAACATTAATAAATTTGTTATTAAAAACTACACCGTATGCTTGATAGAAGGGAAACTTCTTAAGAAATAAGGAATAGGAAAGGTTTTGAAATGTAAAACATTTATTTGACATAGACTCAGTACAATAGCAACAATGACAGTGTAAAAGAGAATGGTACACAATCAAAAATTGTGCTAAGCTTACCCATACCGAAATGGTTATTCAGCATTTGCTGGGCGTCAGAAACCCAGCGCCGGTTTTCAGTAAAAGCAGAAAGGAGTTATATATTTCTCTCATAAAAAGAAATATGCCTAAACGTAACGCGTCCTTGAAAATTTACTTTCAATTCTCGTCAAATTATAATTATTATATCACCACCTAAGAAGTTTCACTTACTTTCAAAAGTAACTCTTGAAGTAAATGAAGTATATGCTACAGGCGTATCAAAACAACTTGTTAGTGATTTTAATAAATCTCATGCTTGGAACATTGAAACAGTAACTGTAAAACTCTTTAGAATAAAAGTTAGTCAAATATTTTAATCTTTGTATGATCCGTTTTATCAAATCTCACACGAGTGAACTCGTCACTCGTGTGAGCTTAAACCGCAAAATATTAGAAAGTTCTTTAAATATAATGATCATGCTAATAGCACTCCAAGATCTGCTATACAAGGCCATAAGAAAGGTAAAACCACTCTTTGAAACGACAGACCATCAGCAAGTATTAAAGTCCCCAAATTCCTTCCAATGACTTTCAAAATTCGAGGATTATAAGATGGTACCTTGCAAATTCCATCGTCTCCAAATCTCGAAAATTTTCGGATCTTAAAACCTCCGTATGAAATCCGTAAAGCTTAACTTTTTCAATATAACGTTGGATATCAAAGTAAACAAATGTTACAGTAAAAAATCTTGTACTTGAAAAAGTTTGAGCACGTCTTAAGCTTCCAAAGTAATACTTAACACGCACTTAAGGGTCGCGTTCACAAGACATCACGGTAAGTCGCTTCAACTTGATGTAACTTGAGTTAATGGCAACAGGACTTTTTACTCCGATGGAAAAAAATCTAGGAAAATATTTTCTTGGTTTAGAAAAGAGGAATCTGCAAAGTTCTGAGGCACAAAGGAAAATATATTTCAGCGAGTTCTGGTAATTATGGGATGAAGAGAGAAACGTGTAAAAGTTAATTTTTCGTTATTGTATGACTTTATCAACAAAATATTATGTAGCAAATACGTTGGTACGTATTTAATTAAAAATATAACATACGACGTGTATGTGTCAGCTATAGCTTTTTCGTTTTTCATTTTTGTGTCCAACTTTTATTAGCAGAAATAAAAATATATATTGAAATTAATTTAACAATGAAATGATATGACAACGTAAGAGACTGGTAATTTAATATTTGGGTCTGAAAGTGATTAGTGGATTTGATACTGTAATAAAATATCATATAAATTCTACAGACAATTTCTGAGACTTATTAGTAATCAGACTCATTATCAAAGCGTTAATATTGAGTGACAGCCTATAATTAATCAGAGAATTTAATGATGCGTGACGTATACACAGACAGGCTTCTTAATCCATCTTTTAGCAACATTCACCTATATTCAACATTCATCACCATCATATTTCTGCCCTTGTATTATGTCACTTTGTGTCGGCGTAACACGCTTTCTTCTTCTATTTCATTTTCTATCATATCCCTCCTACACACAGATACACACACATACACTACCTACACTACATTTAGCATATAGCTAATTTATAGTAAAGTCATAAGCTCAAAGACACAATAAAATTGTGCGGCTCCCAAAACACGCAAGTTTTCCTATCAGATTTTGTAGAGCAAAATGTTTTTACTGAACGATTTTTCACAAAGATTACGTCATACATGGTCCTAACTTTGGTACTTTTACGCTCGCAGCAAGCAACCCAATTCCTGACTTTATGTCTCTCCCCGCTGTTGCGTCAAATAAAACATTACGTCTAGATATAAGTTTCAAGAGCAGATGTGACCAGACGCCGAGACCCCTCCATTCCATCTCTGTTGTAACATTTACTGTTTTGTCCAAAGCATTTGATAGACCAACTTATGATAGAAGGTATATATTATAGGTATATAGGTATATAGTATAGGTATATAGGTATAGCATTTTAGTGGTGGCCCCGCCTGTCTAAGTTTTTAGGGTTCCATCCGAATATCTATTACAAAGTTGAATAACTTTTGTGAGTTACAAAATATGAATAGTTTTTGGAAATTTTATGAGTGCTGTCGCAAGGTTCATGTTGTGGACCGGTCTTATTTCAAAGTTTTATTGTTATTCTTTTGTTCGTTCGTTATTTTACGGAAGAGCGTGTAGGATATTTAAAAAGTTCAGAGTTTTCATTGTTAGTTTGTAAACGCTATGATGATTTTCATTGAAGATTAAAATCCAAATATGATTTTTAAAAACAAGGAAGATTAACGTTATTGAACAATAAACCTTATAAAATAAATTAACCCGTGAGAAGGCGCGCTATGAGCAATTTACTCACACAAAAATTTAAAGCAAATTTTTTTGGCGATACCGACGCCCTAACGTCTCGAGCGCCTAGGTACCTTCCTAACTATTCATCCCCTCCCCCGTGACGCGACTCTCGTGCCGGTCAGTTCTGTTGCGACCGCGCAGCTAAGTGTTTGTGGAGGCCGCGTACCATCGTGCGGCAATTTGCTCATCACGCGCTCTGCACCGAACATATTACTTAAATGTGTTTAATGTGTTTCGAGAGGCACACTTGTCCAGATCTCATGGAAGAGTAATTTTTTAAAGTTTTTGTTATGTAAGATTTTTTATTGTGATTTATATGAAGACTGTCATAATTAGAAAATAAAAATTTGTTGATTTGTTATATGTTTTAGAAGTTGCATTTATGTTTCATATTATTAATAAAAATACTTATTTTCTTACTTATTAAACCTTGTTTTATTCATATAAATCCATTATAAGTCAATAAGTACTATAAAAGTAGAAATATGAGCATTTAAAGTAGTGTGAGTAATTTGCTCGCGCGCGCCTCTCCATGTAACAAACAGAGGCGCGCCTTCTCACGGGTTAACCACTAATTTTCTTGTTTATTATTGCTCAATTCAGTTATTTAAAAATTGTTTGATAGCTGGTATAAAAATACAAAAAAATACTTGTAAACAAAATATCAGAATGTTTTGGTATTTCTAGCCACATTGTTACAATATTCAGTTTCTATAGGTTTGAGTTGCATGATTTCATCCAGTGCGCTTTTATAGCAGCCAGTGATTCCGAAATTCCATGTTGTAATCTGAGGAGACCGCTTTTTTTAAAAGCATCAAAAATTCGTTATATATTTCGAACGATTTATTCTTGTTACATTTAAATAAGCATGATAAATATGGAGTTCAAGTATTTGTTTTGTTTACTTGTTTTTTTATGCTCCACACTAGGAATTTCGCCTGTAAAGTGGGTGCGTTTACAAACATAATAACTTATAACTTACATACACAACGACCCAGAACCGGCACAACTACGTGTAGGTCATACAAATATTTGTTCATTGCGGCAATCGAACCCGCGAAACACAGCGCAGCAGTTAATCGGTCAACCATTGCACCCATGCACATGCATGTGCATTTTTTGTAATGAAGCGGTGGATGATTGTCAAAATAGTTTTAGTAGCTTACTAAATTAGCTTTAATTTATTATTCTGGATTTAGTTTTAGCTTGTATATTTTATAAAGAACAAATTATAAGATACATACGTTTTGGGAATACTTTTATTATGCGTACAGCAAAGGAGTGGAATTCCCTGCCGGAGTCTGTATTTCCTGTTGGCTACAACCTGGGAGTTTTTAAGTCAAGAGTGAATAGGTTTCTTTTAGGTAAGCGTGCTTCATCGTTGACCACATCGTCGCTTACCATCAGTTGAGATAGTGGTCAAACGCAAGCCAATCAATAATAAAAAAAAATACATTATTTCTTTCTTCATATCACTTCTAAGTTATTCTGGCAATGTCTTCTAGCATGGTTACTAAACTCCCTCATTTTTTTCATTTAAAAAATGGCAGAAGTAGTAAACAAAAATATCTATACATAGAATAAAAAAGTGAATTCTTAAACAGGTCAGCAAACTCACAGACCACTAATCAATTGTCAACTGTCAAATTGACAGTCACTATAAAAAGTGTTGCCAATTTAAAAACCTTAAATGCCGCCTCCACACGCTTGGCGAACAATGGTGAACACCAAACAGCAAACACGAACGTGTGGATGCGTGTTTGATTGTGTTCGCCTGTTCTTGTTTGTAATCGCCCGTGTTCGGCATTGGTGAAGGTTTTTATGCAAAAATCAAAGGGTGTTTGACAAACGTGTTTGCGATTCATTCACACGCTTGATCAGTTTAGTAGAATACGCGAGCTTGCGGGCGGCGGACGGAGTTAATAGTGGTGGTCAAATTTACGAATCGTGACATTTTGTGTATCATGCTAAATTGTAAGGAAAAATGAGGCGTTTAACCCGAAAGTAATCGCTGCCAAAACAAGCTTGTCGTCTGCCATGTTTGCCACTGCGGAATAGACTAGCATGTTTGTCAAGCATGTGGATGCCGTGTTTGTGGTGTTGTGTTGGGTGTTTGTGGTCAGTGTTCGGCACGTGTTTGCTGTTTGTGGCAAACAGCAAGCGTGTGGAGGCGGCATAAAAAAACGTCCTTTATATTCTTTCAATCATCCATTTCTTATCTAGTGATTATTATAAAATATTTCCCAATCTCACAAAACTCATTAACAAGAAGCGTTTGATACAAATTGACAATCGTACATCTTCTCTCCTTTAAACCATCTCCCAAACATAAAACTATGAGATATCGTAAAACATATAAAACTAAAGATATAAGGCGGGTCAAGTTGGGTTGATTTTACGATGTCATACTTATATTATACTTTCATGTTGGCTATGAATTTTGCTCCTTATATGGCGGGCAAGTTTGATGAGCGGGCTATATTACCATGTATATGGTCCATATTTTTGTGTGTATTATTATTTTTATCGCTTCATCTAGACTTGCGTCTTTTGGAGATTACTTTGACATTGTTTGCAAACTCAGATGTGACGTGAAAATGCGACAACTACGAAACGATCCTTTTTAGAAAAATTACTAACCAACTGCGATAGTGTCTTTCGAGCATATGTGTGTATGTACTCCATTTATATGGCACGCTCTACATCCCAAACGGCTTGACGGATTATGATATATGAGGTGTCGTTGGATTCGTCTTAATTGTAAGAGTGACATAGGCTATATAATTTTTAAATATGGAACCCCACAAAAAAGGGAGTGACACAATTATTTTTTTCGCTGTCATAACAATATGAGTACATAACATTAAATTTGATACCCATATTTATTATGACAACGAAAAAAATAATTGTATCACCTTTTTTTTCTGTGGGGGCGCCGTTTTTTGGATCTGCAGAATACTACGAATATGCATCGTCTCATCGTAATTGTTTAGTTGTGAATTTGTCTCCTTCTCTCCTTTTCAGACACTGTCAATCAATCTGCTTACCCTTTTCCCAATTAAGTTGGGGTCGGCTGCCAGTATAACCAGATGCATCTGAGTACTAGTATTTTACGTGCAGTGGCTGCCTATCTGACCTCCATAACCCAGTAACTGGGTAACACGGTACTCCTTGGCAAGGTTAGTGTCAGATTTTTTGGCTCCTGACAACCGCAACGACTTTCAAAGATTTTTCCAACACTGTAATAATGTTAAATTGGTATCCAGAGTTTATTATAATGGATCATTTATTCTTCGTAATTTTATTTTGCTCTTAAAATAATTTAGTTTTCATTATTAACGAGGCAGACTTTGTTCTTTATAAAAACAGTAAAGATTTATAATTATCAATTATCTAGTTTCTTGAAACCCTCAAACACTTCAGAAAAAATACACGAACCTTGTTTTAGGTTTAGAATCTTTAAACTCAAATTCAATAACATGTAATCTTTTAAACTTTTAAAACAAAATAAAAACAAGCAACATGTCTATAAAAAAAATTGGCCTTAAATTTAGCTTTTAGATCATCATTACAGAATCGTTTTGCCAGTGACTTCGTCTTAATTCACTACACTTATTATTCGACCCAAACACAACACAACACAGTAAAAGACAGTCATAAAAATTACAAACAAACTGCGCTGAACGTGCCAACACCGAGAGGGTTACAAACTCAGCATTTCCTGGGCGTCAGACACCCAGCGCTGTGTTTCAACTGGCACTGACATACTAATTTCATCCATAATTTATAATAGACTAGCTGACCCGGCAAACTTTGTTTTGCCATAAAAACACCAAACATTAATCTTATGGTAGCTCTACCTACCCTACCTTACCTATCAAGCCTACCTACCCTATCCTACCTACACTACCCTACCTACCTACCTACCCTACCCTACCTAACCTAACCTAAAAAAAAAAAAAAAAAAACATTTGGTTTGGATAGGTGAGCCCGTTCTTGAGTTATAAAATTACAACGAAAAGTGGCATTGATTTTTATATACATTATATTTAAATAGAAGAGGACAGTCCAGTGATAAAACCCAAAACCAGTCCTTAAACATTAAAAAAAAAACTACCCTAAAAACAAATCACAAAAACCAACCAGGCGCTAAGTGATACCGAACCCCTTTGGACAAGTGATCATGATTAATTGCTGCCTCATCAATAACGTTGTCAACGGCTAGCGATTAGCGATAGATGGCGCCACAGTAACACCCGGCTTGTTTCTAGGGTAATCTAGGGAAGAGGATTTTGGTTCAAATAAGGGTTGTTTGGATTTGTATGTGTTGAAAATGGTGATTGGAGAGTGAGGAGAAAATAATATTGATTCTGACCGTACTCATAGTTCACACTTCTGGTAATTAAAAATATACTTTCTAGGAGCTTTTTCATGGCCTTTTTGGAACGAAGTTCCTTATCGCGCGTTGCGAAAAGGGGCTAGACGGAAAAATTAAGACGAAAAGTTGTAACGACACTTTTTGCTATAGTTGTAAGCCGTGCGGCGTGCGCGTGTTTCGTGCGTGTTCTAACCTATACGCTGTTGTGTTTACGAAGTCGAGGGAGTATATATACATATATATACACACATATATACATATATATGTATATATATGTTTAAATATATATATACTAAAGTAACTTCGTTCCGTCCGGGTGTCCCTTGACACCTCTCAAGTTTTTTTATTGTACTTAGTGACGGTTTCGTAGGTTTTTAAAAAGTTATTCAAGGTGGGGGCCGTGAAGTAGACCACGAAGGACATGGAGATGATGGTATGATTTGGATGCTTTTGATAGGATTTGGCAACCCAGAATTTGAAACTGAACCCCCTGAGTATCCTTGCGTGATCGAATCATAAATGTAGAGATCTGCAAGAGAACCAGGGTTACCGACATAGCCCGAAGAATTGCCAAACTTAAGTGGCAGTGGGCAGGGCAGATTGCTCGCAGAACGGATGGCCGATGTGGCAGAAAAGTTCTGGAGTGGCGACCACGAACCGCAAGACGTTGCGTTGGAAGGCCTCCCACCAGGTGGACCGATGACCTGGTGAAGGTTACGGGGATCCACTGGATGCGGGACCGGTCAATGTGGTGACGCTTGGGGGAGGCCTATGTCCAGCAGCGGACGTCTTTCGGCTGATATGATGATGACAGTAATTATGTGAAGATTTAAACATCCTTATCTTTCAAAGGAACTTTAATTGTGGTAACTTGCACCATTCTAAGAAAATTTCGTTTATTCAGGTGTTTATACCAAAGTTATCTTATTGTTCCTGTTTAATAAATTGTAGTTCTAAAAACTAAAAAACACGCTTTAATGGTAAATTTAACTAAAAAGTCGCTAATCCTAAAGATCTTGGTAAGGCTAATGAGACAAACTATTTAAAGGCGCACGGTAGAATCTCAACTTTGACGTTCAAAAGTGCCGCTTATTGGCCTAGTTATTTTTGACTTTGACTAAATTATTGCATTGTCATCGGTCCTTGATAAGTGTGCAAAGTTTCAAATCAATCCCACGTTTTGAAGGGGGTGAAAATCACGTTCACAGATTCCGTTACATTGATACATAGATACATACCAAGCTAATAAAAGCGTGTTATAATGTACCGAAAGTTCCTACAACGTGTCATTGCTTTAGGCTTTGTGACTGCATACAAAGTATGATTTTAAAAAGCAAAAAAATAACTGTCTGGGAGAAAAATTCTGTGCCTGTTCAGTGTATTTTATCCTTATTTATTTGGAGTGATCCAAATCAATTAGTTTAGATTGAAAGATGATGTTTCTTAATCTTGAAAAATTCTGAAACCATCTTCACTACAGGAAAACATTGCTGATATAATTCCTCAGCTCCCTTGGGTATAAATGACATAGAAAGCCAATGGCTTCGAAACATAATATTAACACACTACTCAGGAAAATTAATACGCACTCAACCCCCATAGGACTCTGCATATGTAACGCCATCCGTTATTAATTCTGAAAATGAACGGAACCAGAGACTTTTTTTTCTTTTAACCGTGATGACAGTTTTGTTAGGTTTTTTGACGTTTAAAAACCACCGAATGAGGTTGAATACAATGAAATAGTGTTGGCTTGTTTACTTTTTATCCGACTGCTGAAGGAAGGTAATGTGTTTATCAGTCTATGTATGTTTGTTCCTATGTGGCGTTCTAGAGACCAAACGCGTTGACCGATTTTGATGATTCATACGACAATCGATTTGTCTTAACCTTGTGAGTGTCATTGGCTACATTTATACTTGGAAAATAGAAAAATGGCGGCTTTTGGGCGCCATAGTGTAGCATACATACATATGCGCGAGCTGGCTGACTAAAACCAGATGTATCCTTCGACTGCACAGTATGATTTTCTTCATGTTTACGTCTTTTTATTGCCAGGTAAATGACAAACGATACATTATAATGTGTCTCACTGTCTGGCAGCTAAGGTGTTTAGCTGTGCCTGGCCGCTAAGGTTTTTTGAGTTCTTGAATTTACCTTTTTATTTGGTAAAATTGATTTAGGTATGTATGTTAGTTACGTAAGTACAATATAGAGGCCAGTGAATCTGTACGTTCTAAGCAAAGACGTTTTTATAAATATTTGAAATAGGCAAAATTATTTTTTCTTCGTATATTAAGTAAGGCTGTTAAAAAGAATAAAACAGTTACAAACTTCAGTCAAGATGAGATTAATAAAACAACGTTAGGTACTCTCCAACTAATTGAAATGCTTTTTCCATAATAATGTAACAAGAACTAAACTTGAAAAAGCAGAATACAATACAGAATACATTCCCTAAGAGTCTGTTGTATCACTTCACATTCTAGAGTGCAATGTGGAGTTACAACTGTTCTCCAATCGAACGGTTTTTATTTTACAATGAGTTCATTGTTCAACCTTCTTGGAGTAAAGTCGAAATCTTAAGCTGTTTATTTGTAAGTCTCATGAGCTAGCTTATTGTGACAATAATTATAATTAATAAAATATGATTTAAATGCTTGTGTCATCTCTGATACCAGTAAGGTATAAAATATAATTAGATTAATATCAAAATCATCCATGATCGTTTTTCTGACACCTGTAAAACATAATTAGGCTGAGGTATACTCATACTTTTGATAATTCTGAAAAGGACTGAAATCTTGATGGTTTGGCCAATACCTGGTTAATTTCCAATGACCAGCCAACCCTTTTGCCAGGTATTAGGTATCAATCAAAGAACGGTTTACATTTTTGCTCGGCAATTAAAATGCACCGAACGGTTGTTTTTTTTTCTTTTAGGGTGCGATTTTTGCATAAACCGTTCTTTGATTGATACCTGATTCCTGGAAAAAATTTAATAGCCATTGAAAACTAACCTACAATAGGAACAATTAAAAAAATATGTACTATTTATTTGACACTTTGAAATACATCACATCACACATCATCAGCCTATTAATGTTCCCACTGCTGGGACACAGGCCTCCTCTCTGTGAGAGGGAATGGGCCGTAATCCACCACGCGGGCCCAGTGCGGGTTGGTGCATGTCACATGTCTTCGAATTTTTGGTTCTAGGATATGCCGGTTTCCTCACGGTGTTTTCCATCACCGTTTTGAGAGCAGTGGTGATGAAAGATACACAAAGTAAAGCGCCTGCCTGGGCTCGAACCCACGACCTATAACTTGTAAGTCGTGGCCGATACCACTTGGCCCCCACTGCTTCTTGAAATACATGTTACAATCAAATCATAATAAAATAGCACACAAATGTATTGACACAAATCTGATCCTAACCCCCAAACTAGGCCATGGTGACCATAAGATCTTAGAGCGGTATTAATTTGAGGGCGAGTAAGTGACAGATGTATACACGTCAGATACATCTGTCCCTTATTCGATCTCAAATTGATACCGCTCTAAGAGCTTATGGTCACCCCCCTGAACCTGTATTTTGGAGGGATAATTAATTATTGCATAACAACAGATATATAACAGGATTAACAATGAATGGATTGTGTGAATGATGAGAAGAGGTGAAATGTGTGAAGCTGACACGTATCGAACCTGAGAAGAAATGGTTTAATTGCAGACAGATGTTTGAGAAACACTTAATTACGCTTTGAAAATATTCTTACGCATTAAAAGCACTTCAACCAAATAGTTTGTTGAACAATCGAAAATATATGTTTTCTCCAAATAGCTATTTATTAGTTTTCGTAGTCACCTACATGTTGTAGTATTACATTCCAAGCACGAAATGAAACTTAACTAATTAGAGTTGTGTGGAGTGATATCCGAAAGTTCATGTCCGACGAAATTAAGTTCAAGCTGACCTCGCATTGTATAGACATTCCTTATATTGAACGGTCAGCTAATACTGGAAATTTGTAAAGTTGGTGTATCTATAGTTTAATATAGAGACAATATTTGTGGAAGTTTGGGGCCTTGGAGACAACTTCGATATTGTCTGAAAACCGAAATGTGTCTAGAATCTGCACCAAATATGATCTAGATAGATGATAATAAGCATTGCCATTCAAAGTAGCAATATTGCCAGAGTTTTGGAACTTTTTCCATTAGATTAGAATTGGATATCAAAGTTTTTGATGCCCAATTTTTATCTTCCCCTTCCCCTTTACTATCACGCTTGCACAGTACATAATTAATTTTATTAGATTTTATAGACTATGTAATTTATAAGTCTACTAGCTTCTGCCAGCGGCTTCGCTCGCGTGGAAAACAAAATATATCCTGAGGGAACATATTCCCAGGATAAAAAGTATCATATGTGCTATTCCTGACTATGATCTATCTGTGTGCCAAATGTCATCTAGATCCGTCCAGCCGTTTGAGCATGAAGAATTAACAAACATACAAACTCACACACACACACACACAAACTTTCGATTTTATAATATTTATTAGTGTGATTAGTGTGATAAATCTGTAAAAAAAAACTGGCTCTAGATCATAATTCAGTAGTACTGTCCTTTACATATTGTTCCAAACATTTTGTTTTCATAATCATCATCTACATATAGACAAGTGCCAAAGCCTTTGAAAATGGTAAAAAGTGAAAAAAGTAAAGTAGTATGAAACCCAATAGAAAAGGCAGAGAATATAACAAAAATTAAAGGGAAAATAATTTACGGGCGATCTGAGGTCGGGAAGTGGAAGGTGACTTAATACATCTTTTATTTGTTAAGATATAGAAGTTAAACTATTTATGTTTAACATTAAATAGTATTTAAAAGTTGTTAATTTGATTACCGTAGAAAATATTCAAATGTCAAATGACTACACATCTAATGACAGTTGATGTTAAATACCTGATGGTATTTAGTGGAATTTTGACCTGAAGGTACACTAGCGGGAGATGTAAATAAAACCACTGCGTACTGATCTGAGGTGATAGCTCATTTATTAAAAAAAAACCATTTGCTTATACACTAATCGCGGTAACAAAACCATAGTGACTTCTTATTCGACGCCAACGCCATCTATCGAGCACGTCGGAAGCTTTACAAAGAGTTAAGTCGTAAACATACCGCCCACCAAGGACGTTACTGACGGAATGTCCTTCTAAACTGAACTTAGTGGCAAATTGCGAAAAGTACTTGTTGTTTATTTGTACTACATCAGGAAATAATTTGCATTAAAATCGACAAGCTTTGGTTCTTATACATAACTAGAAAATCAATATGTAATGACTAACGAATGTTAAAATAACTTAGAGCTAAACATCAATTATTCTAAGTTATAAAAACAAAATGTAAAATTGTAAACAGTGTAAAGGAAAACTTAAAATATAAATGTATTTTATTAGATTTTCCACAGTTGATCTAAAGTTTGCAGGCGTAAAAAAAATGGTTGTATAAATCAATTCTCACAAGATTAAAAGTGTAAATTAGTTGTAAAAATCAGAGTTAAATAAAATATGTAAACAATAAATCAACAATAACAACTTTCTTATTCGACTACGGGTGAAATACATATTTTGAATGTTGGTCCTTTGATTGTTGAGGATTTGGTGCGTAACGTGACAACACGGTGATGTTGTCATCACTGGTCTGTTTACCCATTACATGATCTAACTACCAACGACTTGGCGGTAAATCGTCTTCTTTAATTTATTGTTTAATGTTTTTAGTCCTATTGTGTTGTTTTCATTTGTACTATTTTGATCTGTTTTTTTATTATTTTTCGTTTGTTCTAGTTTGACCTATTTGTTCTTGTTTGATCAATATTTTTAGTTTGACCTCATTGTTCTAGTTTGACCAATTTGTTCTTGTTTGATCAATCTTTCTAGTTTGACCTAATTGTTCTAGTTTGACCTATTTGTTTTTATTTGACCTATTTGAACTAGTTTGACCTATTTGTTTTTGTTTGACCTATTTGAACTAGTTTGACCTATTAGTTTTTGTTTGACCTATTTGAACTAGTTTGACCTATTTGTTTTTGTTTGACCTATTTGAACTAGTTTGACCTATTTGGTTTTCAATTGCCCAAAATTTTCTTTTATTTTGTATTCATTAACTTGTGCATGCAACACATTAATTTTAGGTGAACTTTTAGATGTGTCCCTACTAACTGCACCGGACAGGGCCCACCATAAGTTAGTGATCTGAGCATTCTAACGCACGAAACCGATTTTCTATGAAAGTTTTGAATTGGTTGAACGTTGGTAAGTAATTGTTGCAAGTAATAAGCTCCCATTGTTTACGGGTTTCGTTGTCTAATTTAAAGGTAACAATGTGTAAAACAATGACATCCCATGTCTTCACGTTTATTTCCAAATTACTCAACGCATTAAGACAATCGCACGTGGTATCAAGCAACTCCTTCAAAGTTGTTGCTGATTCCACCTGCATACGTTTTTGACCGAACAATCTCCTAAGAATACAATTTGTTAAATATTTTTTATTGTTATAACGCTTCTGTAACTGAGTCCAGCACTGAATATAATTGGCATCAGTTATAGATGTGTGACGTATTAATTGCTCTGCTTCACCAGAAAGGTGACCTTTTAGATAATGGAGCTTTTGCACATTATCTAAAGTATTATTTTTGTGTACTAATGATGTAAAAAGTTCTTGGAATGTTGTCCATTCATCATATTTTCCTGAGAATGTTGGAATGGATATTTTGGGCAACTTAACATTAGAACTACTTGATTTATTTATAATAGTTGAAGCATTATCGGTTTGATATTCAGAATCCTTAACCAACCGAATATTATTAAGAGCTGTTTTCATTAAACTTTTGTAAACAATATAAGTGTCTTCTGTCGAATCATAGATATCAACCACTTTCTGTACTATATCTTCTGCTTTATAACGTTCATATAACTTAGTTTTATTTTCTTTAAACAATGCCCAATTCCCTTCCAATAATTCTAGCTTTGTTTCTATGTATTCTAGCGTTAATCTATCTTTACCACATTTTTTAAAATTTGTCAATCCCTTTGTGATAACATTCTGTTGATCTTTTAAAACGTTAATTAAACCATCCATTTTTATAATTGATTTGTTTTCTTAATAAATAAATAAAGTGTATTTAAATTTGATATTTTTTTGTAAACACAACAAATGTATAAGTTGATAAATTTATATTAAATAAATATCAACTTTCTTAAAGTGATAAAATATACAAAATTTCTGAGTGTTGCAACTTAAGCAGTAAACTTATGAGTGCATAACAGCCGACCGGTTTTCTAAGTTGTACTCGTACAATTATCCAACAAAATGATACTAGTCCCAAACCACAATTTCAAATTTCACAAGTGTTTTGGAAACGCACAAAATCTGGTATAACTCGGGCATAGGTTCCCCGTTCCTCCGTTTTCTTTAAAATATTCTAAGTCCTTATTCTAACATGCACACAAATTGATAATACACTAAAAGTTTCTAAGTCTAAAAATGTTCTTAAAATTTTACAAGTCCAAGAATATGTAATAATTTTTTAAGTTGAAACTTCTTCACTAATTCCACAAGTTTAACTTCTCGTTGGAGTAGAGTTCAAAATCATTTGACTCGACCTTTGTCCAATTTGTGGACAAAATAAATAAATAAAATGTACTCACAAAATAAAACTGCACTTCACACAAACACAAGTGGCGCCCTCTTTGGCCACTATCTGAAGGCTGAACTGCGCGTGATGTCACCTGTGACGTCGATTGATGGCTGCGCCTGCGTCACCTTGCCGTCATCCAGTGAAGTGTTGATCTGAGAGTGGCGCCCTCTGTGGCCACTCCTTGAACTGGTCCCGCCAACGCTGACTCAGCACAACGCCAATGCTGGGCGAAGCTCGCTGCCGATGCGGGGAACCGTGGACTTTAGCCGCAGCGATCCACTGCGAGTACCACGGACGAACTCACAAAAAACCGGTACTTTATCGGGCTCGATGGACCAATGTTAAATACCTGATGGTATTTAGTGGAATTTTGACCTGAAGGTACACTAGCGGGAGATGTAAATAAAACCACTGCGTACTGATCTGAGGTGATAGCTCATTTATTAAAAAAAAACCATTTGCTTATACACTAATCGCGGTAACAAAACCATAGTGACTTCTTATTCGACGCCAACGCCATCTATCGAGCACGTCGGAAGCTTTACAAAGAGTTAAGTCGTAAACAGTTGACGATTGGAGGGGGATTGTTCGGACGCGAAATGGGTTGAGTCAGTTCGGCAGTCTGACTCAACGCGGCGCACCCTGGGCAACGTCGGCTCCAACTGTCGGGGCGGGCGGCTAATTTCAACGCACGAGGAAAGGTCACGGTTCCAAACACAGATCATCATCCATGATGGTCTGTGAAGGGAACCGGGCTAGAGGCGGGACGGCTAGTCCGTTGCTGCGGAGGCCATCTAACGCCTACTCCCCCCTCTGCTTACAGAGGGACGGTCGAGTGCGCGTGCAGTGGAGATGGAACCCAATCCCAAGGTCTCGCGTGCCGAGGGGATGAATGGCCGGAGGGTTTGTATCCGGTCCCTAGCGCAGGGAAAGGGACCTCACCCTTAAAAAGGAAAAAAAAACTAATGGAAAAAAGACTAAAGGAAAAAAATCCTCAGGCGGGTACCCTTGCGCAACGCAAGGGCGAATCCCGCCCCTCTATGGATTTCCTAGAGGGCAGCCCCATCGTATCTGAGGGGGGCACCAATAGTCTCGCAGGCCGGCAGAACACCGCTGACCTGCGCCACGAGCGAGAAAAGGAGCACCAGGGTCACCTGGAGCAACTGCGCGACGTGGATGCACCGCTTGCCGTCGCCGACGGCAACCAGAGCCGAGGAGGCTCAAGTCCCCATGTGGACGTACCTCTTGCCGTTGTCGGCGGCAACAAGAGCCGAGGAGGCTCAGATCCTGGAGGCAACTTGTCTGACCAGGACTCGCGTGGCCCCTCCAAAGTTTGGAGGAAGCGTCCGCGCAGTAAGGACTCGGGGTCGCTGGGTTTCAGCTCAAGTGAGGAGAACCTGTCCGCCCCGAAGGTATCAACGGGACGGAGAGGGCGGGGTCGCGCGGTGGGGGCCACCGCTCGGGTGCTGGAACGCGACGTGCGGGGTCGCTTCTTGCCTCGGCCCGACACGCCTGCCCCTGCAGAGTGCGTGCACAGCGACCCTGGGCACATGAGTGCGGACCAGAGCGGTGGCTCCACTACGTCCCTGCTAGGGGCAAACAAGGCGGAGGCGAATGCCGCAAAGCGGGCGCAACAACGGGCTGTCGCGGTTGACGAGGTCAGTGAGTTGGCCAGACAGGCCCGAGAGCGGCGCTTGGCTCGGACGGCGGATGCATCAGCGGTGGCGCTCAGCTGCCAAGTAAGAGACGGCCTGGATGTCGTCCTGAAGGTTGCCACTAAATCGGGCAACCTGAAGGGCACGTTCACGCGTGCCTTGAAGGACGCGGTGGACAGCATCCAGGAGGCGGTTGAGGTCCTCAGTAGCCGCACAACCACGGAGGAGACGGCGAAGTTGTGGGAGGAGAACAGCCGTCTCCGTTCCGAGCTGGAGGACCTCAAGCGGCAGTTTGCTGCTCAGAAGGCAGCTGCCGGTTCGTCCGTCACGGCCCCATCGCTGGCCCCGTCGTCGGTTCAATCCCCGGCCCCATCGTCGGCCTCTGCACTTGCGGATGCAGAGATCGAAAAGATCGCACGCATCTGCATGATGCAGTGCGGTCAAATGGTGGGTGCCCGGTTAGAGGCCATAGAGGCGAGACTGCCGGCTGAAAACCTCCGTCCACCGCTCGCTGCGGATAAGCGGAAAAAGGAGGCACCCGCAAAACCGGGCCCGGCGGCCGCAGCGGTCGAACAGAGAAGAATCGGGCAAGAGGCCGGCAAGCCCGCTAAGGGTAGGTCCACGCCCACTTCTCAGCCGGTGGCTGCGACTCCGCCAACACCACCTGGCCCCCTTACGGAGGCTTGGACGACGGTGGTCAAGAGGGGCCGCCGTCGAAAGAAGAGAACGGCGCCGCCGGCAATCACTGGAGCACCCGCACCGGCATCAAATAAGGCTGAAGGACCGTCTAAGGTCAGAGCCCCACGCTCCGCGGCTGTAGTGATTACGCTGCAGCCCGGAGCCATAGAAAGGGGCGTCACTTACAAGGCGGTCCTGACAGAGGCGAGGGCCAAAGTCGCGTTCCCCGACCTTGGAACACCGTCCGGCTTCAAAATGAGGCCGGCGATTACGGGGGCGCGGCTGCTCGAGGTGTCGGGTGCCTCTAGCGCTGAAAAGGCAGACATTCTGGCCGCCAAGCTGCGGGAGGTCCTCAACCCTGAAGACGTCCGGGTGTCCAGGCCGATGAAGACGACTGAGCTGAGAATCGACGGTCTGGACGACTCGACGACCCCAGCTGAGGTCGTGGCGGCCATCGCCCGAGCCGGCGGATGTCCATCCGAGGACGTTCGGGCGGGTGAGATCCGCGCCGACGCTACCGGGCTCGGCATGATTTGGGTGCGGTGCCCGGTGGTGGCGGCGCAAAAAGTCGCTGACGGCGGACGACTGCTGGTGGGGTGGGTTGCAGCGAGGGTCAAGCTGCTGCAACCCAGGGCATTGCGGTGCTATCGTTGCCTGGACATTGGGCATGTCAGGGCACGATGCACCGCTGAAACAGACCGCAGCGAGCAGTGCTATCGCTGCGGTCAGCCCGGCCACAAGGCGGCCCAGTGCTCCGCGGCGCCAAACTGCAGCCTCTGTACAGCTGCAGGGAGGCCCGCTGGGCACAGAGCGGGCGGCAAGGCCTGTGGCGTACCCGCGCTGCAGCAGAAGAGGAGAAGGAGGGCCAAGGTTGCCGGGGGCTCTTTACCCCCCCGTCAGCCTGGCTGCCCTTCGGCCGACTCCCGGCCTAGGAATGGAGTGGAGGGAATGGATTGCGCATAATGGCGCTCTACCATTTCCTCCAGGGCAATATCAACCACTCTGCCAGAGCTCAGGATCTCTTGCTTCAGAGCATGGCAGAGTGGTCGATTCACGTGGCTGTGGTCGCCGAGCCGTATTCCGTCCCACCCAGGGATAACTGGGTTGGAGACCTCGACGGTTTGGTGGCCATTATTGGCGGGGCTCTTGTCAGCCCGTCCCGAGGTCGTGGCTGGGTGGCCGCCCTCGCGGACGGCGTTGGCATAGTTGGTGCGTATTTTTCGCCCAACAAGAGTCTCGCCGACTTCGAGAGTTTCCTTGTCGAGTTGGGCGCCGTCGTAGGCCGAATCCACCCTCGCCCTGTGCTGTTGCTAGGGGATCTCAACGCCAAGTCTTCGGCGTGGGGATCTCCAGTAACCGATGCTAGGGGTGAGGTGCTGGAAGAGTGGGCAATCACCACTGGCCTGGTCGTCCTAAACCGGGGCTCGGTCCACACGTGCGTGCGGCAGCGGGGCGGTTCAATAGTGGACATCTCATTCGCTACTCCTGCTGTCGCGAGCCGTGTCCACGACTGGCGTGTCGCCGTGGAGGTGGAGACGTTATCGGATCACCGATATATCCGTTTCGACGTCTCCACCCAGACCGCTGGCGGCCGCGGTTCGCCAGCCTCGCAAACGGACGGTCCGCGATGGGCGCGCAAGCGCATCGACAGGGAACTTCTCGAGGAGGCCACCATTGTCCAGGCCTGGATCCGGGAGTCGGCAATGACCGGACCCGTCGACGTCGAACAGGAGGCGCTGTGGTTCCGCGGGGCGATGACGCAAATCAGCGACGCGTCCATGCCCCGGGTCCACGCACAGTCAGCGAGGCGCCAGGTGTACTGGTGGTCCGCCGAGATCGCACAGCTACGTGTTGCGTGCGTAGCGGCCAGACGCCAGTATACCCGATACCGGAGGAGACGTCGTCGGGTCCCTGACGAAGAAGCCGCGCGGTATGAGGTGTACCGCGCGGCGACGAAGACTCTGCGGCTGGCCATCGGCGAGGCAAAGAAGCGAGCCAGGGAGGAGATGTTGGAGACTCTAGACCGGGATCCGTGGGGGCGCCCTTATCGAGCGGTTCGAGGGAAACTTCGAGCCGCCGCGCCTCCGCTTACGGAGAGTCTCCAACCCGAGCTGCTGGAGGAGGTAGTCGCAGCCCTCTTCCCGGCGAGAGCGGAGCACATCCCGCCGCCGATGGCTTTGCCCACGGCCGCACAGTCTACAGATGAGGACGCCATCAGCGTCCCGGAGGTGACACAGGCAGAGTTGGGGGCGGCCGTGATGCGGCTCCGGGCCAAAAACGTGGCTCCGGGGCCCGACGGGATCCACGGCCAAGTATTAGCCCTCGCTCTGAAGGAGCTAGAGCCCTGGCTGAGAGGACTCTTCACAGCGTGCCTTGAGCGGGGCCAGTTTCCCACCTTGTGGAAATCTGGTCGTCTGGTCCTGCTCAGGAAGGCGGGGCGCCCTGCGGACTCGCCGTCTGCGTACCGGCCCATAGTGCTGCTAGACGAGGTGGGTAAGCTGTTCGAGCGTATAATCGCTGCCCGCCTCGTCTGCCACTTGTACAGAGAGGGGCCGGACCTGAACGAAAGCCAGTTCGGCTTTCGGCATGGGCGCTCCACCATCCACGCGATATCGCAGGTGAGAGTCCTGGCGGAGGAAGCGGTGTCCCGGGGTGGGGTGATGTTGGCAGTGTCCTTGGACATTTCCAACGCCTTCAACACCCTGCCCTGGAGTTGTGTTCGGGAGGCACTGCGGTATCATCGAGTGCCTCCCTACCTCCGCCGCATCATCGGGGCTTATTTGGCGGAGAGGTGTGTCACCTACGTGGGACGTGATGGCGTCGAAAACCAGCATCAAATGTCGTGCGGTGTTCCACAGGGCTCGGTCTTGGGCCCACCCCTGTGGAACATCGGGTACGACTGGGTGCTGAGGGGCGAACTCCAGCCGGGCGTGGACCTGACGTGTTACGCGGACGACACACTGGTCACCGCCCGGGGGAGTTCGTACAGGGAGGCAGCGTTGCTGGCGACGGCTGCGGTCTCACAGGTGGTGAACCGCATACGGCGCCTTGGCCTGGAGGTGGCCCTCAACAAGTCGGAGGCCATGGTCTTTCATGGCCCCCGGCGGGCGCCACCGCCCGATGCCCGTATCGTCGTCGGGGGGACTCGAATCGCTGTCGAGTCAACCATGAAGTACCTAGGATTGGTGCTCGACAGCCGGTGGGATTTCGGCCCCCACTTCCGGCGGCTGGCGCCCAAGTTGTTGGGCGCGGCTGGGGCGTTGTCAACGCTGCTTCCTAATTTGGGGGGCCCGAGCGCTGCCTGTAGGCGGCTCTACGTGGGGATCGTGCGATCGATGGCCCTGTATGGGGCCCCGATCTGGGCGGCTGACCTGACGGCCGGCAGCATCGCTGTTTTGCGAAAGCCGCAGAGAGCGATGGCCGTCAGAGTCATAAGGGGGTATCGCACGATCTCCTACGAGGCGGCTTGTGCACTGGCCGGATCCCCGCCCTGGGACCTGGAGGCGAAGGTACTCGCGTCACTGTACCGGTGGCGCGAAGAAGCGCGGGCGCGGGGCGAAGGGCCGATGCAGCGACATATGGAGTTGCGTCGGTCTCAGCTCCACGAGGTCCTGGTGGCGGAATGGCGGGACAGGCTTTCACGCCCTACCGCCGGCCTCATTACCATCGAGGCGGTCCGGCCAGTGCTCGAGCGCTGGCTCGGGAGAAGGCACGGCTCCCTGTCGTTTCGGGTGACGCAGGTGCTCTCGGGGCATGGTTGCTTCGGGAAGTACCTGTGTCGCATAAACAGGGAGCCGGACGCCCGGTGTCACCACTGCGTCGACTGCCGGGAGGACACGGCGTGGCATACGCTGGCAGAGTGTGCCGCTTGGGAGGAGCCACGCCGTGCCCTCATCTCTGAAGTAGGCAGTGACCTGTCGCTGCCGGCCGTAATCGAGTCTATGGTCGGCAGCGAAGAGTCCTGGAACGCGGTGGTATCCTTCTGCGAAACAGTCGTCTCGCAGAAGGAGGCTGCGGAGAGGGAGAGGGAGGTTTCATCCGCTCACCCGATCCGCAGCAGACGCGCCGGGCGTCGGCGGAGGGCGGACAACGCCCTCTTCCAGCCCCCCTAAATGGGTCCAGGGGTGACGGACTTGGGGACGTCCGTCACCACACATCAGGACCCGAGGTGGCGGCGCGTTGTGTTCCACGCGCGCCCCTCTTAGACGTCTCGGGGGAAGTCTAACACCTCACTTCCCCCCCGACCCAAGATCGAGGCCCGCGAAGGCGGGCCGGCACTAGCCGGGGGTTGCGGAAGTATCGTTGTTCCCGCGACCCCCAGCGTAGGTGTGAGATGGAACACCGGGGTGGTTTTTAGTCAGTAGGAGTCTGACAGACCCCTCCGCCACCCCAGGGCGGAGGACATCCAATGAGGATTTTCCACCCCGGAAAAAAAAAAAAAAAAAAAAAAAAAAAAAAAAAAAAAAGTTCGGCAGTCTAGTCGGGACGAGCTTGAAAGGTGGTTGTATTAAGTTCAGTTGATGGTAACTTAGTGTGAACTGGAAAATAAAGAATAGTTGAAAGTCCAAACTTTGTTATTTCTGAATAACCAACTACATTACACTAGTATTTTTCTACTCACTGTCCTTGGACTCCATACGTTTAGATTTAAAATAACAAATGACACGGCAAACATCTTTAAGGATGATGTATATTCACTACCAAAATGTAATACAAATAAGTAAAATGACGACTATTCGACATTCCGACAAAATAAATTCACATACAAATATTTCGTAAACCCAGAAAATAAATCAAAAATAACTTCCCAGCTCGCCAACGCAGTATCACCGTACGAACTATTAGTCGCAGATGTGGCTCGGCTATCACACGGAGTTTCCTAATTAACGAAGTTTGATCCAAATATCGGGCGTGTGACCAAACTTGTTACCATGCAAACGAATGCCGTTCGAAGTATTAATTTTGCGACAGGATTTATTATAAAGTTTTGGATTTGTAATATTAGTTATTCGTGTACCATAAGGTATACCTACGTATTTAACACGACGTTTACAGATTTAAGCATTTAAGGTTACACTAGTCGATAATTCTTCCATACAAACGTAGTCTAGGGATTAACTCCACTGTTTGACGATGTACGTTCAAAATAAAATGATATCAATTTGTCACATCATTATCTAGCCCTGTATGAAAAAAAAAAATTTAATGTAATGAGCGTCGAAAGTTCCATATTTCAATACTAATTTTAACGCATCTTTGGGCGGAAATAAATACCTTAAGAAGAACGAAAGTTGAAAAACAGCCTCCATACAATTAGTAGTTCAACAATGCAATTTTTTTTTTGTAAATATACATTTAGTCGTTTTTTCATGACTCCCAAAGGCCTGTTTATAAAATTTCCTTCTATATTATCATCCATTTCGCTACAAACTTGCAAAAGTGCTAATTCGTACGCGAACTAGCTTCTTAGTGCTCATCACAGCATCTATCTCTTTCGCACGAGTTGTCGGATTAGATAGCTGGCATTTTAATCCTGCGCACAAAATAGTTCGTGCCGTTGACTAGAGTAACCTTAAAATAATATAATATCACGGCAGTTTGGCGCTGGAGCGTGGGGGTAGGTACAAGTAAAATGCTTCTATAGCGGATGATGATGATGTTTTCATCAATCAGGTGTAAAAGTATGGGCTACTGAAAACCTAGTAAAACATTTCCCGACTCGGGAACATAACAATGGATTTGAGATCCTGTAGGATTTTCGATTAGTTGACCAAAGAAACCAAGTTGCCAAACTTAAGTGGCAGTGGGCAGGGCACATTGCTCGCAGAGCGGATGGCCGATGGGGCCGAAAAGTTCTGGAATGGCGACCGCGAACCGGAAAACGATACGTTGGAAGGCCTCCCACTAGGTGGACTGATGACCTGGTTAAGGTTGCGGGCAGGCGCTGGATGCGAGACGCACGGGATCGGTCAATGTGGCGACGCCTGGGGGAGGCCTATGTCCAGCAGTGGACGTCTTTCGGCTGAAATGATGATGATGATGAGACCAAAGAGGCAGTCCAGAAATAAATTGGTTGATGGTGGCAGGCAAAACCGTAGCATGACTACCTGTACTCTGTCCTATCGCCACTCCTGGGGCCCTACCATGAGTTCGATATATATTATATGAGTGGTGTACATCTAACCCTTAAAGAAATAAAGAAAACTAATTTATTTGGCTCACACAGATACACACAATGTAGGTACAAATAAAAGGGAACTTAATTTTAAATCAATTTCTCGTTTTTAAAGTTTTTTTTCGAAAAACAGGCCAAGACGCTCATCGGTAACGAGGCACTGGTCGAGTCAAAGCTCCAAAGCCTTGAATATCGTCGTCGTGTTGACAGCTTGTCGGTTTTTTATCGGTTGCATTTCGGGGAATGTGCGATGGAACTGCCTGATCTAATTCCGCCTAGCCCGTTTCATCATCGGATTACAAGACGTACGGCGATGCGCCATCGGTACATGGTGGACATCCCAATAGTTTGAAAATACGTACAGCTAAGGAGTGGAATTCTCTGCCAGAGTCTGTGTTTCCAGATAGCTACAACCTCGGGGTCTTTAAGTCAAGAGTGAATAGGTTACTTCTAGGCAAGTGTGCTTCACCGTCGACCACATCATCGCTTACCATCAGGTGAGATATTGGTCAACCTACTTAGTGTGCCCTGCGGCTGCGCAAACCATAAATGCCAGATAACTAGGAGTTACCTGACGCTGGTTTTCAACTGAACCTTACGCACTATGTTAAGAACCTTACTCTAATAGCTTGATTACACCTACTGAGTAAAGTGGCGTGACAGTAAAATATCACTCGGCCGAGAAAGTGCTGGGCCCAGTGAGTGTTTACAAGTATTTTTGAAGTTGTAGCGAGACAATCTGTCAGTTCAGTTTAAAACCCGGCAGCAAAATTCGCGGTCAAAATGACGCGTACGCACCGAGTGGTGAGTGGTCGCCGAGTATACGCTGAGTGCGTGTTCAGTTCCACCGAGTGAGCGAGCGAGACAGTACGGGGAAGCGGAGAAGTGGGTACTCGATTTAGTAAATAGAACGGGCTCCGAGTGACTCTTACGGCCATGTGTTTAAAAATACCGAGCGCTCGGCCGACGGCACTGTCTTGGCTTGTCTTATACTATGGGCCAAAGCTATATCTGATCACCGTAAGGACTATTTCTACTTGCAGGGCTCGCCCACTAGAGTGACGCCGACTTATACTCATCAACCAACAGCATCGCAGCATTGGGTGACTGTTTCTCTAGTACCTGTCAGCCCCTTGTTTTTGTAACAAAAGAAGACGCCAAAAAAACAAACGAGTCATTTTAGCCCCTTGTTTTTGTAATTAAAAAAAGTCGGCAATAAAACTATTGGTCAATGCAAGAAGGGATTTTGTTTTCAAAGTGATCAGATATAGCTTTGGCCCATAGTACCCTTGAGTAGCTGATTTTAAAATGATAATCACGTCCAAACGGCTAGTCGTAATTTTTTGGAAAAATATATGTTACAAAAGACAATTTTCCTAATAAAGGGATCTAAGAAAATTTTGGCTTTTATTCGTATAACATGGTGTAATTTATTTGTAAAGTTATGTCTAAAACGGACAAAAACACGACAATCGAACCAAAACCGCTTTGCGTGTTTTAATGAAATCGACACCATCTCAAAGAAAATTTAATTATCTACATTTTGATCTGAGGGTTTTTTTTTAAGTCTAGAATAATAAGGAAAGTACAAAAAAACTACTCAATTTTGGATCGCGCGGGTGTGAAATGAGTGCACGTTTTGTTCCCTCAAGGTAGTTGGCGTTATTCGTCGTCTTAAGAGCTTATGGTACAAATAAGCTTGTCCAATCATAAAGTTAGCTTTCAGAACCCGCGAGCCCTCAGAGACTTACGTCAGCAACATTTACAGGAAGCCTCATGCAACTGAGGCTGTGGTTGTTGATCTAACTTCTCTAATTAACGAGCTTGCCAAGATTAGTTTGTGGGGCTTTAACTAGCGGGACGAAATTGAGACGAAGCCTTTATTTTGAAGGGATTTATTTGTGGTATACTGATCAATTTCTATCTACTACAGTACAACTAATAAAATAACGTATATACAAACTTCGGTCATGGTGAACCGGAAGACGTTGCGTTGGAAGGCCTCCCACCAGGTGGACCAATGACCTGGTGAAAGTTGCGGGGATCCGCTGGTTGCGAGGCGCACGGGACCGGTCAATGTGGCGACGCTTGGGGGAGGCCTATGTCCGGCAGTGGACGTCTTTCGGCTGATATGATGATGATGATGATGATATAAAAACTATTAATAATAATGATTATGTACAAACGCGTATGAAAAGGGTCTGGGTAACTCAAATGAGTTATTCGCCTCTCCCCTATTTATGGGCATAAAAATATTCGTCGTATGAACATTTTTAGGGCTCCGTACCTCAAAAGGAAAAAACGAAACCCTTATAGTATGACTTTGTTGTCCGTCCGTCTGTCAAGACCGTTTATCTCGGGAATGCATGGAGGTATCGAGTTGAAATTTATATCGTTTACTCAAGTTTGCAACCCCTTACAGCTGTGAAAAAATCAAACTCCTAGATTAACGCAATCACTTATTTGCAGTTGGTAATCTGACCGCGATTTACGTCGATGTATGGGGACCACAGTTTTCCAACGGCGAAGTCCCTCAATTATGTTTGTCTTATCGTTAGAGCAATGTCCGAACATTGCCTTTATAGTTTATGAACTACAGTGATGGAATTTAATTATTTTGTTGTATGTAGCTGTTTTTACTTGGCCAGTTTTATGAACTTTGGAACGATAGCATCATCATCATCATCATCAGCCGATAGCAGTCCACTGCTGGACATAGGCCTCTCCAATTGCACGCCATTTGCTTCGATTTTCGGCAACTCTCATCCAGCTGCTACCAGCCACCCTGCGAAGATCGTCACTCCACCTAGCCTGAGGGCGTCCCACCTTACGTTTACCAGTTCGCGGTCTCCACTCAAGAACACGTCTACTCCAACGGTCATCGGTTCTACGGCTTATATGGCCGGCCTATTGCCACTTCAGCTTGCTGATTCTGTGAGCTATGTCGAAAACTTTGGTTCTCTGCCGGATCACCTCGTTTCGGATTCGATCCCTTAGAGAGACTCCGATCACCAGCCGTATCGTGAGTGTCCACGTCTCGGACCCGTAGGTCATAACAGGTAGGACGCACTGGTTGAAGACTTTGGTCTTCAAGCTCTGTGGAATACGTAACGAGAAGACTCGACGTAGTTTTCCAAACGCCGCCCAGCCCAGCTGTATTCTTCTATTAGCCTTCTTCTCAGAGTTGTTCTTACCAAACTGCAGATTTTGCCCGAGGTAAACGTATTCTTGAACAACTTTGAGAGCACTGCCATTGACCACAATCGATCCCGGAGTGATGTGTGTATTGAACATAACCTGGGTTTTGTCCAAGTTCATCCGGAGACCGATGCGTGCAGAAGAACGAGCTAGGCCGTTCAGCATCAGCTGCAAGTCATGCAGCGACTCTGCCATTATGACGATGTCACCCGCAAATCGCAAGTGTGAGATGTACTTGCCGTTTATATTAATGCCGCGTCATTCCCAGTCCAGCGTCTTAAACATATCCTCCACCGCGTTGCTAAACAATTTCGGGGAAATAACGTCCCCTTGTCTAACCCCTCGACTCAGTGAGATATGCTTAGTTTGCCGGTCCTGACTTTGAACGGTCATTGTTGCGTTTGCATAAAGACAATAGCAATTTGGGCCAATTGCGCCTCAAGGTTATTATGCTGGCATGGTTGCCGCGTTGACTTCTTTGGCCGAAGAAAAGTCCACTAGTCACGTGAAGACTAACCGTTGCTGACGTCCCAAAAAACTTGATGAGCACTTTGACCTTATGGGCCTAATATTACCCAAACGGCTCAAACATATAACTCCTAATAATGTATTGAGATTATTTATTTGACACACTAACAGGACATACGTTACTTTTGCTTTAACAATATTAGTATGGACTCTCATCATTACTATTACGGCCTAGAATCGCCTACCGAGCAGATAATTCTTTTCTTTTTACCACCCTTCGTGGTTTCGTTGCGATATTGTCAACCAATATAATAATAATATATTATATAGCTGTTCTGCGTGGCTTCGCTCCCGTGGACCACCCCACAGGACACGTTTTCGGGATAAAAATAGCCTATGTCACTCAGGAATAATGTAGCTTTCTAGTGGTGAAATATTTTTTTAATTCGGTCCAGTAGTTTCGGAGCCTATTCGGTACAACCAAACAAAAAAATCTTTCCTCTTTATATAGTATAGATTAGCTTCAACCCGCGTAAAAAGTGTTATATCATCCCAAGGGAAATTATCATATGTCCTTCCCAGGGTCTCACTATCTCCATGTCAAATTTCATCTAAATCGGTTTCGTAGATCAAGAGATTACCACCTAAAACCTCAAAAACTCACCAACTTTACCTCTTTATAATATTATTACATATGTAGTATAGATTAATAGTTTAACAAAGCTAGACTCACACCAATAAGCGATTTTTACTAATTGAAATTGCAAGTACCTTCGTGTGAAGCTACGATTTATAACGTACAACCGAACTCTTTAACAAGAAACTGCTCGAATGTGTAAATTGAGTTATTGTTGATATTACCTTACTATAGAACTTGGTTATTTTGTAGTGATTATGTACCAAAACTAAAAAGAGAAAAATAAACCATTTTCACATAAAATACACCGACCTTAATTTATTATTTATTTGAGATGGGTTTGCTCTTGACTGTAGTCTAGGTCAGAGGTGACAGAGACAGAGTCGGCGATGGAGTGAGCTTAATCAGAAAAAGCCTAGCTCTCTCTTTCTTCTCTGACTCTAACTTTGAAGAAATTCGGGTTGAATGCGTTCGGAAACACATAATTCCAAAGAAAAACACTAATAAGTGCAAAACTTACGTTCATTTCGGAAGTCGCTATCTTTTTTTAATACCTTTGGTTTTTATTTTAAGGTTACACTAGTCAACGGCACCAACTATTTTGTGCGCGGGGTTAAAATGCATTTGTTATCAACCGGCAACACGTGCGGAAGACATAGATGCTGTGATGAGAAGTATTAAGCTAGTTCGCGTACGAATACACACTTTTACAAATTTGTAGCGAAATGGGTAATGATTTAGGACGAAACAGAGCGCGCGAAATTTTATAAACAGACCTTTGGGAGTCTGGATATCATGATAAAACGACTATACGTATCTGTTCAAAATAAAATTATTTGCATTGTTGAACTACTAATCTATCTCTGTATGGAAGCCGTTTTGCAATTTTCCGTCTTCTTATGGTATTTATTCGCGCCCAAAAATGCTTTAAAATTTGTGTCGAAATGTGGAACTTTCGACGCTCATAACTTTCAAATATTTACTTTATTGCTTCCATACAGGGCTAGATAATTAGATAATGATGAGACAAATTGATATCACTTTTTATTTTGAACGTTCTTTGTCAAACAGTGGAATAATCCCTAGACTACGTTTGTATGGAAGAATTTTCGACTAGTGTAACGTTAAGTGACACTGACTACCGAAACGTAAGTTAATTTTGCTACTGAACCGATATCGATGATACTTGCATTATTCCCTTCATATTCCCTTGCAAGTTCAAAAATACATAATCCAATAAAAAAATAATTATCACAATTCGATACCTACTTTCGGTGACATTCAAGGACAAATATTCATACATACACCTATGAAATTTGGCACATATGTTTAAAAGCCCACATAGAGTAACATAAGTGAATATTGTATAAATCCATCATTATTACCTATATACATACGTAGACATACATATCGAATTGACAACCTCCAATTTCTTGAAGACGGTAATAAAAAAACCATGCGCGATATCGCCTATCGACGCAATTTAAATTACGTAATATTTACATTTAATTAATTCGTATCATATTCTGTTAAACCTTCTGTTAGACCTTGATTAAACACAAGTCTTGAGAAAATATTTATCTTTTACCTTTTAAACTTTTACGATGAAACTTCGATGTTATTCAAAATCAAAATCAAAATCAAATATTTTTATTTTACATAGGCCTACATGGGCACTTATAAAACGTCGACAAAAGGTGCACGGTTCGGGTTAGTCGTTTCCTATGGAGAAGAACCGGCAAGAAATTCCATGGTTACTCTTTTAATTTTTTTTGTGTTTACAATATTTCCATGTTACAGCATTAGTACTTGGATATGGGGGGGACAACGTAGGCCCGACAATAAGTCGTACGAAATTGAAAAAAAAAACAAACAAAAAAAAATAATGTACGAAATAAAAAGTTAACAAATGTTAACAATCATCTAGAAATCTAGAAATATTCGAACGGTAAAGGTTAAAATTTATGATCATAACACCACGTCTGGTCATAACACAACGTACATAACACAACGTACATACCGATGGTTATGGTCAATTCTTGGGTCAGCCATAATATTGTTTGGGTTTTCCAACTAGAATTTTTAAACCTAGAGTCTGAATTTGTGCCCGGTTGACGGCTATAGCGGTGCTTTTACGTGGGACTTTTTTTTTTGTTTTTTTTTATTGGTAGGCTCGTGCTTGACCACTATCTCACCTGATGGTAAGCGATGATGTGGTCGACGGTGAAGCACGCTTGCCTAGAAGAAACCTATTCACTCTTGACTTAAAGACTCCCAGGTTGTAGCTATCAGGAAATACAGACTCCGGCATGGAATTCCACTCCTAAGCTGTACGCTTATTAAAAGTATTCCCAAAAAGTTTGGTGCGTATGGGTGGGATGTCCACCATGTACTGATGACGCATCGCCGTACGTCTTGTAGTCCGATGATGGAAAGGGGTAGGAGGAATTAGTTCATGCAATTCCAACGAACACTCCCCGAAATGTCATCATCTGCCTAGCCTTCTCCCAACTATATTGAGGTCGGCTTCCAATCTTACCGGATTCAGCTAAGTACCAGTGTTTTACATGGAGCGACTGCCTATCTGACCTCCACAACCCAGTAACTGGGTAACACGCAAAACTGGTGTCAGATCTCAAGCTTCTGACTACCCGTAACGAGTGTCAAAGATCTTCAAATAACAGCCGGGACCAACGGCTTAACGTGCTTTCCGAGGCACGGAGGAAACTCGGTATGTTGAAATGGTCACCCATCCACGGACCGACCTCGTCAAGCGTTGCTTAACCTTGATGATCGACCCGTGCGGCTGTTATTATTTAGCCACGAGCTCACACTCCCCGAAATGTAACCGATAAAAAACCGACAGACAGGCAACTTGGCTCCGATGGGCTCTGGAGCCTAGACTCGACCAGTAACTCATTGCCGATGAGCCTCTTGGCCCGTTTTTCGATTGACTCTAGTGAATCGAGCTGGTACTTAGCAGATCCGTTCCAGAGATGACAGCAGTACTCCATGCATGACCGAACTTGTGCTTGATACAAGTTGAGCAACTGTGTTGGCGTGAAGTAACGTCTCACCTTTTCAAGGATCCCCAACTTTTTGGCAGCCAGCTGAGCTTTTGACTTAATGAATGGATCAAAATTGAGGGTTGATGTCAACGTAACGCCAAAAACCTCAAGATGGTCCGTTATCGGCACAGTCACACCACGGAAAGAAGGAGCCGGGTGGTGTTGGCTCCTTTTAGCGGAAAAAAGACACACCTGGGTCTTAGCAGCATTGAAGCTGACCAGATTGGTATCGCCCTTAAATCGGACCATCGGACTTAAGTAAAACTGGTGACATGAGGGGTATAATACGTTTACCTCTGATGGGGGTTCTTCTGTGGGCACTCAAACTGATTTCGGCATTTCATAATGTGCAGGCAGGTCAAGGAATACCCTTAGCCTGATCTTCTTATACCTAACTAGCTTACCCCCGCGGCTTTGCTCCCGTAAAAGTTATGTATTAGGTCCAGTAGTTTCAGAGCCTATTCGGTACAAACAAACAAACAAAAAAAAGATATGTTGTTTAGTATTTTTATTGCATAAATTCATAATGTGAAAAGAACAGTATTTCATATCAACTGGCTGGCTGGGAGAGCAGGGGTGGCCCAGTGGTATCGGCCGCGACTTACAAGTTGTAAGCGCTTTACTTTGTGTAAATTATTTCATCACCACTGCTCTCAAAACAGTAAAGGAAAACATCGTGAGGAAACCGATATGTCCTAGAACCAAACATTCGAAGACATGCGACATCCACCAACCCGCACTGGGCCCGCGTGGTGGATTACGGCCATTTCCCTCTCACAGAGAGGAGGCCTGTGTCCCAGCAGTGGGAATATTAATAGGCTGATGATGTGATGTGTGCTGGCTTTCCTATACTTTCATCATTTCAGCCGATAGACGTCCACTGCTGGACATAGGCCTACCCCAAGTGTCACCACACTGATCCCTCCTATACTTTATGTATGATAAAATTAATTAAAGCATCAGTCCCAAATATATCACTTGGATATGGATGGGCCCACACCTCCATTTAACAACTAAAAATATAAATAAAACTCACACAACGTTTCTAACAACACGAACTTCAAACGAAAAATTCATTAAAAAAACCTTTTTTTAAAACAAGCTTTTTCGTATTCTTCTCAGCAAACTCTTTCATTTAATACCCATATCATGGCAGTGCACAAAAAAATACTAGTCCGCCATCTTGGGCCGCCCTCCCTATTGGATTTAAAATGACGTCACTTATATAACCATGCATTGTCATCCAAACTAAATGTATGTGCAAAATTTTACCTTAATCGGTGGAGGATAACTGCTTTAAAATTCAATTGCAAGATTTGACCCGAACACACTTACACAAATTCATACATACACTGCAAGTTAAAAAATAAAAGCTTGTAAAAAGACACAACTTCAAAACCTTATCAAAAAAGAAAATTCTAGCTACTAAGTCGCCCGGTGTATGAAAAATTGTAACTTGGCACGTTCTACCTCCAGCCAGCCATCTGTTTACAGACTTCGGTAAAAAGTTTGTTTTAAACGTTTTGGTTTAGAAAAGTTTCCAATTTTGAGGTTTGTTATGTTAAGATCTGTGTTTTATTGTTACAAAGTTTTAGTTTACTTGGTATTTCATAATGGTAATGTTCGGAACGTTAATAATTTGTGTTTTCTTGCAATTTCACTCCTGTGAGCTTTCCCACAGGAACCGCCCCTTTTACTGTGATAAAAGAAGCCTATGGTCACAAATAGTGAAATTTGCGGTCAGTGAAAAAAAACGTAAATAGGATCAGTACTACCGAGATTATGGCAAGTTATCCATGCGATTACTGCACATGCTCGACAACTACCATCAGGCAGTGACGCACCAGATACAACACCCGTCTGGTCAATAGATCCTCTCATTTCAATGGACGAAGAAAAAGACTACACTATTTTCCATTAGCTTCTATCAGGGTACTCACCCGCGTGAAAGTCGGAAATAACGTATGAAGCATACATGATAATTTCACTCATTCCGTTCATATGGACGATCCAATGACAGTCATCATTCGCACCCTGCCAGTGTAACATGTATAGCTATTTTATTCAATCTAAATGCAGTCCACTATGATATTCTTATTTATGTGGTTAAATGGGTGTTTGGTCCTTCGAGCCGGACAGCCCAAATGAACTTTATTCTGGGTTAAAAACATCCTGTCTTAATCAAACCCATGGTCTACCGTGTGCTAAGTTTCAAATCCATTTAGTAGAAAAAAAACTATATCTCTTTCAGTTACCAAACCATTAAAACTCTCCACTAATTAAGTCCCTCACACGTGGCTGAAACTTATCAGGTTTCATAGCCCCCATGCATTTGAGAACTTTCGAACTCATTAGGTACCCTAGTTTAGTCCAGGGATGTAAAGAATGTTAGTCCACTAATTAAGTAACTTGAAACTTTATGGTAAGTGAAATAGGTACTGTTTTTGAATGAGATTATTAAGAAGAAGTATTATGTCTTCTTATGACTTCATTTTGAAGTAAGTGTATGGGCAAGCATTAACAACGGTGAAGAAAAAATTTGTGAGATTGCCTAGAACCAAAAATGCTAAGATATAACATGTGTCTGCGTGGTGGATTACGGTCCGCTCCTTATCATAATAAAATAGACCTGTATCCCAGCAGTGGGAACATAAGCTGACTATGTATATTAATAAATTAACGAACAATATATGGTAGATTTAAACCAGTATTTAAAATATTGTTACACATAAAGTTCCGCTTCACCCAGAGCGGTAGAAGTCATTAGATGACTTACCAACCACAAAAAAACACAAACATTATTTACGAAATATTAATTATATACGAAACGCTTGGTAACCTAGACTATTTGTCAAACAAAGAGATTGGTAATAAAGTAATAATAAAGTGCCCTTAATTTTTGAGATGCATAAAATAGATAAATATTTTTGTGCCAGTTTATCACTGATTGTCTGTCTGTCTGTCAGTCAGTCAGTCTTTTCTTGACGCAGAGTAAATTAAAATCGGTGTCTATTAACAAAAAAACTAATGACTAAAACTTTTAAACTCATTATTTAAGTTTAGCCCAGCAGTAACACTATTAGTAGACTAATTAGAAATCTTAAGGTTTCAGAGTTAAGACTAAGAAGGTAAGTCTGAAAAGTTTAGGCTTAGTAACTAAACGTAGTTTCAGTAATTTATTTAATAACTTGACAGATTGCATGAAGTATCTTAATTATGAAATAATTGAATTACTTTCATATTTTAGATGAATCGTTTTTAGGGTTCCGTACCCAAAGGGTAAAAACGGGACCCTATTACTAATACTCCGCGATCCGTCTGTCTGTCTGTCTGTCCGTCTGTCACCAGGCTGTATCTCATGAACGGTGATAGCTAGACAGTTGAAATTTTCAGAGATGATGTATTACTGTTGCCGCTATAACAACAAATACTAAAAACAGAATAAAATAAATATTTAAGGGGGGCTCCCATACCACAAACGTCATTTTTTTGCCGTTTTTTGCGAAAATGGTACGGAACCCTTTATGCGCGAGTCCGACTCGTACTTGGCCGGTTTTTTAAAATGTAATTTATGTTAATTGTTTCTATCATCATCATCATTTCAGGCAAAAAACGTCTTCAGCTGTTAAAAATATTCTTCGGAACAAAATTTAAAAACAAGCTGACTTTAGTGGCTTCTCATTCCTTTGTTTTCCAATATTTTTAAAAACAAAAAATCTAATATTTATCTACTTAACAAGTTTTACGCGACGAGACCCCACTCAATGGGTTAGGGTGTATATTTTTTGCACACCCAGCTTTAGCTGTATGGAAGCCCTCATTAAAACAACAAAAATATTTTTTGACTATTTGTATGGCTTATAAGCATCTTCTTGACCCAAGTCAAGAAGATGTGAAAATTTTAAGACTGTAGCTCTATACGTTTGGCTGAAAAACCCGTGTGTCAGACGACGGACAGGCGGACCCGTGAGTGACAGCAATAGGGCTCCGTTTGGGCTCTTCGGGTACAGCACCCTAAAAAATTCAGAACTAAGTTGATAAAGTACAAGATATCACATTTTTGTCAAAGCATAACTAGTTGGCAGCAAATAATGGTTTGAACTTAGCTACTACTTAGCGGAACCGTCTTTTTATTAAGACATTCTGCTCATAAAGAACTAATAATCTTCTTTGTAATATTATTATCTCTTATTTCGCAGGATTAATCTCAAGAATCTTAGAATTTATAGAACTATTAGGGTGTACACACACGGTAAAATCGAAAGTCGTCGAATAGAAAACATTCCATCTTTGTCATCATATAATGAACGACGAATAGCCACTGTAAATAAATAAATTCAAAGAAAATTTACTTAGAAATGATTTAATAAACATTCGTAATATCATGTCTTGTTCTTTGGATGAGAATGAATCTCTTTAGCTGCTCTACATCCAAACAAAGTCAATATTTGAAGATAAATAGATAATATTCTATGTATGTTACTTAGAATATTGTATTTTTTTCGCTGTAGTGCTGCCTAAAGAGATTGCCTAATGCATATAGGCAACGCATATATCAAGTTGTGGACTGCGATAGGCTTAGTTAAATGATTTTTTTATTTTTTTATTTGAGATGGGTTTGCTCTTGACTCTAGTCTAGGTCAGAGGTGACAGAGACAAAGTCGACGATGGAGTGAGCTTACCCAGAAGTAGCCTGTTCACTCTAACTTTGAAGAGATTCGGGTTGTATGCGTTCGGAAACACAGACGCAGGCAGTGAGTTCCACTCTTTTGCAGTGCGCATTATGAAGGATGTTTGGAAGCGCTTGGTGCGAATTGGTGGAATAGCAACTAGGTGAGGATGGTAACTTGCAGTGCGTCTAGATGTCCGATGGTAGAAGGGGGCCGGTGGGATGAGGTCGTGGAGTTCATGAGCACACTCGCCAAAATACAGTCTGCAGAATACCGACAAGCAGGCAACCTTACGGCGATGAGCTAAGCTGTGAAGCTTGGTATCCACCAGTTTGACGTCGCCAATTAGTCTCTTAGCTCTGTGTTCCACCGAGTCAAGCGCGGCAAGCTGATATTTAGCTGAGCCATCCCAGAGGTGGCTGCAATATTCCATGCAGGATCGGACTTGCGCTTTGTAAAGAGTTAATAGCTGTCCAGGCATAAAGTATCGCTTCACTCTGTTTAGGACGCCCAGTTTCTTTGCCGCAATTTGGGCTTTGTACTCGATGGAGGCGCCGAAGTTGAGACTGGATGTAAACTCCAGGCCAAGGAGCTCGAGCCGATCAGTAACAGGAACAGATGCACCCCGAAAAGTAGGCGTTTGAATGAAACTAGTCCTTTTTGCGGTAAAAAGACATGCCTGTGTTTGATTGATTCAGTGACGGTTTTTTCTTCCTTTTTTGTGTGAAGATGTGGCCACCTCTGGTGTCAGAGTTAAGAGGAAACGGGGGCAGAGAGCGCCGACTGAATTTCCTTAGTAAAAAGTCATAATTCGAGGTTTGGCTCTCGTCTCTTTCCTCCTCCAATATTGGACCAATTTAAAAGATATTCCGTAAACTGAAAATTAAAGATATATACTATGTCCTTATGTTTTCCTTGTTGATGATACATTATCGTTAGAAGCACTAGAGCCCTCAAAAAATACTCAAAATTGCACTGCCAACAGAGGCTTAGTGTACAAATTTGACAAATATAAATGAAAAAGTATTGCAGCCACCTTTGGGATGGCTCGGCTAAGTATCAGCTTGCCGCGCTTGACTTGGTGGAACGCAGAGCCAAGAGGCTCATTGGCGACGTTGAGCTGGCGGATGCCAAGCTACACAGCTTGGCTCATCGCCGCAAGGTTGCCTGCTTGTCGGTCTTCTACAGACTGTACTTCGGTGAGTGTGCTCAAGAACTCCACGACCTCATCCCATCAGCCTCCTTCTACCATCGGACATCTAGACGCACTGCAAGTTATCATCCTTACCTTGTTGCCATTCCACCAATTTGCACCCTTCTAAACATCCTTCATAATGCGCACAGCGAATGAATGGAACTCGCTACCTGCGTCAGTGTTTCCGAACGCATTCAAACCGAATCTCTTCAAAGTTAAAGTGAACAGGCTTCTTCTGGGTAAGCTCACTTCATCGTCGACTCTGTCTCTGTCACCTTTGACCTAGACTAGAGTCTAGAGCAAACCCATCAAAAATAAAAAATAAATAAAAAAAGGAAAACATAGGGACATAGTATATATCTTACTTTACCAGTTTATGGAATATCTTAGAGACGAGAGCCAAACCTCGAATTATGACTTTTTACTAAGGAAATTCAGTTGGCGCTCTCTGCCCCCGTTTCTTCTTAACTTTGCCACCTCTGGGAACCCCACAGGCCTCTGACTTGGCTATATCAGTCTTCCATTAACTATATAAGTCCAGTTTTCCTCACGATGTTTTCCTTCACCGTTGCCTGTGATGTCCAAGCTAAACTTAAACTTAAACTTAGAAATTACATATGACTATGAAAAAGTCACATTGGTGCTAGCCCGGATTTGAACCCACGACCTCAAGCACGAGAGGTGACGTCTTAGCCACTGGACCACCACGTCAGTCTCATGTATGGCATGCTAATGTTGATTAAAGACAAAAAAAAAGAAAAATAAAGTTGATCTATTCCTTCCTTTTGATCGATGAAAACATTTGGCTTCAGTTTATTAATCGATAGAGTAGCACATCGTTGCTAATTGCCGTTCGACATATTCTACAATCAGTCATTCATTTAATCTACATACCTACGTGATCGACGTAGATCAAACAAATCGATTATGCGTAAGTGTAATCCCACCCTAACAGCCCACAAAGTTTCTTGATGACGCAAGCAACGGTATTCCTTGCTTAATTAGACAACTTGAAGCTTTATCGTAAGAGAAGTAACAAGAAAGTACCAGCAAGACTTGAGTTGTTAGTAGTTCGTAAATGTTTTGGTGTAAAGGTGAATCTTGAAGTTTCATCTTTAAAACTTTTGAGTTCACCTATCAAATGCCAGAACTAACAAAATGGAGCTGTTTTTAGATACAGTTAAGTCGTCTTGCAGTGGTGGTACAGTGATTTAAACCTCGTGCTTGTGTACGAGTACCAAAGTGAATTTTTCAATTCTTAATATGTACTTTCTAAGTTTGTCTTAAACATCGCTGTTAACGGTAAAGGACAACATCGTAATGAAACCTAATATCTAGTTAATATTAGTTCCCAGTGGTATCAACCGCGACTCCCAGTGGTATCAGCCGCGACTTACAAGTTTTAGGTCGTGGGTTCGAGCCCAGGCAGGCGCTTTACTTTGTGTAAATTATTTCATCACCACTGCTCTCAAAACGGTGAAGGAAAACATCGTAAGGAAACCGGCATGTCCTAGAACCAACAATTCGAAGACATGTGACATCCACGAACCCGCACTGGGCTCGCGTGGTGGATTACGGCCCATCCCCTCTCATAGAGAGGAGACCTGTGTCCCAGCAGTGGGAACATTAATAGGCTGATGATGATGATTAGTTCGAAACCGTCAACCTGCCTTGAGCAAGCGTGGTGAATAACGCTCGTGCCTACTCTGTATGAGAAGAGCCCTTTTTTTTTTTGCTTTGATATATGCTCATGCATACTACGCTACCACGGAGAGGCGCATTTATGTGGAACTCTAACCCACTAAAAATCCACGGTGTAATCCTGTGTCGCTTGTGGCAGGAACACGGGTCCGCATTAGCACTCACCGCGAATCCGCCGCGGCTGTCCGTCACCGGACCTTCCTCTGGGGAGTACCCCCCATCACCGGTGCACCAGAACACACTGTACGCCGTGACCACCCCAGGGACCAAACCAGAACATGGGTGCCAGACGACCCCGTGTATGGCACCCTTGGTGGGGACCAAGGGTTGTGACGGGTCAAGGTCAATGGTTCCGCCACCTACCATTTTTCGGCCGCAGGGGATAGGGAGAGCGGCCAACGCTATACCGACACTCCTCCTCTGCGGCCCACTGCGTCCGCCATCAGACGGCGAACCCCGTCCAGGCCGTGGAAGGTAGGGAGAGCGGCGCACCGCAATACCGGCACTTCTTTCCCGCCGCGGCCTCCAACCCTCAACTGCGATATCGTATGGGTTTGGGAGGCCCCGTACGTCATCGCGGCCTGCCTCAGTTGCGATGTCAAACAGGCTGCACCGCAACATACATGTGGGCCGCTACGTCGTCGGCTTATCGGCAAAAACCCTGACGAGCGGCCCCGCCTCGGGTTCCTCTTCGCTTCACCGTGGGTGACCTAGCCACGGTTACTGAGCCCCTCCCCTCCTCGACAATGCGGGGACGCACCGAGGGTGATGAGAAGAGGCCTGTGGGATAGTAACAGACTGGTATTATTATAATTAAGTCCCGAATATTATGGGACTATAATCG
Source organism: Orthosia incerta (assembly GCA_948252205.1). NCBI lineage: Eukaryota > Metazoa > Arthropoda > Insecta > Lepidoptera > Noctuidae > Orthosia > Orthosia incerta. The sequence continues at coordinate 17,248,586 of OX411764.1, read as the reverse complement.
ACCTCATACTCAGACGCCAGGTTGTTTCTGAGAAATTTTCCGATAGACTAAACTAAATAGAACATTGTTTGACCTAGAAACTAAATTCAAGAACTCATGCTCAGCTTATTACACTTGCCATCAATAGAGCAAAATGGCTTTCGCTAATTTTTGTACCCTATTTATTTGAGATTGGACCTTATTTTGTTTACAGGCACATGTTCATCAGTATCGTCATTCTGCTGCCCTTATTTCTCTAAATAGTAACCACAGAATTTCTTTTCCGTATGTGCAACCAGCTTCATATTTTGGACTGACCGACTCCGTGACAATTCAAAAGTGCCTTTAAATATGGTTTAATTGAAACATATAATATTATGATTGGATTTGGAGTTTGAAGGGAACACATTACTATCGTCAACGTAAATAGTATAAAACAAAGCCGTTGTCCACGTCTGTCGACATCATTTCTGTTTTCTCGCTAACTGCTTCTAAATTACGCAACGGATTATATATGTCGTGGATTGATGGCGCCATGGTGCAACAAGCAGCGCCATATAACAATTAGTCTTGTGAACTAATAATATCGTTACCGGAAACGCAAGCGCACCCAATCGTTATCCGAAATTGTGTTCGCGATCCGCGAGTGGTAATGTGTGTTGCCTGAGTGGTACTGCTGGCTGCCGGGAACCCGGCTCAGATCACGTCGGTTGTCCCTTATTCCCTTATTATATATATAACTTCCCACTGTAACCCCCGACCGGACACGGGATTGATCAGGAGACCACCCCGGGTACTAATGTGAGTAGTAGTTGTAAGTTTTGCATGGTTGTAACACTTTCCACCTGTCTGACAGGAATCGGTATCTCAATGAACAGACCCCTAGTTTACCGCCGCCGCGAATCGCGGTTTCGCGGGTCGTATTTTGTATGATCCAAGAGTCACACTCCTAGTCTCGGGAAGCGCTCATGTACTTTTGATGTTAAATCGTTAGTTGAAAAAAGTTATTTTGATTTGAATTATCATTCGTTCGAGTACCCACATTCACGTCAAACTATATTGGATCGTGAAGAAGACCCGATGCTTTGCATCTCGGCAACCCGTGATGCGTCATATTTTTATATAACGAACCGTAATAAAAAAATTGATACGGTCTTTACTAACAGAAAGAGCGATAATCGAGAAAGATTTTTACATATAACTTGCGGATGCCTCGCGGTTTCACCCGCGCAGTTCCCGTTCCCGTAGGAATGCAGGGATAAAAAGTAACCTATGTCACTCGGAGAAAGTGTAGCTTCCCAACAGTGAAATAATTTTTGAAATCGGTCCAGTAGTTTTTAAGTTTATTCGTTACATAAAAAATACAAAAATACAGATCTTTCCTCTTTATAATATTATTATCAGTATAGATTTGACCCAAGCGAAACCGGGGCGGGTCGCTAGTCTCATATGTTATTATACTTTCAGCTATGCATAGTTCTTAACTTATACACCTCTCTCAGCTTACATATTTCACAGAAGAGTAATACCCTAAAAGACGAACAAATGCATCTAAAAGTTCCACAAACTCATTAGCCTAGTTCAGCTCACCTTCTGACGTCACAGCTAACTAACTAATTAGGCAAACGTGAGATTCGCAGCCGGAGACATAAGCTGCAAAGTTGTCCTGTGATTATAAAAGTTGTTTCATGTGTGTCTTTTTAGAACTTTTTGGGACGGTACGTTCATTTTGCCTGAGAAGGGTTGAACAGGTTTTTTGAACTACTTTAGCGTTTTTGAAATACTACGGCGGCGTTTCTGGTGAGCTTGAGGACTTGCGTTCAATTCATGGGACGGGTATTTGGTTTTTCCATTGCTGATTTTTGTGTGTCTTTTTAAAGACTTTTTGTGAGGACTTGGTGATTTAGTTTGAGTATGGTTAAATTAGATTTTGGAAATACCTTGTCGGTCTAGTCACTGCAAACGTTACTGCTTGGTAATAGGGTTCGTTTCCCAGGACCTGTAACCAAGTTGACAATGTACAATCGATAACGCTACTAGAAATCGGATCAATGTACGGGAATGACAAATCTGAACGTTGAGTCACGTGGTCAGACCATACAAATAGAAGGCGTTATCGATTGTAGAAAGAGATTCGATACGAAGCTTTTGTAACTTGGAAACTTGAATAGTTTCGTTGGGTTTGCATTTTTTTATTTAGAAATTGGGCAAGCGTGAGATTTGCAGCCCAACCCACAAGCTGCAAAGTTGTCATGTGATTATAAAAAAAATTGTAGTTCTAAAAACTAAAAAACGCGCTTTAATGGTACATTGAACTAAAAAGTCACTAATCCTGAAGATACTGGTAGGGATAATGGTACAAACTATTTAAATTATTGCATTGTCATCAGTCCTTGATAAGTGTGCGAAGTTTCAAATCAATGAGACGTTTTGAAGTGGGTGATAATCACGTTCAAAGATTCCGTTACATTGATACATAGATACTAAAAGCGTGATAAAAAAAAATAGTTTCATGTGTTAGTTTTGTCTTTTTACGACTTTTTGGGAGGGTCTAGTCTTTTAACTTGAGGTTCAATTAGATTTTTGTGCCAACTTGTTGGTCTAGCGGTAGCAAATTCTATTGCTGAGCATGAAATCATCAGGGTTTAATTTCCAGGTCAGGTAAAGGGGTACTGGTTTATCTATCAGAGATTTTTCAGCAGTACCGGGCCAACACTGGTTGGATTTGCTCTCAGTTGATATCAATAAGCTCGCCCCTATTACATTGAACTTAAGGAATACTTTTAAGCAAAGCGGCTCCGGCGTCATCAATGCAGCGGTGCATATTGTAATAGAACCACTATACTGACTCAAACGCGTAAGAGACGTGTACACTGCAGCACTTACGATCTTCTTGCCGCGAATTTTCAATACCTCTGCGATTTGCTCCTTGCTTTGGAGTCGACATTTAAACATAACGGGTGAATGCAATGTACTGTAGGTAGCACAACTCTGCCTTTGGTAAGCTTCTAGAAAGCTAGCTGTCTATCCAATTGAGCAGAGAGCAGTTGAGAAATGCAGCTCAGTTTAAATTCGTCTTTTACGTTATAGTTGAAATTTTACTACATTGTTTTGCACTATAGAGGAAGAGGCAAGGTTTTCGAGCAAGCTTGTTCAGGGCGAAGTGTTGATGGATTAGTACGTGCGGTTTCCAGAGAGAACACAGAGAATATAATTACATGAAATGTTTCTTATAGGAGCCACTTTCTGATTTCAAAAAGGAAAGATTTGCGTATGTATGTCATTTTGCGTCAAGCTGCACCCAAAGGAAAAAAACTTGAGAGGTGTCAAGGGACACCCGTATGGAACGAAGTTCCTTTAGTATTGTAAAATTGTAAAATCCACATTTGTTAACCGTCACCTAGCGCCATCTGTCGCCATTAGCTGGAATTAAAAAACATTTATTTAAGAAATAAAATTGTATCTCGGAAACGGGAGGAGATAGGCCAAATCTGACAACAGATTAGTATATACTGTGATATAGTATATTCTTATATATATGTGTATATATATGTATATACATATATATATAAGAATATACTATACAGACGGTTAACAAATGTGGCTTTTACAATTTGAATAGTTGGTTCGGTCGTTCGTATGGTTCGTTGCACGATTTTATAGACTATTCATATTGATATTTTAGAATGGGGTAAAAAAAATTGCGGAGGGAAGGTGAACAGTTAAGGGTTCCCATCTTGTTATCTGAAATCCAAATTTTCACTCAGAATTGAGCTAGCTCCAACCGTTTCCGAGATATGGAGGTTTTTAGGTTTTCTGATTTGATCGCCGGTTCGTTATTAGTAGCGGCTCGGGGTCAGTTTTCGAGTAGTGTTGACTCGAGTCGGCCTGTGGTGGAGAGTTTTGTACGTCTGGCGTTAAGAAAGTAAATATATATACATGTATATATATACATATATATACGCATATATACGCACGCCGCACGCACACAACTATAGCAAAAAGTGTCGTTACAACTTTTCGTGAGATTTTTTTCCGTCTAGCCCCCTTTCGCAACGCGCGATAAGGAACTTCGTTCCAATAAACGCCCTTGCACGTCATGTCCTTTTTTAAAATCTGAAAGTGAACCATCATACGAAACCTATTTCGATATAGACCCAACACAACAGCAACAAAAACTAATTTAAAGATGAAATAATAAATGTATTGCTTTGGAATTGCATGAATTAATTCCTCCTAGCCCTTTCCATCATCGGACTACAAGACGTACGGTGAAGTGTCATCGGTACATGGTGGACATTCCACCCATACGCACCAAACGTTTTGGGAATACTTTCATTATGCGTACAGCTAAGGAGTGAAATTCCCTGCCGGAGTCTGTATTGCCTGAGAGCCACAACCTGGAAGTCTTTAAGTCAAGAGTGAATAGGTTTCTTCTAGGTAAGAGCGCTACATCGTCGACCACATCATCACTCACCATCAGGTGAGATATAAATGATAAAAATTTAAAAAAAAAATATGAAGAAACCTTTGGTGTTTGACTCTGTGGTCTTTGGATCTAGTCTGTCATTGTTATTTAACTTGTAAACCGAATTATTTCATAAATACTTCAGGTAATATTAAGAATTTCTTTCATAAATTAAAATATTAATCAAAATAATCTTCGTAATAACATATTCGTAGCAGCGTAGCACGCTCGTAGCACTCTCGTAGCACTTTATAGCAGTTGGCTCCGCCACCGCTGCGAGGGATCTACGACATGCGTCTGTGAACCTTTATTACAAGGTAAAATGGAATTATCAGAATATTTGGTGAGTGTTACAAAATAAATAGGTTTTTGTTGATTGATCGCTGTTTCGAAAAGCTTGTTAAAATAGTAAGGAATATAATGCCTAGTAATCATTTAACGTGACTAGGCTTAGGTGTGATTTGCATTCTAGTCTTTTGTGTAATCGCTGATTTGAATTCATACACCTTTTTGTTGTGATGTGTTGAGCAAAATTTTAGGTGATTTATTACTGAAATATTGTAAAATTTAAACATGACGTAACCCAAAGCCACAGTAAAATGTATTATTGGTTATCTTCTATTCTGCCGAAATATACTAGTTTTTTCCAGCAGATTCGTACGTGTATCTGACGAAAATTATTCCACGTTATTATACTAATTCAAGCCATGGTTTAGTTATGTATTATGAATATACACGTGGATGGATGGAGAGGAAAGGGACGGCCAAAGAGTGAATAGGTTTTTTCTAGGCAAGCGTGATTCACCGTCGACCACATCATCGCTTACCATCAGGTGAGATTAGTGGTCAAGCGCGAGCCTAAAGGATATAAAAAAAATTAAAAAAATGATAGACTGTGTGAGGAGTGACACCTTTTCAAGTCTTAACGGCTGAACAGATTTTCAATGCAACTTGGTACACGCGTTGCCCATGTCATACATTAGGACATGGGCTTCTTATAAAGGTCGTATTTCGCCTTGGGCAACTTTCCAACTTTCACGAAGCCGCCAGTAGAAGCTAGTCTAAATTATAATAATGTATACATAATATATTATAATACTATGCCTGTATTCTCCAAAAGGTTAGACAAATAGACACCAGGTGTGTTGAATGGGGCGTTCCTTCCACGAAGGCTGTGAAGCTCCTAGGAAGATTATTTACTTCTGAGTCTAGCTGGTTGCTGATTGGCTGACTGTGGTTGGTTAAGAATACACGCATAATGAACCAAATGGGAATCTAAGTACAGAAATTGGAATGTACATTAAAGCGCAGATATACCTCAGTAGCTGATGTTAAAATGAGAATCACGTCTAAACGGCTAGTTGTAATTTTTTGGAAAAAAATATGGTACGTATAACCCACCCCACCCATTTTTATTTTTAATTCAATCTATGATAACTTTGAGTTTTATTCGTTGTTAAACATAGTGTAATTAATTTGTAAAGTTATGTCTAATACGAGCAAAAAAACGACAATCGCACCAAAACTACCGTTCATATTTTGATAAAATTTTCACCATCTCAAAGAAAATTTAAGTATCTACATTTTGATCTAAAGATTTTATTTTAAGTCTATAGTAGAATAATAAGGAAAGTAAAAAAAAACTACTGAATTTTGGGTCACGCGGGTGTGAAATGAGTGCGTGTTTTGTTCTCTCAAGGTCTGTATAGGCGACTGTCGTCGTCAATAGGTGGTAAGCCATTTTCACCAACTGGAAACAAACCCAGACACTTGTCTGCTACGGAGAAATACCTGATGACAAAATCCAATCACACTTGTTCGACCTGATGATCAAACAACCTGAACCTGAAACTCACCTAAACAAATATTATAAAGAGGCAGAAATTCTCTAGAGGTACAAGTCTGATTACGAGCAATTGATAACAAATAGAAAGCTACCTACAAGTGCCGTAGGTTACTTAATATTCTGGAAAATAAACACCCTTTGAGATCAGCCACAGGAGCACCGTTGACCGGTGTACAACTCAAAAGTCAGATTGCTTCAACTCAAACAGCCAATAATAACTCTCAAATAAAAATTATTAACATCTTTCCTCCAGCGCTAAAACCACGTTCAAGTTATTTTTTTAGCCCGGGGCAGTAGTGGTAAGCCTCACTAGAATCTTAGTATACAATCAACAAAAAGTTACAGAAGGCTAGCGCCATACAACCAAGCTAACGAAAACAAGCACAGTCGCACGCATACATTGACGCGTACATACGGCGACCTCAAACAAATGCCGGTCGCCAGTGCGCTTGCAGTTGCTGTATGTGAAGCGTGTCTATGTGTGCGTGCGTTTTCGGTCGTTGTATGGAGCTAACTTTCTGATTGTTTAGCCTTTTCCCAATTATGCAGCTGAGTACTAGTAGTTTAAATGGAGCGACTGCCTATATGACCTCCACAATCCAGTAACTGAGTAACACGATACCCCTTGGCAAGACTGGTGTCAGATTCCAGGCTTCTGACTACCCAAGTGGTGGGGCAGGAGCAATATTCCCCCTACGTGCTGATGGTGATCACTGGGGTGGTTTTACTCAAGTAAAAAGCCCACACACTTCCTGGTGTTTTTACCAAAAGTCCAGGTGCCTTTTGAAGGTATTCCCCCGATATACAAAAAAGGCTTCTGACTCGGAAACCGTTGTTTAATCTTAAAGATCTAGGCTGTACTACGTAGCTGACCTTCTGTACTAATTTATGCTGTGGTGAAACCTTAGTATAGAAGTAGGTATTAATTGCATAAGTTGGAAACCAACTGTTTATTGCATCCGTTTTTATAGTAGCTTAAGTTATAAACAGGATTCAGTTTAGTGCTTAAGTTTTCCTGAGTGGTTCTGTAAGTATTTTTTTAATGTTTTGTGAATTCATCTTCTGTTGTGTTCTGTTGTTAGAAATAGGATTGAGAGATTATTTAAAAGTAGTAACAGAGTTTTTTGGTAGTTATTATATTATAATTGCTAATACACTGTAATAACACCCTTTTTTAGCCTCTAGTTTGATGATTCTGACAATTTTAAAATCAGATTGGTTTTGAAGATTTTTGGTTTCGTGGTTACTGTGTTGTGGAGGCCAGATAGATAGTCACTCCATATTCGATACAGATATACCACTGATATTAACATAATTAAAAAACGTTCGTGTAGATTAATTTTCTATTGCCACAAAAGGGATATTAAACGAAGAAGATGATTACAAGCTTTTTCTTGATAGTTTATTATTTTCTATAGTTTATTCTTTGGTACGGAACCTTAAATGTTAAAAACCGAAGTCCGACACGCACTTGCCCGATTTTTTAATACTGTCAGTTTAAACAATAAAACATCTTAGTAAGCAGGAACATAAAGCTATGTGACAAGATAAAATAAAACAGATATAATTATCCTAATTAGCATCTTAACTAATATTATAAAGACACGATTGGGTCATGGGCCCGAGTACACGTCTCAGAGATCTCTCGCCGACTGATCGACATTGTGCGTGACCAGAGGGCGGGCTCGTTGTTTGCGGTAAGAATCAACATTGCCATTCAACGTGGCAATGCTGCCAGTCTTCTGGGCACTTTTCTGGATGACAGAGATGTAGAGGAGTGCTTCGACTTCTAGGTGTACCTTTCTTTTGTATCTATATATGTAAGAAGTTAGGTTTAGTATAGTTTAGTTTTACTTAGTGTTTAAGTATGTACATATTTTGTCAATCGGAAATAAATATAACTTTTAAGTAACAAAAAACTATATAGATGTTAAAAGTATGTTTGCTTGCAATGTATATCTCTGGAAGTCCTAATCCAATTTCAAAAATTAGTTTTTTGATTGAAAATTACACTATCGTTGAGTGTCATAGTTGAAATTTTATGGCGAAAAAAAATACCAGTCCAGTAAGGTGGGCCACGGGAAAATAGCTAGTGTTTTGTAAATTCGGCGCTTAACAATATCAAAGATCGACATCATGGTCAAGGAAAGATAAAATGGTAATCAACAAAAAGTTTCTTGGCCTATACTACGCATTGATCTTCCAACCTATTTTCTTTACAAGAAGCAACTTCTTTAACTTCCGCACCCACAAAACAAACTTTGTAAAATCAGCATGCAAAATAAAATCCAACAAAATATTTCTATTCGCCCCCAAATTGCCGAGTAAGGCAAATTTTCTTGCTCCCTCTAGCATTTTTTATACATTCAAAGAAGATTCTCAAAGGTTTTTGACTTGTAATCATTATGACGAACAAACTTCTGATTACAGAGCGTGATCTAATGATAAATGAAGTAGGGATTTGAATGTTGAGTCAAAATTAAGGAAATGTGGGTGAATTACAAGTCTGTCATTTTTAAGTACAGTTTTTATTTTTTTATTTTTCTTGATTAATCAATCTGCCTAGCCTTTTTCCAACTATGTTGCGGTTGGCTGCCTATCAGACCTGGACAACCCAGTATCTAGGAATGCTGGCTTGATCAACCAATATTTTGGGAATATTGTATTGATCTTATAAATCTGGTCTCCACTACCACTTGGTATACTTATAGCTAAGATGATACCTTGGCCAAGACTGCTCGATTGGTGTCAAGTTATAAGACTTCTGAATGCCACAACAAATGTCAAAGATCTTCAAAGGCAGCTGGGACCAATAGTTTAACGTCTCTCTCTGATGGTGATCATTCGGTTCCCTTCATGATGGTTGATCTGAGTGTGGTCCTCAAAATTTGGAGAAACTAGAATAGTGGCTCTGTGAACTGCAAACCTCGCGAGTCTGTCTACTTTTTTTGTTGATTCAGTTTTTGGAACTTTGAATAAAAACAAAGAATATCAATATTTTACTATAGAACCAGCTCACAAAATTTCACGAGAATCGGTTGAGTAATGCGACCTGTAGAGGGGAACAGCCCGACATCTAAACGGGATATACAAAGGGATTTTTGGCCAAGTTGAAACGGAGACGCTTCGTTCACGCTGCGCGCTCGCTCGGTCAATAAATTATTTATAGTATAAACTATGCTCATTTTTTTATATCCATGATCCAAACCTGAAAACTAATATTATAACAAGCAAAAAGTTTAAAAACTGTAACCCGACTTTGGCATTTTAATGGTTTTTTAGCCTCTCTGTTACCCGGACCATAATAACGAATCGATTGAGACGACCTTATTCATCAAAAATGGATGAATAGTTTAGGCGCAACGGAGAAAAAAGATAAATAGAAACATACGTAAATTGCAAATTTTAACAACCTCCTAATATTGCTGCATCAAATAAAGACACAATTTGACGTCATAGTCTTATCGGAATGCTGGTTCCGTAAATGCTCTCATCTCCCCTCCATACCGGGTTTTGTATGTAATCACTCTGATCACTAACCAAAATGATGGAGTTGTGGTGTATACGAAAATAGACTTACAGTTCCTTTTAGAAAAGCCTATACTCGCCGATGCAAATTGTCTTGTACTCAAATTTAAAAATGAAGTGGCGCTTATCGCTATATATAGATCACCCTCAAATATAAATATTCAGCAGTTTATTACCAGTCTAGATGTAATCCTCAATTCACTAAGTACTTTCAGAACCGTTATTTTGGTTGGAGACATCAATATAAACATAGGCCCAAATTGGGTTGATCCGAACTCTGACATGTACCTAAATGCGGTTGCGTCACATGGCATGTTGCCTGCTCATGTTTTCCCGACACGCAACGATAGTTGCATTGACCACGTAATGTTAAAATCAAATAAACAGGCTATTACCTTAGTGTTTGACTCTCTAATTACTGATCATGCTCCTGTTATAGTTTTTTGTAATCTGAAAGTGGATATCCCCAAATCACCTTCCCATCAGCATCGTGTAGACATTGATGCTTGCGTAGTGGCTCTTGAGAATGTTGATTTTACTCCCGTTATAAGTTGTCAAGATGCTGAAACTGCTGCTTTCATCATGGTCAAACTTGTTTCCTCAGTCGTAGACAAAAATAGTCGTGTTTCCGTTGTCCCGAACCGAAAACGCATTATAAAGCCATGGATCACACCTGGGCTCCTTAGGTGTATTCGAAACCGAAACAACATGTATCGCAAAATGAGGAGGGATGCTGATAATAATACTCTGATAATCACCTATAATAGGTATAAAAATTTTTGCAACAATCTATTAAAGAAATTAAAACGAGAATATGAACGACATGAATTTGAAATACATCGCAAGAACCCGAAAGCTACCTGGAATCTCATTAAAACAATCTCCAATCTTCAAAAGAGTAAGACCTCTGCCGGTGAGTTGCTATTTATAACTCCAGATCCAACTCAATCACTTGATTCTGTCAACGACTTTTTCGCGAACGTGGGAACAAGCCTGGCATCTAAAATCCTTAACTCCCCAAACTATGACTCAACCAACACTTCTGACTTTAGCACTTTAGATGTCCACCCTAACTCGATGGCTATTTTTGGCACGGACACCAGTGAGATAGATTATCTTATTGTGGCCTACGACTAACTAGCGCTGCGGGTTGGGATGGTATCCCCGCAACTGTAATCTACAGTGCCAGAAGCACTCTTGTCCCTGTTATCTGCCACGTCTTCAACCTTGCCCTTACATCCGGAATATTCCCATCGTTTTTCAAAAAGGCCGTTGTGCACCCTATTCACAAGAGTGGAGACAGAGACAGTGTCAACAACTACAGACCTATATCGGTATTATCAATTCTGTCGAAGCTCCTCGAAAAAGTACTAAACAAGCGTCTGCTGGATTACCTTAGCTCACAAAATATACTCGCAACTAACCAATTTGGATTCAGATCAGGCAAAAACACAGAGGATGCCATCTTAGAATTGATAGGCTCAGTTGCTCAGAATCTGAATAACAAGGATAAATCTATCGCTATCTTCCTTGATCTTTCTAAAGCTTTTGACACTGTCTCTGTACCCATTCTCCTCAGCAAACTAGAAAGGCTTGGTGTAAGAGGCCTACCGCTTAGTTTGTTTAAGAGTTACCTTAGTGGTCGCTCGCAAATCATCAGGATCAACAACCACACTAGTAAGGAAGCATTCCTCACCTACGGAGTTCCACAAGGTAGTGTCTTAGGACCTACCCTTTTCCTGGTTTACATAAACGAGCTCTGTAAACTTGATCTAAGAAACTCCAAAGTCATTGCTTACGCAGATGACACTGTAATCCTGGTTCGTGGCAGTGACTGGAACGAGGCCCGGCTTCGGGCAGAGTCAGCCTTGCGAGTTACTATGAGATGGCTCACACAGAATTTGCTCACCCTCAACTTGGATAAAACCAAATTTATCACGTTTAGTCCAAGGAAAGCGTCACAACCAGTTCCACCCTTCCGTCTGACAGCTCATGTGTGCCGTAAAACGAAGACTGCCACCTGTGACGGCTGTGACTGTCCTGAAGTTATGCGCACGGACTCAATAAAATATCTTGGAGTCTGGGTCGACAGCACATTGAAATGGTGTGAGCAAATCAATTCGCCGGTCTCTAGGGTAAGAAAATTAATATTTGTTTTTAAAACCTCAGGACCTCCGCCAATTCCTCTACCCTGAGAACTGTGTACTTTGCTCTTGCCCATTCCGTTTTAACGTACTGTATTTCGGCCTGGGGTGGTGCTGGTAAATGTCTGTTCCTTCGCTTAGAGAGGGCGCAGAGGGCTGTCCTTAAGGTAATGGCCTTCAAACCCTATCGCTTCCCTACCAGCGAACTGTACACGCTATGGAAGCTACCTACAGTAAGACACTCTTTTGTGTTAAGTACAGTGTTGCGGAAACATTCAAACTTGTCCTTTGACCCTGAGTTTAGAAAACAAAAACGTAAAACTGACAGAGTCTGCCCGACATCAGCTGTTAAATTGGAAACTGTCCGCCGGCAGTTCACTTTCTACAGTCCCGTGATTTATAATAAAATAAATAAAGTTCTTACCATTTATCCGTGCACTCTCCGGGATTGCAAAAATATTACTAATAAATGGCTTCATACTCTCACATACGAAGAATTGGAAACCTTAGTCAAACCCTAAATATTAATTTTCCATCCGCAGACAAGCACACCAAATACATGTAGCGTAGAGTGTGCTCGGTGGGAGGGTCCACAAGCACACTCTACACTTACACCCCACATACATGCACTACACTCACACACGACACTCCCAAATGCACAACATTAAACACTTACCTATTTGTTTTTTTATTGTTTTCGTTTTTGTACTACTTTAATTTTGTACTTGTATACCTGTATGTCTGTTTTATTTTAATGTTAGCATTTTTTATTTTTTTAACCGCTACTGTTTTTTTTTTCTCTTTTTTCATTTTTGGAACGATGTTGTCTCCCTCTTGGAGGTGGGCGTTAATAGCTGCGACACAGTTTTGCAACTAATGTAGCTATTTACGTACGCAATTAATTTGTAAAATGTGTTTTGTTCCAATAAAGATTATTATTATTATTATAGACTGCTAAAGCATAATCCGTACATTTGGCTTCGCCGTAGTAGGGTAAAAAGATAAAAAAAAATGTTATTTTTAAACGGCTTCAAAAAAGGTTCTCAATTCTTCGGAATCTTTTTTTATGTTTGTTAGGCGATTACTCAAAGACGCCTGTACCGATTTGGAAAATTCTTCTATTTGAAGGGATAAACTTCCCAGGTGGTCCCATGTTCATCAAATCAGGATCTGATGATGGGATCCTGGAGAAATTAAGTGAACTCCTTAAATATTATAGGCATACATAGGCGATTTTGGATTTTTTATCAACAATGAAAGAAAAAAGAAAAAGAAAGAAAAATTGTTTATTCTGCACAAACTAAACGCACAATACAAAATAAAGGGTGGCATTCACTATAGGTACAAATTAGCCAAAAGCAATGCAATATTGTTATGTTGTTATGTTATTGTTTAATGCAATAATTTACGCTCAGAATTTGTAATTTGGTGAAAAGGAACTGATGAAAAAGACCACAGGTGGCCACTGGAACTCCTTAATGCTAAATATGTCACGGGTATAAGTAATATCGAATATTTAACCAACTTTGATGAAGCAAATACTTATAAATGAATGGTACTGATGAAAATGATAACATCAGACTGATCTGATGATGAAGTCGGAAGGTAGGCACTGGAACTCCGAAATAAAACAATGTATCCTAGTCGTGTTTGGGCTTATTGTAATCGTCATGATATGTACTTTGTACTTTAAATGATTATCATGTTAATTGGAGGTTCCTACAAAAACTAAAAAGAGGAAAATAAAGCTATTTTTCGCTTTGTAGTGTTTTGTTTTGGAAGGCGGTTTGATATTTTGTTAAAAAGTTTTTATTTTGTTATCTGGTGCAGGCTTTCAGCTGTAGAGGCAAAGTTTCTGAATAACATACAATAGTTATTTATGCTACAAGTGCGGAAAGTAGGTGATTTCCGATGAGTGGATAAATCGACACGAGTCGGAAATCATCTTACGCACGTGTATCATAAAACATTTTACTATGCATTGTGCGAGGAAATAAAAAAAATATCTGAACCAAGCAAGAAATTAATAAAATGGCGCTTATTCAAGGGCGCTCAGCAGATCCACAGATTAACTAATAGTTCATAGTTCCTCGGGCATATCTACTGCGCATGTGCAAATAGCGTACGACGTGACGTCGTAACGTAAAAAGGCACGAGCAAAATATTCATTCTGCCAAACATATTTAATGAATATTTAAAATTAATTTATTGATCAAAATCAAAATCTAGAGTAAAAAAACGCCTTAAATGAAGTATTAGTTTTGTTTTACCTTTTATTTGAATGATAATCTGTACTTAACTAATTTTTAAAACTTTTCTCAAATAATAAAAACTCTATGCGGCGGGCTGACGTTGGAGTTAAAAATTGAAAAAGTACAGGAAAGTAAAAAGCACTAGTAAAAAAAAATTACACTTTTGGCTGCTTGTGCACTTACGCTCTTTTCGAGGACATGCATTGTAAAATAAATTGCCTACGTCGACAACTTACAAAGCCAAAACATTTTACCCGAGTAGGTTCAACAATAGTATAGTTCTAAAAACAATAGAACAGCGAAATATTTCTTACCAAGTCAAATCCTAAACAAGTGAAGGGCGTTGTTTTATCCAATAAATTAAATAACATCTTCTATCATTTACATTTTCGGGACAAAACTGCAAATGTCTAAGAATGAGGAACCAAGCAAACTGAAACATACTCGAATTTTAGAAACTATAGCAAATTGACCTCTATCTCTAAAAAGTAATACAATTGTTTCTCCCCGTATAAAAAGTTATCACATTCGAAAATGGAATGCGCTTGCCTTTTTTAGGGTTCCGTAGTCAACAAGGCACTCTTATAGTTTCGCCATGTCCGTCCGCAGCTCTCTCTCTCTCTATTGCTAATCTCTTAGCACTGGCAAGGTATAATTTGCCATTCACGCCGACAAATCGGTAAAATAAAACCATTAAAAAACAAAATATTGAGTAACTCCTGTACACGTCAAGTGTTTGTACATGTCATATTTTTTGTTTTCTCGTTTATGTCATGGTGCGGGATATCATTGGAAAGGCCATTCAAAAAAAAATTGTAATGGGGACAACAGTTTTCGATCGTCACAGTTAATTGTGTCCCTTCGTTAGAGCAATGTTTGGTGCTTTCATTGTTTATGAACGTTAGTAATGTTACCTATATATTTGGATGAATGTAGCTGTTTATACGAAACCCTCTGTGCGCGAGGCAGACTCGCACTTGGCTGGTTTTATATTGTAATAGAAAGTGTGCATTATGTTGTAGATAGAGAGGTCAATATGCTGTGTAAATTATTAGTAATTCGCTTCGACTTTGCGTCAATACTTTAACCCTAAGACTAGGCCAACATTAAGTTGGTACGATTTTCAGAGCACGGAACACGTGGCAGAGACTAAAGACGCCATTCGTGGCTTGGCAATAAGGAATATGCATGAAAAATTATTCATTACTAAACTAACTCTAGACAGACTAGAGAAATTGCATGCAGTTGACATACATAACACATTTGAACAACTGCATCGAAACTGCTAACCGACTGTACAGTCCACTCAAATGCAAACGGATTGCAGTCCAAATGCAGCCCATCTGTTTAGAGCCTTAACCAATTTATAAATAAATGTAAAAAAGTATACTAACAGTGTAAACAGAAACGAAATTGACCGATCAACAAATGAGATGTATTTTAAACATTTTATCCTTCTCGCGAAAATGTCGTTTTCTATGGCAGCTGTATGGGCGTCCCGGCCTTTGACGTCAGATGCTACGTCAGACTTTTCTTTCTAAATGACAATTTTGAAGCGTTATATCTTCGACGCTAATGAAAATATTTAAAAAATTCTTTACTAGAGCTAATAAGTATTTCATTTAGCAAATCAACCCGAATCTCTTCAAAGTTAGAGTGAACGAAATTACTCTTATTATCTTCCTTTTTTATAATGACCATAATCACAACTGGGATGGCTCATCAATTCTTATGAATAAACGGTGATGTTCACTGAGACGCTAGGTCTATTCGTTTTGATAATGCCATTTCTAGCATGGTCTTTGAGGCATCTCGGTGCTCTGTGGTACGATTTATAAAAATATATTCATTTGTTCTTTATCTGGATAGTAAGGTTGTTATTATAAACCTTATTTGTTGTTTACTTTTGTTATTATTTTTTTTTGGACTTGGATCTAGTACAAAATTAATTTTATTTCAGACTTGCTTGTACGCCACTACGTCAACGTGAAAGTTGGAAATCGTACCAAGGAAACGACGTAAAACGTATCTAATATACTTCTCTCGAGTTCAATCTATCTCTATACCTAAATATCTATATATAATATCTCGTCGAAATTGTTTGAGGAGAATATGCGTGAAGCCGAAACAAATAAACAGACAAACACTTTCGCATTTATAATATTAGTAACTTTCGTCACAAAAATAAATAAAACCGGCCAAGCGCGAGTCGTACTCGCGCACGAAGGGTTCCGTACCATTATCAAAAAAAACGGCAAAAAAATCACGTTTGTTGTATGAGAGCCCCACTCGTTTTTAGTATTTGTTGTTATAGCGGCAACAGAAATACATCATCTGTGAAAATTTCAACTGTCTAGCTATCGGTTCATGAGACACAGCCTGGCAGACTGGACAGACGGACCGAGGCGTCTTAGTAATAGGGTCCCGTTTTTACCCTTTGGGTACGGAACCCTTAAAAAGTATATATTTTACAAAATAATTTCGAACAATAATGTTCTTTATATAGCGCACACAAAGAACTCTTAGACAGAAACTTGAACCCTAACTTCAGGTTGAAGTTCGTATGCCTAACATGGCCTGTTCCTATTCTTAGAGCAACATCACGCGTGATTGGAACTCAACGGCCTACATAAAACCAGATCGATACACCCACGTTCCTAAGTAAACTCTTAAGTGATACGAAACTTCTTTATAAACACCTGAGCCCTTTGACCTTTTTAGAGTTCGGTTGTAAAATGGGAGAACCTTTTTTCTTGGATGGCCAATTGTATTGGTCCTTATATTCGAGTCATTATGTGCTTGATATATTTTGTCTGTCTAGCTTTGTGACTTTTTGTGTACAAGCACTATACAGTATTATCTAGATAGACTTTGTTTTTTTTTTATTTAATCAAAATGTTTTATTTTGTAGAAATGTGTGTGATATTCCAAGTTACTTTGAACAACTTCCGTTCGATTTGACAAAGACCATGACACGACCACGGAAAAGTTCCTCGACCAACGTGAATAAATCAATAACATACGTAAGGGACAGATGTATACAACTCATATACATCTATCCCTTACACACACTCAAAATAACCTTACTCTAAAAGCTTCTGGTCACCCCCCTAGCCTTTTTACCGATGATGATCTTTCGTTTTGTATTTTAAAATATTTTTTTTTTTTTAAACGTTGCCCCACTCTAGGAACTTCTCCTGTATCGTGGGTGCGTTTACAAACAAATAAACTCACATACACAAACACCCAGAGCCAGAACATCTATTTGTAGATCATACAAATAATTATTCCGTGCGGGAATCGAACCCGCGACACGCAGCCAGCAGTCAATCGCTCAACCACTGCGCCAACCGTGTGCCCAAAATATGGCAAAATATGGAAAATATGGGTATTATCTACATAACTTTATTTTAGTTTCTCAACTAAATATCCTTTAGCAATAACAGCAATAACTCGGAACACCTGAAAAGTTTATCGTGAAAACTTTTCAATTTCCTAATAAACCAACAATAATATTTACAACAGAACCCAATAGAGTTTTTGACCTTTCAACAAAGTACCCAAATCGTAAGAAGCGATCTAACATAAATTAATTCTAGGAACCTGTAAATGTCAGGAAAACCTTGGAAATGTCGAACAGGCGATTGTAGAATAAGTTACAAACAGGTAAGTATTTATGAAATGAATAGGTGTAGGGTAGGTGTAGGGAAATTATATGAAAAATTTGATAGACACACATAAAGTAACATTGCGCTTGTAGTCCCCAAAGGATTAGCCAGACTTGCACCAGATAGAATACCCATTTCACTAATTATATTTAAGTTCCATGTAATGAGCTGACTGCCGAAAGGAGGGTAATGTGTTTATCAGTCTTTGTATGTTAGTTTCTATGTGGCTTTCTAGAGACCAAACGCATTGGCCGATTTAGATGATTCTTACGTCAATCGATTTGTCATACAATTGTCTATAAAATTCTTTCAGAAGTGGGGGTACCAAAATAAAGGGTTTTAAAAGGTGATTACACATTTAATTCTACCTAATTCGAAAAAAAATGTTAACTAAAAAGTTATAAATAAAAAAATTAATAAAAAATTTATTGAAAAAAGTTAATTCAAAAGCATAAAAAACCCGACTGCTGAGAAGCGAACTAAAAAGACGTAAACAAGAAGAAAATCATGCTATGCAGTCGGAGGATACATCTAGTTTTGGTCAGCCAGCTCACGAATAATGTATCCTCCGACTGCACAACATAATTTTCTTCTTGTTTACGTCTTTTAGTTCGCTTCTTAAGCAGTCAGTTTTTTTGATATTTGATTTAACTTTTTTTTTTTTTTTCTTATGGTAAGCGATGATGCCTATTGCCATCAACTGGGTACAAATCCAGAATCCGGGCTGAAACTGAGAAATTCCAGATGGAAAACCACAATTAAATTTTTCCCAACCCGGACATCGAATTCAGGACCTTATGCTCAGCAGTACCGCTTGCGACTACTGGACCAACGAGCAGTGGAATAAGTTTCAAGTAATAATTTAGGGAATGAAACTGTATTATATGAAAAATTGTGTGGGATTCCGTGAATTAATAGGTGGCTTTGTAAGCGATGAAAATGAAATGAACTTTTATACCATTTCCCCTCTAAAAAGCTTATTTTATTCACTGAAAACACTTTTTCTCACTGTTTTGGTGTTTGAATTTAGAACACACCAATATATATTCGACGTCCATCTCAATGCTATACAACCTCCTTGTGCTTAAAATACTCGATACAAACTCCT
This sequence comes from Orthosia incerta, assembly GCA_948252205.1. Lineage (NCBI taxonomy): Eukaryota > Metazoa > Arthropoda > Insecta > Lepidoptera > Noctuidae > Orthosia > Orthosia incerta. The sequence continues at coordinate 17,229,593 of OX411764.1, read as the reverse complement.
TGTGCAAAGAATATTCGACTTTCAAACTTCTTCATCGATTTAATTTTCAGTTTGTTAATATTTAGGATTTCAATAATGATTTTCATGATTTTGATTTTAGTCTGGGATGTTTAGTGAATACTTATTTGTATTGTAATTCTAATTGCATTGGTGTTTAATTAATTATAAGTATGTAACGTAACGGAGGTGGTCACTGGCCCCTGAAACATAGATGCTGTTACCTAGCTCAGCTTCAATTTACAAAAAATGTAAAACACTGAGTTTTAATTTTTTTTGTATATTTTGAAGGTAATAAAACATTTATTTATTATTATTCCTTGGGTAGTATTTAAACGCAAATCAAAAAATATCCTTTTTCTATGCAATAAAATTCTGAATTCACATCAAAATTACTGATTGCGCAGCAAAATATTCAACGCAAAATATCACTTAACACACTATAATTTATTTTCGCAGCGTACAGCGATTTTTCCTAAAGCAAAAGCTTTTTTATTAATGCACAGCTAATAATCTTAATGCACATCATACATGTTAACTCTTTTTCTTTTAAATCCATGGTTAAAGTTTTTACAATTACTATTTAACGACAATGTCGACGGAGCCCCGCTGCGCGGGGCTCCTATTTCTGTCTAAAGGGTCTAAAGTAACCTAACACGAAGAAGATGACGGGAGCTGAGTTCGCTCGCCTTGCTCGCTCACTTCAGCTGCCGTCATCTTTTCGAACCTAACCTGTCCGTGTCGGGGTGCCCTAAGTTCCCGAGCTCGCTTCGCTCGCTCTTGGACTAATGACTTCTTGAAAATTAGGACAAATGTGATGAACAGGTTTTGTTGTACTTACTGGTTAATATGCGACTGAGATAGTTATTTTGCTACGAAATATGGAAAATTTGCTGTGCAGTTAGTATTTCTGCTATGTATGTAGTATTTTTGTACAAAAATAAATTTAACTGTATTGCATTATGAGGAAAAAAGTAATGTCATATTGATGTATAATTTCGAATTATCTGCAGTTTGAGTTTTGCTAAACATTTAGTAAGTTATTTGATGTAAAAAAGAATATAAATGATGAGTATGTATTGACAGACGATTATTTTATTTGATATGCAATTTATAATATCCCTTATTCCTTGTGCTTTTCGCTTAAATCTTTCTTTTTCTCGTAGTCATGGTATAAAATATAGTATGCAAATCTTGAATAAAACGGATTTATATCGAGGGCCATGAATCACTCGCGTCGCTCAGGATTCTAACACTTGAATCACTCGCTATGCTCGTGATTCAATCATCATGAATCACTCCCTACGGTCGTGATTCAGTTCATAGAATCCTTTACTTGTTCGTGATTCGTCTATGGCCCTCGCTTTAAAACCGTCCTTTCTTCACTAGTTGCATAATATACTATTTTAAATTTATTCTGTTTTGCAAAAGATTAAATCATTGCAAAAAATAGACTTGACATTTAGTAATACGTAATGTAAATTATTTAGTTTTATTTTTTTGCTTGGTGAAGAATCAGTACGAGTATTCTCAGAAATAGGGCTCATAAACCTTTAAAAGTTTGGATAGATATGTTTGTTTGTTATTCAATCACGCCGGAAGGAAACGAAAAAATGAAATGACGGACAGGCATCACATGAGTGTCAGCAATAGGGCTCCGTTTGGACCCTTCGGGTCATCTTCATCATTTCAGCCGAAAGACCTCCACTGCTGGACATACGCCTCCCCCAGGCGTCACCACATTGACCGATCCCGTGCGTCTCGAATCCAACGCCTTTCCGCAACCTTAACCATGTCATCAGTCCACCTAGTGGGAGGCATGCCAACGTATCGTCTAAAGTTTCGCGGAAGCCTACGGATACGGAACCCTTAAAAGACAGCCTTTACCGACGGCTTAATGTACTATCCAAAGACGGAGTGATCCTCTACTCAGTGTATAATGAATGGTTTAATTTGGACGCCATTCAAGCGTTACTTATTAACCTTGAAGATCAACCCATGTTGCTAAAATAAAAACTTAGCCTAGGCCATCTGTTTTCATCTTGTACGTCAAAGATTCATCTGTATACTGCTAGGATAGATAAAATTTCCTTTTCCTATTATAACGGACAGAACGCTTTCCATCAAAGCCTTTTATTCTCTTATTCCTAATATAGGACATATCAAATATTCAATGTATATGAACCAATTCCTAGAATCAGAAATGGGATAGATTAAGAGCAATAAATTCGTAGAACTCACTTACTTAATGCAAGAGAAAAAATGGAAATTCATATTCACGGAAATAATGAATAATGTTATTTACTTATATCTGGAACTGTCAGTAACTTTATCGGAAGTGGGTGGGTACAAAAGGAATATTAAAAAAAGCCTCTTTGAATATGGCCGACAGCAAAATGACTGAGATCTGAGGATTTCAGATTTGAAATTTAGGAACAGATTATCAACTCTATAGATAAAAGAAAGACCCTATTTTTTATTTATCGATAGGCCCGCGTTTGACCACTATCTCGCCTGATGGTAAGTGATGAATTGGTCGACGTCGAAGCACGCTTGCCTAGAAGTAACCTATTCACTCTTGACTTAAAGACCCTAAGGTTGTAGCTATAAGGAAACAAAGACTCCGGCAGGGAATTCCACTCCTTAGCTGTGCGTACAATGAAAGTATTCGCAAAACGCTTTGTACGTATGGGTGGGATGTTCACCATGTGCCGGCGGCGCATTGCCGTTCGTCTTGTTGTCAGGTGATGGAAAGGGAGCTTTGAGGCGACCAGTGTATCGTTGCCGATAAGCCTCTTAGCCCTGCTTAACACTGGCCCTCAACATTTTAAAACAACAGGACGTCCCTGCTGGATTTTGGCCTCCCCCAAGGGTCGACACAACAATTTCTTCAAATAAATAATCTTTGAATATAACCCACAATGCCATAACTGAGCCCTAAGGATCGTAAACTAAAACAGCAAATATCATCATAATTTCTGATAAAAGAACGTCCACAGCTGGACATTGGCCTCCACCAAGAGGCGAAACTGGTCAACCGGTCCTGTGCTTCTCACATCTTGAGACTCTCAATAAGAAATTGGTCTTCTTTGCGGAAGCCCATTTAATGATTATGCCCATTCCACAGGTGGAGTTCCCTGTCGGAGTTGATTTTGCCGATACCTACTAGACAACCAGGGGATCATTGAGTCTAGAGTGAAAAGCTTACATCTAGGTAACCGTGCTTTACCGTCGACCACATCATCGCTTACCATCAAGTGAGATAGTAGCAGTGGTGGCCCAGCGGTAACGGCCGCGACTTACAAGTTGTAGGTCTTGGGTTCGACAGGCAGTCACTTTACTTTGTGTAAATTATTTCATCACCACTGCTCTCAAAACGGAGAAGTAAAATATCGTGAGGAAACCGGCATGTCCTAGAACCAAAAATTTGAAAATATGTGACATCCACCAACCCGCACAGGGCTTCGTGGTCGATTACGGCTCTGTCCCTCTCACAGAGAGGAGGCCTGTGACCCAGCAGTGGGAACATTAAAAGTCTGATGATGATGATGACACATTGTAAGGTAGGAACGCTCTTACCCAAACCAACCCAAACTAAAAAAACTGCCGTGGTATAACTAAAATGCCGTTATCCGACATCTGGTCGATTTTTAACTTTTGATGCTATATTAATGAGAAAAAAAATATCTATAGATCTGTGTAAGCGAATTTCAATACCTTGAACCGTTTTGAAAATTCACATACACAGATCGATAAATATACCACGGCATGTCACGACATTTTAGTTATACCACGGCAGGAAAAAATCTAGTATAAAATAAATCTGTCACAGTATTAAACAAAATATCCCCTCCTAAAACGGATAACACTCAAAAGCAAGTACTCAATAATCCCGAAAACACTCAAACAAAAGACACTGAAGTTAAATTCACAACCTTTATATCAAAGCATGGACATTTATCCGAAACAAAAAAAGAATTTATAAGAAAAAAAAAACAAGAGGCCAGTTTATTTCTTATTCGCGCCATATTTTCGGAACAAAAGTAAAAGGTGGTTTAAGACTGTAGGTGGGTTCTTACTGGAAGCATTTGTGAGTAATATAAGGGTGAGTTTAGAATAGAGGCTATCATATCAAGACATATATTATTGTGTTTGGCAAGTACCACTGGTGACCGGTTATAAAGGTTCTTATAGAAAACTATTTCAGGCACCATTCTCTTACAAAGCTTAATCCTTGTTTCTGAACTGTAACTGTCCTTACAGTAATAGTATGAAGATATAATAAAAAAAATATATGATGGGTAGATGTACTACAAAAGGAAACAAAAAAATATCGTCATCTTCATCTTAAAAATATTACAGTACGACCGATAAGTAGTGGCCCGTCTGTACATAGGCTTTGCGAACTTTCGCGCATGTACACTCGTGAAAAAAAACAACGATTTGGTTCGTAAAGTATGTTCTGCCACGGTGTCTCAGCGATAAGAAAGAAAATTTGGTTCAAATAAATGTCACTAGATGGCGCGATATGCATTGATTTGTTATTGAATTGTGTATAAAATTATACAACTCTCCTTAGCACAAAATTATATCAAATTTCAAAGATTATTTGAACGGATCATTTAAAATTGACTTCAATAGATGGCGTCATCTATTGAAATCAATTTTGAATGATTAATGGTTTGGTTTTATATTTCTGAGGCCGCCACTCGATTTTTTAAATTTGTTTTGTAACACATTTTAGTCGAATGAAACTGTAAAAACGTGCAAAAATACTATACAACAAATCGTCACTGTATTTAAAGAACGAACCAAGAAAAACCTTTTACTTGCAAGTCGCTGCTAAAACCATCTATAGCCGTGTAACGGAACCGAACACGATTCAAGATTCAAGATTATTTATTTGTGGAAACATGAGTACACATACAGAGCATGCAAGTTATTAAATTACATAATAGATTAAGATCAGTCATGTTTGGCCTTAGTGGCGTACAAATATTTAAATTTCAGTAATAAAAGTCATTGGATAAATTATTAGATTAAATAAGAACAAAATATTAAATCACAATTTCTAAAACAAATAAATTAAATAATGGTCATAGTTAGGTAACAATTATTAAATGTCAAAATAGTAAATCACAATTTCTAAAACAAATAAATTAAATAATGGTCATAGTAAGGTAACAATTATTAAATGTCAATTAAAATTATCCAATATCAAATGTCAATTAAAATTAAAATTATCCAGTGTCAAATGTCAAATCAAATGTATTTATTTCAATGAAAATATTATGTTGCTATATGTACAGATTACGTCAAAGATGCATTGATAACATTGGTTACTACACGGCATTAGATGTTGTCACGATCGGAGTACTAATAAAAATAATTATCTTAATCAGACGAAAAACGCTAGTTACGTCGGCACGGTTTCTTTGTATGGGATGAGGCATCTGTATGCTAGTATTATATTATGTTTGGTTCTGCGCAACCATTGGCGCTAACTTTGGACGGGCCATGACTCATCGTCAGTCGTCAGTCGTACTGTACAAAGATGTCATAATATTTATTTGTATGTTGAAGGTAATCTCTAGAAGTGTTGATCCCATTAGAAAACATATATTACTAATAGAAAGCTAAGATAGGCTTCTTAATATCCCAAAAAAATCAAGCTTCCTATGGTGTCTGTGGCCCACGGTAGCGAAACCACAGAGAAAGCTGTTTCTAGAAGGTGTTGGATTTCAAATCTAAATTCACCTTTACCTTACACGCGATTGCTCCCATTGAATACTCACCTTAACAAAAAGAAAAAGTTAAAAGCGAAGTACCTTTATTGACTGCCGAAGTATTGTTTATTCCCCAAAGTGTTTATATAAAACAAACCTAACAATTGACTGAAATAAATGTCTTTCTAACTCCCTATAAATTCGGGAGAGCTCCTTGTTTCTCTTATTACGAAATTTAATGATTTTCTCTGGAATGTTTTTTGGGAGCAATAAATCTAGTCTTGTGTTGTGTGTTTGCTGAATAAGAACAGACGTTAAAGACGTTAAAACATTTATGTCATAGTGATATATAACGATTTTGATTAACCAAAATTTATGGGATTGTTATGTGCTACCGAAATATTACGTGGAATTTTTGTCTTCTTCTCGAGATTCTGGACAACCAAGTTAGTCTCGTTGCTGCAAGTATGGTTGTTGAGATGAGGGCCTGAGTCTGATTCTCAGTTTGGTAAACATGTTATTTTTTAGAGTTCCGTACCTCAAAAGGTAAAAAAAGGAATCCTTCAATCACTTGTCCGTCTGTCCGTGTGTCACCAACGATTTCTCAGTAACGGTTTTACCTAGCAAGCTAAAAATTATACCAGATATTAATGTTTATAGTCTCTATTAGGTGTATAAAAACCAAGGTCCTGAGTCAACACGATAAAAAAATATGGGATAATTTAGATTTTCGCAAAAACTTGTAAGTACCAAAATTTACCTTAATTTGCAACTTTTTTTATTTTTCGGAATTATCCCTTTACTTGTGCTGTAAGACCTTGCTTTTAACCAAAATTTACAATTCTGTGTCAACCGGCAGTATCCTATAGGTTTTGGGTCGAAAACATATATGATAGTTCCCGTTGACCTAGAATCAAAAATGATACAAATTTTATTATGGCGGTATAATGGGTAGGTACGAAAACCTCGACGCACGAGTACGACTCGCACTTGACTGGTTTTTTGTAAGGATTTTCCTAGGCAACAAATTCATAGGATCTTAGTGAAATAACTAAATGTATCACAAGTAAAGTCATATTAATTTCAAAACTAGAAGAAGATAGCACAATACCTCAACGATAAGTCCATCTCCTATTTGCGATATGATAATATGTCGATATTTCATGGTGGCCCAGTGGCTAAGACCTTGACTCTCGTGCTTGAGCTCGTGGGTTCAAATCAGGGCAAGCACCAATGTCATCATCATCATCATATCAGCCGAAAGACGTCCACTGCTGGATATAGGCCTCCCCCAAGCGTCGCCACATTGACCAGTCTCGTGCGTCCCGCAACCAGCGGATACCCGCAACCTTCACCAGGTCATCGGTCCACCTGGTGGGAGGCCTTACAACGCAATGTCACCGGTTCGCGGTCGCCACTCCAGAACCTTTCTGCCCCATCGGCCATCCGTTCTGCGAGCAATGTACCCTGCCCACTGCCACTTAAGTTTAGCAATACTTCGGGCTATGTCGGTAACCCTGGTTCTCTTGCGGATCTCTAAATTTCTGATTCGATCACGCAAGGAAACTGCGAGCATAGCCCTCTGCATGTGCACCAATGTGACTTTTTCAAATTCATATGTACTTTCTTAGTTCATCTTGGACATCATAGGCAACGGCGAAGGAAAACATCATGAGGAAACCTAGACTTATATAGTTAATGTAAGTCAGAGACCTGTGGGGTTCCCAAAGACGGCTTAATTAAGTAAAAAAGAAGATGAAGAAAAAGTAAAGTACGTCCACCTTAGCTCCATCTCCTATTCGCAACATGACAATGATTCCTTAATTAACTCTTCATAATACGGTCCAAGGTCGATGAAGTTTACATTTCCATTCACTCCTCTCTAATTCTCATGACCTTGAATTCTGATAATTACACTCAATTCGCCTTTTGTATCGGAATTGCTATCAGTAGGTATCTTTAAACCCCTTGTTCAAGTCAAGAAGTGTGATAAAATTACAGAGTATGGAATGTCCGGTAGTGACTAGATGTGTCATCCATACTTTCATGCTTACCTATTGAATGAGTTTGAGTTTCAGTCATCGTGTTGAAGAGCTGTCCAGGTGGCCATTCTGGTCGGACAAAATTTGAATTAAATCAACAAGAAGACATATTAAATACGAATTTTTTGTGTCGGTTTACTTGTTAAATTTTCATGCGTGTACTGCTGGACAACTTTGATATAGAAATAGATCGAACCTTGGAGAAACACATAGAACTTTCTATGCTGGGATTACGCTCCCTTGGAATCAGTGCCGACGTTCACGCCGTTGATGCTGGAAGAAACTAGTTACTAATATTATTTCTGCCTGTTCAAAGCTTCACTGAGTACATGTATTGGCCATCATAATCGTACACCCATTATGTATAAAGGACTTAAATCTTTGAAGGAACCTCCCTTCACTCCATTCGACTTAGTCGCCAAAACTGCAGAAAAAGGCCGCCGTTTTTTGCTTTAGTCGAGGTTGAGTCGAATAGAGGAGCTGACTTGGTATGTGCTTCATCATCTTCTCGCCCTTATCGCACGTTACTTGAGGTGGGCGCAACATGTTTTCTTCTTATATACCGTCCTGTTCCCGTCACGCTGTCACTGACTCTTTTTTCTTTCATATCAATCCTCACACAGTCCATCCATCTTTTCATTGGCCTTCCTCTCCCTCCTTCCATATTTATATTCATAACTCTAAGGAGGTACTTAACATGCGTTTTTCAACTTACCTTTTTCAACCTTTCTATCACTGGCGCCACTTTCAAACTTCCTCTAATATACTCATTTCTCACTTTATCCATTCACGTCACTCTTTACATCCATCCCAACATTTTCATCTCTGCTACGTGCAATCTCTTTTCATCCATACAGTACTGACTAAGAATATGCTTGATAGTTAAATTTGTCACGGGCCGTCAAATTTCTATGTCGTATATCACTCACTGAGACGCTTGGTTTCCAAAAAAGTTTTGACAATGCTGTCTCTGCCACTACCACTCTACTACTGGCCACCGAGTCTTCTCGGTACTCTGTGGATAAAATCAAAAAGCTTTGTTCACAAAAAGTAATAAAGCTGCCAAGAGGGTGTAATAAAATTATCGGTGGAACGTTAAGTTTAAATCTTAGTATAACTGTAGAACATTTAAATCGGGTTTTTATTGGTCTAATCGCCGCTGTGGGATTCTATTGTATAATGTTTTATCTGGGAGATAGGGATGTGGATAAATTAAGGAACCGGAAATTATATTTTTGTGGGGTTTTGTAGGTCATGAAATTTTAGTTTCAAGCTAGCTGTGGGTTTCTTTTAAGTACTGCCATTGTTGATTATCTTTCTAATTCTATTAACATTAAACCGATGTTTTTGTTCCTTGGTGCCCTGACAAGCACACTAATAGTATAAAAGCGAAATTTTGTGATTGTTATATGTTTGTTACTTGTTCACGCTCAAACGGCTCGACGGATCTGGATGAAATTTTGCACAGGGATACATTATAGTCTGGAATAGCACATTTTTATCCGAGAAATATGATCCCTTGGGATAACTTTCAACATTCATGCGACCGAAGTCGCTGGCAGAATCTAGTTGCAACATAATAAAAAAAAAACAAGCATCAAATAGCGACAATATAGCATTTTCAATTGTTTGAGTGATCGATCGCACTGTTACTGAGAATGAGGTTCTGGGTTCAATTCCCTGGTCAAACAAGATAATGTTAGGTTTTCCATTTGAAGTCTTATTACAATGGCTTTTTAATTAGTTCAGTAATTACGGCCAGTAAACTTGTCTGGCATATCTGGTGTTAAAGATGTCTGGTATACGTATACGATACGCATACGATACGTATACGATACGCATACGATACGCATACGATACGCATACGATACGCATACGATACGCATACGATACGCATACGATACGCGTACGATACGCATACGATACGCATACGATACGCATACGATACGCATACGATACGCATACGATACGCATACGATACGCATACGATACGTACACGATATGTAAGATACGTATACGATGATACATCTCTTCCTAACCCTACGAGAAATACAGGCATGAAAATTATTGTACTTTTGTAGATCTTAAGTTCCAATCCGAAATTCTCACAAACACTACGACTACACTACTACTTTCAAAACCAAAAACTGAGACCCGAAAACAAAACAATCTTCCAACCTATTACAAACGAGAGCTTGATGCAAAAACCAGATACAAATTTTCTGAGCAAGACAGTGAACCGATTCGAGCAAGCCCCCTTGCTTAAAATTCAACCTCGCAACGTTACCCTGGTTGAATTTGTTACGCTACTAACTGTTCTCGATTGAATAACGTGTAAGGTTTTATGGCTAACATTAGGATAATTTAAAGGAATAAATGGCTTTTGATTGGGGCAATTGGGATGTTAAATTCTTTGCTCGTTAAGAGGCCGACTAACTCATGAAATCACAGAGCCTGGAGAAGCTACGGGAGACACTGTTGGAGACGGAATTTCACAACTTTCCATACAAACCAAGTGTGTCAATGAGTGTCACTGTGTCATAGAAATTGAAGGCCTATGACCATTATGGCTAGGCACGTGACGGCTGAAATTTCAGCTTAGTGCGTATTGAGCAGGCAGGAATATTATTAGTGACTAGAGCCTCGTTCATGTTATAGTCGGCTTTCAATCTTACCAGCTGCAGTAAAAATATTTCGACACGACCGCCATAAACATACTAATGGGTGTTGAAAGGGCCTCCATCTGCGATGAAATTTGAAACGGTCAAACTTGCTGTCTGACCAATATTTTTGACATGCCATCGATCAACGTCTGGCAGCCTTAGTGTCAAATAAATATTGTTCTTTCTTTCTTCTATTACATGAAAAACTATCCGCGTGTCAACACAATCATAACCTTTTATCGTTCATTTAAACATAGGTACTGAGAGTCTTGTACGTACGAAGAGTTTTTTTTTATTTTAACTGTAGGCTCGCGTTTGACTACTATCTTGCCTGATGGTAAGCGGTGATATTGTGGTCGACGGTCTAGTATGCTTGCCCAGAAGTAACCTATTTACTCTTGACTTAAATACCCCAAGATTGTAGCTATCAGGAAACAAAGACTCCGGCAGGGAATTCCACACCTTAGCTGTACGCATAATGAATGTATTCGCAAAACAGTTTGTACGTATATGTGGGATGTCCACCATGTACCGATGGAGCATTGCCGTGCGACTTATAGTCCGATGATGAAAGGGCCAGGTTAGTCCAATTGTCACAAGTCAGCCAAAAATCTGGCATCCAGTCTTACCAAGAGGTAACGCGTTACCCGTAACCGTGTAGTGGAAGTCAGATATATAGGTAGTCGCTCTATATTAAATACCAGTACATAGCTGCATCTACATTCAAAAACTGGATGCCACTACCAATATAATTGGGAAAAGCCTAGGCAGATTGATTTACGGCCCTTTTAACACCCTTAAAGTATGTTTATGCTATGTGACGTAAAAGCCTTTCGTGATTTTTAGAATCAATGACCTTTTCAATAAACGCTTTTACGAATAGTCGTTAAAGGATCTTATAGGAAACGTGATTCGAGTCAGAATGACGACGTAAAAAAGGATTGCGAGTTCCTATTCAACAATCAAGTTTTATTGCCCTGATTTTCGAACTGTTTTGTCAAAGGGGATGGGAAAATTTTTGGAGCTTTTCATTTGCACAAGATTCTGAAGTTGAAGAGTCTGAATAATTACTGAATAGAAAATATACAAAGAAATGAAACTTGGTACGCGAAACTGTATTTATGTTTTTGGTCAAACAAGCGTACGATCCATCTGATGGTAGCTAAGTGAACAATTAACTGTTGTACTAAGCAGATTCATTGATTCATGGCAGTTGCCTTGCTACCTTCGAAACAAAGCTGAAATGTGTAATGTTCCCTCTATATTTATCAGTCAATTGGAGCACAAAGGACATTGATAGTCCAGAAATTAAAATTAAGCGGGCTATTTTATGTGAGCCATGTATTTTTTTTAATTTGTTATGGGTTTGCTCTTGACTCTAGTCTAGGTCATAGGTGACAGAGACAGAGTCTACGATGGAGTGAGCTTACCCAGAAGAAGCCTGTTTACTCTAACTTTGAAGAGATTCGGTTTGAATGCGTTTGGAAACACAGACGCAGGTAGTGAGTTTCATTCATTCGCTGTGCGCATTATAAAGGATGTTTGGAAGCGCTTGGTTCGAATTGGTGGAATGGCAACAAGGTAAGGATGATAACTTGCAGTGCGTCTAGATGTCCGATGGTAGAAGGGGGCTGGTGGGATGAGGTCGTGGAGTTCTTGAGCACACTCACCAAAGTACAGTCTGTAGAAGACCGAATATTGTTGTAGTTGTGAGTGTATTGCTTTCCAACTTTCCCTGTGCTTTGTAGGTCCCACTACATTATCATCATAATCTGCGAGGCGTTTTCCAACTATGTAGGCTGTGTGTGTAGACTTGACCATCACACTAAGTATCTGAATTGCGTGTGTTGTGATATTTGCACTTCTTGAACACTTTAAATTCATCTAACTTTTGATAGAGTGAAACGATTGCAATAAAACAGTAACTAAGTAATACATAATGCAAAATTTTTATGTGTAAAAGTTATCTACCTTCGTTTTGGTTTCCTACATTTTACGTGATGCTTGCACAAATAAACAGATAAACAGACAAAAAATCTATACAGGCTATTTTGACGTGACAACGTCTAATAAATCGATGAACGCCGGCTGCACGCACGATAAAGGACGACTCATTGTTCCGTTACGCTAATTGTAACGTTACGATCGGAGCGAGAGCGCTACACGAGCGAGCGAAAGGCACGATCGGCTTGCGCCGCATCATGACGTTGTCACGTTATACTATCGTCCGTAAACCGACTTTACAGACAACCAATTTTTTTTGACGTGATAACGTCTAATAAATCAATGAACGCCGGCTGCACGTTCGAAAAAGGATGACTCAATGTAACGTTACGCTCAATGTAACGTTACGCTCATTGTAACGTTATAATCGTAACGTTACAATGACGTTAATTGTATCGTTATGTATGTGACGTTGTCACGTTAAACTATCGTCCGTAAACCGACTTTGCAGACAACCAATTTTTTGAAATATTCTTAATGTAAAAAAACGACTTTTCTACAGATTTAGTATATGTATTGATGGAGTCTCTGGACTTTCTTGTATTTTTCTGTTCATAATATTTTATTGCACTTACCACTATTTGTTTCTGCATCACCCAAAAATTTACTGATATAAAATGTCCACATTACAGCCATTCCGCCTCTGCACATTGGTGTGCATAAAGAATTACACAAATAAACAAAAGCGAAGCAATAAAACAGATCTGTAAAGCCTTCACCATATTAGGTATACCCAACAGTCTGGACACCTAAGATTCGGCTAAACCGAGCGGCCCTTGGCAAAGTGCCAGTACAAAGCCGGGATATGCTAATCTCGGACCAATACTCCCATATCAGTTCCAAATTGCTCAGTTTCTAAGCTTTTATGAAATTCGATTCGAGACGAGTGTTAAGTGACCTTGCCATGAATACAGAGATATCTTTCTAATTCTTACACTGTCTCAACTATAAAACTCTGAAACGTGCTTTCCCTTGACATCAAAAAAGCTGAGAGTAAATTGTCATTTAAGCGTAGAATCCGGAACTAATATTTGTCCTCTCATACATAGCTCGGTCTTCGTCATATAGTTATTACATTTAAATTTCAGTCTCATTCAGAATTTGGCATTTATTAGTCTATTGTTTTAGAATTTTGTTATGTTTTTTATTAGTTAGGTAGTTTATTAATATCCGACTTTAATTATTGTTCATTTTTTTTTGTACGCCTATCACTGTTGTGTCCTTTTTAACACAAAGGTTGACTAGTAGAGAATGCTTTGCTGCATTAAGCATTGTACATGAAGTTTGAATAAATATTAAATAATGATTTTGTTATGTGTTTCTTTTAGGCTCCGGATTTGTGGGTTTTGCACACTTTAAAATTAGTTTTCGCTCTTAGATAAAATGGAACCCTTACGGATTCGTCATGTCTGTCTGTCCGTCCGTATGTCACAGCAACTTTTTTCCGAAACTATAAGAACTATCCTCTTGAAACTTGGTGAGTAGATATATTCTGTGAACCGCATTAAGATTTTCACACAAAAATAGAAAAAGAACAATAAATTTTGAAGGTTCCCCATACTTAGAACTGAAACTCAAAAATCCATGGATAGGTCTTCAAACATTATATTGAAGTTTCTAATATCATTTTGTTTTCTAAACTGAATAGTTTGCGCGAGAGACACTTCCAAAGTGGTAAAATGTGTCCCCCCCCCCCTATAACTTCCAAAAAAAGAGAATGTTTTTTTTTTTTTTTTTATCTTATATAGGCTCGCGCTTGACCACCATCTCACCTGATGGTAAGCGATGATGTGGCCGATGATGGAGCACGCTTGCCTAGAAGTAACCTATTCACTCTTGACTTAAAGACCCCTAGGTTGTAGCTATCGGGAAACACAGACTCCGGCAGGGAATTCCACTCCTTAGCTGTACGCATAATAAAAGTATTTTCAAAACGTTTAGTGCGTATGGGTGGGATGTCCACCATGTACCGATGGCGCATCGCCGTACGTCTGGTAGTCCGATGATGAAACGGGCTGGGCGGAATTAGATTATGCAATTCCATCGCACATTCCCCGAAATGTAATCGATAAAAAACCGACAAGCCGGCAACTCGGCGACGATGTTCAAGGCTCTGGAGCTTTGACTTAACCAATGCCTCATCGCCGATGAGCCTCTTGGCCCGCTTTTCGATCGACTCTAGTGCATTAAGCTGGTATTTGGCAGAGCCGTCCCAGAGATGAGAACAGTACTCCATGCATGATCGAACTTGCGCTTGATACAAGCTGAGCAGCTGTTCTGGCGTGAAGTACCTTCTCACCTTTGCAAGGATCCCCAGCTTCTTGGCAGCCTGCTGAGCCTTTGCCTCAATGAATGGGCCAAAATTGATAAAACTAAAAAAACTATATGATGTACATTACCATGTAAACTGCCACCGAAAATTAGTTTGAACGAGATCTAGTAAGTAGTTTTTTTTTAATACCTCATAAATTGTAAAGCGCAATTTACCAAGTACGGAAACCCTTCGTGCGCGAGTCTGACTCGCACTTGGCCGGTTTTTATTATTTGATTTTCAACACAAGTTTTTTTACTTTTTATGATTTGTTATAGGCTCGCGTTTGACCACTATCTCGCCTGATGTTAAGTGATGATGTGTTCGAAGGTGAAGCACGCTTGCCTAGAAGCAACCTATTCACTCTTGATTAGAAGACCCCTAGGTTGTAGCTATCAGGAAACAAAGACTTAAAGACGTAGGGAATTCCACTCCTTAGCTGTACGCACAATGAAAGTATTTTCAAAACGCTTTGTGCGTATGGGTGGGATATCCACCATGTACTGATGGCGCATTACCGTACGTCTTGTAGTCCGATGATGGAAAGGGCCAGGCGGAATCAAATTGTGCAGTTCCATCGCACACTCTCCGAAATGTAACCGATAGAAAACCGACAGGCTGGCAACTCGTCGTCGGTGTTTGAGATAACCAGCGCATCGTTGCCGATAAGTCTCTTGGCCCGTCTGTCAATCGACTTAAGTGCATCTAGTTGGTATCTGGCAGATCCGTCCCAGAGGTGAGAGCAGTACTCCATGCATGACCGAATTGCGCTTTATACAAGTTGAGCAGCCGTTCAGGCGTGAAGTACCGTCTCACCTTCGCAAGGATCCCCAACTTTTTTGCAGCCAGTTGAGCCTTTGCCTCAATGAAAGGACCAAAATTGAGGGTCGATGTCAACGTAACACCAAGAAGGTTATGTTAATGAATTGTCTCCATCTCACAGAAAGGAAGTCTATGCCCAGCAGAATCATGAAAAGGCTGATTAAACTTATGCTAAGTGTAATGAATGGTGCAAAGGCTGATTGTCTTGGGAATTTTCAACCAGACGACATTAAGATGGTTTTTAGGGTGGTAATTTTCGGGCAAAACAGCCAACTACGATTATAACTGTGATTTTTCAATCTCTATCAATTGACATTTCATGGTCACAATTTTTTAAGACGTAAGCGCAAATATTGTAGTTCATATTCTTCAACTGACGTACCGTTGAACATATAATAGCTTCATAGATAATTAGAAATGAAAGAAGGCGAAGACTTGGTGTATCTAAAACATGTAAGAGAGTCTAGATTGAATAATTTCAGAAATGCCTTACTATCTTTACGGACAATAACATCAACTTTCTAAACAAGCTTTCAATTCAACCATTCTAAATTCTCATGCAAACTTTCAAGGCAAACTTAAACACAATCTGCCCATAAAACAAAACGACCTGAGCCAAAATTCTCGTGCCATAATCGAGCGATACTTAGTAAGGGATCCGTTCATTTGAATTCCATGGCAGCATTTGAATTGGAGATTTTACAGGCCTTAATCTAAAACCGACGTTGGATGTCCCGAACGGTAGCTGTTATCGGGCTAATTAAGGGCTTCATCTAGGTAGATGCGTCTCTTATGGATGAGGTTTTAGGCAAATTTCGGTGACGGTTTTCGGTTAGTTTGTATCGGATTTAGCCAAGTCCTTGGCGATGATGTGCTCTAATTTCGGTTTTGGTGAAAGCATACAGCTTTTGATGAACTGTTTTAGCACTTATAAGTAAGCATACATAACTATCTCTCTCTCGGACTAGGCAAAAACTACAGAATGCCACCTGGTATGATCTTTACATATTCCATTTGTTTTTACTTTGTGTCTACGTTCATTTATCGGGTCATATATGCACGCTGATGTATGTACGACCAAAGTAATAAAAGGCCAGGTAATGAAGTTGAAGGTGAAGATGAGGTTCAAATACTACGCACCTGCATTTACAGAAGCACCCATTAATGGTTTAAACTTAAGTGTAAGTGTAATGGATTGGTTTGGTCAGACAGGCAGCAGTAACATACTGGTAGTCAACCGCAACTGGCAACACAGCTGATAAAATCATTTTCAGGCAGTTGATGATCTAAGTAGATAGATCCCTTTTTGATAAAGGTTTAGGAACGTTTGAAAATCTTTTCAAGTTGCTTTGTTTAAGGATTGGCTGGCAGGGATCATTTCTGGTTTAGTGAAGCCATGCAGGTTTTGACAACTTTAAGCTTCAAAACGATATCGATATATCGACAAAAACAATTTTTTTTAACAAGATTTTCAGCATACCATTTTAATTTGATACCCATATCATGGCAGTGCACAAAAAATAACTATTCCGCAATCTTGTGCCGTCCGCCATATTGGATTTAGGATGACGTCCCTCAGCTAACCATTCATTGTCATCCAAACCCAACGTGCATGCAAAATTGTATTTTAATCGGTTGAGGATAACTGCTTTAAAATTCAGTTGCAAGATTTGACCCAAACGTACTTACATACATACATTGCAAGTTAAATAGAAGCTTGTAAAAACATGTCTGTTTCTGTTTACAAAAAATAAAAGAGAGTACCGGTTGATGGAAAAGGAAAATTTGAAGGGAACTTTACTCGTAAACACACAGTAAACAAGCGCTGTTAATCACCATGCTCGTTCTTCTTTGCATATAAAGAAGCCTTTGCCTTTTAAATGCAAAATAAGGTTAGTCTAATTAATATGTTACGAAAACTATCTGTTCATGAAGCAGACTTGATTGCTATCGCAGTCAAATACATAGATTACGTACATACATCCACTCTCGCCTTTTTCCCTTGAGGATAAGTAGAAACTACAGACTCCTGCTACGATCCTTGCATAATCCTTTTGCTACCTTTCCATTTATACATTTGGTTATACACTCAATGCGGTTGTGATAACTATGTTGTCAGCCTCTAGTGTCGTCATCGGTGTTCTGACATGTCCGCTTTGTGCTCGGAGTTTTTCAGCCAAGGTTGGATATGTAAGTCACATGAGAGCACATAACAGAGCAGCAAAGCTCTCAACCACATTGAGAAGCTAATGAATGCGACCGCTGTGGCCGGAACCGGCTAGATAGATATTAGTGGTAACTACATGCATCTAACTACCAGTATTTTACCTAGAACAACTGCTTATCTGATCTCCACAACTCAATAACCTGGTAAAACGGAACCCCTTGGCAAGACTTGTGTCAGAAGTTCTGGCTAACGACTACCGTGACTACTGTCAAACATCTGGAACTAACGGTTAATCATGATTTTCAAGGTGTTGGGAAGTCTCGATATCTCATGGATTGTCACCCATCCAACGACCAACCTTGGCTAGATTCGCTGAATTTTGAAGACCAACCCGAGCGGCTGTTTCGACTTAGCCACAAGCCCGTTAAGAGACTTGATTGAATAATCGAAGTATGATTACGGTTCTTGTGACATCGCCTTTTGAATTCATACTAAGAACTAAAACTACATGGAATTAGTTTCTCCCGGACTTGCTTTACAGCTATACGATCAACAGTCCCCCGACTTTTGCCTACTACTTACACCAACGCGAAGTTATTCTAAAGTCTCTTCATTTGAATTCCACTGCGGGATTTGAATTGTAGATTTTACAGGCTTTAATCTGAAACCGACGTTGGATGTCGTCTTGAGCCCCTTATTCTGCTAATTAAGGACTTCATCTATGCAAATGACTCTCGATCGTTCCCTTATCAACTTAGGACCACGGAGGGTGGAATTTGGGTCCAAATTGCATGCGCGGTTTTAGATTTTGGGTAGGAAGGCAATGTGTTTTGGCGTAATTGCTCAGGGGAATTTGGGCTTTATAGTAAGACTGTGCCATAAGTAAGCGTGACGTTCATGGTTTCTTTGAATATTATGCCACGTTAAGATATCTGAAGAAATAAGAGCATACCTTAATATGAAATCATTACTTGAAACAATTGGAGATCTGGTTTAGATCTTGAAAAAATCACAAAGTCAAGTCAGAGAGAGTGTTGTCTGATATACCTTTTTACCGAATTCAAAAATAAGAAGGAGCTATGTTTAGACACGTATGTATGTAATATTGTTGGAACTGCACAATATTCACTTAAGTTATTCTATGTGGGCTTCTAAACACGTGTGCCAAATTTCATGATTGTTTGTATGTTTGTTTGTTTGTTTAGTTGTATGTATGTATGTTTGTCCACGCATATCTCCGAAACTACTTATCAAATCGTGATCATTCTTTTTGTTTTGGATTGAATATATCTTATCTTAGAAAATAGTGCCGTCAAAATCGGTCCAGTAGTTTTCGAGATATGGGGCATACAACCGAACTCCTTAGCGACAAACAGCACGAATGTGTAAATTATGTTATGATGGGTATTTTGTCAATCCTTTAGGTACCGTTCTATAGAAATTGCTCATCTTTAGTGATGGTCTACAACAAGTAAAAAAAGAGAAATAAAAACTTTTTCACAAAAAATAAACCGACTTTAAAAGCAAAACACTAAAGAGTGCAAAATAAGTTTCTTTAGGTAGTCGGTGTCGAAAAATGATAAAAACAAGAGGTACCAAAGACACCGACTTCCGAAACGAAAATTATTCTGTACTTTTTAGTGTTCTGCTTTTGAAGGCGGTTTATTTTTTGAAGTTTTTTTTTTTAAACCAATCAATTCTCCTTCGAACTGCATAAGGTCTCCAGTGAGGTTTAAAGTGAACTTTTCTTGCACTATGGGCTATTTATCATACTAATAAAATTGTTCTGAAACGTCACATCACATCACATCATCAGCCTATTAATGTTCCCGCTGCTGGGACACAGGCCTCCTATCTGTGAGAGGGAGTGGGCCGTTATCCACCACGCGGGCCCAGTGCGGGTTGGAGGATGTCACATTTCTTCGAAATTTTGGTTCTAGGACATGCCGGTTTCCTCACGATGGTTTCCTTCACCGTTTTGAGAGCAGTGGTGGTGAAATGATTTACAAAAAGTAAAGCGCCTGCCTGGGCTCGAACTCACGACCTACAACTTGTAAGTCGCGGCCGATACCACTCGGCCACCACTGCTCTCAAACGTGGAGTCTGTTCTGAAACGTGGTTTTTCAATTTTAGTTTGTATTTTAAATGTTC
This sequence comes from Orthosia incerta, assembly GCA_948252205.1. Lineage (NCBI taxonomy): Eukaryota > Metazoa > Arthropoda > Insecta > Lepidoptera > Noctuidae > Orthosia > Orthosia incerta. The sequence goes on along the minus strand of OX411764.1, from coordinate 17,209,710 downwards.
AGATGTACTCTAAGATAATGTTCGCTGCAAAAAGCTATTCTAATTATTATTTTAATTACAAAATGATAATGTCACCATTAAAATGGCCTATCAACTTATTCTACTCGATACACGGAACAAAGCTGTCACTTTATCCTTATATTATCATAATTTTGCAGCTTAAAAATGTTTACGATGTCAACCCGTTCTTCTGTAATAATCGGAAAATAAGCCTTTATTGGAATGTTTTTGGAAGTCTCTCTACTGAGAAAAGGGTAAGGGTACAGACTGATTTAAAAATAAATAATAATGTCATTTGTCGCCTTCGCCCGTGTGAAAGACTAAAATTTATAACGATAAACGGTTTAACGGGATAAAAGTAACCTATGTTTTAATTTAGACCGATACTGTTTACTTGTTACACCCACTCCTATCAAGATCAGAAGCTCTACACTAAAAATTGTAGACGATTATGTCTACCAGGGACAAACTGATCAGTGAGGTAGGTCTAACTTCGAGAAAGTGGTCAGCCGTAGAATCTGACTCGGCTGGGCAGCATTCAGGAAGTTGCGCAGTATCTTCTCGTCCAACTTAGCACAGTCACAGACACATTACAAAAAAATGTTAGAACTGTGACCAACCGCGCGCGAGCTGAGCGAGCGAAGCGAGAGGCGCGCGAGCGCTTGAAAACACCTTTTTTGTCATTGTTTAAGTTCGGGGTATGGATCTTCGGGATTTTAAACTTCGGGATATAGATATTCGGGATTTTAAACTTCAAACTAAAACATTCTGCTACAAGAAAGTTGGCATTTTAAAAAGTGTCAATATTAAAAGCAGACCAAACGTACAGTTGGCAACTGTGAGGTTGGGAAATAAAACAAACTTATATTATAAGTTTGCAAATGATTATTCGGCGATTCGTTGAAAAGGCAGAGAACCACAAAAAATATATTGTTCAAGTAGTCGAGAGAATAATCATTGAGCACGAAGGTTTAGATTCTTAGGTCGAATAAAGTTTTCTTGGCCAAATTTAGACGAAAATACTCAGTAACAGCTCGGAGTCTGGATTTGTTCTCGATTAGGGTCAAGATCCTCATTCGTCAGCGCAAGATATGCGAGATTTATACTCGAGAAATACGAGTGTCATACACTTTTTCCTAGCTTTAGACTGTTTTATTGAATAATCCTGTTATATCAAGCAAGATCACGGCCAAAAGCTGCATGATCACGAAAAATAAAATTTGTTTACCTGATTTTATTTTTCAACTACTCATGTCATATTATATTGAAAAATAAATTAGAGGAAGTTTGAAAGAGGCGCCAATGACAGAAAAGTTGAAAGGAAACCATTTTTCCTGGTATGCTCATGTGATGAGGAGGTATGAAACGCCTGTTACAAAAAAAATGTAAAAAAAAAAAAAAAAAACCCGACTGCTTGAAAAACGAACTAAAAAGACGTAAACAAGAAGAAAGTCATGCTGTGTAGTCGGAGGATACATATTCGCGAGCTGGCTGACCAAAACCAGATGTATCCTCCGACTGCACAGCTAGATTTTCTTCTTGTTTACGTCTTTTTAGTTCGCTTTGTAAGCAGTCGGGTTTTTTTATTTTTTTAATTAACTTTTTTATTTACAACTTTTAAGTTATTTTTTTTTAGAATTACGTACAATTAAAAATATACGTGTTGTATATTTTTGAAATCACCTCTTAAAACCCTTTTTTTGATACCCAACACGACGGGCTTGGAGGAAGAAAATAATTTTCCCCCACAAAATTGCGCCCAAAAGCCGCCATTTTTTCTTTTCCAATTTTAATATTTCCAGTGACACTCGCAGGGTTACAACAAATCGATTGACGTAAAAATCATCAAAATCAGCCAATGCGTTTGGTCTCTAGAACACCACATACATACACACCTACATTCATACATACATATATAGATACATACATAGACTGATAAACACATTACCCTCCTTCAGCAGTCGGGTAAAAAGAGTTATAAATATAAATGTGGATACATGTAAAGAGAGAGGACGGCCAAAGAAAAGATGGAAGGACTGTGTGAGGAAAGATATGAAAGAAAAGGGAGTCAGTGATGGCGTGACGGGGGACAAGACGGTATGGAAGAAGAAAACGTGTTGCGCCGACCCCGAGTAACATGGGCATAAGGGCAGGAACAGGAGTATGGGCTCTGGGTGTTTGTGTATGTGAAATTATATGTTTGTAAACGCACCCACGATACCGGAGAAATTCCTAGTGTGGGGCAACGTTTTTATTTAAAGAAAGAAGCCGGCTGTCATTTAGAGATTTTTGACAGTCGTTATAAGTAATCAAAAGACCTGTCTGACAACCAGTATCACCGATGGGTATTGTGTTAAGACAAGTGAACATTGTATCATCGAAAGCGTGGTGATAGCGATTGTCAAAAAAAACTTTTTTACAAAAAAATACTACCGACTTCCAAATAAGAAAACTACAAAGTGAAAAATAACTTTATTTTTGGAAGTCGGTGTCTTTCGTAGGTACCATTTTTTTGCGTTATGGACACCGACTTCCAAAAATAAAGTAATTTTTCACTTTGTAGTTTTCTTATTTGGAAGTCGGTAGTATTTTTTTGTAAAAAAGTTTTTTTATTTTTCACTTTTTAGTTGTACCTACCTAATAGGCAAGTTGTTTAGTTAGTTTCCTATAACGCCAGAATAGATTACCCAAATATCATGTAACTTGAACAAAACCGATCAAATGAGAGATCTGCTTACCCCTTAAGAGCGTACTGGCGTGATGTTATGTTATGAAATGGTCTAAACAATAAACAGACATCCGATTGCAGCAGTCCCGAGAGATTTTCCGTTATTTATTGAAGAGTTCTGTTGTATATCTCCGAAGTTCTTTATCAGATCTTCAACAAATTAAAATGGGACCAATTTCGGAACATACTCTTTCAAACAAAAAAAGAATTTTCAAAATCGGTTCACAATTGACGGAGATATCTGTGAACATACATAAAAAAAAAAAAAAAAAAAAAAAAAAAAAACATACAAGAAGTCGAACATAGAACCTCCTCCTTTTTCGAAAGTCGGTTAAAAATACCTGTCTGACAACCAGTATCACCGATGGGTATTGTGTTATACAGTTACTGGATTGTCGAGGACCTAGACAAGTGAACATTGTATCATCGAAAGCGTGGCGATAGCGATCGTCAAAAAGGCAAAATTGTATGACATTGACAAGTGATATTGAAAAATCACGTGATCAATCCCTCACATGCTTTCGCTCTCATCGAATTCCACTGGTCTAGAGCCTGATATATATAGGCAGTTGCTACATTTATGAAAATTAATAATTAAAAATAAAAACAACCTTTTTTCGTATTCTTCTCAGCAAACTCTTGCATTTGATGCCCATATCATAGCAGCGCACAAAAAACTAGTCCGCCATCTTGGGCCGTCCACCGTATTGGATTTAGAATGACGTCACTTAGCTAATGATGCAAAACGTTAAAAACGCTAATCACTCTAAACGTGTAAGCTAAATTTCATCTTAATCGGTGGCGGGTAACTGCTTTAAAATTCAGTTAAAAGATTTGACCCGAACACACTTAAATACATACATACATACACTGCAAGTTAAATAAAAGCTTGTAATAAAAAAAACTAGTATTCAGCTACATGCAGTTAGACTGAAAGCCGACCCAACATAGTTGACAAAAAACTGGCTAGATTGATTTGGCTCTGAAGCCCAAAACCTGCTACCACAGACTTTAAACTCTTACGTTAGTGATAGACACAACCTAGTTCTAAAAATAACCTTTCTTTCATGGGGTGTCAAATTCTATAACAAATTACCTTCTGATGTATAAAACCTAATTTAAAGAAAATTCAAAACTTTTGTTAAAAGCACACTTTGTAAACAAGCTTAGTACAAACTAGATGATTCAATTCAAGATAAGAATGCTTGGAAATATGCTGGTCCTGCTCCATAGGGTTCTCTTAGTAAGTAATCTTTAGTGTAGATAAAATAAAACTGTTTAATTTATGTATTCATAATTATAGTACAGTATTTTTTCTTCTCACACACTGTTCAGTTGTTGTTGAATTAGGTAATTTACCTAAGTTTGCAATATTTGTAAGTATGTGAGAACCATGTTCCTATTCATCAAATGAATAAATTTACCTGTAAGTGCTTGTAATACTTTATACTTATACGTACTGGGTGCATCGTACTCACGTGTATAAATTAATGTACGTTTGTAAATATTGTAAAACACTGTTTCTTTAAACAGTTAGTGAGGAGTTTCTTGTCCATTCATCTCCATAATAAGCTAATTTTCCGAATGGACGTCAGGATCAATTATTATTACTATTAAATTACATTTTACGTTCAAAAGTGCCGCTTAATGGCCTAATTGAAATAAAGAATTACGCAATTTAGTGTGTTGCCTGATAGCTGCAAGCTGGTGGTGAAGCACTTAAGGATAAGTCAAGAGTGAATAGGTTACTTCTAGGCAAGCGTGCTTCAACGTTGACCGCATCATCGCTTACCATCAGGTGAGATAGTGGCCAAACACGTGATTCTCGTTAATAAAAAAAATCTCAAGACAATGTGACTACATTTGAAACGCCAAATTAAGCACTTAACAGCACCTCTATGTAAATATCACAATACAATTTTTTTGCGCTAGAAAGCGCTTAAGGAAATCTGAGGAAAAATCGTCCACACTGAAGATAAAAGGCTTTAAATCGTGTAATGTGTTACAGCGGGGACAGATCGCGCCATTCACGTCGGCGCCAATGAAGTAGTGTTCCGAATGTAATTCTATGACCTATATGGGGATTGTCGAATTTAAAATAAGGTTAATTTAAAGGAAAGGCTTTGGACAAAGATTTCTTCTTATTTTCGAGTCGATGGTGATTTACCCCTTAGACAGTTTGGTCCCAATAGGTGGTCACGTTTATAGCTGCATCAGTGGCTACCATCCAGTCTCCCAAATTTTTTTGGCGAAGGCGATGGCTGAATTGTTATACGCGAACTTTTTTCCTACCGGGTATCGTATCCTTTTTTTAGATACCCGGGTACACCTTTCTACAAATATTGTCATGTTTTGCTTAATTATTATGACTGTAAAAACAAACAATTAAAAGTAAGATACCTGCTTCTTTAAAGTGAATTGCGCAGTATTGCGCAGTGAACATGATACATTATTGGATTTAAAATTAGTGATGATAATCCTAATCAATTAAAAGAAACATAAACATCTATTAAAAATTAAAAATAATAATCTGAAAACATTATTGGATATACGAGTACTACCACTACCAATTAATACAATAGAATTTAATGTATTAAAATTGGATTGTTTTTTATGGCATACGGCAACTTTTGAAGTCGGTCCAGGCGTCTTTGAGTAATCGGGGAACATACAAAAAAAAATAGATTCCGACGAATTGAGAACCTCCTCCTTTTTTTGAAGTCGGTTAATAAAAATGCTGAATTGCGTGTTAGGGTTATCAAAAATCTGGGAGGCGGAGGTCAAATAGACAGGTGCTCCTTGTGGAATACTGGTACTCATCTGCAGCCAGTTGGACTCCAACATAGGAGTTGGGAAAATGCTGAGCAGATTGATTTTGTGTTAGTTGATGTTGATACGGCAAAGTGACTTCACGACCGCAACAATTCTGTGTCGATTTTTACTATTGATTTGGTTTTGGGCCATTTACATCAAATTTTATTGTTTGATATGGAGCTTATAGCAAAAAAAAATAAGTTGAATCAGCAGCTACTACTGAAGTGGCACATTGTTGTAAAACGGATGTCCAATGGAGCTAAGTATTTCTGGAAATACTTATTGGACTATACTATGTACACTGAATGTAGACAGAGTAAGCCGGTTTCATTAGACTGACCTTGGAGAAGGCCTATATGCAGCAGTTGATAACTTTCAATTGAATAATTGGTGATGAATCCGTAAATATTTTTTTGTATAGGGCACTATCTTTTCTTTTCCCACTACTATCAAGGTTGGAGACTCCAAACTTGAAGTTGTGGACGACTATGCCAACCTGGGACAAACGATCCAGTTGGGTAGGGCCAATTTCGAGAAAGAGGTCAACCGTCGAATCCTACTCGGCTGGGTAGGGTTCGGGAAGTTGCGCGGTGTCTTCTCGTCCAACTTACCACAGTTTCTCAAGACAAAAGTCTATGACCAGTGTGTGTTGCCAGTGATGACATATGGCTCTGAGACGTGGTCGCTTACAATAGGCCTCATCAGAAAGCTTCACATCACATCACATCACATCATCAGCCTATTAATGTTCTCACTGCTGGGACACAGGCCTCCTCTCTGTGAGAGGGAATGGGCCATTATCCACCACGCGGGCCCAGTGCGGGTTGGTGGATGTCACATGTCTTCGAATTTTTGGTTCTAGGACATGCCGGTTTCCTCACGATATTTTCCTTCACCGTTTTGAGTGCAGTGGTGATGAAATTATTTACACAAAGTAAAGCGCCTGCCTAGGCTCGAACCCACGACCTACAACTTGTAAGTGGCGGCTGATACCACTGAGCCACCACTGCTCAGAAAGCTTACAGTCACTCAAAGGGCAATGGAGAGGGCTATGCTCGACGTTTCCTTGCGTTATCGAATCAGGAATGTTGAGATCCGTAAGAGAACCAGGGTTACCGACACAGTCCGAAGAATTGCCAAACTTAAGTGGCAGTGGGCAGGGCACATTGTCAGCAGAGCTGATGGCCGATGGGGCAGAAAGGTTCTGGAGTGGCGACCGCAAACCAGAAGACGTTGCGTTGGAAGACCTCCCACCAGGTGGACCGATGACCTGATGAATCCACTGGTTGCGAGACGCACGGGACCGGTCAATGTGGCGACGCTTGGGGGAGGCCTATGTCCAGCAGTGGACGTCTTTCGGCTGATATGATGATCATGATGATGACTATATTTTTCCCGCGGCTTCGCAGGCGTAAAAAGTGTTTTATTGTCTCAAGGGAAATACAAACTATTTAATGTCCTTCCCAGGGTCTCAAACTATCTCCATGCCAAATTTCATCTAAATCGGTTCAGTAGACCCTAACCTCTTTATAATATCAGTATAGATGAAAGTAAAAGATTTTCTTTGTAAAACAAAGGTGTAAATATGTACATACTTAAACAATAAACAAAAGTAAACTATATCGAAATTCTATATCACAGTTCTTAAAGATCTGTTTCATCAATACAGGTAACCAGAAGCTATCATCAATTTGTTTTATAAGCCACGTGTAGACGTCTGACACTGTATACCTACTAATATACATTTCATAATGTAAATCAATAATCACTTCTAAAGGTCAAATCAAAATACAAACCGTCTACCCTGAAATTCACAGTCAAAGCTTTACGAAATCTCCGATTTCTCGAACTGTTCCACATTACAACATTCATTCTATGTGTGTTTACTTCAATGCTAACTCGATGCTATCGCAACAATAATCGTACATCACTTGTTTTATTCGTGCTTCAGCTTGGCACGTACGGTTTAAACGTTCAATGTAACGTGTTCTGGATTCAATCACTATTGGCTCGAGAGTGTTGTAGTTAAAGTTGCCGATTGTATTAGATAGGTTTTCTTAGTATTATTTTGGGGTTAAAGTGTCTTTGATTCTATATTGGGTTTCTTAAGCTGTTTTTGATAGTTTAGGATTAATGGAAGTGGTTTTTGCGTGAAAAAAAAAGAAGATAAGGACATCATATATAATTAATATTTGTATGCCGCTATCGGCTAGACATGGCGAACTTATATTTTATTATGTACACCTTGTATATATTACCTATGCTCTACAAATAAACATTTGATTTGATTTGAAGATTTCTGAGTGAATTACCTTATTGGTGGATGTTGTTTCTGTCTAAGATCTATACTAATATTATAAATCTGGAGAGTTTGTTTGTTTGTTTGAACGCGCTAATCTCAGGAACTACTGGTTGGAATTGAAAACTATTTAATTTTAATTATTATTTTGTGTTGGATAGTCCATTTATCGAGGAAGATGCGGGGCGGAGCATAAATGAAAAATGATGCAAAAACGGGCAAATTATTATTTGAGAGCTTCCGTTGCGTGCGCTGCGTAAACGGTTTAAGTTACGCAACAATAATGTATGTAGGGTAGGTAGGTTAGGTAGGTTAGGTTAGGTTACAATAATAATTCAAATAACAATTCCTCGACGACCATCTGTCGAGGCTTTCATTGGGCGGTTGGATCAAGGGTCTGATACAGCAGGCAATACTCCTCCATACGGCTCGCATGCAAACCTCCTCACAATGCGAGCCGTATCGAGATACGGCTCGCATTGTGAGGAGGTTCCTGTCTTTGGAGCTCTAACCACCGGTAGCTTAGACCCTGTTCCCGATACCGGATGGCCTCTATTTTTTATATTTTTAAATGTTTTTTTTTTATCTAGTTTTATAAGCTAATATTTAAAAATGTAAAAAAATATGTACTTAAATTTAAATAATACAATGTTACAAATTACAATTTGAACGTATATGTCATAAATAAAAAAATATAACGTATGCAATGTCATAAATTCAAATGTACACAATTTCATAAATAAATAAAAAACTTAAACGTATCTGTTAAGGATCGCCTTAACTCCGTCAATAAAACGCGAAGAAAATTGTTATGGAGGCAAACGGCGGCGAGGAAATTACTCGGGAGCTGGCTTTCTTTATGTACATAGACTTCTTTACTTGTATAGTACTGTAAACTGACTGACAAATTGTGCAAACAGTGCCACCTCTTTTATACTAAATCGAAAATGCTGGCCAGTGGACCATTTCCTCACCCCCGATTATGTTTATTTATTATCAATCTTTTTACAAATGCCTTGAGCTGGCGAGTCTTTAATAATATTAAAGTTTATTAAATTATATTTACAATAACATATCGATCGTCCCTCTACGACGTTTCATCACGGAATGGCGCGCGGTCAAAGGTGACGGGCATATTTATATGACACCGCCCCCCGCCTCACTACTATAAAAACAAATGGTACCATCGGAAAACCTTATTCTTATTTTATGCGTCGTAGAGGTAAGATCTCACAATAAAAATATTATAATATGAAAATATAGACTCGAATACATCTTAATACAGTGAAGGAATGGTTATAAGTATGTAAACAAAGGTAATATAAATAAAAGAAGTTCATCTCCATACATTTACTTAAAAATCCTACTTGATTGTGATTGGCTCGGTGTCAGGTCGCCTCACCCACTACATGCACCTAGTGATTTAAAGGTGTCGTGCACATTCTCCCGCCGTCGCCACGCTGCGACTCTGTTGGTAGCACGACGATCTTCCAGGTCGGACGATGCAGGACGTGGCCACTGCTGGTCGTGACGTCCACAACTCGTATTTCCCCGTCGGCGCCTGGATACAAGCTGGCTTACTCTTCCTCGTGGCCAGGTATTGCGGGGGAGGTTGCTGTCACAGATGATGACGAGGTCACCGACCTTTGGCTGGGTTCCGGTGTTTGTAGGCTCCCGCCGGTATTGGTCTAAGGGTAAGTACTCTTTCACCCATCTTCTCCAGAAGATGTCAGTCAGGATCTGTGCTCTCTTCCATTGCCGGCGGGATGTCAGGTCTTTCTCTTCAAAGTGACCTGGCACTGGTACATGAGGATTCGGCCGAATGAGGATATGGTTGGGCGTCAGAGCCTTGGGTTCTGCTGGGTCCACCGAGACATGGGTGAGTGGACGCGAATTTACTGTGTTTTCAACTTCTATTTCTTGCGCTGCGGTTACTCTTCCTTTTAAGCGTACTGTGCCTTCACCTTCGAGGTATACGCTGAGATGACTGAGACGATCGTTGTGAGGTATATCATTCCTGGTTTGCGCGGCTGCTGTTTTCTTCTTAGTCCACCAAGGTGGCTTATGCGGCTTCGCTGGATTGGTAACTGGAAAATGTGGCAGGTACCATGTTCTTCCCTTTGACTCTGGTATGGCAGCTGTTTCTGCATACCCCGACTGGAACAGGTTCTCCATTCTTGCTTCACACTTTGATTTGAAGTCTTCGTTTCTGTCCAGTCTGTTTTCTAGAGAACAAAGGCGTTTTTCGGCTTCTTTGTAGTTGTTCTGGATCTGGTAGTTCTTCTCCTTCCATGGAAGACCGGTTACGAATCTTCTTTCTGGCAGACGCTTGCTTGTCTCTTCTAGGATTTCAAGGGCTCGTTGCTCGGGATCTTTTCTTGGTCTTCGCGGCTCGATGCATAATGACTCGAGTTTGCAATTGTTCTTGACCAGCTCTTCAATAGAATGTTCTTCATCTTTGCGCTGGAGTTTCCCGCAGAAGTTTATCTTGGCTGTGAGCGAACTATGACAGCCATGAAGAACCCAGCCGAGTTGAGTGTAGGAAGCGACTGGTTGGTTACGACGACCGGTGCGGAGCTTTCTTGACACGATGAGATGCCAGTTGTCTTGTCCGATTAACAACTTCGGTGAAGCGTGCTGATATGTAATCTGATTCTTGATGTTGATCAGATGTTCGCAATCTTCTAAGTGCCGATCGTATATTGATTCAGGTGTGAAGCTCATTCGATTGACAGTCCGCGCGGCTTCTATGTTGTATTCTTCCTCCGCGTATTTTCCCTTTATACTGAGGTTGACGATCTTGCTGTTTTCATGCTTCATCTCGTTGCTGATTCCTTGAATCCACATTGTGTTTTCAGGTCCGTCTGCTCCGATGACGTCAGCTATTGAAGCATCCAGCAGGGTGACTGTACTTCCTTCATCTAGTAGGGCATATGTTTCAATGCTGGTGAGCGGCCTCCTTAATATGACGGGTGCTATCTTCAGGTACGCACGTCGATGGTCGCCTGGTTTCGTTGCTGATGTGACTTCTATTGCAGGTGTTGTCATCTCTTTCTTTTCTAAGTCATCCATGCTGATCTGTTCCTTGTCGTGATGCAGCAGCTTATGATGTCTCATGGTACACCCATATCGTCCACACGGTGGTGCCTTGCATTGAAGTCGTCGGTGTTTGCTTCGAAGACAGCGATAGCAGATGTTATTCTTCTTAGCAACATCCCATCTTGCATTAGTGTCGAGAGCGGAAAATTGCTTGCAGTCTGTTAGCTTATGGTCTTGCTTGCACTGAGGACATTGATCTTCTGACATTGTTCTCTTCCCATTGGTGAATATGCGTTCCACTTTCCTGTTTCTTCTTTCTTTTTCCCAAGGTTCATCGCTAGCCAGTTCAGGTAAGGCATAGGCGCCACACTTGTCGGCTTCTTCATTCAGGAATGTAGAAATCTTCTTTAATTCTGGGACGTCTTCTTTCTTAATGGCTGCGTAGTCGTACCACTTGTTCTTCAAAATAGGTGTGAGCTTCTCAGTGATTATTCTTGCCATCTCAGGATTGTGTAAGTATTGTGTTCTCTTCAATGCTTCAACTGTGCCCACTATGCTTGCTATTCTCCCAGCGAAGATGCACAAGTCACGTGGATTGTCAGTGACTCGACTCAATGACTTCAGCTTCTCCATTTCGACGTGAATTAGTGCTTCAGGTCTTCCAAATCTTCTTGCTAGTGCTTCTATGACGACTCCAGGATCTGGTTGGCATAATAGCAGGCAACCAACAGATTCCTTTGCAGTACCACGCAGGCTTCGACGTATGCGTGCTGTGTTTTCATTTGACGTGAAGTACTTGTATGTTTCTTCATATGCTGCTTTGAAACTGAGCCAGTCTGCGCTGCTTCCATTGAATAGTGGCAGCTCTTGAATATACCTCGGTGGTTCCCTCGTGCTCCTCACCGCTTGGGATAACGCGGCGGCTAGGGTTGAAACATCTATCAATGACTGGTTCAATTTCGATGTATCTTCTTGCATCTTTTTATTTTCAACGGGCACTTCTTTCTTTTTCTTGGCCTCTATCTGATGTGTTTCTATGTTTGCTGGCTGTGGGCAGTCCGTCTCAGTGTCTTTCAACCAAGTGCTGATGCGAACTGAAGCCAGGTCATCTTCTAATTCTTCTTCTTCATCATCTGAGGCGTCGGCTTCTGCTTGAAGTCGTTGAACCCGTATTTCCTGTAGCTCTATTTGAGCTTGCATCTGCGCTTGCTTCAGTTTGAGCTCGGCTAGTCGCTCTTTCGCCTCTAACTCCGCGAGGATTTTCTTGCGGGAGGCTTCGGAGCGACGTGACCGCGCGTCTGCAGGTTTCAAAGTGCGCTGCGAGGTCTGATCCTTCTGGGACGCAGCATTGGTATCTTCAGTTTCAGTCGAAGTGTTCGTCTTGGTGGTCGTTGAATCACTAGTTCCGCTGCTAGTACCCGACGTCTCGGTAGCGGTGTTCGACGTGCCACTTTTCGGCGATTTTGAAGTCGCCGCCTCTTCAGCGGCCCTATGTGCGTTAAGCTCTTCCTGTCGACGTTTTGCTTGTTCTCCGTCTTTACTTCGCGTTAGCACCATTTTCTAGTTACTTTTTCATCCGGCTCGAAGGACCAATAATGTTAAGGATCGCCTTAACTCCGTCAATAAAACGCGAAGAAAATTGTTATGGAGGCAAACGGCGGCGAGGAAATTACTCGGGAGCTGGCTTTCTTTATGTACATAGACTTCTTTACTTGTATAGTACTGTAAACTGACTGACACATTGTGCAAACAGTGCCACCTCTTTTATACTAAATCGAAAATGCTGGCCAGTGGACCATTTCCTCACCCCCGATTATGTTTATTTATTATCAATCTTTTTACAAATGCCTTGAGCTGGCGAGTCTTTAATAATATTAAAGTTTATTAAATTATATTTACAATAACATATCGATCGTCCCTCTACGACGTTTCATCACGGAATGGCGCGCGGTCAAAGGTGACGGGCATATTTATATGACACCGCCCCCCGCCTCACTACTATAAAAACAAATGGTACCATCGGAAAACCTTATTCTTATTTTATGCGTCGTAGAGGTAAGATCTCACAATAAAAATATTATAATATGAAAATATAGACTCGAATACATCTTAATACAGTGAAGGAATGGTTATAAGTATGTAAACAAAGGTAATATAAATAAAAGAAGTTCATCTCCATACATTTACTTAAAAATCCTACTTGATTGTGATTGGCTCGGTGTCAGGTCGCCTCACCCACTACATGCACCTAGTGATTTAAAGGTGTCGTGCACAGTATCTAATGTCATAAATTAAACTAAAAAAACGGTTTTATATATCATGATTAAAAAAATTGGTATACAATGTCATAAATTAAAAAAATTGGTATAAAGTGTCATAAATTCAAAAAAAAATATAAAGTGTTATAAATTAAAAAATGGTATAAAATGTCATAAATTAAAAACTGGTAGAAAATGTCATAAATTAAAAAAAAAAAAAAGGTCATAAACTTAAAATTAAAACGCATCCAATGTCACGACTTGAAACGTACACAATGTCAAAAATTATACTACTACTCTGCCAAACCCTTCGGGGAATACAGACGTTATATAACATAAGTTAGTATTATTTATGTACCGGCTTGATATTTAACTGTTCCCCCTAATAAACGCTTGGGGTACAATAAAACTAACTAATACCCCCAGTCTACTGCCCCATTAAAGTTACAGCAGTTTAAGGGTGTTTGTCCTCCAAAAATGTGCGAGGTAGCCAGCCGGTGCGAGAATGTGTAGCGAAGCTGTGAAAAATATGTGTGATTGTTTCAATCGTAGGTGTTCGAAGAGCTTGCGTGGTGTAAACATGCGTTTTGATGCTTTGTGACCGTGTTTTGCTGAGTCGTGCGAGGATGCGTAACGGACTCTTTTCAGCTGTGGCTTATAAATTCAGACACATCTCTTGCTTTTGTATGTACAAATACCAAGCTGCGCTAGTCTTTTTCTGCCATAGCTGCGGCTATATTGTAGCTCATCGCTATGTAGTGAGGTGGTGCGGCGATAATATCCAACAATGGGATCTTTAGCCAGACCTAGCTCAGCTCTGGCGGAAAGCTTTATATTTTTACGTACAAAATAGCGAGATGTTTTCAAGATGGATGCGAAAGAAGAATGTGTACGAGAGACGCAAGCGAGGAATGTGTACGAATAATGTACGCTCAGCAGTAAAGTATCCGTTACGCATTCTCAAACTACTCAGCTATACACCGTTTCACAACTTCGCTACGCATCCCCACACTGCGTAAGCTCCTCGCCCAGCTTTGGTGGAAACTAGCACACATTTTGACAACGTCACTACACATCCTCGCGCAGCCTAGCTATCTCGCCCATCTTTAGTAGGAAAGCACCCTAAAATCCCCATAAAATTTTATAGCTTCATATTTTAATTTGAATTAAATTTTATTGTCATTGACGCTAATTCGTGTTTTACGATGGGGAATTTGCATTATTTGTTCGGGCTGACTTTGTGTGGTTTAATCGGTGTGAAAATGTGGGTCAATTTATCAACCCAGGCTATGTAAATTGCTTCAAAAGTCGCACAAAAACCGATCACTTCTTAATTGTAGTTACAATACAATATATCGCATTTTCTACATTCACGCGGACATAGCTAGGGTTGCCACCTTTTTTTTTGCAGTTAGTACATTGGTTATAATAGGTAAGAAAAAAAGTACATAGTATCAAAATAAAGTACAATTTTTATTTCTTTATAATTATTTTTGCAGTTTGTATCAAATTAGTATCTCTACTAAACAATTACACAGCATATTTACAGTCTTTATTTAAATTAAAATCATCATCTGCCTAGCCTTTTCCCAACTATATTGGGGTCGGCTTCCAGTCTTACCGGATTCAGCTAAGTACCAGTGTTTTACATGGAGCGACTGCCTATCTGACCTCCATAACCCAGTAACTGGGTAACACGGTACCTCTTGGCAAGACTGGTGTCAGATCTCAAGTTTCTGACTACCCGTAACGACTGTCAAAGATTTTCAAATGACAGCCGGGACCAACGGCTTAACGTGCTTTCCGAGGCACGGAGGAAACTCGGTATGTTGAAATGGTCACCCATCCATGGACCGACCTCGTCAAGCGTTGCTTAACCTTGATGATCGACCCGTGCGGCTGTTATTATTTAGCCAGGAGCTCCTAAATTAAAGTAAATAAGTTATAATTTTTTTAATTAAAATTCAGAGAAGCTTTGTTTCTTTCGTATCGCCATTTGCCGTCATCACAGGCTGACGTGGCGGGTATAGCCAATAAAACAGAAATTACTTTAAACAAGTTTAAAAAATTATCATCACTCCTTATTAAATAGTTGCTGCCATTTTTGTGAACTTAATAGTTCTGCAAAACCCTTAGAAGTACACATCTGATTATAAAGTTGTTTTGATAAAGCGATTTCTCCATAAAGATCATCCATATGTACATTAACTTATACTTAACTTATACTTCGTCCACCATAATAAGGCAATTGGTGAGAAGAATTATATAGTAATATTTGGTTTAGCTAAGTTACTAACAATAGTGTTTAAGTGAAAACCTGTTACTAACAATTTATGGATCTCATAGTTGTCCGAAATAAAATGATTTTGATTTTGATTTGATTAAGTTTTTGCAGATTGTAATTTTCAATTAAGGTCACAATATTAAGAAATTCTATATTGCTCTTTAAATTTATAAATAAATGTAAACAACCAGTTTGTGTTATTAAAATCAAATCATTAAAGAACCCTCAAAAAATGCTCAAAATTATGCTGTCAACAGAGACCCAGCGTACAAATCTGGAAACTATAAATGACAAAATTAAAAACATAGGATAGAGTATATGTCTTTCTTTTCCAGTTTATGGAATATCGTTTATATTGGTCCTGTATTTAAGGAGGAACTAGACGAGAGCCAAACCTCGAATTATGACTTTTTACTAAGGATATTCAGTCGGAGCTCTCTGGCCACATTTCCTCTTAACGATAGTGTTAGTAGTTCTTAAACAATGTTAGTAAAGACAAGTAAAAAAAAAGTAACAAATATGAAAACTCCTACGTTTAAAAGTGAAAGTGTATTGACTTCCCTATCTACAAGCGTGAATGGAAAATTATCGAGGTTCTCCCTCGGGAGAACCCTTTTGATTGTCTTTCATTTCATTCAATTGTGAACAATATATTTTTCCCAAGATATATTGAAAAGTCACTATCAAATAAAAGCTGTAAAATAAATGGTGAATATATCCATTTCGATGTGGTACTTATTTATTTTTGCTGGCTTGGTTTTAAAGGCGTTATTAAATAAGCTTTTTATACCATTTGAGGCACTTCTTCAACCGCCATCGAGTAAGCGATTAGCTTTCGACTATAGTCTCGCTGAAGAAACGAACAAAAGATATAAGATCCCGTGTCAATAAAAGAGACACATATAGTTATAATTGATCGCTGGCTGTTCACACTGCCGGCGAGTACTCTCTCACCATAAGTTTGCCGAAGTGACAAGATTCGAGCTATCAAAGTTATACTCGTTCAGCGTTGCTCGCTTGCTCGCTTGGCGGTCAGCACTCACGCCGAGAGACCAATCAGCGTTCATTTCTACGTGCGGCTGCCCCGAGCGAGTGGTGCGAGTAATCGCCTGTCGCACATAAACACTCGCTCATAGCCGAGTGGTAAAACTATTGGAACTACACACTCGCTACTCGCTGCTCGCCAACTCGTTTTTGGTTTCTAGCTTTACTCGCTAATCGCTGATCGTCGGCAGTAGGACAAGTATCTGCAATGAAGCTATTAACAATTATGATTTTATGAATTAAGGTTCCATTTTTGTCATCATCATGTTTTATTTTTGAAGAATTAACCTAATTTTTATCTATATAAATATTATAAGTAGTATAGTTATTTGAAAGGATAATCTCTGGAAACACTGATCTACATTACCTCAAAGTGCAATAGATAGTTTTATTCCAAAAATACTGTTCGATTCCTGTGAAAAAAAATACACGGAAGCAAAGCTGCGGGCAGACACCACAAAAAACTTTAAATTTTTTTTATTTCATAACTTCTTAGATATCACATCACATCATCAGCCTATTAATGTTCCCACTGCTGGGACACAGGCCTCCTTTCTGTGAGAGGGAATGGGCCGTTATCCACCACACGAGCCCAGTGCGGTTTGGTGGATGTCACATGACTTCGAATTTTTGGTTCTAGGACATGCCGGTTTCCTCACGATGTTTTCCGTCAACGTTTTGAGAGCAGTGGTGATGATATAATTTACACAAAGTAAAGCACCTGCCTGGGCTCTAACCCACGACCTACAACTTGCAAGTCGTGGCCGATACCACTGGGCCACCACTGCTCTCCTCTCTTAGATATGGAAAATTTTAATTTTCCCCTTATCATCATCTAATTAAATTAACTCTTTATCTTTTTTATCTTTCTTCTCTCATTCCGTCCTGTCAACCATCAAGCTGACTTTCCTTTTCTTTCATATCACTCATTTCATATCAAAATCTATCCTAAATAATTCCTTTGGATTTCCTCTCCCTCTCCACCCGTACAAAATTAATCCTATAAAAAGATTTAATATAGTAATTTCAGAGTGAATTACCGCTAAAGTATTGAGATAACATTGGTATATCTGTTTAAATCAACCTTTAAATCCCCAAAGATAATCAAATCCTAAACGAGGTACTGAGTAAACATCTTAGATACACAAATGTTTTGATACGAAATGATTTCAGAGACGCTATACAGAGAGCGGGGATTGAGAAGCGGTCGTTTGTAATATTATAGGAGTGACACCGTCAAAGACTTTGTTGTAACGCAACTAATAATCAATAAATATAATAAATCTGTAGAAAAGTATTTTTTCTTCATCGAATAAATTGCCAAGGTGTTAAAGGATAACCAACAGAACCTATTTCCGGCATTTTTGGATTTTTGTCTGTGTGTCTGTTTATCTGTTTATTTGTGCACGCATCACGTGAAATGTACGAAACCAATGTAAGTAACTTTTATACATAAAAACTTGCGTAATTCGAAGAATTACTAATTTTTTTTTATCTTATATAGGCTCGCGCTTGACCACCATCTCACTTGATGGTAAGCGATGATGTGGTCGATGATGGAGCACGCTTGCCTAGAAGTAACCTATTCACTCTTGACTTAAAGGTTGTAAGCTTTGGCTTGTAAGTTTTTGTTTCATCGCATTCGGTTCACTCTATCAACAGTTAGATGAATTTAAAGTGTTCAAGAAGTAAAATAATCACAACACACAATTGAACTCGATATTCGATAGATGGCGTTGTGCATTTGAAGTCATTTTCTGAATAGCGGTGTTAAGATTCTCCGCGAAAGAATGATGACTATAGAAACAAAAATGGTAGGTAGGTAAGTAGGGTTTGGTTGGAAGACAGATGACGGGATCGAAGCCGCGGGCACAGCTAGTATTGACTAATCAATGATCTATCAAACTGCCTGTAGCCTTTTCTCAACTTTGTTAGGGCAACTGAGTACCAGTATTTTCCATGAAGTGACTACATATTATGAAGGGGCTGAAAGCATAAGCGCCACTGTCTAAGATTTTTTTTTGACGAAAAGTAGGATAAACTGTTTATAGCTTACAGGGACTTAAAATTTGCAGATAACTGATTTGTCTGAGATCATAGATCATTTTAATAGCCATTAAAAATACTCAAACCATGGAAACAAGCGTAAGAAAAACCGGCAAGTGCGAGTCGGACTCGCGCATGAAGGGTTCCGTGCCATTATCGCAAAAAACGGCAAAAAAATCAAGTTTGTTGTATGGGAAAAACATAATAAAAACACAATAAAATATATATTTGAGTTAGACCACTATATATTTGAATTAGACAAATATATATTTGAATTAGACCACTTAAATATATTTTTTATTCTGTTTTTAGTATTTGTTGTTACAGCGGCAACAGAAATGCATCATCTGTGAAAATTTCAATTGTCTGGCTATCACGGTTCATGAGATACAGCCTGGTGACCGACAGACAGACAGAGAGACGGACCGCGGAGCCTTAGTAATAGGGTCCCGTTTTTACCCTTTGGGTACGGAACCCTAAAAATTTAAATTTATGCTTCTCATCTCATCTTTGTAAAGTGTAAGATTTGCATCCAAACGCTTGGACAGTGGCGATTTTGCTCACAAAAATCATCCCCGCCATTACAAAAGTGTCTTTGCCGACCGTTCTGTGATTGCAGTGATTGGTCAATTTGGACAGTATTCTAGCGTATTTGCAATTAAACTGTTGAGGACATGTCATTTTGCTTCTCAACCGACTTCTAAATCAAAATTTTCTATGGGACAGTGGTAACATTGCATTCAAACGAGTTGATCCATCCAAAAGGTTTTAAAACACTCTACTAGATGGCGTTCTTAGTTAAATAAAAAAAAAAAACTTGAAAAATCTTAGACAGAAACGCTTGGACAGTGGCGATGTTGCTCACAAAAATCATTCACCGCCATTACAAAAGTGTCATGGCCGACCGTTCTGTGATTGCAGTGATTGGTCAATTTGGACAGTATTCTAGCGTATTTGCAATTAAACTGTTGAGGACATGTCATTTTGCTTCTCAACCGACTTCTAAATCTCAATTTTCTATGGGACAGTGTTAACATTGCATTCAAACGAGTTGAAAATTTCGAAAGGTTTTAAAACACTCTACTAGATGGCGTTCTTTAGTTAAATTTGAGCAAAACTGGACAGTGGCGGTTTTGCTTATAGCCCCCTCATATCTATCCTCCAGAAACCATTAAAAAAATGCCGTATATTCCTTGCATTCGCATGTACAATATTAACTTAATTTCTAGCAGGTATATGTAATTGGGTTAGTTTCTTGTATTGGTTAGTTTTGATAGTTTTCTATTTTGCAAGAACCCCAGATTGGGTAAAGGCCTCCTCCAAAGATACCCATGTGTGTCTGTCTATTCTCTTTGCTATTTGAGCCGGCTGTTCTAATGACCTCGTCCTCACATCGTGTCAGTGCTCTGCCTCTGTTTCTTTTCCCCTGTGTACCCTTCCATAAGGTTGTTCTTATGGTCCATCGTTGGTCTGTAAGACTCGCGACGTATCCTGCCCATTTCCATTTTAGCTTTTGTGCATAGTTCAAGGCATTTTTCACAATTCATTAACTGTGTAAAGCGATACACATTTGGCAATGCTGGTTTTAGATTTCTTGACTTTTGTCTACCCGTAACGACTGTCAACGATGTACACATGACAGTCGGGATAACCGGCTTATGGTGCTTTACGGGGCACGGAGGCATCTTGGTATGTTAGGGAGCAGATATCCCTCAGTAGCTGATTTAAAAATAAAATCTAAACGGCTAGTAGTATTTTTTTGGAAAAATATATATTACACATTTATTTAGATTAGACCATTTTTTCAAAAGGAGCGGTGCGGTGGTGGCCCAGTGGTATTGGCCGCGACTTACAAGTCGTGGGTTTGAGCCCAGGCAGGCGCTTTACTTTGTGTAAATTATTTTATCACCACTGCTCTCAAAACGGTGAAACAACATCGTGAGGAAACCGGTATGTCCTAGAACCAAACATTCGAAGATATGTGACTTCCATCAACCAGCACTGGGCCCGCGTGGTGGATTACGGCCCATTCCCTCTCACAGAGAGGAGGCCTGTGTCCCATCAGTGGGAACATTAATAGGCTGATGATGTGATGTGATTTGATTTTTTCAAAAATTTGATTTAAGAAAATTTTGAGTTTCAGTCGTATAACATTTTGTAATTAAAGTTATGTCCAACACGGACAAAAACACGAAAATCGCACCAAAACCGTCGGGCGTATTTTAATGAAATTGACACTATCTCATAGACAATTTAACTATCTACATTTTGATTTTAAGGTTCCTTCATCTTTACGAACACGTAATTTGAAGCAAAATTTGTCAACATCAATGCAAAACAATGAATAGCCGTTAAATCGCCACAACGCCCGTTTGTAATATTCCGCTACCTGTGTAGCAGAGCCTTACACAGTAAATACTAAACCACAAATACATACCATTAATTGAGTTTTCAATTATGTTAAACTTCCAACAAAAATTGTTCCTTTGATCTATCAGTACCCGATAAAATATATCTTGATTAATTTTACAGATAAAAAAATCTAGAATCCTCATCTCATGCAAATAAATGGTGCCGACGTAACTAGCGTTTTTCGTCTGATTAGGCTTATAATTTTGATAAGTACTTCGATTGCATTCACTTCCATTCCACGGCTATAGATGGTGTTAGCAGCGACTGGCAAGTAAAAGGGGTTTTCTTGGTTCGTTATATTTTTTTCTATAAATACAGTGACGATTTCTTTCATAGTATTTTTTACAGTATCATGTGTACACCAAAATGTGGTAAAAATTAAAAAAATCGAGTTTCATGCCTTAATAATTTAAAACAGCGCCATTTATAGGAATCAATTTTAAATGATCTGTTCAAATAATCTTTGAAATGTGAATTAAGAGCCCACTATTCCATAATTGTTTGCTTAGAATTAGAAGTGTTGATTAAACAAGACCATACAATTTGTATGATCAATTCTAGAAAATGTTAATTTTACAAACAATTCAAAAACAAATTGATGCATATGGCGCCATCTAGTGACATTTATTTGAACCAAATTTTCTTTGTTAGAACTGGGACCCCGTGCTAGCACTTTGCCAACCGTAACATTAATTAACTGCTACCTAGAATTTACATCCAGGCAATTAGGTAATAAAACTGACCAAGAATATAAATCAAATCAGGTCATCAGGATGACTTGTGCTTGCAATACTTAAGGTATGTGTATTACAACTTTTGAGGAGTGAAGTTCTGGGTTTGTCTTCCAGAGGCTCTAGATAAAATGTCAATCTGTCAGTGATGGCGTTTGTTGAAATGCCAAAATGTAAGGGATACGGGGTCTCAGCGCTAACAATGAAAATTTGGTTCAAATAAATGTCACTAGATGGCGCGATATGCATCGAATTGTTATTGAATTGTGTGTAAAATGAACATTTTATAGAATTGATCATAAAAATTGTATGTTCTCTTTTATTCAAGTCTCCTTAGCACAAAATTATGGGATATTTGGCTCTTTTTCAAATAAATAATTCACATTTCAAAGATTATTTGAACGGATCATTTAAAATTGATTCCAATAGATGGCGCGGTTTTAAATTTCTGAGGCATGCCACTCAATTTTTTATTTGTATTGAACACATTTTGGTACAATGACACTAAAAAAAACGTGCAAAAAATACTACAAAACAAATCGTCACTGTATTTAAAGAAAAAAAATAGTCACAAATCGAGAAAACCCTTTTACCTGCAAGTTGCTGCTAACACCATCTATAGCCGTGGAACGGAACCGAACGCGATCGAAGTACTTATAAAAATATTATGTATGGGATAAGGCATCTATCTATATCTAGTATGGGTATGCTAGTATTATATTATCTGTGGCAATGCCATTCATTTTTGACATTTTATCAATCGCTATCGCTACGCTCTCATTGATAGAATGTCACTTGTCTAGTCTCAGGTCGGACAGTGTTATTTTTTTATTTGAGATGGGTTTGCTCTTGACTCCAGTCTAGGTCAGAGGTGTGTTTTATATTCCAATTGGGATTTTTCAGTAGTGGAGTCCGGTGCGTTGTAGAAAGTCAAGATATGTTTTATTGTATGCTAGTATTATATTATCTGTGGTGTTACTGATTGACTTTAGCGCTACTGGTAGTGGTTGGGATTTCAAGACGGGGTGAGTTTTATGGTTTTATTTTTCAAGACCCATTTAGGGGCACTGGCAGACGGCGTTGTCCGCCCTCCGCTGACGCCCGGCGCGTCTGTTGCGGATCGGGTGAGTGGATGAAATCTCCCTCTCCCTCTCCGCAGCCTCCTTCTGCGAGACGACTGTTTCGCAGAAGAATACCACCGCGTCTCCTCGCTGCCGACCATAGACTTGACCATGGCTGGCAACGACAGGTCACTGCCTACTAAAGAGATGAGGGCACGGCGTGGCTCCTTCCAAGCGGCACACTCTTCCAGCGTATGCCGCGCCGTGTCCTCCCGGCAGTAGACGCAGTGGTGACACCGGGCGTCCGGCTCCCTGTTTATGCGACACAGGCACTTCCCGAAGCAACCATGCCCCGAGAGCACCTGCTTCACCCGAAACGACAGGGAGCCCCCGCGCCCGCACTGCCTCGCACCACCGATACACTCAAAACACCTACCCCAACCTATCACACCCACGTCTCCTACAAAAACATCCCCTACCACCCTACAACTGCTTCATTGGTGTAGTGCTAGCAAGCTTTACCTATCAACTGCGCACAAATCCAGACTCTGGGGTGACAATAGTAAATTCCATGAGGCAAAACACAATAAAACTTCCCCCAATCCCCATTCAGAAAAACCCCAAACTCTTGCCTCACTCAGTAGTAGAGCAAGAAGGCAGTAGGCTTAGGACACAGCTTGAACGTATGTATTATCTCAAGTCAACATTCTATGACCAAACCACAGACTTTGCAACAGTAAAACAAAGTACTACAGCCAAGTAATGTCACCTGCCATCTCGGCATATACCAACGCTGTCAGAGCCCCGTTGCGCGTCGCCACGGTACGGTGCCCCCTGCAACTGAGGCTGTCTTTGGTGGAAGTTATATTATACGCCTATTATTCTCGAACCCGGTACCATAAGATCCAGAGGGTTATTAGTAAACTTCCTAAAGGCTCGACGCGATTCACTTCAATCACACCAATGCGAAATCGCAAGTACGTTCACATGAATGCAATTTGATGCAATATGACCGATTCGCACTTCAAATTTTTTCAGAAAATTTGCGTACAATATAGCCTATTGAAGCAACTTAAATTGTGTTGCGCAATCAAGAAGGTCTCCTCATAGTGCTATGCCTACCATAGAAAAGATTTTTGCTTATCGTGTGCAGTCTTGGCAACACTCACTCAACCGCTTATGCCATCCCTGTCAGAGCCACGTTGTGCGTTACCACGGCACGGTGCCCTGCAAGCGAGGCTGTCTTTGGGGTAAGTTATATTATACTAGTTTTTGCTCGCAACTTTGTTTGCGTAGCATTAGTAATTCGAACTTCAAAGGGCAATTTCATTTGATTGAAGAATAGTTGAGCTGATTAGTAACAAACAAACAAATAGATTTACTTTCCCATTTTAATATTAGTACATTTACACCGCTAAACCAATTTAGATTTTAAATTTGCTGTGGAGATAGATTGAGACCCTGGGAAGGACATAGTAGGATATTTTGTATCCCGGTATATTTGGATAATAAAACACTTTCCATGCGAGCGAAGCCACGGGCAGAAGTTAGTATTTCTTTTCTATTTTCAAATCGTTGCCCAACTCTAGGAATTTCTTCCTGTGTCGTTGTTGCGTTTACAAACATTTAAACTCACATATACAAGACACTCAGATCCGGAACAACTATCTTTTGGCCGTACAAATATTTGTTCAGTGTCAAAATCGACCACCACTACGCCTACCGTGTCACCAAATCTGTATATGCTATTCTGTGCACGATTACCGACGCAACGGCTGAAAAGTAGACAGAGCTTCCTGAAATTAGTAGTTCCCCTCCCAGGAGACCCGGTTGACACCCACTACAAACTGTGACAGGATACTTTTCCCCTAACCACTCATTATTGTCCACAAAACAAGCATCTTCCCGCAGGATCTAACCTTCCGTGGTCTACCTGGAAGTCTTTGTACAGCCTCAGAACCCAGGTAGGCAGATGTAACTCCAACTTCGAAAATAGGGCTACCTTGACAGAACAGCGGCAGGGTTTTTTTTTTTAAATACAATCTTTGCCCCACACTAGGAATTTCTCCGGTATCATGGGTGCGTTTACATACATATAAACTCACATACACAAACACCCAGGTGTGCATATGGTGCCGAGACACAAAACATGGTCCACTTTCTGTCCTGTTCTCCGTGCCCCAAAACATGCAACAGTGAGGGATGATCTATGCGATCCCACCGACGACGCGGCGACGCCGTCGCTGTGGAAATGGCTAAGTTTTGGGCCCAACAAATTTGAACGACCGTCGTGCAAGAGACACGAACAGATGAAGAACCCAGGTATATGGGCAGGGTCTTCCTAGTCGGTATTTTCCCCAGATTAAAAACTTCATAAACCACACCTTTGTTTATATAAGCTTGAACTTTTGACAATAAACCCCATGAGATTGTAAAAACAAAAAGTTTAACAACTTTAAATCCCATAAGATTTTTTCACACTTCTAATAACTTAGAACGTGAAGTTTTCATCAACCTTGAAAAGTTTATTTGATACTTGATGCCTACTTTTTAGGGTTCCCGAAGGGTCCAAACGGCGTCCTATTGCTGTCACTCACATCTCCGTCTGTCTGTCCGTCGTCTGTCACATAAGTTTTACAGCCAAACTTTTGGAGTCTTAAAATTTTCACAGTGTATGCATCTTGTTGACTCAAAGCCTAATTGTCATATTTTTTACTTAATTGCGTACGAGTTCAACTCGTACTTGACCAGTTTTTATTCTTATTACAACCATTTTGCGGTTTGGCACGGAACTCTAAATGTGCGAATTCCGACACTCACTTGGCCGATTTTTTTACACTTTAGCTGCCTCAGGGAATCTAAATATTAACGTTATTTTCAAAGTCAATGTTGTTGTGGTTTCTTTAAAGAGTTTTCACCGACCTTGGGCTTATTTCCCGAGGGTAAAAATTGATTCAAACGATTTTAGACCTTGTTCTACCAAGTTTTATTGCAAGTAAACTGAGTAATTACAGCCGACAATAATAACCATTGCAGTGTTTCGGTTAGCATGTCGGTTGACAGGGAGAAAGAAGGAAGGAAACGTCTTGCGTCGATCCCAAGAAGAATTCGACGAGAAAAGGAAGATGACGATGATAAAAAGTGTCATTTAAAAAGTTTTTACAAAAAAATGCAACCGACTTCCAAATAAAAACACTACAAAGTGCAAAATAACTTCAATTTCAGCAGTCGGTGTTCCTGTTTTCGTTTCTTTGTTTTTTGACTCCGAATACAATTTTATTATTTAATACATTTTTCACTTTTTAGTGGTTCATAATGGACAAGTTCTGTAGGTAATAATGCCCACTGTGATGCCAGAATAGATTACCTAATAAAATGGAACTTAAACATAACCGGTGGAATGATAGTGTACCAGGGTGAACTGTAAACATCTGCGTACCCTTTTAGAGCATACTGGCGTGATGGTATGTTATGAAATGGTGTCAACAATAAACAGACATGCGATTGCAGTAATCTAGAAATATTTGCCGTCATTTATTGAAGAGTTCTGTTTTATATCTCCGAAGTTCTTCATCAGATGTTTACCAAATTTAAATAGGATCATTTCGAAATAAACTTTTTTAGAACAAAAATAGATTTTTGCAAAGTCGTTTATATATATTTTTTTTATTTTTTTATTTATTTATTTGTTCAGTAGTAACACATACACGTAATATATTTAAGTTGGTGCCAACATAAACTCATTAGAGTTTTACCGTGCACCAAAAATATAACGAAGTTATGCCCGACCAACTTAAAAAAAAAAACTTGTAACATCTGAATTGAGAACCCTTTCTTCCTCCCTTGCTTCCTTTTAAGCTGTCCATGTTTGTTTTGTGTACAATAAAGAATATGAATATGAGAACCTCCTCCTTTTAGAAAGTCGGTTAAAAGGGTGTGAATGATATAATGATTGCTTGTCAATTGACAGAGGAGTATGTAGGCAAGAAATGTGTCACGCCGACCCCAAGTAAGATGATACAAGGGTAAGACGATGATAATGATAATTCGGCATTTCAATTTAATTTCATCAAGATATAAATGCCAAATGTCCATTATTATTATTATTATAGCCATTTATTTATCCTTATATCATATAACATATTAATTATTCATTATAACATCAATTAAATACAATTTCAATTTAATTAATTATAGTTTCACATTAATAGTTCAATTTTAAATATAGTTAAAGCATATTAGGTTAGATTATATTACTTTTTATTCTAATTAAGGACCTCTTTTCGAGTAAAGGCCTCCTCCATTTCACTCCACAGTTTTCTGTCCTTGGCTTTTGAGTCCCAGTCTTCACCTGCTGTCTCTTTAATTTCATCAAGCCATCTTTCAGGGGGTCTACCTCGTTTTCTTTTGCCGACGGGGCCAGCCCAGTGTACTAATTTGTTGGTCCATCCGTCATTATTCATACGTGCAACGTGGCCTGACCATTTCCATTTTAACTTTTTGCAGTGAGTTACAGCATCTGTTACGTTGGTCCGTTTTCTTATATCTGAACTCTTTTGTTTATCCATGCGGTTTACGTTTAGAATACTCCGCTCCATTGCTCTCTGGCAGGTTTGAATTTTTCTTTCAATTCTTCCATTATAGATCCATGTTTGGCAGGCGTATGATAGGCAGGGCAGTAGGCATGAATCCAAAACAATCGACTTTAGACTGGTAGGTAGGTTTGACTTTAATAGTTCTTTGTAGCTCCAAAATTTGTTCCAAGTCATGTTTACACGTCTGTTTAATTCATCTATATGTCTAGATTTTTTGAAGGAGATTTGTTTGCCTAGATAAATATATTCCTGCACATACTCTAGTAGTCCCTCCCCAACTTTAATTGGTCGTTCTGTTCTGTTTGCCATAACCTTGGTTTTAGAGGTGTTTAGTTCCAAGCCAATGCGACGACTGACGTTGTTGAGGTCGTTTATCATAATTTGTAGCTGTGTTGGTGTTTCCGAAAACAGTACGATGTCATCAGCAAATCTTAGGTTGCTTAGGTAGTTCCCATTTATAAAAATACCTTTATCGGTCAAGTTTAGGTTTTTCATGATGTATTGAAGAACAGCAATGAACAATCTGGGTGATAATGGGTCACCCTGTCTCACACCTCTGCGTATTTTTATTTCTGGACCTTTTTTATCCAATTTGACTCTACTTACACTTTTCTCGTAGATATCTTTTATGAGCTCTATTGTTTCAGTTGGTACGTTACAGTCCTCTAAGGCTCTCCATATACTTTCATGTGAGATCGAGTCAAATGCTTTGGCGTAATCAATGAAGGCCAGATACAGTGGAGATTGCTGTTCTTCATATTTTTCAATAACTAGTTCTAGCGCGTGTATGTGATCGATCGTTGAGAAACCTTTCCTGAATCCTGCTTGTTCTACTGGCTGGTACTTCTCAGTATACTTTTCCAGGCGGTTTTCTAGACACGATGCAAATAGTTTGTATATGGTTGGTTGTAGGCTGATGGGGCGGTAATTGCTAATATCAGCTGGGTCGCCTTTTTTATATAGCAGTATGATATCAGACTGTGCCCAATCTTTTGGTATTCTTTTGTTGTCCAGTACTTTGTTGTAGAGATTAGTTATATAAGTAACTAGTAGATATTTAGCAGTCCTTAAGGCTTCGTTTGATATGCCGTCTGGGCCATTGCTTTTGTCTGTCTTAAGATTTTCGATTTTTGAGAGTACTTCCCGTTCCGTAAATCTTTCTAGCAGTACAGAGTCTTGGTGTGGGCCAGTGAAATTGGAAGCATTTTGAGTTGGCTGATGTGGATTCTGCATGTACAGGGATCGGTAGAAATCTGTTGCTATATTCGTTATTTGTGATCTTGAGTATGTTTTACTAGAGTTTTTGTTCAGGCACGGGATCCACTTTTTTGTAGTGTTCATTTCTTTGAAACCTTTTTTCAGACTTCTTGCAGTGTTTAGGTGTTTCTTTATGATTTGCAATCTATGTTCATTGTATTATTTTTTTATTTTTCTGTTGATATTTTTATATAAGTTTTTCAGTTCCTGCTTTTCTTCTAAGATAAGAGGCTTCTTATGTTGTAGTTCACTTCTTCTTAGTATCATGGTTTTAATGGTGTTTGAGATGGAATATTTTTTCCTGTTTTTTAGTGATTCTGTAGACTTAAGGCTTTTTATGATCATTGTTTTCAATTTAGAGTAGTAACATTCAATGTCATCTCTTTCGGACAGCTTTGATGTTTTTATGTTTTCTTCAAGAGTTTCTATGTATCTGGCTTGGTTTTCGTTACAGATTTTGTTGTTAAATGAAATTCTGCTTTTTCTGATTTCCTTTAGGTGTATGGTACTTCTAATAAGTCTGTGGTCGCTAGAGAAGGCGAACCGCTTGATAACCTCTATATTTGAAAAGTGTTTTTTAATGTTTGTTAATACGTAATCTATTTGACTTTTGTTTCTCTTTGGCGATAACCAAGTCCACAAGTTATTTATTTTCTTTTTAAATATGCTGTTGATTATTGTAAGATTGTTTTCAAGAGCACACTGTAATAGTCTTTCACCTCGTTTGTCCCTTTTACCATAGCAGTATGGTCCGACTATGTGCTTTTCACTATGCAGAGGCTGGCCAATACGAGCATTAAAATCACCCATTAGTACAAGATTTTTACTGTAGTTTTCTTTAATCTCCAGCAACTTATCGTAGAAGCTGTCTATATCTTGGGAACTGGCATTGCAAGTCGGTGCATATGCTTGGACAATAGAGAGTACCGTACTATTGAATTTCAGGTTTAGTATACATATTCTTTCTGTTACCCCGATAAAACTCTCTATGTTTTCTTTCAAGTATTTTTTTATAAGAAATCCAACACCATGTAGACCTCTGGTTTCACCATAATAGCAAAAACTATGATCTGTTTCTTCTAATATAGCATACCCTGTTCTTCTGATCTCTGCCAGTCCAACAATATCATATTTAATTTTTGATAATGCTTCTTTTAATTCCAATAGTCTTTCAGTTGATAGGAGTGATCTAGTATTTAATGTACAGATGTGGAGCGTTTGAATAGGAGGGTTTTGGTCTCTTGCCCCCACGGTGACCAACCGGCTTGGGGTGCGATTTGATTTAGTTTGGTGCAGTTTATTGTTATTATAGTTATTTCGGTTGTCGGGGGCGCTTAATTGTTTTTTGGTGTTTCTGTTGTGGAAGTTGATCTTTCACGTGTTACGTAGTTTAATATATTTGGCTTAAGTACTTGTTTTGTAGTTGTAATTGTTTTGTTGATTGATTTATCTATAGTTTCGTTAGTATTGTTTATCTTCTTTTGTGTTGTTTTATTCGGAGATTTGCTCTGTTCTCTTTTTCTTTTTTCGCGGTTTTGATCATTTGGACTTTTGACTATCAGTTTATCGTACTTTATGAATGCAATATTCCCTTTTTGTTTTTCTTCTTCTAATTTTGGCTGTAGTTGTTTTCGTATTTCAAGTATATCTTTGGGGTAGTCCTCTTTGATATAAATGCCAGGCGGTAGACATTTTTGGTTTTTGAAAATTAGTCGTTTTTTCCAAATTGTAGTTAGTGTGATGACCGCTGGACGGCTTTTAGATGTGTTGGAACCTATACGGTAAATATTGCTTATTTCTTGGCTATCTATGTGGGTGCCTGATTTTTTGATTATTTCTTTTATGTAATCTACAAGTTCCACTTCACTTTTATTTTTTTCCACGGTACCAAAAAAGATAATATTAAACTTGTGTTTCTCTTTCTCCAAGGTGCTTATTTTATGCTCTAGTTTGTCAATTTTAATTTTCATAGATTTATTTTCTTCAATAATTGGTGCAATTTTTTCTTCTAATGCAATCATCACATTTTTTGTTACAGCGGTAGTTATTAATAAAGTTTGCTGGTTCAGTTTTTCGTCTAATTTTGCTAGTAACAAGTCTATGTTTTTATTATCCATGTTTAAGCAATTTTTCTTTTTTTTGTAACACTGGTTTGTGGTGGTAATTTATTATAGTTGTTGACAACACTGTTCTATCTGTCTGTATAGTGACTGACATGGATTACAACTTGACAGATTGATAATATGTTATGTCATGGTTATGTTGGTAGCACTACAATGACTAATATTTTCAAACACTTTTATGTTATATTAAGATGATAATTTGTAATTTTTCTTCTATGATTGTTATTTTCGCACTGTGAACACTGTCTAATATTGTTTATTAAAGACTATTCTGAAGACTTTCGCGTTTAATCACTGATAAATGCCGCTATTTGCACTATTGTTAATTATTTTTTCACGGCGAACATTGACGTACGTGTTTACGTTATGAGCGCCGCTACCCAAATGTCCATAAGTAGCTTATAATATGACCATTTGCAATTATATTATTTTTTATTGATAGGCTCGCGTTTGGCCACTATCTCAAGTAATTATGGTAAGCGATGCTATGGTTGACGATAAATCACGCTTGCCTAGAAGATACCTTTTCAATTTTGACTTAAAGACCCATAGTAGCTATTAGGAAACACAGACTCTGGCAAGGAATTCCACTCATTAGCAGTACGCACAATGAAAGTATTCCCAAAATGATTAGCGCGCATAGGTGGTATTTTCACCATGTCTGAACAGTCAAACTGAACAATTGTACATGGAAATAAAACTTTCAAAACTAGGTCAACTACAGAAGGTACTGGTATCCGAATTAATTGGTTTGCGGCGTCCGGGTAGCAATAGCCCAACCACATCTAGTTACATCGTCGACATGTTTACGAAATACGAAGAGGAATGATTGGTTACCATGGTTACGGTAGTAACAGAATAGGAAACTTCAATTTTGAGTGAGTTGGTTGGTTGTAGGCAAGCGTGTACTATTGTCGATAAAAAGAAAGATGAAGAATGAAAAAGTTAATTAAAAAAGTCAAAAAACCCGACTGCTTAAGAAGCGAATTAAAAATACGTAAACAAAAAGAAAATCATGCTGTGCAGTCGGAGGATACATTCGCGAGCTGGCTGACCAAAACCAGATGTATCCTCCGACAGCATAATAACTTTTTAGTTAATAATTTTTTTCGAATTAGGTACATACAAGTGTACAAAAAAATTGGGCTGCCACAATATGACGCCCAAAATCCGCCATTTTTCTATTTTCCAATTTTAATGAAGCCAGTGTCACTCACACAGTTAAGACGAATCAATTGACGTAAGAATCATTTAAATTGGCCAAAGCGTTTTGTCTCTAGAACGCCACATAGGAACAAAAATACATACATACATATGATAGACTGATAAACATATTACCCTCCTTCGGCATTCGGGTAAAAAGAAGATGGTTACTATGTTACCTATACACTATAACAACAAGTATCATTCGTAAGCATCAAGTTTGATTATGATTAAGAGGAAATATGGGCAGAGAGCTCCGACTGAATTTCCTTAGTAAAAAGTCATAATTCGAGGTTTGGCTCTCGTCTCTTTCCTCCTCCAATATTGGACCAATTTAAAAGATATTCTATAAACTGGGTAAGTAAGATATATACTAAGTCCCTATGTTTTCCTTTTTTCATTTATATTTGTCAAATTTGTACACTAAGCCTCTGTTGATAGCGCAATTTTGAGCAATTTTTTAGGGCTCTAGTGCTTCTAAAGATAATGTATCATCAAAAAGGAAAACATAGGGACATAGTATATATCTTTAATTTTCAGTTTACGGAGTGTCTTTTAAATTGGTCTAATATTGGAGGAGGAAAAAGACGAGAGCCAAACCTCGAATTATGACTTTTTACTAAGGAAATTCAGTCGGAGCTCTTTGCCACCGTTTCCTCTTAAGGGTACACTAGTCGAAAATTCTTCCATACAAACGTAGTTTAGATATTATTCCACTGTTTGACAACGTACGTTCAAAATAAAAAGTGATATCAATTTGTCTCATCATTACCTAGCCCTGTATGGAAGCAAAAAAGTAAAAAAAGTAAATATTTGAAAGTTATGAGCGTCGAAAGTTCCACATTTCGACACTAATTTTAACGCATCTTTGGGCGCGAATAAATACCATAAGAAGGCGGAAAATTGCAAAACGGCCTCCATACAGGCATAGATTAGTAGTTCAACAATGCAAATAATTTTATTTTGAACAGATACGTTTAGTCGTTTTTTCATGATATCCAGACTCCCAAAGGCCTGTTTATAAAATTTCGCGCGCTCGGTTTCGTCCTAAATCATTAACCATTTCGCAAAAAAATTGCAAAAGTCTGTATTCGTAGGCGAACTAGCTTCCTACTGCTCATCACAGCATCTATCTCTTCCGCACGTGTTGTCGGTTGATATAAAATGCATTTTAACCCCGCGCACAAAATAGTTCGTGCCGTTGACTAGTGTAACCTTTTAATTCTGTCAAATCCGACTTCTTAGATTGTCACGACTATAAGTGTTTTGGCATTATTTATACTTTGCTTTTAAATGAAGAAAAATCATAATTTTTGACGTTGGTTTTAATTAATACTTAGTGAGGGTGATTTACTTCCTTCACAGCCCTTGATTTAAGTTGTCAATGTATGTTTACAAACGACCGAAGATAATTGATAATAATGACCGTCTATTTTAAGTGTCCTTCGGCAAATTTCCGCTAGCAACATGGCCTTGGGATTTTGTTAGAAAATCTTATGTTGGGTGGTAATAATTTTCTTATGAGTTAAAATTTAAATGAACACATTTTAATGAACTAAACTAAAATTAAAATTAACGCATATTATTCAAAACATTTTTATTTTAACTAATAAAATGATTAAAATCAAAACACGTGATTATCTCTATTTAATATTTATCCAGGCATTAGACATTATTTATCAACGAAAGATTCGATATAATATGCGAAAATCACTTTCCTAAAAAGAAAAAAAAAACAGCTATTGAGTATTAAACATTTTTTTCCTTTTTTATGAGTTAACTTTTGCATAATTTAAATCGTGTCTGACTGATTCCCAACGCCTAAAATAATTTTACATCGTATTGAGAAAATCACGTAGTGAAATATTGCATACATTTTTATATCGATATCGATAAATATCGATATTGGTACATAAATCAGGCAGCATGTGTACGATATACATTTTTATCTAGCAATTAATGAACAATTCTGCTACTAAGGCAGTGTTTGATCTCAAAGAGAAAATTATAAAACATCGTTCGTCTTTTGTTCTTTGATATTTAAAATCAAATTTAGAATTTGTGACGAGTAAAAATTATAAACATCGGCAAATCTATTATATAGAATTTGAATTTAGAAATTGCGAATCAGTTCCAAAGCAGCTCAGATATGTTTGTAAATAAGACCCAAAATGTGTATTCCATTTTTAAACAGCGTAACAAAAAAAACACGAGCCGGATAATAAATATTTAAGTAGTATTAAGGACTAATGAAAATTTAACATTGTTATGCGAACAAATTTGTTAAAAAAGCAAATCCTAAAATCCTCTTATAAGTAAGACCTTACCTTTAAAATCCACAATAAGCTGAATCACATTTTCCACATTTTCAAACAAAAAAGATTAACTAATCAACGTCAACACACAAAATCTTCACGAAAAATCCAATAAGTCCGACATCGCGAGGCAAACTTTTAAAATTCCGAACTTTATTTCGCGGGAACCGCAAAAAACGACACGTGTCTGAACAGTACAACGTCCAGAACGGTACTGAAGCGAAACATCCCTGTCAAGCTATCCCAAGATAACATTTTACTACTGGCCAACTGAAATTTGATTTGATTGCGTTCTTATTTCAAAGGTATAAGGATTGTTTTAGATGAGTAGTCAACTTTTTCAGCTGTTTTGGTATTTGGGAATGAATTTTTGGCGGTATAACGGTGTCTTTATATGGACATACAGTAATTTGTGTACGAATGGTAGTCTGGAAGAAAACGCATGGAATTTTAATGTCGGCAGTATTGTGTGTATAACACGTTCAATGTACTGAAAGCGTTCAGAACTTTGTTTGAAACATTCTGCGAATGATTGTGATAATGTCAGAGATTTGAACGTTGCCAAAGAAGTTGTTCTTATGAAAGCACATTACGTATGGTTTCACATAAGAAGTTGTACTTATGAAAGTACATTAAATTTGGTTTCACAGAATACATACTTTTCAAAGACCAGAAATCTCTCCTGGTTAAAATTTCGTCCAAGTTTTAAACTCGGGTACAAAATATATATGTAAATGCTTGAAATGAAATGCATTTATGTGCATTTTAACGACTTTTACCATTTGCCGATGTGACCTGATTTTTTGAGCGTCAAAAGAACTTTGGATCACGTGGCCATAGTTTGCATTTCAGTTCTCTGCATGTTCTGAACTTTGCATATTTTTAAATCCTATTTTGTTTTGCTTAATCTTATGTTATGTCCCCTGGTAGGTTAAATACAGTTAGAGCTATTAGCTCTTGGGCTCATGGCTCTTAAACTCTTGGGCTATTGGGCTCTTGGGTTCTTGGGCTCTTGGGCTCTTGGGCTCTTTTGCTCTTGGGCTCTTGGGCTCTTGGGCTCTTGGGCTCTTGGGCTCTTGGGCTCTTGGGCTATTGGGCTATTGGGCTCTTGGGTTCTTGGGCTCTTGGGCTCTTTTGCTCTTGGGCTCTTGGGCTCTTGGGCTCTTGGGCTCTTGGGCTCTTGGGCTCTTGGGCTTTTGGGCTCTTGGGCTCTTGGGCTCTTGGGCTCTTGGGCTTTTGGGCTCTTGGGCTCTTGGGCTCTTGGGCTCTTGGGCTCTTGGGCTCTTGGGCACTTGGGCTTTTGGGTCCTTGGATTTTTTGGGGTCTTGGCTAAATAAAATCAGCTACAGGGATTGATCTAAGAAAAAGCTACATTTGCCATGGTCGATCCGTGGATAGGTAATCATCCAATATCAAGACCACTATGTGCCTTGGATGTTAATCCATTGCCCGATTATCACAATGGTGTTATGGAAAGTCAAGCCAATTAAAGGATTTTATTAAAATTGTATGTAAGAGAACTCTACAATACTCTACATTATTAATTAATTCGAGCAGATCTCAACGTAATACAAAATAGATAGAACAAAACGGATTTAAAAATACGATTCCACTTATATTTCATACTTTCGCAGAATCGAAACGTAATTTATTCATATAATTATCAATCCATGCTAATATTGTTAGTGCGAAAGTAACTTTTTCTGTATATTTATTACGTTTTCATGCCTAAACCGCTGCACAAATTTTGATGAATTTTGGTATAGGAATAGAATGAACCTTGGAAAAGAACATAGGATATTTTTCGCGAATATAACGCGGGCAGAAGATGAAAACTTTTTATGAGCGCTGATCGATTTTTGGTAGGGGCAAAACTTTCATGTTTGCGTCAGCGACATGCTTATACGACATCGTCATCGACATGCTAAAGAGAGGTATGATGTAATAACTGTGCGGTATCAAAAACACAGTTATTCCAAAGTTGCAAGTTTCACTTTATTTGGCAGGTCCCATGACTGCCTATTTTTGTTCTACTTCGTTTATAACTCCATATTTTCCGAATATGACTGGCAGGTTATTATTGTTACTTTCGCGAATTCAAAAGGCTTATTTTAAAAGTTTATTCTCCAAAAAGTTTTCTCTTTGTCCCTAGGGTATAACGCGCGGAAAGTGGGCCAGCTCAACGGGGCTGAATGCTTGGAATATTTCAGAGGAATAAATGGATTGGATTGATATATTTTCATCCCTGTTTTTTGGTTTAGAGTGGGCAGGATTTCAGGTGTGTTTGGTAGTTTTTTGTTTAATTTCTACACTATAGTATGACTTTTAATTCGCTTCAATCTTCCAGAAGGCTTGACAAGAATTTTATCACCTACAGCACTTATAAAATAAAATCCCAAAGTGAATTGAATAAAAAAATTGTTTAAAACAAAAACCCGATTGCAACAAAATGGCTTTCCAAAAAGTATGAAACAATAAAATATTCTTAGTGAATAGCCGTATAGACCAGGGTCGATAATTTTTGAAATGGAAAATAATTATAGTAGGAGATAAAAATTAAAAAAAACCAAAATCTTGGTTATTTGAATTGTTGACATAAATTTTGAGGTTATATGAAAAAAGTGTATATAAAAGTTGTAGATCTTTTTATTACCTACAACTTTGCCATTTATTTTTTTTCCATAGGACTTGTAGTTTTGGCGGCAATAGAGATATACCGTTTTCTACCCTTAAAAGTCACCACCTTGCACTTCCCGTCCTTACATCGCCCTTAATTATTTTTCCTTTTATATTTATTGTATTCTCTTCTTTTTTCAATGGGTTTCATCTTACTATTATTTTTTGTCACTTTTTACAATTTTCAAAGGCTTCGGCCCTAGTCTAGTAGTCACATGCCACCTGCAGTTGTTTGCACAACAATATTAGATAGTAAGCGATCTTAATGCCAAGTGACATACTACCTCGGTATTTGTGAATAGACTCATTAATTTATATATCACACAAAAATGTACAGATACTTAACCTACATGAAAAGTGTTTTCAATGTTACAAGTAGACATTTCTCAAGTTCTATTTCGCCGTTTAAGGAAAAAGGCAGGAAAACCGAGGAAGGAAAACCTTAATGATCTAAATTACCAACACGCTGTAAACAACCAAAGTAATCACTGCTCTTTCCTTCTTTCACTGAGACGAGACATTTAGACTGCAATATGTAAATAAAGTAATGGTTTATAAATTAATATTATATAAGGTAAAATTGTTAGTTAGTTAATAGGAGGTATCTCTGGCAGCACTTATCCGATTAGGAAAATTCTTCCAGAAAAATAGGCCATAGAAACTGACTCATGTTAATGAGTCAATGATTGAGCTAGCTTTTGGCCGCTGGGTTTGCGGGTAAATCATTGGACCCAGAAAGCTGAACTTTTGGCCAAAAGTTTCCATGAAATATACAAAGAATTAAATAGCATATTACGAAACACAAATTTTAAAGCGTGAGAAGGTTGCATGGGAAATAGTTTTCTTTGAGTTCATAATTATTATTACATGAAACTTGGTCTTCTATCTTATTCTTCGCTTTTTGATTAGACTAAACAAGCATGTGCTTCAGAAATGTTTTAAATATCAACTCTGGTGGCAGGCTCACCAAATGGCGGACCACGCTCCGGATCCGGTCCGCCGACCTATAATGTGTTAACCTTAAGTAAACAGTACAATACATTTTCTTTTCGAACTTGAGTACATAATATATCCCGGGTTTTGTCTTTATTACCGTCGATTCGACAGTGGACAAAATTTATCTCATCAAAATCCTCATTGATATTGTATCAATATTTATTACCTATTTAAGTTTGTTATTTCAATTTTAACAAAGTAAATACACGAGGCTGGTGACTTTAAACCTTACGGACCACGACGGTTATAATTTTTTTTAAACATGGACCCCAAATCTAAGTACAGTACAACTACTTTATTATTGTCCCTTCGCAATCATCGCATTCCCAATAATTTCCATGTCGATCAATATTGATTGATCGTGTGTATTAATTTTAATTCAGAACTAAGTACTTTATTGTTGTTTTGGTTTGATTTTCGTGTGAAATATATAGAGCTGTAAAAATAGCAGCTATTCTCCCATTTTTAACCGACTTTCGAAAAAGGAGGAGGTTCTAAGTTCGACTTCTTGTATGTTTTTTTTTATGTATACCTTCGTTAATTGTGGACCGATTTTAAAAATTCATTTTTTTTTAAAGAATATGATTCGAAATTATAATTTGAAGAAGATCTGATGAAGAACTTCGAAGATATACAACAAAACTCTTCAATAAGTAACGGCAAATCTCTCGGGACCGCTGCAATCGCATCTCTGTTTATTGTTTATACCATTTCATAACATAACATCACGCCAGTACGCTCTTAAGGGGTAAGCAGATCTTTCATTTGATCGGTTTTGTTCAAGTTTCATGATATTTGGGTAATCTATTCTGGCGTTATAGGAAACTTACTAAACAACTTGCCTATTAGGTAGGTACAACTAAAAAGTGAAAAATAAAAAAACTGTTTTACAAAAAAATACTACCGACTTGGTAGTATTTTTTTGTAAAAAAGAAAACCACAAAGTGAAAAATAACTTTGTTTTTGGAAGTCGGTGTCCATAACACAAAAAATGGTACCTACGAAAGACACCGACTTCCTAAAACAAAGTTATTTTTCACTTTGTAGTTTTCTTATTTGGAAGTCGGTAATATTTTTTTTTTTAAGTTTTTTTTAAATAAATTACGTTACGTTAAAAGAGTATTACCAACTCTATATACTTTCAGGTTGATTAAGAGTGTCCGGTCTGCACCAAGTGCAAAGGGCAACCGATAGAAATATGACGATTGACGTAGCACGAACTTTGCCGAGGGGCATTAAGAAAATGTTTGTACTGTAATTGGTGACCCCTGCCTTAAGGGGTAAGAATATTTTATACTCAAGCAAAGGCCGCGGGCAAAAGCAAGTAATCGGCGTAAATAAATAGCCATATTACTTAGCCATGAATTATTCTAGACTCAA
This sequence comes from Orthosia incerta, assembly GCA_948252205.1. Classification (NCBI taxonomy): domain Eukaryota; kingdom Metazoa; phylum Arthropoda; class Insecta; order Lepidoptera; family Noctuidae; genus Orthosia; species Orthosia incerta. Next base: position 17,170,449 of record OX411764.1, on the reverse strand, counting down.
CTTAGATCTAGTTGCTAGTTATTACCAGATCCACTACTCAATTTGCTACAGTACTCAGAAGCAGTGATTTCACGACGATTGCCGCTTGACCCGTGAGGTCCGCAGGGACAAAGTTCGTCTTCAGGGCATAACTTACTGAAAGTAGAGCGGTGTACTGAAGGAATGTTTGAAACATTTCAGGGTAGTAATGGATTGGACTGATTTACTGGTCTTTGGGGTTGTTTTTGAAATGTAATTCTTGAGTGCTGCTGGAAAACAATAAGGATAGCTCTTGTCTCATTCATGAAGTGCCCAGTATCTAAGATTATTTATTTATTTATTTATTTATTGGCCTATCTACAATTGTTACACTGTTTATTCTAAAAATACAAACAATATGATACAAGCATAGTATACAATATGATGCGATAGACACAGCATGCAAGTATAAATATCTGTCTATAAATGAGAAGTATGTTTAGATGTTTGATGGTTAGTGTTTTGCAGGAATTGATTTTTTGCAGGTTTGGACGAAAGGATCACACAGATAGGCCATGACCTGGATTAGGAAATAAGACGCCTTTTAGGGTTCCGTACTCAAAGGGTAAAAACGGGACCCTATTACTAAGACTACGCGGTCTGTCTGTCTGTATGTCTGTCACCAGGCTGTGTGTATGAACCGTGATAGCTAGACTGTTGAAATTTTCACAGATGATGTATTTCTGTTGCCGCTATAACAACAAATACTAAAAACAGAATAAAATAATTATTTAAGTGGGGCTCCCATACAACTAACGTTATTTTTTTGCGATAATAGTACGGAACCCTTCGTGTGGGAGTCCGACTCGCTCTTAGCCGGTTTTTTATTCCAGTAGTGCCCCGTTACACTTTTTAAAAATTTACAATAACAGAACAGTCCTTGTATGTATGAATTTGAGTGATGCAAAAGAAGTATGTAAGGATTCTCTCTGCAATTCATCTCTCAACAATATGAAGATATGCAAAACAAGATAAAACATCTAGAACGACAATGCAAAGATAACTGTTTGCACATTTCATCACTTGAAGGAAAATTGGAGGACTTGCAACTCAACAGTAAGAAAAATAATTTAGAGATTCGTAACCTGCCTTTTCAGGAAAAAGAGTCAACTGCTGAACTAATTCAGATAATCCACAACCTAGCTAGTGGGCTAAACTATGGGCTCCTACGCCATATATACCGCGTCCCTGGAAAGAAAGGAACAAACAGACCAATCATCATGGAACTCAGCACTATCACAACCAAACAAGATATCCTTAACTCTGTCAGACGTCACAATACCTCGAATCCGTCTCAAAAGCTCAACACCACCCACTTTGGGATAAGCGGGACCGCCAACGCCGTCTACATAGGGGAAGACTTGACTGGCAGCACTAGGAAGCTCTTCTATTTGGCACGTGAGCTGTGCAAGGCAAAACAATATAAGTTCTGCTGGATTGCTCACGGAAAAGTCCTCATACGGAAAATAGAGGGCCAGTCAGCGATGCTTATTAAAAACGAAGCCCAAATAAAAAAACTAAGGCAAGAATGACTAGATTCTTCTTGGGTGCAATTAATAAGCTCCTATTTACTCCGCACTTGCATGCTCTATTTGTATTTTATTATAAAAATTGTTTACTATACTACTCAGATTGCAATAAAACATTCTACTCACGCTACACTACAAACTACGAGCACCTGTACTCACACGCTAATACCTGTTAATCAGACTCACCATACATACAATCACAACTCAATTTTCATTCATTCTGTTACCTGCCTGTCAACTAAAATTATCGATTTACCAAGCGAGTCCCGCTCATTTCGTCATACTTATGTCTTAGCGGGGACTATAGTGGTTACTCTCATAATGTTCCCCCAAAATAGAAGAAACAAACAATATCACTCTAACAATGGATAAAGTAAACGATATTATTAATAATATTGACCATCTCTCAGTCTCTACTACGATAAACTGTATGACTGAAGAATGCTCAAATTATGTCACAAACCCGTCTCAACAACTTAAAATAATCACACAGAACATACGCTCTATTCACGCAAATATTAACTCTTTCTTAACTCTTCTTTGTAGAACAAATGTTGACTGTGAAATACTCGTGCTGACAGAGTGCTGGCTAAATCGTTATAATGGTCTCATTCCTTCCATTGATCATTACAGTTATTATTATACTAAAAATCTCCTCAACCAAAATGAGGGTGTTTTGGTTGAGGAGATTTTTAGTGCTTTATGTTAAAAACATAAAAAGCTACTCAGTTGAAGAACCCGTTTTACAGGACGCCAGTTGTCTATTACTGAAAATTGGCACGGACAAGGCAATTATCTGCATTTACCGTTCTCCGTCCATCAGAGATTTAAGTAAATTCCTTCAATCCCTAGATTCCCTCCTAGCGGATCTAACTTCGTATAAAACCATAGTTATTGTAGGGGACCTGAACATTGACATTGCCTGTTCTTCTTCTTCTAACCAAACCTCAGACTATCTAGATCTCAAAGCCTCTCATGGCATGTTAACAGCTCACACTCTCCCCACCCGGGAAACCGCCTGTCTTGATCACATCATGCTCAAAACCAACCTCTCAGCTGTCACCATAGTCCTGCACTCTTCTGTCACTGACCACAACCCTGTACTCCTCTGTCTCAAGCTAAAAAAACGCGTGAAACCACGCTCACTCACCGCCTCGAAGACGAACTTTAGCACCCTAGACCACGCGATGAACACTACAGACTTCCAACCGATTTACCAGCTTACTGATGCTAATGAAGCCACAGACTGCTTAATTACTACCCTTATTAGACTCTTAAAGAACCACACATCTATTATCAAGCTCCCAAACAATCAACCCTTGATCAAACCATGGATGACCATCGGTATGCTCCGCTGTATCCGTAATAGAGACGCCATGCACTATAAACTCAAACAAACTCCAAACAACACCGTTTTATCTATTACCTACAAAAGGTATAGAAATTTTTGCTCCAAAATATTAAAAAAACTAAAAAGAGAATATGACAGGACAGAACTGAGAGAGGCCGCTAATGATAGTAAGAAAATATGGAAAATAATAAAGAGAGTAACTCATACTGAAAAACCAAATTCACCCAATACTGACTTGTTAGCTCATTCTACTTCACCCCAACTCTCGGTGGACAGAGTGAATGAGTTCTTTGCTAGTGTAGGGCGGAATCTTGCTCAAAACTTTTTATCTCACCCCGGTGGTGAAAAATTGACTACAAAAATTACCTCCTCACCTTCGACCTTACAATCATTCGTCATGTTGAACACTGATGAGGTCGAGGTGGACGAAATAATCAAATCACTCAAAACAGATTCTGCCACCTGTTGGGACAACATTTCAACTAACTTTCTAAAGCGCTACACACAAATACTTGTTCCTCTGCTTACACACATTTTTAATATTTCCCTTAATACTGGCACGTTCCCACGACACTTCAAGAAGGCCACCATCCACCCAATACATAAAACTGGGGACACACACTGCGTTAACAATTACCGCCCTATTGCAGTTTTGTCGTCTATCTCCAAAATTCTCGAACGCATTGTGAATAAAAGGTTAGTAAAGTATCTGGAAGATAAAAAATTTTTCTCTCCCAATCAATTTGGATTTAGGCGCGGCAAATCAACCAGCAATGCCGTTACGGAATTAATCGACTGCGTCGTCAAAAATATTGACAAGAAGAAAAAAGTACTGTCATTATTTTTGGACCTGAAAAAGGCATTCGACACAGTTTCGATTCCTAACTTGCTTTTAAAGTTGGAGGAACTGGGGATCCGAGGTGAACCTCTTGAATTTATGAAGGATTATCTTCAAAATCGAACTCAGTGCGTAAAAATACAGGGGCACTACAGTAGAGATGCGCTTGTTACTTTTGGTGTCCCCCAAGGCAGTGTACTTGGGCCAACTCTGTTCCTAATTTACGTTAACCAGCTCTGTAACATAAACCTGGAAAACGGAAAAATAATAGCGTTCGCCGACGACACCGTCCTTACTTTTTCCGGCGATACTTGGCACGACACCTTTAAATCGGCACAAAAAGGACTCAATACTGTTCTGCAGTGGCTTAACACACATGCGCTTACGCTAAACACTGACAAAACCAAAATCCTGACCTTTTCTATGCGAAACTCCACACAACCTCCTGACACGCAAACTTTAACAGCACACTCGTGTTTGCTGCCGGGTATGGTAGCTTGTACCTGCCCTAAACTAGAGCGATGTAGGACTATAAAATATCTCGGAGTGACAGTTGACAACGCCCTGCAGCTCATATAGAGACTCTAACTAAAAGAGTCAGAAAACTTATTTTTGTCGTTAAGGCACTTCGCCACGTTGCAGAACCTCAAATTATGAGATGTACTTACTTCGCTCTCTGTCAGTCTCTCCTAAATTATTGTGTATGTGCCTGGGGTGGTGCTCCCAAAACCTTACTCTTAAAGCTGGAAAGAGCTCAGAGAGCCGTGCTAAAAGTCAGTACCTTTCGACCTATCCTTTTTCCAACTGAGGAATTATATAAGAACTGTAAAGTCCTCACAGTCAGGCAATTGTTTGTACTTAACACTATACTGTTTCAGCACCATATAACTCCTTACAAGGTAATCACCACAAGACGCAAAGACAAAATAGGCCAACCCTACCGTTCGCATTACTCTTTTACAAGAAGGTTTTCCTGTTTTCAAGGCCCCCATCTGTATAATAAAATACTAAACTTCCATTCACTTCCAAATGCATCTCTTAAAAAGAAACTATCTATTTGGCTCCAGACTCTCAACTATAACAACACAGAGCTCTTATTGTCGACTCAATCAGCTAGGTAAAATCTACACAGCGCACTATCACGCATAAACACATACAATCCCGCAGTCACTAATTCACACACTCACACCCACCCACACACACCCACCCACTCACATACACCCCCACACTCTACATCTTTCCTTTTTTCACTTTTTTTTTTTCTTTGTTTACCTACTTGTTTTGCTAAATGATTTATTTGTCTATCCATCTACTTGCTGCAAAAATGAAAACATGTTCTCGATAATTAGACAAACTTTCTTTATAAGACACCCATGAAAGGGTTGGGCCTAGCACCTTTAATACAAGTTGTCTTGGCAACTTAGCAAGGGTGCTAGAGTCTCCAAACATATTAATGTATAACGTCTCCATCTCTTTGTCTGTAACCTAATGTTGTTCAAATGTACACCTTTTTATTGCAAATAAATTATTATTATTATTTCCTTTATTTATTCTCGTTCTTACTTTATACATTTTTAAATATTAATAAAAAGAAAACTTAAAAACATTTAAAAATATAAAAAATAGAGGCCAACCGGTATCGGGAACATGGTCCAAGCTACCGGTGGTTAGGGCTTCAGAGACAGGAACCTCCACACAATGCGAGCCGTATCGAGAAGTACTACTTTCTGTATCAGACCCTTGATCCAACCGTGTAATGACAGCCTCGATAGATGTTCATCGAGGCTATTGGCCATCAGGCCATTGGCCGTAACGACAATCGGCACAATGATCGCCGAGTCCACATCCCACATGTCGACAACCTCGTGTGCTAAGTCGAGATACTTGATTTGTTTCTCTTTCTCAGCTTTCACGAGGTTCTCGTCATGTGGGATGGTGACATTGATTATCATTGTGCGGCGCGCTAATCGGTCTATCACCACTATATCCGGCTTATTGGCAACAATAGTCCTATCAGTGATGATAGACCGATCCCAGTACAACGTGACATGGTCATTTTCGAGAACTGGGTCGGGCACATACTTGTAATATTATTATTATTATTATTGTAGCAGGTGGCGTTCTGCACATTCTGCCTACCTTCATGGGCAAAAGGCATGAGTTTATGTATGTATGTATGTAAAACAGTCCTTGTCATTATCTTCCAATAAGAGTTATAATAATGAGTTAATGACACTAATTCTAAGATCGTATTACTTTTGAAAAAGATGGTGCCTAATCGTTTTAGCAGGCAACTAAAACTAAGACAGTGAACGGTAGCGCCTCTTGGAAGAAGCCTGTGTCTAACAGTGGACTACGATAGGAAGAATAGACCAATTTTTTTTACGTCTTCGTATCTGTCTCTGTCACTACTAGACTTCGACTTTTTGAGTTTGGTTTGCTCTTGACTCTATCAAGAGCAAAACAAATAAAAAAAAAAAAATGAGAGTTAATGAATTTTGAGATTTTTTAACGTTATTCTTTCGCTAAGTGTGCTAGCATCTGATTTCTTCTTTTCATGTCTATTTGACTCAAACTTGATCTTACCAGTATGTACATTTAGCCATCTGAATAGATCTCTATTAATTACTTTTAATCGTTTCAGTCGTTTACAAGATGTAGACTTTTGTGCATGCTAAAGGAGATGGGTGACGAATGACTTGTGAAGGGGAATTTGACAATATCAACTCATAATCGCGATGATAAGGTAACCTATGTACTAACTCGAGATACGATTCCAATCAAACTCTGCCTTTCATATACATAATGCTACAAACAAAACTAATAATATACGACCAGACTATTGCCAGCAGCTCTACTAACTCAGTTGCGTATATTGCATACACTGCATGTAGGTCGCGTTTATATTGAGAATACTTTTCTTTTGGGAAACAATTGCTAGCGTATAGGGGCGGTTTTCGTTTGCAGGATAAATGGTAATATATGTTTTTATACTGTTTGTGAGTTGATGAAAATTATTTTTCATGATTTTGCTTATTTCATTTATTTATTTACTAGCTGTCCCACGCGACTTCACTCCCGTCAACTGGCTACTTACCTACACATCTACCCTACATACATGATTTACGCAGCGCACTGTTAGAATGGGTATTTAAAACCACTTTTTAAAAAAGGAAATTATTACTGCTGGAATTAAGGGATTTATTTAATTAGTAATTTACAATAATCGAGGATGCGCGGCACAGATACGTGTGCATGGTCTGACGGATGGATGACGACTAACTGCGGGACTGAGGTCTGGATATGGGAAGTGTGAGGAAATGATGATGAGGAGCTGACGATGCTGGTTAGGTGCTGGGTAAGTACAATAGGGTACATTGGGGAGATATAACAGCCCCCCGATTAGGAGGAAACTTACGGGTTAAGGGTAAGTTGACGGAAAGCTGAGTTTCCTGGGACTAAGTCATGCGGAGTCTTGGAGCAGGGATTTCGTCAGAGTCAGGATCTGGAGATGTCATTTCTATGGATACTTCAGGATTGGGAACATTTTTAGATGCCTTAACTAATTTACAATGTTTATATATCTTATACATGACTAATAATAAAATGATTAAAATTATTACTATAGTGGCGTAAGAATAATAATCGCCATAAAGTACTATGTGAGGTTTCATTACAATATCACTGAGGTCTGTTTTAATGTGATCTGTTACTTTATTATAGTCTGATAAGAGTGTCTCTAAATTATCTATGTTTTTTAGTTCTACAAAGGGAGTTTTATAAGTATCTTTCAAGTAAGCATCAGAATTACAACAAGTGTCGTTAATTAGTTCAAAATGTAATACTATGGGTTTTATTTTAATTTCGATGCTATGTTTAGGTATCAATTTATTGTTTTTACAGTAAGCAACACAATTGTCTGGTAAGGTTAGTATACCAGTTCCAAAAATAGAAGTTTCATATAGATCTTGTTTAAGACATTCTATGGTGAGTTTAGAATTTTGGCTTATTAGGTAAATCCATTGGTTATTATGTAATTTGTGGAAAGCTTCAAAGTTACCATTTACAAATTTAGTATTACATAGATGTGGGACAGAACTCAATGCTTTAGAAATAACCTCAGTTTCACATATAGGTGCGGCTGATGTGGAATATACATTAGGTATTTCACATACATAGTATTGTGTATTAATGACCTTGCAGTGGCTAAGACTGTTTGTTTTACAATAAGTTGATTTATCTCTGGTTATGCCAAGATATTTGGTAGATGGAACAATAGTGTTATACAATGAATTGTTAACAGGTTTAATAGCAACAGGATAAGGTATAGTATGATACAGGTCAAATTCTTCGGTATTTACTAACGGTATTTGTAATACAAAAATAATTTTGTTATTTGCATAATAACTGAACACATCGGATATGTTTTCTAAAATGTGGATATTTTCTAAAACTAAAGGGGTTGGTAATTGTTTAGAGCTAGGAAGGAATCTATAGTTGTTTACAAGATCAGAAAACAATTGTTCTGGAGTAATAATAGATGGGTATAAAATATTAGACTTACTAAACATTATAGCACTAATAATATCTTCTAACTTAAATGATAATGTTAGCAAACTACTTTCTAGGATATTTAATAATTCAGATATTCTAGATCTTAATAGTAACTTATCAGAAATTAATGTTAAGTTTTTAACATCCTGATTTAATGCTTCGATAGCATAACTTAAATTTGCTTCATTTGCATCAATTTTATCAATGATTTCTTTAAGTGAGGACAATGTTGATGTTGTAATCATTATATTTTCTTTCATTAGAGATGCCAGTTTGGTTTGATCATTTTCTACAGCTTGAATAGCATTGCTGTATTTAATAGCATCATCTTCGTCCATATTTCCAAATAGATGTTTAATAACTGTGCCAATTCCACCAAACCAGGCTGACCTTTTATATTTCTTTGACATAAGGTAAGATATGGAGTTAAAATCTCTAACAATATCAGAATAACGAGATGATAGCGGTTGAAACATGTAATGACATTCATCTTCATAAAAAGCGTTACTTTGTTTACAAAGAAATTTGGAAGTTCTTAAAATATCTTTAATATTTTCAAGGTGTGGCTGAATGAAGGAAATGTCTATCGGTATGATAATGTCTAAAGTGTCGTCAGTTATCTTTAAAGAGCCAATTGGGTCGAAATATATACCTGCGTCGTTTGATGCTGGTTGTATATATTCTTGATCAGTTGACGCCAAGATGGGATAAATGTAAACGATTCTGGAATAAGAATTAATGTAGATTAACTATTTGTTATTAGTGTAGCTGGTTTCATTTCGTCAAAGTGATGTTTGACTTGACGCCGGTTTATTAATAATGATGCGGTGTTATTGCCGTGTATTTTTACAATTTTGTAAGGACCTTTCCATATTGGGGAAAGAGCCTTTCTGAGACGCACATGGTTTTTTAAATATGCATAATCGCCAACTTTATATTGGATTGGACGTGTACGCGTGTCATCATAGTTTTTAGAGTTTATTTTAGATCTTTGTATATGTTCTACTGCTTTTATTCGCGAATATTTTAATCTATTTTGAAGTATGCGGACATATTCGGGGTAAGTAGCATTTGACGTTTCTTCATATATAGAGTCTGGTATATACGGTTTATTACCGAATAGGAGTTCATACGGGGAATAATGGGTAGTAGAATGGACTGCCGTGTTATAGGCCAACATAGCTGTGTAAACGAAACGAGGCCAATTGTTTTGTTCATTATAATATATAAAACTGCATTACCACTGACTCACTGACTGACTCATTGACATAATTGTTCTCCCAGATGGTGGAAGGGGAGGTGGGTATATTTTGACAGATTCGTAAACAAGTAACTCCCGCGAGTATGGGAAAAGTGCCAAACCTCCCCTTTTCCCCCCCCCCTCCTCCCCCCCTCTATCGTATCTCGGAAACTAAGGTACCCGTATTTTTTGTTTTTTACGGATTCGTTTAGAGGAGGCTCGGAAAAGTAAAGACCAGTTTTCAAAGTTGACCCCCTCACCCCCCTTCTCCCCCCCTTTAAGCGGATCTCGGAAGTTGAGAGACTTGGAACATTTATTTTTTCAGATTCATATAAAGGGGCAATGCTATAGTCACAAACGGACCATTTTTCAAAGTTGACCCCCTTGCCCCCCTTCTCCCCCTCCCCCCCCCCCGTTTTGGCGCATCTTTTTTTTTTGTTTTTTTTACGGATTCGTTTAGAGGAGGTTCGGAAAAGTAAAAACCATTTTTCAAAGTTGACCCCCTCGCCCCCCATCTCCCCCCCTTTAAGCGGATCTCGGAAGTTGAGAGACTTGGAACATTTCTTTTTTCAGATTCATATAAAGGGGCAATGCTATAGTCACAAACAAACCATTTTTCAAAGTTGACCCCCTTGCCCCCCATCTCCCCCCTCCCCCCCCCCCCCGTTTTGGCGAATCTTTTTTTTAGGGATTCAGCGTAGGGATCCCGAGTGGAGCGAACCTACGAGACCGAGTGCAGCGCAGGGGGGAGGTGGCGAGCGAAGCGAGCCGGCGACCTCCGTAGCGTAACGAAGGTTGAGTGGGTGAAGCGAAACTCAGTGCCTGGGTAGGGTAGGTGTAGGGTAGGTGTAGGGTAGGTGTAGGGTAGGTGTAGGGTAGGTGTAGGGTAGGTGTAGGGTAGGTGTAGGGTAGGTGTAGGGTAGGTGTAGGGTAGGTGTAGGGTAGGTGTAGGGTAGGTGTAGGGTAGGTGTAGGGTAGGTGAAGGGTAGGTGTAGGGTAGGTGTAGGGTAGGTGTAGGGTAGGTGTAGGGTAGGTGTAGGGTAGGTGTAGGGTAGGTGTAGTGTAGGGTAGGTGTAGGGTAGGTGTAGGGTAGGTGTAGGGTAGGTGTAGGGTAGGTGTAGGGTAGGTGCAGGGTAGGTGCAGGGTAGGTGAACACGCGAGCTGCTTGCAGCTCGCGCACCAAGCAAATACTAGTTATACTATATAAAACTGCATTACCACTGACTGACTGACTGACTGACTCACTGACTCATTGACATAATTGTTCTCCCAGATGGTGGAGGGGGAGGTGGGTATATTTTGACAGATTCGTAAACAAGTAACTCCCGTGAGTATGGGAAAAGTGCCAAACCTCCCCTTTTCCCCCCCCCCTCCTCCCCCCTCTATCGTATCTCGGAAACTAAGGTACCCGTATTCTGTTTTTTTTACGGAATCGTTTAGAGGAGGCTGGGAAAAGTAAAAACCATTTTTAAAAAATGAGCCCCTTGCCCCCCTTCTCCCCCCCTTTAAGCGGATCTCGGAAATTGAGAGACTTGGAACATTTCTTTTTTCAGATTCATATAAAGGGGCAATGCTATAGTCACAAACAAACCATTTTTCAAAGTTGACCCCCTTGCCCCCCTTCTCCCCCTCCCCCCCCCGTTTTGGCGAATCTTTTTTTCGTGTATTTTTTTACGGATTCGTTTAGAGGAGGCTCGGAAAAGTAAAAACCATTTTTCAAAGTAGACCCCCTCGCCCCCATTCTCCCCCCCTTTAAGCGGATCTCGGAAGTTGAGAGACTTGGAACATTTCTTTTTTCAGATTCATATAAAGGGGCAATGCTTGAGTCGGAATCATTTTTCAAAGTTGACCCCCTCGCCCCCCTTCTCCCCCACCCCCGTTTTGGATCCCCAGTGGAGCGAACCTACGAGACCGAGTGCAGCGCAGGGGGGAGGTGGCAAGCGAAGCGAGCCGGCGACCTCCGTAGCGTAACGAAGGTTGAGGGGGTGAAGCGAAACGCAGTGCCTGGCGACGAAAAGCAAACATTAGGGTTATGTTTTTTGGAACAAAGTGTAGGGTAGGTGTAGGGTAGGTGTAGGGTAGGTGTAGGGTAGGTGTAGGGTAGGTGTAGGGTAGGTGTAGGGTAGGTGTAGGGTAGGTGTAGGGTAGGTGTAGGGTAGGTGTAGGGTAGGTGTAGGGACAACAACACGCGGGTGTAGGGACAACAACACGCGAGCTGCTTGCAGCTCGCGCAACAAGCAAATACTAGTTATAATATATAAAGCTGGATTACCACTCACTGACTGACTGACTGACTCACTCATTGACATAATTGTTCTCCCAGATGGTGAAGGGGAAGGTGGGTATATTTTGACAGATTCGTAAAAAAGTAACTCTCGCGAGTATGGGAAAAGTGCCAAACCTCCCCTTTTCACCCCCCCTCCTCCCCCCCTCTATCGTATCTCGGAAACTAAGGTACCCGTATTTTTTTTTTTTACGGATTCGTTTAGAGGAGTCTCGGAAAAGTAAAAACCATTTTTCAAAAATGACCCCCTCGCCCCCCTTCTCCCCCCCCTTAAGCGGATCTCGGAAGTTGAGAGACTTGGAACATTTCTTTTTTCAGATTCATATAAAGGGGCAATGCTATAGTCACAAACAAACCATTTTTCAAAGTTGACCCCCTTGCCCCCCTTCTCCCCCTCCCCCCCCCATTTTGGCGAATCTTTTTTTCGTGTTTTTTTTACGGATTCGTTTAGAGGAGGCTCGGAAAAGTAAAAACCATTTTTCAAAGTTGACCCCCTCGCCCCCCTTCTCCCCCCCTTTAAGCGGATCTCGGAAGTTGAGAGACTTGGAACATTTATTTTTTCAGATTCATATAAAGGGGCAATGCTATAGTCATAAACGAACCAGTTTTCAAAGTTGACCCCCTTGACCCCCTTCTCCCCCCTCCCCGCCCCCGTTTTGGCGAATCTTTTTTTGTTTTTTTTACGGATTCAGCGTAGGGATCCCGAATGGAGCGAACCTACGAGACCGAGTGCAGCGCAGGGGGGAGGTGGCGAGCGAAGCGAGCCGGCGACCTCCGTAGCGTAACGAAGGTTGAGTGGGTGAAGCGAAACTCAGTGCCTGGCGACGACAAGCAAACATTAGGGTTATGTTTTTTGGAACAAAGTTTAGGGTAGGTGTAGGGTAGGTGTAGGGTAGGTGTAGGGTAGGTGTAGGGTAGGTGTAGGGTAGGTGTAGGGTAGGTGTAGGGTAGGTGTAGGGTAGGTGTAGGTTAGGTTAAGGAATACTTCTCAAAAACACGACAAAGCCGCGAGCTGCTTGCAGCTCGCGCACCAAGCAAATACTAGTTATTATTTATATAAGATTTTAAATATTCTTTTAGTGTGGAGTGGCTTCTTTCTAGAGCACCCTGAGTTTGAGGATGATAAGGGGTGGACCAGAGTTGTTTTATCTTCAGGAGATTACAGGTTTGTTTAAAGAGTTCAGCTGTGAAATTGGTACCTTGGTCGGTGAGTATAGTTTTAGGTATACCGAACAATGTGATAAAATGAACTAAACACTCGCAGGTTTCTTCTGCCGTAGTGTTGGTAATTGGATAAGCAGCTGAAAATTTAGTAAGGTCATCTTGAAGTGTAAGGATATATTTATATTTGTCATTACCAGCTTCGGGTAATGGTCCTACTATATCAAAGGCTACACGCTCAAAGGGTTGCGTAGAGAGGGAAGTTATCTGCATAGGGGCACGATTTACTTTTCTAAGTGCTTTATTTGTTTGGCATTGTGAACACTTTTTAACATAATTTTCGATGTCTGATCGCATATTTTTCCAGTAATATTTTTCTTGTATGCGTTTTAACATTCTGGAAAGGCCTAAATGACCGGCTATAGGTAAATCGTGGTTTTCTTTCATGATTTTAGGAATTTCGCTTAACGATGGGTATATGATGGTATTTTTATAAATATGTATTGTTATTTCTGAATTGTGAAATAGATACAGGAGCATATTATATAATTTGAGGTACTGATGGTTATCGAAGGGGTTATTAAAATCAGATATAGCTATTTCGGAATTTTCTTGGCCTAATAGTGTAATTATTAATTCATTTCGAATGGATTTAAGACATTTATAGATGTCTTCATAAGTACAGGTATCAAAGTGATTAACTTTAGTAAAAAGGAAATAATATGTTTTATTATCGAAATCATACTTCAAGAAGGAATGTAGTGACCTTTCTAATAATGCAAATTCGTCTTGGTTAGGAAAATTACATATTACTTCTTGTATATAGGGGACAGATTCGTCCATGTCTATGGATGTAGGGATAATAATAATTTTCTTATCAGTTTTAGGTAAGCTTTGGTTATGTTCTATGATAGTTACATTTGGGTTAAAATCTTTAGAAGCAATTTTAAGGAAATCTGAGTAGTTACCATCTAAGGTACCGAAACTACTAGGACTTGGGACATTTGGAGGTGTTGGAAGGTCTGAAGTATCAGCGGAAGATAAACGTGAGTTATCATTTCGATTTGTTATTTCTAGGTCATCTAGGTTACCTAATTCTGGTAAACTTTCAGGTTGAACAAGAGGATCTATTAGATCTTCAAGTTGGACAAGATCATCAGAAGGGATCATTGGAGAGTTATTTGGGTTGGACAACTCATTGGGATCAGGTAAGTTCATATCCTGATTAGAGGGTTCAGGTATAGGATTAATAGGATTTACGAGTTTAGTAGGAGGATAACGAGATAATGCATCTGCAGCGTTATTTAATTTTCCTTTGCGGTAAATTATCTCATACTCGTATTCTTCTAACTTAAGTCTCCATCTTTGGAGTTTACTGCTAGGATCAGAATGGTTGAAAAGCCATCGTAGAGGACGGTGATCAGTAATGATCAGGAATTTTCTGCCATATAAATAAGGGCGAAATGTTTTGCAGCCGAAGAGTATTGCAAGCAATTCTTTCTCTGTTGTGCTATAATTGCACTCGCTCTTATTTAAAGTACGGGAAGCATAAGCGATAGGCTTGTCTTTGCCTATGTCACCTTGAGACAGGATAGCGCTAATCGCGTAATTGGATGCGTCACAAGTTAGGAGAAACGATTTTGAAAAATCTGGATATATTAATAATGGGGCTGAAGTTAATTTATTTTTTAAGATTTCAAAGGCTAATTGGTGTTCATTTGACCATAAGAATTCAACGTTCTTTTTTAATAAGTTTGTTAAGGGTTTAGCAATGTTTGAAAAGTCGGGGATAAACCTACGATAGTAAGAAACAAAACCAAGGAATGATTTTATGTCTTTAGGAGATGTAGGTATAGGAAATTCATGAACTGCTTTTAGTTTGTCAGGATTTGGTTTTACGCCTTTATCTGTAATAACATGACCCAGATACGAGACTTCTTTTCTCAAGAACTCGCACTTATCTGGTTGTAATTTTAACTGAAATTGACGGAGTCTATAGAATACATTAGATAGGTTATTAATGTGAGATGGGATATCATAGGAATAAATTACAATGTCATCTAAATATACAAAGCATTGGATACCTTGTAGGCCGGATAATGCTGTATTCATAAGTCTCTGAAAAGTAGATGGGGCGTTTTTAAGTCCAAAGGGCATACGCGTAAATTCGTAATGTCCTGTAGGTACGGAAAATGCGGTTTTAGCGGAATCATTAGGATCCATATTAATTTGGTGAAAACCGGAAGCTAAATCTAGGGTGCTGAAGTACTTGCACTTGCCTAATTGGTCTAGGATTTCGGATATATTAGGAATAGGATAGGAATCGCCAATGGTTATATCATTGAGCTTTCGATAGTCGATTACCACACGCCATTTTCTTTGGCCAGAAGCATCGAGCTTCTTGGGTACCACCCAAATTGGTGATGACCATGGGGACATAGAGGGTTTTATGATGCTTTGTTGTAACATTTTGTTAACTTGGGATTCGACTTCCGACTTATGACATTCAGGAAATCTGTATGTCTTGACATGTATAGGATTATCGGAAGTGGTTTTGATTGAATGTTGTATAGCATCAGTAGAAGTTAGTTGATCATCGGGTAAATGGAATACGTCGGAGAATTGAGAACAGACTGAGTACAATGCTTCAGTCTCTTCTGAGTTAAGATGGGATACACGGAGTAGTTCTAACACTTTCTCTGTGCGTTCAAGAGTATGGAATTCAGACATTGTAGCTATTAGAGTCGATGAGTTTATTTCGAAGGGTTCTAGGTTTAATTGAAGGTCAGAATCAATTGTTATTGGTTCATTGGAAGTATTGACAACGGATATATTTACACGATTATTATTTTTTACTTGGACAATGCAATTTGCTACTAATAGGTTTTCGGATAAGTGTTGGTTTAAAATTAAACCTTCTTTAATTTCTGGATTCGCAACTGTACATTCTATTACTGTTTCACTACGTGGTGTAATAGTATAGACTGGTTCATTAAAGTACATTTTAAGTTTTAGGGTTTTTAGGTTTAGTGTACTTTTAACATAATCGATTTGACATGAGCAATCATTGAATATAACGTTACCGATAACACCATCGTAAGGAAGACTGATTTTGTCTATTACGTTGAATGTGTGGGTTGAGTGTTTGCGAATATTACTATCGTCATATGTCGTAATGGATACAGGGATTTGTCCTAAAGGAGATAAAGTGTTGTTGTCAATAGAATCAATTCCTTTTATTTTATATTTGATTGATTCGTTGATTTTTGTCATATCATCGATCACTGATTTTTTTATTAGACTTATGGATGCACCAGTGTCAATAAGGAGAGATAAATGACTGGCTGAAATAGGAGATTTTACTTTTACATAGGGTAAGTATCTACTGCTTGTATTGGATGTAAATTCGTATACTTTGTGGTTAATTATATTTTCCTTTTCAGGTTTTTGGATATTAGATAATGAAGAGTCTACGGTTTGGGGCTGGTTACCCTGCTGCTTGACTTTCATCGGAAGACCGCGAGTTTCGGGCTGGTTACCGTGTCCATGGGTCATAGGATTAGGAGATAGACCACGAGTTTCGGGCTGGTTACCGCGTCCATGGGTCTTTAAAGGAGTGATTGGATGACCTCGAGTTTCGGGCTGTTTACCGTGTCCATGGGTCATAGGGTTAGACGATAGACCACAAGTTTCGGGCTGGTTACCGCGTCCATGGGTCTTTAAAGGAGTATTGGTGTCGTCTTTTATTAGATAAGGCTGTCCCGTGCGACACCTATGCGGGACATTGGCTAGTTTAAATCAGTGTTATCCACTGTGTCATAGCCTTCTTCCTCATTTACATAGTTGATTTGGGGTTTAAATTCTGTTTTGGGTTTAAAATTATAGGATTTATTATATTGGGCATTTTGGTTGAAGAACTTGTTTTTATTGTTATTATATTCCCTAAGTTTGCAATTTTCTAGGCTGTGCCCTGGTTTTTTGCAATACCGGCAAACGGACGAGGACGGAGGGAATTGAGGCCTTTGGATTTTGTTGCTGGAAATGTTCGAGCTATTACGGCGGTCACTATTTTGATTGACTTTATTAAGCGCGTTTTGTTTATAGGTAAACTGTTGGATTTTCTCTTCCGAGATTGCATAGTTAACGGCTTCGTTCAAGTTCTTAGGGTCTCTACATCTAACGATGTTTGCTAAGCGAGGTTGTAAGCCTATGTTAAATGTGTGCAACGCGAGATCTTCCATTGCAGCCACCCTACCGGAAAGTTCGCTCTTTTTGGAGTTGGATATTGTGACTTCTGTTAAAAGTTGGGACAAACATGTTTCAATCCGTAGGTGGAATTGACTTACAGTCTCTTGGCTACCTTGCCTACATTCTTGGAGTTCGGTTAATAGGTGAGCGTAATGTTTGCGTTCACCGAACTGTGCTTTTAGGAATTCTTTAAGTGAGCACCAGGTGTCGAACTCTTTTATTGAGCATGCACTTTGAGCTTTGTCTTCGAGTTGACTTATAATGAATTTGAAGACAATGTGCTCTTGTGAGGAGGACGCTAGAGAAATTGCATTGTCGCAATTTTGGATAAATGCATTTAGCTTTTCTCTGCTACCACTAAAAGGTTTAATAAACTTTAAAATGACATTAAGGGGAATTTCTTCGTCTTTAACTTCTCTAAAGTCCTTCTTTGAATCGGTTTTAGCCATTTTAGTTTGTTAAAATAAGTCACTTAAAGGATAAATTAATATTAAAAGTATACAAGCAAACCCAAATGAATTAGTTTGTTAACCAGTCTGCAACGGTTTATCAGTATCTGATAACAGCGGATGTTTAGGCTAGAGTCGTCGCCGTCTGGGGACCGTTATTTTGTTGCAGACTGATTGGAATGCGGTTAGGTAATTTGCACTTTATGTTGTCACTCACAGGGTCCAAAAACACTGCATTTTCTGGATGCTGGAACTGGACTGGAAAACTGGAAAACTGGAAATCTGGAACACTGGAACACTGGAAATCTGGAACACTGGAACACTGGAACACGCCTGGATCGCCGTCGATGCTGGGTGTAGGCAGACCCGTAGGATGCACAGATAGTGCTGCTGCCTGTACCACTACAGCACAGTGGACTGGTGATGAGACGTTTTTGTTGGATTCTTGGGCTACTTTTGACCCGGATGATGATGATGATGAGTGTCACTAGGGTTATATGCACTGCACAACACTGCAATCCTCTTGGTTTGGTATTTCGCGAGACGTTTTCCCGGATTTTTAATATCCCTTTTACGCTGCCACCAATGTTAGAATGGGTATTTAAAACCACTTTTTAAAAAAGGAAATTATTACTGCTGGAATTAAGGGATTTATTTAATTAGTAATTTACAATAATCGAGGATGCGCGGCACAGATACGTGTGCATGGTCTGACGGATGGATGACGACTAACTGCGGGACTGAGGTCTGGATATGGGAAGTGTGAGGAAATGATGATGAGGAGCTGACGATGCTGGTTAGGTGCTGGGTAAGTACAATAGGGTACATTGGGGAGATATAACAGCACGCAACGGAAGCTCTCAAAAATGATTATTTTTGCCCGTTTTTGCTACATTTTTCATTTAAGCGCCGCTCCTATTAGTCGTAGTGTAATGTTATATAGCCTATAACCTTTCTCGATAAATGGGCTATCCAACACAAAAAGTATGTTTCAATTCCGACCAGTAGTTCTTGAGATTAGCGCGTTCAAACAAGCTAACAAACAAACTCTTCAGCTTTATAATATTATATAAGAAAAGAGTCATGTTTGTTTATTCATTTCATGCCTGTATTAGGTGAAAGGCAAAACAATCTGTATGTAAAGACACCCATACTCTCAACAATCAGTCACAAATCTAGACTCTAAGCTACCTACTTCTAATATACATACCTATATATCTACTTTATATAAACGAGGGGTCAAACTCAATGATCACTTTAGTCAAGCTTTCTGTCACTACAGACTATACTTCTGTTAAGTAATGCCAGTGTGTTGAAAGTAGCTTCTGATTTCTAAGAAATTTGGCGTATAAGGAAAAAGAAAATACACAAAAGTAATAAACCAAGTTCTCCGAAGCGTTAAGTTCAAATGCACGTACTTTTTTGATTTCACTCTTCAAGCACATTTATGATGAAATCAAGATGTCTCTTGTATATTGTGTTGCTGTAGAATCTCAGTGCTTATTTTTTAGTTATGGACTTAATACATCATCGTCAACTACTCGATTAGGCAGATAATTACAAGATTTTTGCATCTTAACCAGCGATATGACATAACTCTAAGTCCTTTTAAAGGAAACTTCCTCCACTCCACTTGAATCAGTTGCCATGACAACGGAAAAAGAACCCGTCATTTCATGTTTTCTTTGAGTTGAGGCAGAATAAAAAGAACACATCTAGTACCGACCCCAATTAAATTGTGATAAGTTCAGAAGCGCTAAATTACACTTGCCGGATTATAACTGCGTATTCGAATCCTACCCCCTTTTGTGATGTTGTATCCACTGGCAAGTATAGCTCCACCAGATATTCGTCGCGAAGTAACCAGCCGCATATAGAAGGGAAAACAAAAACGGGACAGTCGAAACCCCCTATATGAACATCAACTCCAACCAGCACCCCTAAAAAGCCGCAAAAGCTTCCTGAGACATATGACCTCCTCGAAAGCCAGCACAACTGATGAGAGATGTAAACTCTTCCACCTTGTCCCTCCATAACTCATCGCAATCATCATCACTCTGGGAGAATTGGCTCCTTGGACTAGAACTGCAGTGACCAATCTGGATATCCTTAAACCGATTGCAAGCCCGGGTTGGTCACTGTAGATAAAATCTGGTCTAATAGACACATCTCAAATACAGTGCCAATGTGGATATGCCCCACCTCCATCTCTGCCCTTCAAACCCATGCGCCTGCACCTTTCAAGATTCGAACGTCGCAAATGATAGAGCGGCCCAGGTAGCTACATACTGGTTGGACAAAATTTGAATAGTTGAGACAAAGAAGAAAGAGATTTAACGCTCTAAAAAATAAAGGTTGAATTTAGATGGTAATCCCCTCATGCCATGGTATATTTTTTATCTACGCCAAACGAGTTTTTCTCACAGCCCTTCCTAACACAACCAGAAAAACATACCTTCCCACAAAAATGCACCATACGCCATAATTTAAGACCTTCAAACAATCGCCCTTAGGGCCCACTCCCCGCAAACACCGTTTAATTACTTCAAGAGCCCCTTGACACAACTTAGACCACTACCCACCCCTTTAAATTAGGGGGTGAGGCGATACATTTGCCGTCGGACTCTATCCTCAACAAATAAATGGTCTGGAGCACAGAATGCATACACGAAAATTGCGCCGACTGTGTTTACTCGGCAAAATGAGTTTCGTACTTAGGGTATGGATAAGACAAAGCTGAGTTTCTGATTTCATTTATCCAATTGTCCGATTTTGTATAAATAAGGAATAAGTGTCAAATTGTCAAGATAAATCTAGGTCTTTGGAAGTAGGTATATCTTGGTTTTCACTATAATAATCCCAACAGTTTGTGATGTCTTTTTAGTTTACGTGTCGTTTTGGTATAAGATATTAATACGAAGATGGGTTTGCCGTGACTTTCAGTAAATCATGTTTATGTTTGTTGTAATTGTTATTGTTACACATGGTCTACAAATCTTAGCAACAGTGTCATTACCACCAATGCGTCAAAATAACATGGGCGGGCTGTCAGTTTCTTTGAGTTAACGGTGTAACTAATCGACGCGCTTAGTCTGTGAGGAAAGTTTTGACAATGCTGTTTCTACCACCGAAGCATCCAGTGCTATGAGGGTCTAGAAAGTGTAATTTCATAAGCGATGGAGATGGTCGAAATGCCAATGTAAGTAATTTCCCTTTCAGTATGGGCACGTTCAGCGCAATCTGTCTTTGTACTTCTGTTTTGTCTTTTACTCCATGTTTGTTGCTATTGTGTTGTGCCTGTGTCGAATAAATATTTTTCTATTCTATTCTATTCTAATTGATCACGTGACATGTAAAAAATTACATTTTGCGTTTTAACATCGATCCCAGCCATTATATTATACGCGCTCTACAACTCTCTATACACTGAAGGTGTCCAGGACATTAAGTCGTAGATGTAATTCAGCGAAGATGGCTAATTTTCCCATACTAACTGACGCAGTAAGTGTTCCAGATAGAATTTAGAATGTTTTCCCGTTTACTACATGCGAGTTTTCAAATGTATTTCTTTTACTTTTATAGGGTAGTTTACTGAAAATTAGTTTTTTGTCCGTCAGGTGGATTATTAAAAAATATTGGACACGTTTTTTTTCTTTTGACTCGTATTCAAAAAGTGATGTATATAATGCGTTGAAATATCGTGAATCGTCACGTCACTAGTACACTCCTGAACTTTGGAGCGCTTTAAATTAGTACATTTTTATTGATTTGTTAAAGCAAAAATACGTGTCCAATATTAATTGATAATCTCACTGACGGACTAAATAGAATTAAAATTATTCTACTCAGGAAACATCCATATTGGTTTGATTAAAAGAGTGTAACGATAAAATTCTACACACATAATTATATACTGAGGGTCAAAACAAGTGACATTCTATCAACTATAGCGTAGCGATAGCGATTGGAAAAATGTCAATAATATATGAGAATTTAAATATATTTTATTTAATTTTTTTCTCTCTTTGACATTATATCATTTACAATCTTTAAACATTATTTTTAAAACTGTGACATTTATATTGAAATCTGTTTGACATTATTTTTAAAACGGTTTGACATTATTTTTAAAACAGTTTGACATTATATTGAAATCTGTTTGACATTATATTTTAATCCGGTTTTGACATTATCATATTTTATAACTGTTTGACATTATTTTTAAAACTTATGGATTTTATATTGAAAACTGTTTTAGCACTTTACTTGAATTTCACTTGAAATATTAATTAATAATTCATAACATTTGTAAGTAAACTGCATGTGTATATATTCAACACAATGTAAATTGTTTTTATGAATAAATGAATGAAATTAAATTTCAAACGCCATCGATGTCAGGCGACCAATACCCTACATATTGAAATTTCGACCAACATCGCCTTCGTTGATAGTACTGAATGAGACTTTGTCTACAGCCTCTTGTTCTATGGTTTGATACAGATTGTTTTTTGTTTCTAATAGAAATTCTTAATAAAACCTTCTACAACATGGCTAATCCAAACTAATATCAAAACGGTATAATTGTTTTAACAGAATTAACTAGACTATATGTGGGCTTCTAAACACGTGTGCCAAATTTTACAAGTGTATGTATGCTTGTATACCTGGCAGAATTCAATTCAGTTGATACACCTCAAACACGCAAACATGCAAACATACAAACACACAAACACACAAACACACAAACAAACAAACATACAAAAATACAAATAAATATGGGCAGTCCCATTTTTTTAACAATCATTTCATCATCATTTTTTTTGTCACAACCACGACATGAAAGAAGACGAAAAAAGGGATAACTGAAATGTTTTGTAACTTTAACCTTTATTCGGGGACAAACAAACATAAGCAAATTTTAGTTAATTAGAAAATTAACTTAAAAAAAATAAAATCATAAAACCCAACATGAAGATGGATGATGTTTCTTTTCTATATTTTTTTATTGTTTTGTTACATGTAGGCAGTGTATTGGTGTCTTAATTATCATACTTTAATTACTTATACTATCGTTAACAGTTTAGTTTTAGCATAAATTGTGTAATTTGTTTGCAAGTGGCGACCGCGTTCCGGCAGACGCAGCGGAAGGCCTCTCTCTAGGTGCACCGATGACCTGGTTAAAGCTCCGGGAATCCGCTCAATTCGAGATGCACATGACCGATTAATATGGCAATACCCTGGGAAGGCCTATGTCCAGCAGTGGACGTCTTTCGGATTATGATGATGATATTATGTGAATAGAAGTGGTGGTTTCTGTGACAATAAACACTTTTTATCTCTTTTAAAATAAGGTAGAATCTACATCACTTATTAGATAGACGTTTAATTAGAAATTCTCAGTATCACTTCGTATTTCCAGTACGTCAAAGGATACATTCCTGGTAAATTGCAATATCCTCAATCAATCAAACACACAAAGGGCTTCTGGACATTGTAAAAAACGACTGAAGCTTGTAATAATAAGGTGCTTTTATCATCAATCTATCTTCTTAGAGATGTCCTTCGCAGGGGTCATTTCCTGAAGGGACATCTCGTGGAAACTAACGGAATGTTGTCATGATAATGTCAACAAGGTCATCTTCTACTACCGCAGGGTAAACAATCATCAGTATAGAATAGTTTCTAAATTGTGTACTGCACTAGGAATTGTCCTTTCGTTTTTGTATTGATGCACCGATGACCTGTTTAAAGCTCCGGGAATGCGCTCAATTCGAGATGCACATGACCGATTAATATGGCAATACCCTGGGGAGGCCTATGTCCAGCAGTGGACAGCTTTGAATATTTGAAAGTTCGGTCCACATAAAAATAACACTATTAATTATATTGCATTAAGACAAATAAAAAGGCAGAAGGAAAGGATGGGCAATTAAGTCTAAATTGCAGTGGGTAGACACATTTCACGCAGGTTAGATGGTTGAAAGGGTCGAAAACTTCTCGAGTGGCAACCGCGTGTTGGATGACGCAGCGTTGGAAGACCTCAAAAGGTGAACCGATGACCTGGTGAAGGCTGCGGGTATCCCAAGCACAACAGACAACTCGCAGAGGCTGGATACAAGATGCATAGGATCGGTTGATGTGGCGACACTGCCGATATTAGGGGAGGCTTAAGTCCAGCTAGCAGGGTTCGTTTTTAATCTGAAATGGTGATTATGAAAGAAAGAAAGAAAAAGTATTTAATTGCCACAAAAAGGCATACAAGCGTTACATTAAAAGAACAAGAACAGTGGTAGTTGAATTTACAAACTAAACCCTTAACGATAGTGTTAGTTATACATTAAAAAAATGAGTATACATATAGGCATGACGTGGTTGTGGCAAGAAGGCTTCCACTCAGCATAATGCTGTACCGTGGGGGACCCACAGCACGGTGCTGCATGATTTTTAGTGGTCGCCTAGGAAGTGACGTACGGAAACCAAATCTGTTGTGTATGTAAAGATAGAAACAAAGGACATAAAATATATATAAGAAGTAAGATAAAAAATTAACCACCCTAAATTATGATGTAACTAAAACCAAAAACGCGAGTATTTTGATTTATTGACGAAAACATAAAATAATACCCGCAAAACACAGGCACAATCCATGTTCTATCTCGCTTCCACACCGCATGATGAAACTGAAAGGTCATTCTAAGTGTGTTAGCATAAAAGAAAAAGACTTATGGTCAGCAGTGGGTGAAGTGGACCTTTGGATGATATACAATTTGGAAGCTGGATGCAAGAACGCCTAGTTATCCCTGAAAACTAGCCAGGCAAGCCTGAAATAAAGCCAGGAGAAATAAAGTTGATATAAAAGTCAATTGAACTTTTAATGCATCAAATCTTTTCCTTTGACTAAAACAGTCGTCACGTATCTCTGAACATACCTCCACTGCACCGTTCATCGCCTCACAGCACTCGTTCAACTCCCATCAAAGTTAAGAGCTTGGCTCAAACATTTGCCAAACAACCTCCAAAGATCCCACGAGCAACTATTTGATCAAACATTTGACAAATCCTTCTAAAGGTATTTGTACAATCGAATAGCTATCTAGCTGGGAATTACTTGGTATGTTCCTAACTCGACCTTTATTGGGCCAACTATATTTAGTTGGAATTTTGCCGGAGACGTTGTATACTAGGGTTGTGACGGAACTTAGCCTCTGCCTTCGTAAATTCGAAATGAAATGGAAGAAAATCTTTCCTCCACATCCGCATCTGCCTTCGCAAGCTTTTAGCGAAGTTGTAATAAAGGTTTATTATAGACAATTACTATTTCCAATTGAGTGATTACTTTTTTTTTTGAGTGCAGTGGTGGCCCAGTGGTATCAGCCGCGACTTACAAGTTGTAGGTCGTGGGTTCGAGTCCAGCCAGGCGCTTTACTTTGTGTTAATTATTTCATCACTACTGCTCTCAAAACGGTGAAGGAAAACATCGTGAGGAAACCGGCATGTCCTTGAACTAAAAATTCGAAGACATGTGACATCCACCAACCCGCACTGGGCCCGCGTGGTGGATTACGGCCCATTCCCTCTCACAGAGAGGAGGCCTGTGTCCCAGCAGTGGGGACATTAATAGGCTGATGACGTGATGTGATGTGAATACTTTTTAATGTGCTGGAAATGATAAAACAACAAAGATTCAAGTTTTTGCTTTCATGTTACTGCTGCTGTCACAATATGATCTCTGTCCACTCAACACTCTATTGGACGCAAATACTGACTGTGTTCGTGGACGAATAAAACACGATCATCTCAGTATATCTGAAATTCGATGAGATAAGTATGTGCAATTTGTGTATCTTTTTTTACCCGGCTGCAAGGAAAGGGTTATGTTTTTCGCGCGTATCTTGTATGTTTGTATGTATGTAATATTCTGTATTACCTCATATCTTTCAAACTACTTGGCGGATTTTTATAATTAGGACATCATTAGATAGGTCTTGACCGCCCAAGTGTTCTTAGCTAAGTGCCGTTAAAAAAAAGGAACATGGCGGATTTTAGACGCCATATTATGGGGGTTGCAATTTTTTTTTCTCTCCTACCCATCGATTGGGGTATCAAAATGAAGAGTTTTTAGAGGAGATTACAAAAATATAAACTACTTAAATGTTTAAATGTCATTCGAAAATAAAATGATAAGTTGTAAATAAAAAAAGTTAATTTAAAAATCAAAAACCCGCCAGTTTACGAATACGTATCCTCCCCCCCTGATCCTCCGACTGCACAGTATGATTTTTCTTGTTTTTAGTTCGCTTTTTAAGCAGAAGGGTTTTTGATTTTTTAACTAATTTAATTGGCGGAAAAGCGTTTTCGTTACAAAATAAATAAGTATCGTGGAAGTGATTTAATTAATGAACTACTTAAAACAATTCCTTCTGAATTCAGAAGGAATTAACCTCTGGGTAAATTACCCAAAGGTTTCTTAAGACAAAAAATATCAGTGAGTTAATATTTTTTTTACTTTTTGTTTTAACCTTCGCTCCCGTTAAACTCCGCTTTCACAGATGTCAATCTCTGCACCTACGCCTCTGCTCAATGTTCTCCATTACATCCCTATTGTAAACTAACCAAGCGCCAATACACATAATTCCGTTTCAGGAATTTAGCCTCTGTATCTTGAAAGACGATTTATGTTGAGACATGTTAGGTAGGTAGGTAAGTAGTAGTTTCATCCATACGCCGAAGTTTGTATACCTGGCAAACTAGATTGCTTGAAGTTAATACATAAATTCAATTATAAATAAATTGGAGTACAATGATGGTCTAGTGGTATCGGCCGCGACTTATAAGTTGTAGGTCGTGGGCAAACCCATGCATGCCACTTTACTTTGTGTAAATTATTTCACCACCACTGCTCTTAAAACGATGAAGGAAAACATCGTGAGGAAACCGAAATGCCCTAAAACCAAAAATTCGAATACATGTGACATCCACCAACCCGCATTGGGCCCGCGTGGTGGATTACGGCCTATTCAATCAAAGAGAGGAGGCCTGTGTCCCAGCAGTGGGAACATTAAAAAGGCTGATGATTATGATACATAAATTCATACCGAAGGGTTAGCAGAGGAGCACCATTAGTAATCCCACCTTTCGCCAGTTACGTTTAAGTCATATGAGTAACTTATTTTATTTTTTATGCGTGGATAAATGCTCATGCAAACTGCAGTACCACGGGGAGATAGTGAAGGTATGTGGGACTCTAACCCACTAAAACTTCACGGTGTCCTCCTGTGCTGCTTATGGCGGGAACACGGGCACGCGTTAGCACTCACCGCGAACCCGTCGCGGCTGTCCGTCACTGGACCCTCCTCGGGGGAGTATCCCCCATCACCGGCGCACAAGAACACACTGTACGCCGTGACCACCCCAGGGACCAAATCAGCACATGGGTGCCAGACTACCCCGTGTATGGCACCCTTGGTCCCACTGTGACGGGTCAAGGTCAATGGCCCCGCCACCTACCATTTTGCGGCCGCAGGGGATAGGGAGAGCGGTTAACGCTATACCGACAGTCCTCTTCCCCTGCGGTCCCACCGCGTCCGCCATCAGACGGTGGCCACCCCGTCTAGGCCGCGGAAGGTAGGGAGAGCGGCGCACCGCAATACCGGCACTCCTCTCCCGCCGCGGCCTCCAACCCTCAGCCGCGATATCGTATGGGACCTGGGAATCTCCATAAGACATCGCGGCCCGCCTCAGTTGCGATGTCGCCTGTTGCCAAGCGGCACCGCAACCTACTAGTTGGCCGCTACGTCGTCGGCTTAATCGGCAAAAGCTCTGACGAGCGGCCCCTCCTCGGGTTCCTCTTCGCTTCACCGTGGGGGACCAAGCCAGGGTTACCGAGCCTCCCCGCACCGACAATGCGGGAACCCACCGGGGGGATGTGTAATAGATCACTAGATAGACAACAGAGCTAGTACAAAGCAGGTAAGTCGGTGGGTAGAAAAATACTCAAGAATAAATAATACTCACGTGTAGTTGGTAATTCAGCAATAACACACAGTTTGGACTTTGAACTATTATTTATTTTCCACTTCACACTAAGTTACCATCAACTCCATACAATATATCCACTTATGAAAACTTAGGAAAAAACGTTGTTGCAAGCACGTCCAGACTGACCAACTGACTCAACGCGCCTCGTGTTCAAACAATCGCCCTCCAATCGACAACTGTCATTAGATGTGACGACATTTGACATTCGAATATTGTCTAGGATAATCAATTTAACAACTTTTAAGTACTATTTGATGTTAAAAATAAATTATTGAATTCTAACGAATAAAAGATGTATTTATCAAAGAAAACCTAACATGTGTTATAGAGAGCGAGCCTATTGCCATCAACCGGTCATAAGTCCAGACTCCGAACTGCTACTGATAAATTACAGATTAAAAAAACTCAATAACGCCTTGACCGACCCGGGAATCTTGCCCAGGAGTTCATGCTCAGCATTAGCGCTAAATCATCATTGGATGTCCTCCGCCCGCGGGGAGCGGAGGGGTCTGTTAGACTACTGACCAAAAACCACCTCGGCGTAGGTGTTCGGTCTCACACCTACGCCGGGGATCGCTGGAACAATAAAGATTAATTAATAACATACGATACTCCCGGCTACTACCGGCCCGCATCTGCGGGCCTTGACCTCGTGTTGGAGGGGGGGAAGAGTGAGGTGTTTCAATGCCCCCGCGATGTCTTAGAGGGGTGCGCGTGGAACACTACGCGCCGTCACCTCGGGTCCTGATGTGTGTTGGGGCGACGGACGTAGCGCTTGCGGCCCCTAGACTAACGTCAGTGAATTTGTACGTCGAACACGTATCAAGGTTTCGAAACTGCACGAAACCGTTGCAACTAACGTGACAGCTGAATCATGTCGAGTTGGAAGTACACCAGATTCCTTCCCGCTTCAGCATCGATTGCATTGTTTCGCGTCAGCGTAGATTGGTTCACAAATTGTTGTGACCCGCGTTGACTTTACTGACACCGTTTTAGTAATATTTGTTGTACGTGAAGTGGGGGGTTAGTTCATTATGTGTCATGTAACACTTAAAAGTATGTTCTTTAATAAATACAGTAACAACTATAAAACATCCAGAAATCAGTAGTATTGTAGCCTGCTCATAACTACTTGTCAGTGGTAACAAAACCAGTGTAAGCTGCCCTCGTTTCTATTGGAACTGCGTATTACTTTAGGGCGTTACTTCCGATGTGCAGTCTACTATATAAAGAATAAATTGGTATTTTCTCGAGTCTTATTAGGCTTAGTTTATGGGTTATGGAATATTGAATTACATCTAAGCTGAAATTTTTTAACTGTTTACTGTATAAGCAATAAACGCAGTAAAAATATGTTGGTGACCAATGATTTTGAGTATTTAGGAGTCCCTACAAGTTTCACGAGCTAAACACAGAAAACAGCTACTTTTTCAGCGCAAATTTCTCAATAACTACAAAGTATAAATCTTTTAATGCAACTTTTTGCGTCACATAGTTATCTAGTAAATGTACATTAAATATTTTTGATAAATGCTCAATTTAAATTAGAAAAGATAAATTCCTAACACACGTGTTTACGTAATCCCGAAACACCAGGTTTTTCAATTGCTTTTTCAGCTTACTGGTGGCGAATAACAATCTGCAAAAAATGGTGTGAACTGGGCATATAGTATACTAGTAAGCCACCTATTTTGTTTTTTACTGATTATTGTATTTGTACTTAAAAAAAAATATTGTCCACGCGGAAAAAAAGGGAATTGTATCATGTGCGAAAGCGTCGCCTACGTGTAAGAATATGTTGACTATAAAAATAACTGGAAAATAATTTGAAATTTGAGGTGTTTATCAATCGAATCCAATTTTTATATTTTATTTTTGAGTAGATACTTATTTTATTTTATTAAATTGTCTAAATATTGCCTTATAAACCGTTGCGCTCGCGAGAGGCATTCAGTTTCGCTCAAGGGCTTGTTTTTACTATTGCCATTATATTTTTTATCAAAAAACTTGACAAAATTTGAAATTAGTTTATTTTTTTTATATTTTGTAACGGATGTGACGTCGGCCTACGTGCAACCGACCAATACCCGCCGAGCCCGCCGAAGCTAAGCTGCCATATTGAAGCCTCCCCTCCAGTCAAGCTATGTCAGCAAGAGGATTGTGTTAATATAAGCGATTGCCCATCATTTTATTTGTCTTTTTCGATTGTGAATACAAGATCTGAACAAAGCTCTGCCCGGTTTTTATTTATCCGTTTCACTCAGAAGTGGTATGAACAAAAATTAATCTGCGTTTAATAACACATCTACGCCACAACCGCAAGATCACCTGACTCTGAAGAAAAATCGAAGAAGTTTGTGTTATTCACGAACGGGACGACACTACAAGCTTCACGGCGTGAGCTGCACTCTGCCATCGACCCAACTGCACGCCGAGCAAGACTGCATCAAGCCCTGTGCTGCGTGTGACTGCAAGGAGAGGTCCTAACAAGGGCCGAGAGCTGCCAGGAGCCAGGAGCCACCGACAGTCTGCCAGGAGCCACTGCCAGTCTGCCAGGAGCAACAGCTAGTCTACCAGGAGCCACAGCCAGTTTGTCAGGTGCGTTGTCTTTCTCATTTCCATATTCGCAATATCGATAACTCAAATTCTATCCAGGCCATAGCCACTTGTTCTATTCGTCGCCATATTTTAAATAATGAGGATAAAACTAGTTCGCATAACCAGCATCCGTGTATGTGCGTGTATGACTATGTTTTTACGTAAACGAAACAAGAGTTGAAAGGAGAGTTATAAGGATAGTAGCAGATGGCGTTCTGTAGTTTGTCTACCCGCAAGGAAAAAAAGGCGTGACTTCATGTATGTGCTTATCTACTGTTCCCTGATCTGAGGTGCTTATAATTAGCTCTTGTTCTAGCCAGGCCATAGCCACTTAGTCTAGCAGTGCGAATAAATAGATTAACCAAATACAAACATTGTTTAGCTTCGGGTGCACACTCATGATATTGTACTAATTACGCAGATCAAAATTAAGCTTGCCACTGATCAACCCGTAGGTATATAGACATTAGACATCCTTAGACCAGTTACGCTTATCCTGTGGTCTAAGTCAAAAAATGAACGTCGATAATAAGCTTTGTCACAAAATAGAACGCCGCCGCTTACTAGGCTCTGTGTTGATTACCGCGCTTTAAATGTCCCTGTAAAATGAAAGATTTCCGTTACCTTATATAGATGATAAAGTTTCTCGAGTTATCTGGCAAAGATTACAACTGTTACGTATCAGTATGGTCCAAAGTTAGCAATTAATCCAGATGATACTCATAAAACAGATTTTAGAACTAGCAAAGGTAGTAGGTAGTATAAGTATACCGGGGTTCCATTTAGTTTAGAAAAGAGACCTTCAGTGTGAGATTTATTAATAGTACCTAGCATAATCTGTCGGTAGATCTGTCGATACCCAAAACGAAGTAGGTATTGGCATTTTTTAGAAGGTTTACTTCTACCCTCAACTGATTTAAATTCTGGTGTTATTATTTTATAAAATGTCTAACAAAAAAAGGACTTAATACCGAAAGTTAAATATGAATACTCGTTAAAACACTAGTTTTGAAAAAAACAAATCGCTTTAATGGTCAGGTCAAATTGCCACCAGTGGCAGACAGCCGTGTTGGCAGTTTCAAGTTTCATTTGCCTAGTAATGTGTGTCATGTGGGTACGTCAATTTATCGGATTGTGCAGTTATTTTAAGAAGTTTATTCCAAATTTCGCGCTGATTGTGTACCCCTTAATGGATTAGTTTTGAACGATTGCAAAATATTTCGGG
Source organism: Orthosia incerta (assembly GCA_948252205.1). Lineage (NCBI taxonomy): Eukaryota > Metazoa > Arthropoda > Insecta > Lepidoptera > Noctuidae > Orthosia > Orthosia incerta. The sequence continues at coordinate 17,138,913 of OX411764.1, read as the reverse complement.
TTCTAAGCCTGTTTTCGCTTTGTATGACCCCGCGCTTCCTACAGAAGTACATACGGATGCGAGTAAGTTAAGTGTCGCCGGTATATTGATGCAAAAACAAACTGCAAATAAAATTCATTACGACCAGTCGTGTTACAAGTGAGCATAGCATGGACCATTATTATGAGCTTCAAACTCTCGCTGTTGGACTCGTTACGTAGATTTCGCGTGTATGTTATAGGTAAATATGTCATGTAAAGGTTGTTACCGATTGTGCAGCGGTCCAAGGTACGGTCACGCAGTATAGTGGTTTTTGATAAAATATTATAACGTTAGTTTTGAGTATAGGCTTGCCCATCGTATGAAACATGTAGGTGCACTCTGCAGAAATCCAGTCTATACAATGAATAGAAAAAAACCGTCTCTAAGTCACTGATACTGGTTCTATATGTTACAATGCCAGAACGACAAGATTTAGTTCACTAATTAACCAACTAAAAACCAACACCGTCGATCTGGACATAATAAGCAATTACTTGATTATTGACGAGAAGCTTTATAGAAAAACCCTAAATGGCAGTAGACTGGTAGGAGCTTCGGAGCTTGGGTAGATAGATAAGATAGTGCAAATGCATCACGATGACTTTGGTCACCATGATTTCAATAAATTAGTATATTGGTTACCAAAAATGACTCGATTCATTAGAAAATACATGACCGCACGTCTTCATTGTGCATATGGCAAGGGCAGTTAGTGTATGAAAGAACGAACATTACATAAAAGGGGTATTTGTACAGTTGTCTCGTGGCTAAATAATAACAGCCGCACGGGTCGATCTTCAAGGTTAAGCAACGCTTGACGAGGTCGGTCCGTGGATGGGTGACCATTTCAGCATACCGAGATTCTTCCGTGCCTCGGAAAGCACACTAAGCCGTTGGTCCCGGCTGTCTTTTGAAGATCTTTGACAGTCGTTACGGGTAGTCAGAAGCTTGAGATCTAACGCCAGTCTTGTCTAAGGGGTATCGTGTTTGCCAGTTACTGGGTTGAGGAAGTCAGATAGGCTGTCGCTCCATGTAAAACACGGGTACTCAGCTGAATCCAGTAAAGTCAAAGTCAAATATATTTCTTACAATTAGGCCGGTGAGCAGCACTTTTGAACGTCATACATAAATGAATTAAAATTTACAAGTAATACAAGTTGATTCTACATTGCATTCGGAAAAGTAGCTTTTTATAGAGAAGAACGCACAAGAAACTCAGTGTGTACAGTTTGTAATGATTGTAGTGACTAAGTTTTCCAAATTTGTTATTGCAGAGTCGACACTTGCGTACTATTAATTCTATCGTAACGATTCGGACACTGAAAAATATATTTTGCCTTTTTGGTTCTCTCAATCATGGTGTGAGGTACCATATTAAGGCCTTCACGAGCAAACATGGTTTGGTAAACAGTTGGGTACACATTAAATGATATAGCTTGTCCAAATGCTACTGGTTAGTTTAAACGTAAAAATCAGTCCATTTATAATGCTTTGCGGGCTATAATCACTATAGAAAAACCTTAACAAATAACTGGGCCAATGCCCTGTCTGATGTAATTTGGGGAATCAGTAGCACTACTAATGACACCAACTTCTTTGAAGCGCTATGATTTAATATTCGCTCGTACTGGTAGGCCATGTGACTTAATGATTTTCAGTAAAGTGACGCCTGGTGACGCCTTGCAATGCCATGAACGCCTTGCAATGCCATGAACGCCATGCAATGCCATGAACGCCATGCAATGCCATGAACGCCATGCAATGCCATGAACGCCATGCAATGCCATGAACGCCATGCAATGCCATGAACGCCATGCAATGCCATGAACGCCATGCAATGCCATGAACGCCATGCAAAGCCAAAGTCCGATCCTTTATTGCAATTGGGCCACTAGGCGGCACTTTGAATGTCAAATATTGAATGTAAAAAGAAAGCTTCAGATAACGCAAGTGATAATGTGTACAAAAGGGTTGTTTTTATGACTACAATGAGTGCAGCTAGAGTCAATACAAACTGGATGACTATTATTCAGTATATAAACTATAGTAACTAAAGTCAATGTCAGAGCCATTGCCATAACGTATTTATTATGGCCATAACTTATTTACATTGAATGCGGTACAATGGTTTGCAAGAATCCGTCAAGTCCATATTGAATTGAAAATGCATTATTTAAAGTAGTGGCAAATTATATGTACAGGAATAAGGACATAAAAGGTTTACGTGGTTCCAAAAGCTCACGGGTGCTTAGACTGTAAATGCGCTAAGGCCATATAGAAGTAAAGCACCTATATCAGACAGTAACAATAGTAGTGACACTGAATACCTAATTGATTTATATGAAAGCTAATGAATGTGTTTTGCTTCCATTGCGGGAGCAATGATTCCAGGATGGCCGAATGTAACGGATGTGACATCGGCCTACGTGCAACCGACCAATACCCGCCAAGCCCGCCGAAGCTAAGCTGCCATATTGAAGCCTCCCCTCCAGTCAAGCTATGTCAGCAAGAGGATTGTGTTAATATAAGCGATTGCCCATCATTTTATTTGTCTTTTTCGATTGTGAATACAAGATCTGAACAAAGCTCTGCCCGGTTTTTATTTATCCGTTTCAATTTTTTTTAAAAATTGAGACATTTTCGCTGAAAAAGTAGCTGTTTTCTGTTTATGGATCGTGAAACTTGTAGGGGATCTTAACAACACTTATCACAATTCAGTCAAATACTTTCTTTTTTGTAGAAACTATTTTATCATTACATAACATCAAGTTCAACTAAATGAAATTACTGATGGAAAAAACCAGTGACCCAGAAATCGAATCTAGGCTCTTATGTTCAGTGTTATCCCCTTGTAACGTTGTACGTGATTACTAACACATCGGAATCCGGGTAGTAATAATAGAAAAATAAGAAATACCTATTTACACTTGCAGCTGATGTTTCTAACTGGCAATACTGTAATGAGTAATGAAATACTGTCGCAAACTTCGCGCAAGGACTGGTTTGTTGAATGTTGCTAGTTGACTTCCCTCTCAATACGGTATGACTAACGCTCGCGGACTTGGCACTACGCAGCAGCAGAGTGACAGTGTCTGCACAATAGTGATTGTACCTCACTTTCTTATCGTCACCTCGAACGACATATTTTACGTTACCGTGAACAAATAGTCAAACAATTAAAATCAGTGTTACCCCAGATTGGGGTTCTTCTGTACCGGACAACCTTTCGGTGTTGCTGCAAGGGCTGAGGCTGGACAACCCTGCGTGCTACTCTCCGATACGAAAATCGACCTACCTACCTGGCTGCCACCGGTCACCTACGTTATGGGGACTACAGGATAGTGGTTTCCTTTTGGCGGTCTTGAACTTAACACGCGCTCGATGTCGAGAACACACACCTGTCTTGCTGGGTTATTGTTAAAGGACATGGCTAAATAAAGTATGGACGACTGCCCTAGCAATATATAAACATTTTAACTAGTAATATGTAATGCTGAATAGCTGAATACTAGTATTTTGTATGAAAAAAGTTACTGGAACTTTTTATATCGTCACAATCCTGAAAATAAAATCGTAGAAACTCCTACATTAATAGGTATACAAACTTGTAAAATAATAAGATTTTGCTATGATACTTTATTAAGGCGTTTAGAGGAGCTTGTGGCTTAATAATAATAGCCGCACAGTTTGATCTTCAAGGTTAAGCAACGCTAGCCGAGGTCATTCCGTGGTTCAATCGTGTACATAGCGAGTTTCCTTCGTGCCTTGGAAAGCTAGTTAATCCGTTGGTCCCGGCTGTCATTTAAAGACCTGTCATTTGTGGCTACACCACAGTTTATGCATGTCATGATGAATCAATACGCAATTGAAACTTAAGGCCATACTAGTTGGCTCTGTATTAATACATAATAACCGGCGAAAGGAATTTCGATCAAAGTGAGTTCCCACGACACCCCCAACATGTATTTTTTTATTTGGTTCTAATCGAATCAAGTGTAATCTAGAAGTGCCGTTTCTTTCCAGATTTTGCCAATAATTTCTAGAAAACAGATAAATGCAATTAAAGAAATCAACATCTAAGGTTTTGAGATGTATAGCGAAAGGAACATAAATAAATAATAATAAATACTGTTCGTTTCAGTTTACGCAAATGTCTTTAAAAGTAGGTTTATTGACTAAAATTTTTCGTAAAACGGAATCGTATGTTCTTCTTGTCAAACAAAAACATGAAAAAACTTTTAATTATTTGATTAATTCGCGAAAGTTGTAGAAGAATAATAAAACTGTAATAATTCATTAATGAATATTTGAATGTTACGAGCTAGTGAACAATTTCTATTCATGCTAAGGGCAGTTGTTTAGCCATGTCCTTTATATAAATTTATTTTTAATAACATATTGTATCTACCCTCTCTTCGAGAGTTTGATTTACCTGCCTGTCCCCTAACCGTTACACCTTTATATCCACAAATTTTTGTATCGTTTTATATAAGCACCTATCTTTTTTTCTATTGACTCCTTATTACCATGCAAATCAAAGACATTACCCAAATTGAACCAGACCACAATAGAACTTACGAAACCCGACGGTAACCCGCTATACGAGTATCTCCCAAAAGCACGTGCATTGTTCACTAAAGTTAAATCAGTTCGAAAATTGCTATCGAACTACAGCATAAATTGTGTCGCACGATATTAGAATTGTTTGCTTGTATTGTCATGATTGCTTTTTGGTATAGTGTTAAACTTTACGCTTCCAATATGCGATTTTATCTGGTTATGTATGCAAGTAATAAGCTTGACTGCTTGGTTGACCAGAAATTGAAGTTCATTTTGGGTAGTCAGACTAGAATTTAGTATGCTCGTTTTGAAGACGTGTTAAGCTGTTTCAAGTGTTTATTTGAAATATTCCTCTTGCTTTGGGAATGGATGATGCACCTCTTCATCATTCGGTTGCCTTCATACACATTAGAGCTACCCTTAAAAAAAAGGGTCATCTTTGTGCACATCAATCGTCATTTCAGTAGTAATTTCTATTGTAGAGAATTATCAGTTATTCCTCGTTTCTTTGGAACGAACGATGCACCTGTAAATTAAAGTTTCTCATTTACATGGTGATTGATAATTGGGTGCGTTGCTTGAAGTTGAGAATCATCCTTTTTTAGGGTCCCGTAACCGAAGAGTCCAAACGGATCCCTATTGCTGTCACTCACGTGTCCGTCTGACCATCCTCTGTCACACGAGTTTTTCGGCCAAATGGTTGAAGCAGTAAAAGCATCTTGTAGACCCAAAGCCATGCAAATTGTGTGTTTTTTTAATGTTTTAAGGGGGGCTCCCATAAAGTTTAAATGGGGGCGTGAATAAATTCCTACCGCTTCGAATGGGATATCGTTGTTTAGAGCTCATTGAGTAGATAAATACTGTAATTTATGTTTTTAAAAAATTTTGAAAAACAAACGAATGAAAAGCCACCAAAGTCAGCTTTTTAACATTTTTTTTTGCGAAGAATTTTTAACTTCCCATTGACCTGTGAACTTGAAATTTGGTTATAATGTTTATGACTTTATGTATATTTTACAAACAAATACCAATATATTGATAATCAGATTTCTTCTTTGAAATTTCCTCATTTTTAGGGTTCCGTACCCAAAGGGTAAAAACGGGACCCTATTACTATGACTCCGCGATCCATCTGTCTGTCTGTCTGCCCGTCTGTCACCAGACTGTAACTTATGAACGGTGATAGCTAGACAGTTAAAATTTTCTCAGATGATGTATTTCTGTTGCCGCTATAACAAAACATACTAAAAACAGAAGAAAATAAATATTTAAGTGGGGCTCCCATACAACAAACGTGATATTTTTGTCGTTTTTTGCGATAATGGTACGGAACTGGCCGGTTTTTCTATTACTTCTAACTTAATTTTGCGGTTTGGTACGGAACCCTAAAAACCCGACCGACCTTGGCCAGTTGTTTAAATTCAGATAAAAATATGTAGTTAAGAGCATTAAGTACGTAAAAAGAGAAAGATGTAATTTTTCTCTCAAAAATACTTTACCGTTACCTCAAAATTAAAAGCATACTTAAACAAAGCACACAAAAATATGCAAAATTTTCACATAAAATACGATATTCATCTAATAATTTTACATATACCTACACTTTTCACTCTTTTCTGAATATAGGAGCCACGTACAAGTTTTACGACGTAAGAGAGACGACGAAAAATAAAATCTTAAGTGCTGCCCCCGCTAATCCGAGAAAGGGAACGGACTGGGTATGACGGTCGGTTGCACTGGACTTGAGTTTGACGGAGAGTTTGAGGTTAATTGACGGTTAAAGCTTATTTAATGGGATTATTCCCTTGATTAAGACAAACATCTAGCAATATAACAGATGAAATCAGAATGATAATTATCTAATTTATATTTACATTTATCCTAATTTATTTGGAGTAAATAATAGGCCTCTCCTGAACTTCGCCACACTGATCAGTACTGTGTGTTCTTCTTCTATTCTTCTTTATTAATCGTCATCTCATAATCACACCCATTTTTAGCCAAATAATTGGCGCTTAGTCCTTTCATATTTTTTAATCTTCCCCTATTCATCCTTCTTGCAATATGGTAGAAGCAGATAACGGCAAGTAATGGCGTTCGCTAGCCATCAAATACATAGCTTAGTTATCTTATAGGTATACAAAAGTTCGCTTACATAGCCTGATTGTTCCCAGTGAGTTGCTTTTTAGGGTTCCGTACCCAAAGGGTCTGTCTGTCTGTCTGTCTGTCCGTCTGTCACCAGGCAGTATCTCATTAACCGTGATAGCTAGACAGTTGACATTTTCACAGATGATGTATTTCTGTTGCCGCTATAACAACAAATACTAAAAACAGAATAAAATACATATTTAAGTGGGGCTCCCATACAACAAACGTGTTTTTTTGCCGTTTTTTTTGCGATAATGGTACGGAACCCTCCGTGCGCGACTCCGACTCGCACTTTCTGGCCGGTTTTCCATCAAATCTCTCATAAACGCCTCTAAGTCATAAACACGAATACACACACCAAAGCAAAAATATAACCGACGCACTAACTAATCCTTAACAAAAGCTTACCGAACAGTGCAATCAGCCTCCCACGATAAAACTTTATGATCCGTATTGTCCGCCCAATGAAAGGAAAAATAATGGCATATTATATTATAACCCAGGCGTTTTTGCGCGAGTTTCCGGTACCACTCCAAAACCTCTGTTTAACGCGCGATTTCTTTCTAGGCGTGTGTCCTATTGTATTTTGCGAAGCGGAGCGATGAAATTTTTTCTTGCTTGGATTAATGTTGACAACATTTCTGAAAAATAATTGGCTACACTATAATTATTGAGCTCATTCAAAAAATGTGTGCGAATGTCTTCGCTTGAATCTTAGTACCAAGGTCAACATAAATTTTTGGTGATTTGTTGTGGTCTTAATAGTAGCATTTATTAAGTGAAAAATGAATAAAACAATTAAAAGTGGATAGCGGGAGATGTCGTTTCGCATGATGTCTAAATATCAAGAAAAACATCAGGAGAAAGACGTCGAATTCAAACAAAAACAAGATTTTTTACGTGTGGTGTTAGATTTCATAAGTTACAATGACGCTAATAAGTTGAATAAACCAAAATTATTATAGAAGACTGTTGTTTTTTTTATTGAGATTGAAACATAATATCTTAAATATTACCTACCTCAATTACCTATTGTATTTTTATTCAGACGAAATAAAATAAATAATTCTAAAGTATCAAATTAGGTTATTCCAGGTATGTCATACTAGTTTTGGGATTGCTATGCTGATGTTTTTTAAATTTTCCGCTCTTTTTCAGTCTCTACTTTCGTTTGCCAGAGTCTATTCATTGACATTAGCATAGACAACTAATATACTTAACTCAATTTAATCATTTAGAACAACAACAACAACTTTGGGTGGGTAAAAGCAGAAGATCTTAGCCTGCTTATCGTATCAGGTACATTATTGTTATCTTTTTATTTAACAACAAATACATCAATAAAAGCCAAAGAATTCGCAAAATTAAGTGACAGTGGCTAGAGCACATTGTTTGTAGAACAGATGACCGATGGGGCCTATGTCCAGCAGTGGACGTCTTTCAACTTAATGATAAATCGCGATCGTGATTAATCGTTAATTAGCTGCGTGTCACGGGTTCGTTTCCCGCACGGAACAAATATTTGTATGATCTACAGATAGTTGTTCCGGCTCTGGGTGTTGTGTATGTAAGTCTATATGTTTCTAAACGCACCCACGATACAGGAAGAAATTCCTAGTGTGGGGAAAAGTTTTTTTTAAAAAGAAACAAAAGAAGAAGAAAGAAATAATAATTAAACAAAAAAAAATACGTGTGCTTTCGGGAGTTCGTTCGTTAACATAACGTTTTTTCGTTACGTGACGAATTCAACCAGGCAACTCCTACCACTAGCAACATTAAATTACTTCTTTCTGAAAAGCTTGATGAAGTTTTATTTAGGTACGTCGTCAATTGAAACAGATCAGGGGGGTGACCATAAGCTCTAAGAGCGGTATCAATTTGATATCGAGTAAGTGACAGATGTATACAAGTCAGATACATCTGTCCCTTATTCGATCTCAAATTGATACCGTTCTAAGAGGTTATGGTCACCCCCCTGAAGATTTCTTGCGAAATTAAATACCTCCCTTTGATATCTTTCTCACCGCTGCCAACCATCACATAGGACATGCCCTAATTGTTTTCTGTTCGTTCGGAAAGAAGGTCATTGGTCTGTTATGTTGTGTTGTACTTAATTTTGTTTTTGATTCGGGGTAAAAGGGAAAATATGTAGTACATAAACGGTTTTGTGAAGGTCGCGATGCTGTTATGTAAAAAAGGCAAGTAAATTGTTTGGTAAGCGAGTGTATTCGATTATGTTTTTAGGGAAAATGTATTGTCTGTGTTGACGAGGATGCTTAAAGGGTTTTGTTTTCATAGTCAGACCTGGGCAATATTTCGAAGGGTGTATCGTGGTATTCAGTAACTCAGTTGGGCTGGTCAGATAGGCCTTTGCTCCTTATAAAATACTCATATCAATTATGACTGGATGCCGACCCTACATTATTGGGCAAAGACTGGAAGAAAAAACATAACCGGCGTGTTTGTATGACTAGATGTATGAATGTGAGTGAAGGAAAAGAAGTATGTAAGGATCGTAGCAGGTGGCGTTCTGTAGTTTCTGCCTACCCCCATGGGAAAAAGGGTTTATGTATGTATGTATGGAAGAAAAAAAAAGTTTTCTGTCACAGATGCTAGAGGCAAATCATGAAACGGGTAGGCCTAACCTGGCGTATTGAGTTTAAGTACCACCCACGTGCAATTGCAATTAAAAATAAGGATTTGGACTCATTATTGCGGAATATCCCAAAACACGTAGTTAAACGTTCAATTTAAAACCAAAACTAGTGCAGTCCTGATCATGTAACAAAGAGATTTTTTAGCTTGTTCATATTTCCTATATGAACCAGCTAAAACATCTCTTTAAAGTTAGAGTGAACAGGCTTCTTCTGGGTAAGCTCACTCCATCGTCGACTCTGTCTCTGTCACCTTTGACCTAGACTAGAGTCAAGAGCAAACCCATCACAAACAAAAAAAAAGAAATAATAATAATAATATTGAATTTGGAAAAAAAGTAGGTTCCAAACGCTGGCTGTCAAAACCCACTCTCTAAAACAAAAGATCTAACTCTTTCTCAATAAAAATAATTAACTAAAAAAATAAAAAAATCCCGACTGCTTAAAAAGCGAACTAAAAAGACGTAAACAAGAAGAAAATCATGCTGTGCAGTCGGAGGATACGTATTCGCGAGCTGGCTGACCAAAACCATATGTATTTTGGTCCTTCACAATATGGCGCCCAAAATCCGCCATTTTTCTATCATTCAATTTTAATATAGCCAGTGACACTCGCAGAGTTAAGACAAATCGATTGACGTTTAAATCATCAAAATCGACCAACGCGTTTGGTCTTTGGAACGCCACATAGGAACATACTTAAATACATAGACAGATAAACACATTACCCTCCTTCGGCAGTCGGGTAAAAAGGCATGCATCAAAAGTCATTGTCAGAGCCTCCTCAACTATTCAAGCTCTAACAACTCAAGCCTATGCCACTCGCAACATAATCTCAAGCTACAGGTCGCCTCTGAATCACTGAGCTCCGTAATGACCCATTTCCTGGAGTTAGCTGCTAGATTCATGCGGAAATATATATCCGTAACCATATTCTGTGAGCCGAAATACCAATTTCCTGCAATACTGTACGTTGGTGTTCGGTTTTGGCAAATTGACGGTACAATTTGGTAGAGAAAGATCACGTAGCTCTAATTGGTTGCATATATTACGCGTCAAATTGATTATTTCGATGTTATATTTCGAAGTAAATATTTTTGAGGAATGTGGTTAATCATTTGGTATAGGAGCAATTGATATACTTTACAAAAAAGAAGTAATACAATATCTAATATATCAATATTTCTGAGAAAAGCGTCATCTTAAAACATTAACACCTATATATTTAACTAAAATCTTATAACAGGAAGGTTGGTGGGCAGGCGAAACGGAGGATCGATGACCTGACGAAGGCCAAGGGAATCTACTTGGTACGAGAAACATTGGACCAGTGTCAATGGGGCGACGTTTGGGGGCGGCCTATGACGTCTTTCTGATAAATGGTATTAATAATACTGCTGCTGTATGAACCAGTTGCACCAGCGTTTTACGTAATCACCCTAGGAGGAGAATAAGGTGTTTGTAAAAAATCTGTGCAAAATATTTTTATGCTAAGTAGCCGATATTTTACAAAATTATTCAAGCATCAAAAAACTTACTTATACTAAGTACCAAAATCCATTTCGCGTCTCCAAGAAGCATAAGTGCAACTTGAAAAAATATACTAAGTAAAAGACCTTCTTCTTGAAAACTTTCCAATCACATTAAGTACATACCAGTAAACAACAAAATGGTGCCAAACATCAAAGGATACTGTCATCTTGTCCAAAACTTATTCAATTTGCGCTACACAAGCCAAAAGTAATCGATTCGATTCCGATAAGACGATTAATAAGATTGCGAATCGAGTGCGAATTGACACTTCTGGGAATCGTTAAGAATCGATTTTGTGTTACAAGTTAGCGGAGTAATTTACCTGGAGTGTAGCTGTGTCGTCGGTTTGATGCACAGACATAAATTTAACTAGATGGAGCAAAATCATATTTGTTTGGCACTGTAAGCACTACAGCTGCTTAGATTTCCGGATTGGCCAAAGCGTAATATTGGGTTATTCCATCTATGTAATTTTTTTTTTTAATCTTGAGTCTCACTATTTACAAGGAACTTTAACATAACTGCTAACACAACTCTACTTTCCTCTTCAGGAATTGCGGGTGTCACGTTATTTAATAATAGAACAGTCAATAATTTACCAAGGAAGCATAAAATATGAATCATGCTACGCGGTGTCTACGGCGTAGCGCTGACGTCACGATCCGCTACGCTGTCGTAGCCACGTCAATTGGTCATGCTCTGATTCGTAGCGTAATAAATAAATCGTATTTAAAAGTTCTGAGGAAACCAAAAGAAAATGTCATTATCATCGAATTGTACTGTATTAAGAACTTCTTGTAAAAGACTCATGAGGTTCCTAGATAAAGTGTTATTCTGGCGCACGGTTGGCGCAGTGGTCGAGCGATTGACTACTGCGCTGCGTGTCGCGGGTTCGATTCCCGCACGGAACAAATATTTGTATGATCTACAAATAGTTGTTCCGGCTCTGGGTGTTTGTGTATGTGAGTTTATATGTTTGTAAACGCACCCACGATACAGGAGAAATTCCTAGTGTTGGGCAACGGTTTTTTTTTTAAAAGAAAGAAATAAAATTCTATTGATTACATATGAAAAAAAAATCTGCGTTTTCCAAGGGGTCCAGTATCAGGCGACATAATGCTCACATGTAAGACTATCGTTAAATAAAAATAAAAAGTACTGAATCTATTGTACTCCTTTTTGCGCCGGTGTCAAAAACACCCTGTACCTATAGGCTACCTATAATTAATTGATTAGGTAGAGTTTTGATTCTACGTCAGCTTCCAAAATCATCATCATCATATCAGCCGAAAGACGTCCACTGCTGGACATAGCCTCCCCCAGGCGTCACCACATTGACCGGTCCCGTGCGTCCCGCAACCAGCGAATCTCCGTAACCTTCACCAGGTCATCGATCCACCTGGTGAGAGGCCTTCCAACGCAACGTCTTAGCTTCCAAAACATATGGTACAAATTCCTTAGTGTGTAATAATTAAATAAAATGAAAAATAATGGATGAAATCTATAGCCACCAGTTACAGGACACTAGGAAACAAAATAAAATACTACTCAAAAATACGAATAATCAAACTAACGGAATTTACAATTGCTACACCGAAGAAACCAGACAAATTCCTTTGTGCCGTTCAGATCTTAATGAACTTCCGTCTACACAGACAGACAGACGATTTTCTCTAAAGTAACAACGAATAAGTCATTAAGACCGTAACCTGAGATGCTTAAGGCGCTTGGTACCTCAAAATTAAAGAAAGAAAGAAGAAAGAAAAACGTTTATTTGCACCAGGCACGACGCATACCATGAAAAACAAAACAAAGGAAAGCTTAAATACAAATACAGAGTATGCGTCACAACCATGCAAAACGGTCATCGCTCAGCATAATGCTGGGACTCGCGTGCAAGACAGAGCTACAGCGCTGGTTTTCAGCGATAGCCGGTGTCGACTGGGTGACGCCGAAATTTGATTCTATAAGTCAAGAGTGAATGGTCTTCTACGTAAGCTGCTACAACGTCGACCACATCATCGCTTACCATCAGGTGAGATAGTGGTTAAGCGCGAGCCTATAAATAATAATAAAAAAAAAACGTCCCGTCTTGCTTTTTAACCGTTGCAGTTGCATAAGCAATTAATGATAAAGATTGTTGGAGCCAAAAATATACTGTCTTTGTTTCAGAAAATGTTAGTGTCAATGACTTCAATGCAATTTTGGGATTACTTTCACATCACATCATCATCAGCCTATTAATGTTCCCACTGCTGGGACACAGGCCTCCTCTCTGTGAGAGGGAATGGGCCGTAATCCACCACGCGGGCCCAGAACGGGTTGGTGGATGTCACATGTCTTCGAATTTTTGGTTCTAGGACATGGCGGTTTCCTCACCATGTTTTCCTTCACCGTTTTGAGAGCAAGATAAGATAAGATAAGATAAGATATATTTATTTTGTAAAACATGAGTACAGTATGAAGGTCTTATATTAATATGAGGTGGCTACATGTTTTGCCATTTATGGCGTACAAAATTAGTTGCACTAGACAAACAATACAAAAAAAAAAAAAAAATACAATATCAAAATTTAAATTACAATGTCAAAATTTAGATTCAATAAAAAATCACGATGTCAAAATTTAAATTAAATTGAAATTACAATGTCAAGATTTAAATTCAATAAAAAACACTAACAGCAGTGGTGATGAAATAATTTACACAAAGTAAACGCACGACCTACAACTTGTAAGTCACGGCCAATACCACTGGGCCACCACTGCTCTCGGGATTACTTTGTCTCTAATTAAAGTAACACACTGCTAAAAATGCTGTTTTCATAGATGTTTTTAAATATTTTGTAAAGAAAACTCATTTTAAACGTTTTATTTAATTTGTCTTTGTATATTTGTTTTTTCCGAAACACAAGAGATTTGCTCATCACGTTACTTAGCACCTTAACACAAACTACCAAGTTTCCGTTACTAAACTGCAGTGATCATTTAATAATAACTTAGTTATAGTTTAACCGGTTTACCCTCATTCGAAAGTGGTTTAGTTATCATAACTTTGGAGTAGGTTTGAGTGTAGTTTTGATCGATTAAGGTGAAGATCTGAAGTACTTTTAACTATGCGAAGTTTAGCTAAGCAACATAACGAGCAGAAGTTGAATTCCGTTAGTATATCTAACCATGTGACAGTGCGCAGCAAGAATTTAGACAGTTCTTTCATTAGCCGTTTAACACTCGTTTTTAGGGTTCCGTACCCAAAGGGTAAAAACGGGACTCTATTACTAAGACTCCACTGTCCGTCTGTCTGTCTATCTGTCTGTCACCAGGCCGGTTTTTTTTTGCTGTTTTTGCGATAATGGTACGAAACCCTTCGTGCACGAGTCCGACTCGCACTTGGCCGTTTTTTTAGCTTGTGCTATCCCGCTTCTGGGCAAAGGCGTCCCCAAATCCTTCAAAGTATTATTTTACTGAACCACCTAGATCCAGCGCTTGCAGTAGAAAGACAGGAAGCAAGCAAGAAAGAAAAATAGTACATTGTTATCCTAGGGGTGAAAGTAACTTATTTAGTCCCGAGACGGGGTTTGGCGCCCGGAACGAAGTGAGGGCGCCAATAGTTCGAGGGACTAAATAAGTCTTTAACCCGAGGTAAACACTGTGCTTTTCATTACAAATACAAGGAAATAAAAATAAAAACATGAATTAGCCAAAGAAAAAATGATTGCCGCTTTCCCGCCTATTTTGTTTTTCTGTGGCCGGCCTGCTATTCAGCCATTATTTTTTATTTTCATCATTGAAAAAATGGTAAATATTTTGCCCAAATCTAAGTTATTTTAAAGGAATTGTTGAAACTAAATTATAATAAAGTTATTTAAAAAATATATATTCTTTAATCAATACTTAACTTTCAGTTATTTCAATTTTACTTCGTGGTTGTATAGAAAGTTGGAACATGGTTCAATAGATATGTGAAAAGGAACTAGTTTTTTTTTTAAATAATTTGACAGCTGTCAGTTGAAAGCGATTCTCCCTAGGGATGAAAAGTATTACTTTCATCCCGCTCCTCAGGCAACTTAAGACCTACTTTCAGAGTATGAGTAATGAAAAATACATTTATTAAACACAAACATAAAAAAATACGAATTTTCGAAAGTTCATATCCGAACGCATTCAACCCGAATCTCTTCAAAGTTAGAGTGAACAGGCTTCTTCTGGGTAAGCTCACTCCATCGTTAACTCTGTCTCTGTCACCTCTGACCTAGACTAGAGTGAAGAGCATACCCAACACAAATATTTAAAAAAAATAGAAAACTTAGACTAAACAACAATAATATAAAAAAGAAAACAATATAAAAGTAACATTGTGTGTCCCAAATAGGAGCAGTTCAGCAAAATATCGGGCAACTAGTGCCCGACGCTGGTTTTCAACTAGTCCTGTGATCGATGACGTGACGGACGTAAAGCAGTGGAGTAGGAGTATATGAGTCGTCTTGCCACCTCTTTCTGGTCCGCGCTCAGTGGTTCCGTTCATCCTCAGACTCGATTACCCTTTGTATAATTTATCTACAAACTTTTCACACTTGGTCAACCTTTATATCAGTAGAGAACTTCAATTCTGAGAGCCAGGAAACCCTAAAATTGTTATGTTTACAATGTCAATTATAACAAAAACTAAAAAAAAGTTAGTTTAGAAACCTAAAACCCGACTGCTTAAGAAGCGAACTAAAAACGTGTAAACAAGAAGACAATCGTGCTGTGCAGTCGGAAGATCATGTAGTCAGCCAGCTCGCGAATATATATCCGCCGACTGCACAGAATGATTTTCTTATAGCGGTTTGAAAGAGATGAGGTTACAAGATACGCGTGAAAAACATAACCTTTTCCACAAAGGCATATAGGTTGCCTTAAAGATTTATTTTTTTGTAACAATTGTATTTTATAGGACATTAAGCATAGTTGAAACCGAGCTCTAAAAGAGAAAAGGACCCATATAGTGCTCCGTCCAAGAATTAAGATTTTTCTCCATTTTTACGACTTTCTCAGACATAAAACTTCCAAGTTTTAAAACCCCAGAACATTTAGCATTTTATTATTCTTCTAGGTTAATGATAATGTAGACGTCTTCAAAAACCACAAACTTACCATTTGGCATTTGCAATTTCAATTACACTCGTCTTTCTGACCGTTCAAATTGGGATACTGACACATTTTTAAGATCTTGAAAAATAACAGAATTGGTCAACTCGGGGTTAAAACGATATAGTCGATTTGCAAGATTCTTCATGTCAGTCTACGTGTTGGTGATTCCTTTGCATACCTTTTAATTTATTTATTATTTTAGCATGGACAAATGTTCATGCATACTGCACTACCACGGGGAGATAGCGCAGTTATATGGGACTCGAACCTACTAAAACTTCACGGTGTCCTCCTGTGCCGCTTATGGCGGGAACACGGGCACGCGTTCTCTCTGAGGGTCGTGATTCCTCGGTCTTCGTGGAAACAACTTCTCCTTCACCAATTTGCGCCATCTGCTTCTGTCTTTGGCGTCGTGGAGAGCATCGTGCAGCTTGGTATTTAACGATGTGTGGACTTGGTTTGACCATCTTGGACTTCGACCTCTCGGACGTTTCCCTTCGATCTTGCCAATAACCATCAGTCGTTCGAGGTTGTGTCCGTCCTTCCTGGCATTGTGACCAAAAAGCTTCAGAATCCTACGAAGGCAGACCGTGGACAGTCTGATATTTATGTGTTGGTTCCGGATGATAAAATCATTTGTGCAAAAGGCAGTCCAAGGGATTTGCAACATCTTCCTTCAGCACCACATCTCAAAAACATCGATTCGGTCACGGTCGGCCTTCAGCGTTCACGTCTCGAACTCATAACTGAAGATGGAGTACACCATGGAGCTGATCAGTTTCATCTTCGTCTTCCTTGAAATGTTATTGTATATACTCATTGCAGTTGGGTAATTGCATTTTTGGCAATCTCTATACGCCTCCTGACATCTTTTTCACATGACCCTGAGTTGTTGGTACTTGCATCCAGGTAGATAAAATCGCTTACGGTTTGCAGTGATAGCGCACCTGTATTTAAGAGATGGTTTGCGCGATCCACTACCATTACTTTAGTTTTAGCATGATTAATTTTGGACTAATGCCTTCTATCCTTTCAAGGAGATTCATCAGTTCGGTGTAATTTGCAGATAGTGACACAGAATGTGAAATTCTATGGACAAAAGATTTATAATTAATAATTATTACTTTTAAAAAGGTACCCCAGTATGAACGTTCATTCCGGTGACCACACTTTGGGATCTCGCCAACACACTCACTGAACGCTTGTGATTGTTGCAGCTGTGTTCCAAACTTCAGTTTAATTGTGGCTACATAAAAAAATATCGATTCGTGTTGCGAAGCTCATTTATAAAATGACCAACGTAGTTATACGTTTTTGTGTATTTTAACAGGAGTTATTTAAGGATGGATTAAATCCATCAAACGTTGCCGATTATTAAACAGCTTATAATGGTATCACTGTTGGGACTCAGACCCCTTCTCTATGAAAAAGAGTAGGCCATAACCACCACGCCAAGTGTTAATAGATGTTACAATATGTCTTCTATGTTATTCTTGCCTTGTTGTACGTGTTTTTGGGTTCTTTGACATGCCAGTTTTCTTAACATGTTTTCATTCGGGATGTTGCTTTAAGCGAGGTCATTTAATTTAAGGCAACTTCTCGAGTAAAGGTCGTTGATTGTCAATCTTTGCATGATATGAACCGATGATCTTCAAAAAGTATCTGACACAAACTTGATAAGAAAGACAGAGCATATGACTGTAAGGATCATTGCTAACCATTCATGTCCACGTTTAAGTTATTTAAGGTAAGTTTTATATGGTTTTAGTAATTTTATCAGAGTGAGGTATTTTTCAAATCACTAATTGAAAAGAAGGTGCATTCTGGATGATGCGTTGACAAGCTAATTATGTAAAGAGGATATATGCAACAATTTGTATGCTAATAACAATAAATTGCAATTACGAATCCTTCAATAGAGCATGATGATTACGGCAATCTAGTCAATGACTAGTAATTAGCAAACAATGAGCTTGCACGAGTGTTATTACTGTTTGCTGCATCGATTAGCCGAATCGATGTATGAAAGAAATTCAAACTATTACTATTTTTTATAAAAGTGATTAAAAATGCAAAATGATTGCAAATTAAAAAAACTGGAAACAGCAATCCAAAAGTTTAACTCATTTATTTAGAAACATACAAATTTACATAATACAAAATACTTAATTAATAAAAACTACCTATATAAAAACTAAAATAAAATAACAACGAACGCGTACAAAAGAGGGGGTGATTGGGTGTCAAAAAATTGACCACATCGCTGTTAATTAAAGTTAATCTTAGATTTAATGCCATAAACTTTATCAGGCTGATTGATATTTCTATTAATTTCTATGGAATCTTCTTTCAAGCCCTTTATTTTGAAACACGAAATTATCGTGTCTAAAAATACGACTACACTCTTGGCTGCACCACAGGGTCTCATTGCTAAGAAAGAAAATTTGGTACAAATAAATCTCACTAGATGGCGCGCCATGTACACACAATTCAATCTAAAATAATCTAAAATTAACATGTTCTGGCATTGAACATAAAAATTGTATGTTCTTGTTTAATCAACTCTCCTTAGTACAAAATTATGGAATAATTCACATTTCAAAGATTATTTGCACGGATCATTTAAAATGGATGCCAATAGATGGCGCATTTTAAATTTCTGAGGCATTCCACTCGATTGTTAAAATTTGTATTGTAACACATTTTGGTGCAAAAAAAACTGAAAAACGTGCAAAAAAATACTATAAAACGAACCTTCACTGTATTTAAAGAAAAAAATATTCACGAACCTAGTAAACCCTATTATTTGCAAGTCGCTGCTAACACCATCTATTGCCGTGAAACGGGATCGAACGCGATTGATGTACTTACAAAAATAACAAGATTAATCAGATGAAAAACGCTAGTTACGTCGGCACGGTTTCTTTGTATGGAATGAGGCATCTGTATGCTAGTATTATTTTATCTGTGGCTGCACTTAGTGTCGCGGAGTAAAGATGAATATAATCACGTATCTTTTGTTAAAATTTATCAAGCCAATCAAGTTATCTGCAACGTGTCTCAAGATACTTCAGTAATAGTACCAGAAACATGGAACTTCTAATGTTGAATAGAGAGCAAAAGATCTAGAGGCCGAAACCCTAAATGGTGGTCGGCTCATAAATAGCAGCTTCTGGAAATACCTATCAGCATCACTCTCGACCATACTGATTATCATTACAGATGGAGAAAAATCGTTAACAAGTTCAAATAGAGTCACGATTTTGAGCAGTGAAAGCGATTATGGTGCGTATACACTAGAGCATTTTCGCGAGCATTACAATGTAATGTAACGTTCATTACGAATGGTATAATACAGACAAATGCTCAGATTCTTAAAGGATTTTAATGTATGCGAATGTTCGACGTTGCGTTCGACTTAAGACGACGACTAACGCCAACGACCTTGAAGGAACAAAACGCGCACTCGTTTCACACCCGCGCGACCCAAAATTTAGTAGTTTTTTGTACTTTCCTTATTATTCTACGACTTTAAAAAAAAAAGCCTCAGATCAAAATCTAGATAATTAAATTATCTTTGATATGGTGTTGATTTAATTAAAATACGCCCAGCGGTTTTGGTGTGATTGTCGTATTTTTGTCCGTTTTAGACATAACTTTACGAATTAATTACACTATGTTATACAAATAAAACACAAAATTTGCTTAGATCAAATTATTAAAAAAATAGTCCAATATAACATATATTTTTTTCAAAGAATTACGACTAGCCGTTTAGACGTGATTCTCATTTTAAAATCAGCTACTCAAGGGTATCTGCGCCTTAATGCTCACGGCAAGTGAGCATTTACCTGTTACATTTCGTTGTAACTTGCGTTCATTATTGACCTCACTACAAGTCACGCAGCTCGTGTCTCTGCTCAAAAATATGTTACACCAAAACGCTCGTTGGTTTTTAAAATAAAATTGTGACAATACATCGAGCGTCATGTTCGAAGTTTGGTTTGATTGAATTTAAAAACAGCGATTGCTCGATGTTCTGTTACAAGTAAATGCTCTAATCTATACTCACCTTTAACACCCCCCTCACAGAAAGGAGGCCTGTGTCCCAGCAGTGGGAACATTAATAGGCTGATGATATGTGGGTGTGATACTCACCTTTAAACGGTTTGATCTCTCTGAGAGACGAAAAAATTAGACATACAAAAAAGTATCCTCTCTCTTGGGCCATCTGTTTTCTTGTATATTATATGTACTTACACACAGATTTCAAATTCTCCCTTAAAAATCAAAACATACAAAAATCAAAAGCATTTTGTTCTTCCCCTAAAGTACACTTGAAACACCTTAATAAGTGTCGCATTACTTAATTCGGAATTCTATACCTCCACCTTAATTACGAAGGGTTAAAATAAACAAGGGTTGAAGACAAATTTAATTTGCCGCTTCCAAAGTGGATATCCCAAATATTTGTCAGAGGAATGCTTGTTTTTCGACCGCAAATTAAACTTGGTGGATGCTAGGAGATATTATAATAGCTTTCGGTAATAATTTCTTAAGCACCTAGGTGTTGGTAGTAATTATGTTTTTAAAAGCGTAAAAGTAGCCTTACTTATGATTACGGGATAAGTTTTATTTTTCTGAAAGATTTTCCTTTTGTAAGATCTCCATCATCAGCGTTTGCTGGCCGCTAATCTCAATTTATTTTGAGTCGTCATAACGTGTTCTGATTCTAATACCTTTCTAGTTTAGTCGTCAGTCTCAGTAGATCTTCATCTCATCCCCATGATAACCGTATCGGACATTTAGACGTACTGCAAGTTATCATCCTTACGTTGTTGCCATTTCACCAATTCGCACCAAGCGCTTACAAACATCCTTTATATTGCGCACAGCGAATGAATGGAACTCACTACCTGCGTCTGTGTTTCCGAACGCCATTCAACCCGAATCTCTTCAAAGTTAGAGTGAACAGGCATCTTCTGGGAAAGCTCGCTCCATCGTCGACTCTGTCTCTGTCACCTCTGACCTAGACTAGAGTCAAGAGCAAACCCATCAGAAAAAAGAAAAAAAAAAAGAAAACATTCTTTTTTTATACTTGTTCCACTCTTATAATAACCAGCCGTCACCAGCCTTCACCAGTTCTTCTTCTTTCTGTCATTTCATTTGCTTTTAAAGTTTATGAATTTGGTAAAGTCAATCTTTCTAAGTTTATCGTGGACATCACAGGCAACGGTGAAGGAAAACATCGTGAGGAAACCTGGACTTGCATAGTTAATGTAAGTCTGAAATAGCCATGTCAGAGGCCTGTGGGGTTTCCCAGAGGCGGCTTAACTAACTCTGACACTAGAGGTGGCCACACCTCACACGAAAAGAAGAATAAAGAAATTTGATTCGAGAGTCGAATATTTTTTCAGATTGGACGGGGAATAGATCTATAGGGTCTTACATATATGAGTGAAAATCAAACATTATGTACTTGAAAATGTACATACATTTTCACACGTTTCTTTTTGCTTTTTTTTACTTCCTGTATCGTGGGTGCGTTTACAAACATATAAACTCACATACACAACACCCAGAGCCGGAACAACTATCTATCTGTAGGTCATACAAATATTTGTTCCGTGCGGGAATCGAACCCGCGACACACAGCGCTGCAGTCAATCGCTCAACCACTGCGCCAACCGTGCATTTTTTCGGGATATTTGGAAGACTGATTCTACTTTCAAAGTGGGACTTTGTCCTTAAACATCATGGAACTCACAAACAGACTGATCACAAAACCAATACTTAACCAAAAACGAATCAATCAATTCTCGCCTCAAAACCCGAAAATACGACCTACATTCGTAACAAATCAATAGCAAATTCTTTTCAACTCCCGCAGGCTTATTACGTATCTTTTGCAAGAGCAAAACGATAGCGATTTTTGCGCAATAGTTGCTCTTCCATACAGATTTAGAGTTGATATAGTTTTAGAGTTGTTGGCGGTTTTTTTTTAAATAAGTGCATTTGACAAACAGCGAGCGATTAGCAAACGATTGTGTAGGACCTACCATACCTACACTGCAGGTAATTCCGACTTTTATGACATAAAGCGTTCGATCGCTATCGTTTTGCTCTTGCAAAAGATACGTAGTAAGCCTGCCGATCTACGTATAGCTTACAAATTAAGGCACACACGTCTAGGAATAGTCAAATCACTCATAGATTTTGATAGGACAATCGTAGCTACATCTCGGATGGATGGCGAGCACCGTGTAGCTCTAAATTCAACGTGACTGCTACATGTGGAGCGTTTGTGTGGGATAGTGGACTTGACTGGCATAAGTGGTATTTAATTAGTTGAGATTTATTTGTGTAAGTTGGAGCCTACCTATTAAAAAAGAAATATGACCTGACCGATTGACTGATATTCAATGTGACTGCTGTAAGGAGCGTTTGAATGGGAGGGGTGACTTGACTAACTTAAATATAATTTAATTAGTTGAGATAGAACGTCTATGCATATGTGCGATTTAATGTCATAGTAAGAAATAAGCTTAAATTTTCCCTATTAATCGTTATCTCAGTAGTCGCTCCTTTTTAGGGTTCCGTACCCAAAGGGTAAAAACGGGACCCTATTCTAAGACTCCGCTGTCCGTCTGTATGTCTGTCACCAGGCTGTATCTCATGAACCGTAATAGTTAGACAGTTAAAATTTTCACATATGATGTATTTCTGTTGTCGCTATAACAACAAATACTAAAAATAAAATAAATATGTGTTTTTTTGCCGTTTTTTGCGATAATGGTACGGAACCCTTCGTGTGCGAGTCTGACTCGCACTTGAAAAAGAAACGTTGATATTAATCATTATTTTGTCCACTAATATATTAAAAAAATACATTGTGTTGTGACAAAGAATTCTTCGAGATACTTTAGTACGTCCATTATCCTCAAACGTAATACATCTCACAGACAGACTGTTCATAAAATAAATAGACAATTAGGTACGAATCAATTTACTTACTAGATTTTTATCAATCAGTGTGTCGCGAGAATTGAATGAATCGTCTTAATTTTCGCCTCAAAATCCCACCAACACGAGCTACATTCACATCATTCAACTCCCGATCTAGCTTACAAATTAAGGCCAACATGTCTAGGTATAGTCATTGTTTATAGATTTTGATTGGACAATGGTAGCTTGATAGGACATCTCGGATGGATGGCGAGCATCGTGTAACTGCTGTATGTGAAGCGTTTGAATAGAAGGGGAGGCTGGACAGGCTTAAATAGCATTTAATTAATTGAGGTTTTTTATTGACAGGCTTGGGTTTGACTGCCATCTGACTTAATGGTAAGCGAAGATGTGGTCGACGATGGAGCACGCTAGTCTAGAAGTAAACAATCTTGACGTAAAGATGCCCCAGCTTTTACCTAAACACACCTTAGCTGTACGCTCAGTTTCAATATCTTTTTATCCCTTCACAGTCTCCAAATGAGTAATTATTATAGCTAGTGTTCCAATTTCAAGTCAGATTTTTCTCGTAAGTACCAGGTTTTTTTTTTATAATCTATAGGCTCGCATTTGACCAATATCTCGCCTGATGTTAAGCGATGACGTGGTCTACGGTGAAGCACGCTTGCCTAGAAGAAACCTATTCACTCTTGACTTAAAGACCCCAAGGTTGTAGCTATCAGGGAACAAAGACCCCGGATCCATCCCAGAGGTGAGAGCAGTACTCCATGCATGACCGAACTTGCGCTTTATACAAGTTGAGCAGCTGTTCAGGCGTGAAGTACCGTCTCACCTTAGCAAGAATCCCCAACTTGATAGATTGATTTGATAGATAGAGCCCATTCTAAAGCCAACTCCATGCTTAACTGATTCGGTTATGGGACTTAAGATTTTTCTGCCATCAACTGTCAATTACTCTTATGCACAAATCTTATTTAGTAGGTATTATTACCAATCTTACTTTCTATGTGAAATCTACATTACTGCGACCAACCTAACATTTTGATTATACTGCTCCTAATATAGCTTAAACTCGTGAGCAAGTCAACTCTCCAATTCAAACGCTACCCGAACCCATGCAGAAATTCACATGTGAGCGCCAACTCGGCCACAAGCCACAACGAACGGTCCTCAGTCCTACGGTACCCCACAAATTGCGCCAGTGTCGATTCGTAGTCGTAATACTCGTAGATATCACTGGCTGCGCTGACTAATTCTATATTCTTTAGTAATTCCCACTGGTGTGTTTGAATGGGCATCGCAGCTTAGGTGAGCATATGGTAGCAATTTCATTTGGAACTCCACAAGCCTGGTTGATAGGTAGATTTTAAACAACTTCCCAAAAAGGAGGAGGTTTCTCAATTCGACCGTATATATATATTTTTTTGGTGTGTTCGCGGATAACTTCATCGTTTATGAAGTGATTTTGATGATTCTTATTTTGTTGGAAAGGAGATATCTCAAGGGTGGATCTGATGATGGAATCCTAGAGAAATCGAGGGAACTCCTCAAATATTATAGGCATGCATATAGTAATTTTAGTATTTGCACTCAGAAAGTATCATTTGGTAAAGTGGAACTGATGAAGAAGTCCAAAATAGCCACTGGAACTCCGAAATAAAATAATGTATCCTAATCTTATTTGGGCTTATTGGATGATCGTCATGAGATGTAATTTGGCTATAAAAAGAAAAATCGGACAAGAAAATTATATTTCGCTTTGTAGTGTTTTGTTTTTAGTAAACCAAGTTGTTTTTAAATTGGTTCAGAGTTTAAACTAAATTTTATTTTGAATGTGCATCGTACTATATAAAATGTGTGTAACAATTTCGAAATCACTCTTTGGATTTTTCGAATCTTTATGGCTAATAGAATGTGTTTGGTCCTCTTTGCTTGATTTCTCAGTCTTAGTATTATCATAAAGAAATAGTAACTTTCAAATACGAGGTGTGCATTCCTCTTTGTCTTGCTTTGCAATAGGTCTTGGTAAACAAGCACTGTGTAATGCGTAAACTTTATTTTGTTTTGTTTTAAACTAGGTTGTGTCTCACTGCTGGACAAATTGTGTCTTACTGCCGGCTTCCACTTTCTCCTTACAAACTTCCTTGTCTTGGACGATCTCTAGCTTCTGATATTGTTGTACTTACATAACATGCGAATCTAGCGTCTTGTTTATAGTCAGCTACATGAACGCTCGCTTAGCCTGCACCCACTACTAGCTGAGCTTCTGATATTGTTGTACTTACATAACATGCGCATCAAGCGTCTTGTTCATAGTTAGCTACATGAGCACTCACTTGGCCTGCACCCACTACTAGCTGAGCTTCTGATATTGTTGTACTTACATAACATGCGCATCAAGCGTCTTGTTCATAGTTAGCTACATGAGCACTCACTTGGCCTGCACCCACTACTAGCTGAGCTTCTGATATTGTTGTACTTGCATAATATGCGCATCAAGCGTCTTGTTCATAGTTAGCTACATGAGCACTCACTTGGCCTGCACCCACTACTAGCTGAGCTTCTGATATTGTTGTACTTGCATAATATGCGCATCAAGCGTCTTGTTCATAGTCAGCTACATGAGCACTCACTTGGCCTGCACCCACTACTAGCTGAGCTTCTGATATTGTTGTACTTGCATAATATGCGCATCAAGCGTCTTGTTCATAGTTAGCTACATGAGCACTCACTTGGCCTGCACCCACTACTAGCTGAGCTTCTGATATTGTTGTACTTGCATAATATGCGCATCAAGCGTCTTGTTCATAGTCAGCTACATGAGCACTCACTTGGCCTGCACCCACTACTAGCTGAGCTTCTGATATTGTTGTACTTGCATAATATGCGCATCAAGCGTCTTGTTCATAGTCAGCTACATGAGCACTCACTTGGCCTGCACCCACTACTAGCTGAGCTTCTGATATTGTTGTACTTGCATAATATGCGCATCAAGCGTCTTGTTCATAGTCAGCTACATGAGCACTCACTTGGCCTGCACCCACTACTAGCTGAGCTTCTGATATTGTTGTACTTGCATAATATGCGCATCAAGCGTCTTGTTCATAGTCAGCTACATGAGCACTCACTTGGCCTGCACCCACTGCAGACTGAGCTTCTGTAATGTTCTTCATACATAACATGCACATCGAGCGTCTTGTCAATAGCTAGCTCCATGAGTGCTCGCTTGGCCTGCGCCCACTGCTGGCTGAGCTTCTGATATTGTTCTACTGACATAACAGGCGCATCGAGTGTCTTGTCCATAGCCAGCTCTATGAGCGCTCGCTTGCCCTGCACCCACTACTGGCTGAGCTTCTGATATTGTTCTACTTACATAACACGCGCATCGAGTGTCTTATCCATAGCCAGCTCCATGAGCGCTCGCTTGCCCTGCACCCACTACTGGCTGAGCTTCTGATAATTATTGTTCTACTTACATAACACGCGCATCGAGTGTCTTGTCCATAGTCAGCTCTATGAGCGCTCGCTTGCCCTGCACCCACTACTGGCTGAGCTTCTGATATTGTTCTACTTACATAACATGCGCATCGAGTGTCTTGTCCATAGCCAGCTCTATGAGCGCTCGCTTGCCCTGCACCCACTACTGGCTGAGCTTCTGATATTGTTCTACTTACATAACATGCGCATCGAGTGTCTTGTCCATAGCCAGCTCTATGAGCGCTCGCTTGCCCTGCACCCACTACTGGCTGAGCTTCTGATATTGTTCTACTGACATAACACGCGCATCGAGTGTCTTATCCATAGCCAGCTCCATGAGCGCTCGCTTGCCCTGCACCCACTACTGGCTGAGCTTCTGATATTGTTCTACTTACATAACACGCGCATCGAGTGTCTTATCCATAGCCAGCTCTATGAGCGCTCGCTTGCCCTGCACCCACTACTGGCTGAGCTTCTGATATTGTTCTACTGACATAACACGCGCATCGAGTGTCTTATCCATAGCCAGCTCCATGAGCGCTCGCTTGCCCTGCACCCACTACTGGCTGAGCTTCTGATATTGTTCTACTGACATAACACGCGCATCGAGTGTCTTATCCATAGCCAGCTCTATGAGCGCTCGCTTGCCCTGCACCCACTACTGGCTGAGCTTCTGATATTGTTCTACTGACATAACACGCGCATCGAGTGTCTTATCCATAGCCAGCTCCATGAGCGCTCGCTTGCCCTGCACCCACTACTGGCTGAGCTTCTGATATTGTTCTACTTACATAACACGCGCATCGAGTGTCTTGTCCATAGTCAGCTCTATGAGCGCTCGCTTGCCCTGCACCCACTACTGGCTGAGCTTCTGATATTGTTCTACTTACATAACATGCGCATCGAGTGTCTTGTCCATAGCCAGCTCTATGAGCGCTCGCTTGCCCTGCACCCACTACTGGCTGAGCTTCTGATATTGTTCTACTTACATAACATGCGCATCGAGTGTCTTGTCCATAGCCAGCTCTATGAGCGCTCGCTTGCCCTGCACCCACTACTGGCTGAGCTTCTGATATTGTTCTACTTACATAACATGCGCATCGAGTGTCTTGTCCATAGCCAGCTCTATGAGCACTCGCTTGCCCTGCACCCACTACTGGCTGAGCTTCTGATATTGTTCTACTTACATAACATGCGCATCGAGCGTCTTGTCCATAGCCAGCTCTATGAGCGCTCGCTTGGCCTGTGCTCACTGCTGGGTAAGCTTCTGTAATGTTCTACTTACATAACGTGCGCATCGAGCGTCTTGTCCATAGCTAGCTCCATTAGCGCTCGCTTGGACTGCTCCTTTTGCTGGCTGAGTTTCTGATATTGTTGTACTTACATAACATGCGCATCGAGCGTCTTTTCCATAGCCAGCTCCAGGAGCGCTCGCTTAACCTGCACTCACTGCTGGCTGAAATTTCGTAATGTTCTACTTACATAACATGCGTACCGAGCGTCTTTTCAATAGACAGCTCCATGAGCGCTGGCTTGGACTGCGTCCCCTACTGGCTGAGCTTCTGACATTGTTCTACTTTCATGACATGTACATCGAGCGTCTTGTCCATAGCCAGCTCCATGAACGCTCACTTGGCTTGAACCCACTACTGGCTGAGCTTCTCATATTCTGTTGTACTTACATAAAAAGCACTCGTTAGACCACCATCTAGTAAGCGATGATGTGTTTGACGATGGAACATACTTGCATAGGAAGCTAATGCCCCACTAAGCCAGTAACCCCTTTCAATCTAAACGCTCCTCTCACCTAAACTGAAATTCATATGCGGCATGCACCGCTCATATTGTTGGCCGTAGACTGTCACGACCGGCGATTCGTATGGGAATTAATGTGTTAAGGCTTTTTACCCTTTTTTGGTAGTCCGTGTTTTTCAAAGGATCTGGTTTAAATTCGAGCAGATGTTTGAAAATCAGTTTCATGATGTTGTTTAGTTCCGAGTTCAATTTGTTGATGTGAGTTTGTTATGTGGGGTAATTTTTGTCGTGATTTCTAGAGTGTTGTCAGTTTCGTGTGATTTTTCTGTTTTTCTGCGTGTTTTGTCGTATGCACTGTATCATGTGTGTGTATTTTGTGTCTCGTGCTTTTAAAATCTTGTTCTACGTTTTTGTTTGGTTTTTATTGCTAATTCTTGATAGTGGAGTGTTCTACAAGTTACTTTGTGTTCTTTACGTTTTAGCATCCCGTGTCTGTAAATTTAAAATGTAACTATTCGATAACAGTTTGTTGATATGAACAAATTATCTTGACAAAGACTGTATAAACAGGCGATTAAGAAATAATTTGCGATAAATATATATTATTTTGTCGAATAGATTGCAATTTAGAGTTAATTGATTCACGAAACACGATTTATTCATTTTAATTGTTGCAAACCCACCGGGGGCCTTGACGTCGCACAAAATCATTATAATTGCATCCACATCATCACATCATCAGCCTATTAATGTTCCCACTGCTGGGACACAGGCCTCCTCTCTATGAGAGGGGATGGGCCGTAATCCACCACGCGGGCCCAGTGCGGGTTGGTGGATGTCAAATGTCTTCGAAATTTTGGTTCTACGACATGCCGGTTTCCTCACGATGTTTTCCTTCACCGTTTTTGAGAGCAGTGGTGATGAAATAATTTACACAAAGTAAAGCGCCTGCCTGGGTTCGAACCCACGACCTACAACTTGTAAGTCGCGGCCGATACCACTGGGCCACCACTGCTCTCTATATTAATACAATTGCATCCATTAATTGAATATTTACTTCATACCTACAACCGGAAACATAAATATCCCATCACGATCACCGATGCTGCCAAACGCGGTGTTAACCGCGGCATCACCCTGAATACTTCGTTGTTGCGGTCAGGTTGGCCGTCGTTCAACAGCCAACATTTTAGTGGTACATGTGGATACTGGGTGTATTGGTATTGGTATCTATTTTTGTACTGAAACATTATCTATGTTCTAGGTCATATTCTCCACTCGAATAAATAAAATTGTTGTTTATGCGACTTGTCAGTGCGACTGAATCGATTAGAATGAAAGAAGTTACACAGGCCTACGTAGACAATACAAAAAGCCTGTTATTCCCACAATACGCTTAAATGGCATTTCACCAACCTCTGATTGGTATGCAAGCTACTTCTGCAATTTACTGGCATGTATATCATATGTTTTTATATGTAGCTTCCACATTTTTAACCGACTTTCCAAAAAAGAGGAGGTTCTATGTTCGACTTTGTTTGTTTTTTTTTGTTTATGTGCAATTGTGGACCGATTTTGAAAATTCTTTTTTTGAAAAAGTATGTTCCGAAATTGGTCCCATTTTAATTTGGTGAAAATCTGATGAAAAACTTCTAAAATATGCAACCGAACTCTTAAATAAATAACGGCAAATCTCTCGGGGTCGCATGCCTGTTTATTGTTTATACCATTTCATAACATAACATCACGCCAGTATGCTCTTATGGGTTACGCAGATCTCTCATTTCACCGGTTATGTTCAAGTTTCATGATATTCGGGTAATATTTTCGGGCGTTATAGGGACCTTACTAAACAACTTCTCTATTAAGTAGGTACAACTAAAAAGTAAAAAATAAAAAACTTTTTTGCAAAAAAATACTACCGACTTCCAAATAAAAAACTACAAAGAGAAAAATAGCTTTATTTTATGAAGGTGGTGTCCATAACGCAAAAAATTGGTACGTACGAAAGACACCGATTTCCAAAAATAAAGTTATTCTTCACTTTGTAGCAATATTATATTAAGTCGGTAGTATTTTTTTGCGAAAAAGTTTTTTTAGTTTATCATCATTATCAGCCTTTTAAATTTCCTACTGCTGGGACACAGGCCTCCTCTCTGTGTGAGGGTATTAATTTTATTTTTATTATACTTATTTAAATGCCTGCGTACTGGATCACGTAGGTTTTGAAGGCCTCCCAAAAAAAACCGCTGGATGCGAGACTCACAGGGCTGAATGATATTATTATGATTGATACTGGGCAACTTTCTGCTGAAATAATGCTAATGATGAATAGAAAGCCCCACACTTCGATTAAGTAAAATCTTAAGAAGGATAGCTACAAGCCCCACACTTCGATTAAGTAAAATCTTAAGAAGGATAGCTACAAGCACCGACTCTACATACGACGCAATGTTACGTATGACGGCTGGTTGCCATACATTGTAAAGGTAGCTAACGAAATATTTTTATTTTATAAGTATCACGTATTTCTCATAATTTTTGAGCAATGAGCAATAGTAGCTGAGAGCAATAGTAGTTCTTGAAGATTACATTTAATGTAATCTTACTAGCAATCAAACTAGTCAGCAATCGTATGACACCTATAATAGCCAAATAAATTACAATTATTCAAAGTTTTACTCTTAAGGTATTTTACTCTTAGCAAATCAGCCCCCATTGTACCATGCATCATAATTTCGGTGTACCCATGTTTAACAACCACAAATCTCCAACCAATAAACAACATTTCCAAGAAAGCCGTACGTACATCCAATTCAGTTAAAATTACACGCCACTTATACGGCCGATACATAGTGCAAACCTATATACATGCAAATGGCGGGCAGCTGCGTTCTACCGCATCTGAGCCGGTATTATGGCCTTTCCTAATACGAACGTGTTATACGGGGATGTGGAGAAGGATTGAAATGTATTTGGTTTAAAAAGCTGCCTGTGAAGGGGGTTTTATTGTTTTGTCTACGGCTTCGTGCTGCGTGGAGGTTGAAAATTTCCCAACGGAAAAGTAGCTATCTATCTGCCTAGCCTTTTCCCAACTATATTGGAGTCGGCTTCCAGTCTTACCGGATTCAGCTGAGTACCAGTGTTTTACATGGAGCGACTGCCTATCTGACCTACACAACCCAGTTACTGAGTAACACGGTACCCCTTGGCAAGACTGGTGTCAGATCTCAAGCTTCTGACTACTCGTAACGACTGTCAAAGATCTTCAAATGACAGCTGGGACCAACGGCTTAACGTGCTTTCCGAGGCACGGAGAAAACTCGGAATGAGGAAATGGTCACCCACCCACGGACCGACCTCGTCAAGCGTTGCTTAACCTTGTTGATCGATAAGTGTGGTTGTTATTATTTAGCCACGAGCTCCTCCCAACGGAAAAATAGCTATTATTTAAAAAATTACGATGTCTTCATTCAGGTCATGGTCTACCGATTTACCAAGTTTAATTTAAATCTATTGAGTTAAAGCTGTTGAGGTACGATTCTAATAAACTTTCAAATAATATCTAATGTAGGATATTGACAGCAAAACAGCAATGCAGGCAAAATGAGGCTAACTAAAACTATTGTATTCAAATACGTAAAGCTACAAAGAATTCATGAGGAAACCACCATGTTGTAGAACCAAACAATTAAACAATAGGGTAGTTGACAAAAGATATCTATTTAGGCCGTTAGTTAGGTCATCTAAAAATATTGGACTCTATCTTTTGTCGCGTAAACAAAAAATTACGACCATACAGTGCGTTGAAATATCATGTGACGTCACGGTATGCTACACTTTTTTGTTTTTTAAATCAAATGTTGCCCCACACTAGGAATTTCTTCCTGTATCGTGAGTGCGTTTACAAACATATACTCTCACATACACAACACCCAGAGCCGGAACAACTATCTGTAGATCGTATAAATATTTTTTTCCGTGCGGGAATCGAAACCGCGACACGCAGCGCGGCAGTCAATCACTCAACCACTGCGCCAACCGTGCGCCCGAATCAAAGTTCAGGAGTGACGTAACTTTATACTGACAAAGTTAAGTCACTCCTGAACTTTGATGCGCTTTATCTTTGTAAGTTTTTACTTATTTGATAAAGCAAAAAATATGGGTCCAATATCACTCCGCCCCACAGCCTCCCACTGCCCATATGCAGTCATCCACGGGTTTATTGCAGTTCGAATATGATAGGTTTAATAATATGCTTGTCTATTTCGATCTGTTGTCATTATACATTGTAAATAATTATAAAAGTTAAGTTAATTTACAAAAATACAGTAGAATTAGAATCTCCTCCTTTTTAAAAGTCCATTAAAAATATTATGTACCCGTGAAAAACAAGGATGAAAATTATAATCATTTGCATAAAGAATAAGAGACATTAATTAGATCTGCTAGACAATCGCCTTGCGGAACAAAGAGAATATTATGCAGGGAGGAGTGTCGAACCGCCGCTAGTTTGAAAAAGCACTTCCATTGATAAAAGAATGTTTTATGAGGGAGGAAAGCTTGTGATGTATGCTTTCAGTTTTTATAATAGGAAGAAAAATACATGCAAGATTTAGATCTCATGGTAAGTTATTTTTTTTTGTAAATAAACATACTATGACCATTTTTAGGGTTCCGTACCCAAAGGGTAAAAACGGGACCCTATTACTAAGACTTAACGATCCGTCTGCCTGTCTGTCTGTCCGTCTGTCACCAGGCTGAGCTGAGACAGTTGAAATTTTCACAGATGATGTATTTCTATTGCCGCTATAACAACAAATACTAAAAACAGAATAAAATTAATATTTAAGGGGGACTCCCATACAACAAACGTGATTTTTTTGCCATTTCTTGCGATAATGGTGCGGAACCCTTCGTGCGCGAGTCCGACTCGCACTTGGCCAGTTTTTATAAACCGATATTGTTGTTGCCTGTTGCTTTTCAAGTACAACTCAATCGAGGAACAAAAACTTCGGTAAAAAGTTAATTCATTTTAATGGCCATTAGCATAAAAAAAACTGAACCTGATCAATTAACTGAAAAACAGTTTCAAAATTAATAAATAACCTGAATTTGGAAATTACAATAATGTTAATAATCTTCTTCTTCCTGCCCTTATCCCGTGTTACATGGGGTCAGCGCAACACGTTTTCTTCTTCCATACCATCCTGTCACACGTCATAAAGTCCATCCATCTTTTCTTTGGTCTTTCCCTCCCTCTCCATCCATCCACATTTATAATCATAACTCTTTTAGTAACATGCGTTTCATCCCTTCTCACCACATGATCATACCGGGACAAACCGTTCCCTTTAAATTTTTCTGTCACTAGCACCACTTACAAACTTCCTCTAATATATTCATTTCTCACTTTATCCAATCTGGTCACTCCGCAAATCCATTGCAATATTCTCATCTATGCTACATACAATCTCTTTTCAGCCATCTTTTTCACATTCTGATCTATACAGTACGACAGGTCTAATCACGGACAAATCTTAGTAGATTTTGCCCTTAACTTGAATCGGTGGGACTCAAGATCGCAAAATAATGTTAATGATCATGTAGGTAATACAATAAAGTTAGTTCAGTTTCTCTTTAAGCTTCAATCTTGGCCATGCCTATATATTTTTCTCTCCTTCTCTCGAATCAGTCCTTCAATACTCTTTCTTACCGCCTATATATCGTAGATTTTCTTCTTATGGCCACTGATGGCGATATATAAACCTCACATAGCTAAAACCAAACACATACTATCACCAGTCTAAAAATAGAACCAGCAAAAGGCAAAACTTAGCATCACTTAGCAAGTCCAATAAAATAGAAGCGTATGTACCAATTCGTAGTAATTCGGTAACAGAATTGGGGTTGCTATCGGACGGCACTGCCATGCGGGCCAACCGATATTCCCAATGATATGGCCTGCGCCCGGTGCGCGTTTGAATGGGAGAGTTTACTTGTATGGGGTACTGTTTTTCTGCATTATGATCACTTCTCTGACAATGTACAATTTCAAGCTATGGTATACATTAGCTGTAGCCAAAAATAACTGGCAGTCATGGGGAGTCCTTAGCTAAGGTTGACTGACAAACATTAATAAACCATTGAGCAACGATCAACTGAAACGTTAAAGTTGGGTCGTAAAATGTACTGTATTGATTCATTTCCTGTTGAACGTGACTAGTGGACTAGTACGAAATTGATGTATAGTTATTGGATAACAGCGTTTAAATGTGGACTATATAAATTATTCCAAACACCAAGCAAGTCCATCATTATAAAACATATTTCGAACGTTCATAGTACATAAGTTCCTAATTACGTACCTTAAAATTCGCCATTTGATCGTTTTTATTTAGCAAAAACTAAAGTGTTCTGCTCAAGTTTTACCTCTACGTGCAGGTTCTCGTCATGCATCATTTTTATAATCGCAGAGATATTTCACTTTCAAATATGGCAAATATTTTTTTGTCCTTTAAAATGGTCATTCTCATTCGACCATCGTCCATTAAATTGAATTATAGTGACTGTAAACCTTGCACTCACTCATATAAGTCATGTGAACGAAGTAGAATTTGCGATTTAGTAGGTACCTACCACTCGCCTCCCAGCTCAGTCTTTCAAACGCAGCACCCCGCTGTAACAACATGTTATCTAGGCGAAGCGGTCAAGCGTTCACAGCGGAATGAATTTCCACCAGCAGGTTGAGCTTAGCTGGAGCTTCGCTGAATTTTTGCTATGAAACAAGCGGAATTTATGAACGTGTTCGTAAATTGTAGATTAGTTTTTGTAGAATATTAGTTGTTGATATTACACGTTGTGTGGAAGATCTTTGTAAAGCGGCAAAGATAATATGATATTTTCTTCTTATGTAAATACAAGCTTCTGCCAGCGGCTTCGCCCGCATGAATGTCGAAAATTACCCCAAGAGAGCATATTCCCGTGTAAAAAGTATCTTATGTGCTATTCCAAACTATAATCTATCGCTGTGCCAAATTACATCCAGGTCCGTTTAGTAGTTTTTTCGTGCAAGAGAAACAAACATACAAACTCAGTTCATCATCATCATATCAGCTGAAAGACGTCCACTGCTGAACATAGGCCTCATAGGCGACTGATCGGTCCTGTGCGTTTCGCATCCACCGGACGCCCGCAGTCTTGACCAGGTCGTCGCTCCACCTAGAGAGAGGTCTTCCAACGCTGCGTCTGCCGGTACGCGGTCGCCAATCTAAAACTTTTCGGCCCCGACAGCCATCCGTCCTGCGAGCAATGTGCCCTGCCCACTGCCACTTATATTTGTCAATTCTTCGGGCTATGTCGGTAACCTTGGTTCTCATGCGGATATCTTCATTTATGATTCGATCACGCAAGGAAACTCCGCAAGACGCAAGCAAGAGTTTTTTTGTTTGTTTGAACGCGCTAATCTCAGAAACTACTGATTGGAATTTAAAAAATAGTTTTGTGTTGGATAGTCCATTTATCGAGGAAGGTTATAGGCTATATAACATCACGCTACGACCAATTGGAGCGAAACATAAATGATAAATTTTGCAAAAACGGGCAAAATTATTCCTTTTTGAGAGCTTCCGTTGCGTGCACTGCGTATACGCAACAATCATGTAGGTAAGGTAGGGTAGGTAGATCAATATGTAGGGTAGGATAGGTAAGGGTAGGTGGGTAGATAGGTAGCCAGTAGACGGGAGCGAAGCCGCGGGGGACAGCTAGTTAATTATAATTTATTCACCCACGGTTTCTCAAAACTCGATTAGTCGTCGATTATCTGCTATGATTGGTTGTTCATTCCACCAATCACATCAGCAATTCAATTTTTTGGTGGTCAAAATACTAGCAAATTTCAAGCTATTTCGTATTATTTTTTTTCTGATCGTTTTGCTCTTGACGAGACAAATTCAACAATGGAGTGAGCTTACCCAGAAGAAGCCTGTTCACTATAACTTTGAAGAGATTCGGGTTGAATGCGTTCGGAAACACAGACGCATTTACCATAGTACAAGCTACGTCCACGATAATCAACGCCAAATCAACCAAGGCTTGAGATCCTAATTATAATTTCACCTCCTCCTTGTCCCATAAACCCGATCTACCTTATGTATGTAGATTACAATGGATCCTTAGACGTTGGCAATATGACGTCATCATCTATGCATTGCTGTAATCACGATGCAAGTACAGGCTATCCCGGTGTGTGGCTTAACATGGTAACAAGTGTTACGTTATATTCAGGACTAACTGTTGCCCGTGACTTCGTCTTCGTAGCATTACTACTTTGAATAGCCTATTTTTTATATCGCGTCATAATGTTAAAGATGTGTGGGCTGCCTCACTTGAGAGATTATTAGTTCACTGTAAAATCAAAATCATTTTTTTTAATTTTACATAGGCCTACATGGGCACTTATACGTCGACAAAAGGTGCACGGTTCGGGTTAGTCGTTTCCTATGGAGAAGAACTGGCAAGAAACTTCACGATTACTCTTTTAAAAAAATTGTTTGGTTTTACAATATTTCCATGTTAAATCATTAGTACTTAGATAGGGACAACGTAGGCCCGACAATAAGTCGTAAGAAATAAAAATAAAAAAAGTAAAACGAGATAAAAAGTTATCAAATGTTAACAAGCATCTAGAAATCTAGAGGGCATACATCATCATCATCATCATCAGCCTATTAATGTTCCCACTGCT
Organism: Orthosia incerta; assembly: GCA_948252205.1. Classification (NCBI taxonomy): domain Eukaryota; kingdom Metazoa; phylum Arthropoda; class Insecta; order Lepidoptera; family Noctuidae; genus Orthosia; species Orthosia incerta. The sequence goes on along the minus strand of OX411764.1, from coordinate 17,101,923 downwards.
GGGACACAGGCCTCCTCTCTGTGAGAGGGAATGGGCCGTAATCCACCACGCGGGCCCAGTGCGGATTGGTGGATGTCACATGTCTTTGAATTTTTGGTTCTAGGACATGCCGGTTTCCTCACGATGTTTTCCTTCACCGTTTTGAGAGCAGTGGTGATGAAATAATTTACACAAAGTAAAGCGCCTGCCTGGGCTCGAACCCACGACCTACAACTTGTAAGTCGCGGCTGATACCACTGGGCCACTACTGCTCTTCATACAATGTTCACATATTCACAAAACAATCGGTAAAAGAATCTATAAAAAGGAAAAAAAAACTAATTTAAAAAAAATTGTATAACAACACTAAATTTAACATTTGGCACAAATGTTGTTATCAGTGCTGTATACAAACTTCTACCCCCCTGTCCAACCCTATAGGATGATTTCCGGGATAAAAACTACCCTATGTCCGTACCAAGGTATTAAACTATCTCCATACCAAATTTCATCGAAATCGGTTCAGCGGTTTAATCGTGAAAAGGTAACAAACAGAGAGACAAACAGAGTTACTTTCGCATTTATAATAATAGCAACAAAAAAAAACTAGTATTTTAATATAGTCTCCAAAATGATATTGCGACTTAAATACTCGCAGTATTATCTCGAAGTCAATAAACGTCAAAAACTTTACAAATGTAGTGAAAATAGTGGTCTTATTGACACTTTTCGACTGAAATGTGAATGCTAAAGTTCCCTAACAATACAAGAATTGGTAACCAGCACCTTAGGCTGCCGGTTACCAATGAAAGCGTTTACACAATTAGTTGTGTCAACGCTTTCATTGGTGAAGATAATCTTTTTGAAAGAATCCAATAATGATTGGCAATACCTCATTATTTAAATTATTTAAAGAGTTCACTAACGAATTCACTTACGCAATTAGGCTGAAAATGTGTTTGTAAAACGCTATCTTTGATATTAAGAGGAAACGGGGGCAGAGAGCGCCGACTGAATTTCCTTAGTAAAAAGTCATAATTCGAGGTTTGGCTCTTGTCTCTTTCCTTCTCCAATATTGGACCAATTTAAAAGATATTCTGTAAACTTAAAATAAAAGATATATACTATGTCCTTATGTTTTCCTTATTGATGATACATTCAAAAAATGCTCAAAATTGCGATGTCAACAGAGGCTTAGTGTACAGATTTGACAAATATAAATGAAAAAAGGAAAACATAGGGACATAGTATATATCTTACTTTACCAGTTTATGGAATATCTTTTAAATTGGTCCGATATTGGAGGAGGAAAGAGACGAGAGCCAAACTTCGAATTATGACTTTTTACTAAGGAAATTTAATCGGCGCTCTCTGCCCATATTTTCTCTTAATGATATTCCAAAAAATCTCACTGATGAAAAGATACACTAGCGTTGAGCTTACTGCTATTGTATCAATTTTTCTATCATTATCATTGAAAGTCTAGTTGAGGTTTTTTAGAGCACCTAAAAAGCACAGATGGAGACCGGGTTACATCAATTGATGATATTTGCAAGGACTCATATTTGGCCAAGATTATGATTTAAGTAAATAAAGTAAAAGTATCGGTAAAGATAACGCTGCCATAAAAATTTGCTTGATCATGAATGAATCATGAAACGTTTACTTTTTTTTATTTATTTAACGGTAGGCTCGCGTTTGACCACTATCTCGACTGATGGTAAGCGTTGATGTGGCTACGGTGAAGCACGCTTGCCTAGAAGTAACCTATTCACTCTTGACTTAAGCTTTACTCTACCTTGGAAAAAATATTCCGCATATTTAGTTGTACTTAATGCATATAAACGCAATGCTAAAGACTAACTTGGATCTTGAATAACATAAAGAAAGAAAGTAAGAAAAAAAGTTTTTAATTGTCACAAAACGACATACAATATAAATACATGCTATTGCTAAACCCTTAACAGTACTATTAGTTACTACTAATACTACTGTACTAAAGTAAGTTTATAAAAACGAAAAATAAAACAATAATAACATATACTACCTAAATTTTGCATAAAACCAGAAAAAGAATAGGGTGAAAAAGTTACCATGCAGATGCATGTCGTGATAGTGGCAAAAAGGCTTCCACTCAGCATAATGCTGTGCCTTGGGGGAACCACAGCACGGCGCTGATTTTCAGTGGTCGCCTAGGACGTGACGTACGTAAATCAAATTTGACATTAAATCGGAATAACAGCCAAACAAAATAATAACGTAACTTGACCTTTAAGTAGTCGAATACAACTGTCACTTTCCCTAAAATTTAAAGTCCCTGAACCTTTCTACATTCGATAGCCCACGCAAGTTTCCACCCACTGCATTCAAATGCCTACAACGTACAACATTCTGGTGCCAAAACATGGCCATAACATTCGTAAATGTATTATTAATACATTTAATTATATTATATATGATATTAATCAAAAATTTAGGTGTACACTAAAAAATTAAAAGTAAAATCTTTTTAATACAAGTTTTTAATCATCAAAAAAGTACAATATGTAATATATCAATGCATATCCAATAAGCCCATACACGGTTGTGATATCTTGTCTAGTTGAGGAGTTACTATGGCTCAATCATGGGTGCAGCTTCATAGTTTCAACCTTTACAAAGTTACATAAGTACGCAAAGTTCCAGTTTAATTGGATGCCAGGATATGCTTTAAAAACTGATTATTAACCAAAGTAAGGCTTTGTGTAAATTATTTCATCACCACTGCTCTCAAAACGGTGAAGGAAAACATCGTGAGGAAACTGGGATGTCCTAGAACCAAAAATTCGAAGACTTGTGACATTCACCAACCCGCACTGGGCCTGCTTGGTGGATTACGGCCCATTCCCTCTCACAGAGAGGAGGCCTGTGTCCCAGCAGTGGGAACATTAATAGGCTGATGATGAATCAAAGTAAGGTAATTACCTTATAAACCAATATTCTAGTAAATAAAGAGAAAATTAATTAATTCATAATATTGCTATTATATGGCTTTCCATAACTACTTGGTTCTTGTATGATAGAACTGCACTGATACGCTGCAAAACTCCCCTCCTGTTGCTGAGACCTCCGTATTTATTCTCAGAGTTATCAGGTAGGACACCAATCTCACTTTGTTTTAAAATATTTTTTTAAAGTTTGTCGTGTAAAATAATTAGGTAATTTGGCGCTTTAAGTGGTCGATTTTTTTTATATTATTTGTTTATGTACTTAAGATTCACTTTCTTGTTTTAATGGAACGGTGTTTTAGTATAACAAACATCTTTACTCAATAATGATTTATTGGTCACTTGTTACATTTTACAACAATCAATACAATATATTACGTAACAACCCTAAGTGGAGGGATGAAAGGGACTGCGTGGCTATCGCGCTTCAGACCTCTCCTAACTGGCTGGTTCCTGAAGACTGCTAGGATATCGAAGCAGGAACTACCCATACCAAGGATCAGAGCTAGCTGCGTGGCTACCGAGCTCAGAACCGCTAGCTAGTGAATGACAAAAACGAAGAATAAAAGAAGAAAATGACTGAGTGATGTATAAAATCGACCACGCAATTTTCCACCCACTGCATTCAAACGCTGACATCCTATCCTATCCTATCCTACTGCCTACTAATATTATAAATGCAAAATTTTGGATGGATGTTTGTTTCTCTATAACGCCAGAACGGCTTAACGGATCTGGATAAAAGTAGTATGGAATAATGTTCTCTTGAGATAATAAAACACTTTTCACACGGGTAAAGCCACTGGCAGAAGCTAGTATTACATACACCAAAACATGGCCAAACATGGCCATACCATTCATGAATGTAGTAGTGAGGTGACAATCGGGCGGGACACAAAGCTGCGCGACTAATTGGAAACTGTGCAACACCAAACGGATGGTCAACATGGTTGATACGCATTGGGGGACAGAAATACTTGACCCAGTGTTTAGTTTTAGTTAGTTTTAGTTTAGACGGGCTGTCTCCGCAACTCCACGACCAAGCGCGTATTTTGCGTACGGGTGAGATACAGTCGCATCATTCGATCCACCCCAGCTCCTCGAGAAAGGCCAGCAGCGCCCTGGTGCTGCCGACTACCTCCTGCAGGGTACCTGGGTTTCCGAAGTGTTTGGCCCTGTAACCAGCGATTACAGGGCAGCTTAGGAGCAGGTGTGCTGCTGTCTCCTCCTCCACCATGCAAGCTCTGCAGAGTGGGCTGTCCGTGATACCTATGACAAAGAGGTGCTTATTAAAGGTCCCATGTCCAGTTGTTACGGCAGTGATCGCACGCAATTGTGGCTTTGTCAGTCGTGGGATCTTTTTCGTGAAACGGCCGTCGACGGGTAGTGCCTCCTTGGCCTGCCTACATTCGCTATGGTCAGTCCATAGCTTGCTGTGTTGATCCCTGCTGCGTTTCCTTACCAGACCGCGTAGATACCCGAAGGGCAAGGGCACTATGGGCTCCGGGCCTACCGGTTCCATATATGAGCCCCTTCGGGCGAGCTCATCCGCAGCGTCGTTCCCCCGGGAGTCGCTGTGTCCTTTGATCCATTGAATGGTTACTTTATTGTTCATACCGACCTGGTTCAGGCGCTGATGACACTCGTAAATCAGCCCCGAGTTGACCGTGTGGCTGTTTAGTGCTTGCAGGACGGCCATGCTGTCCGAAAGTATGCGTATAGGGAATTCTTTTACCTCCCTAGCCAGGACCGCAGAGGCCGCCATGGAAATGCCCAAGCATTCAGCCTGGAAAACCGTGTTGTGGATCCCCAGTGGTTTGGCTAAACGGATATTTAGGTCTTCCGAGAAGACTCCCGCACCCGTGCCTGTACCTGTCTTGGATCCGTCTGTGAAGATCCGCAGCTCATCGGGGCGGAGCCCCTCGCAGCGGCTATCCTCGTGTAACTGGATTTTGTATTTTTTATCAAAAATGACTTTCTTGGGTATGCGGTCATTAATGGCTCCAGTCATTGGAATTTCGTGGTGGAGACCCTCGAGCAGAGCGGTGTGTTGAGTCCCTCTCTTACCCCAGAGATCCAGTGTCTTTAAACGTACGGCTGCCATCGTCGCTTCCTGCTGTATAAACAGATGCAGAGGGGGAAGTCCCAGCATAGCCTCGAGGGCTGCGGTCGGCGTAGTCCTCATGCAGCCCGTAGTCGCCATGCAGGCCAGTCTCTGCATACGCTGTAGCTTGTTCATGGCTGTGGTTAGTTTAGTGTGGGGCCACCAAACCACGGCCCCATAGGTGATCATGGGCCGGATCACCGCACTGTAAAGCCAGAGTATAATCTTAGGGGATAGGCCCCACTTCTTACCTATCATTTTCCTGCATTGCCAGAAGGTGATGCAGGCCCTGTCTAACTTATTGTCTAAATGCCTGCTCCAGTTCAGCTTGCTGTCAAGGATGACTCCCAGATACTTGACCTCGTTGGAGAGCTGGAGCTCTGTATCGAACAGCTTGGGCAGGCGGAAGGGGCCTAGTGCCCTTTTCTGGGTGAACATGACCATTTCAGTTTTAGTGGGGTTTACTGATAGTTCATACTCCCTGCACCATCGCTCCACTATACGTAGTGCTTGCTTAGTAAGGTTGCAGATTGTACCAGTCACCTTCCCAGGTACGAGGATTGCGAGGTCGTCTGCATAACCTATTGTATAATAATGGTGTTCGTTTAGTCTGGTGATGAGATCGTTTATTACCAGATTCCATAGAAGGGGTGAGAGCACCCCTCCTTTTGGGCAGCCTCTGGCTATCAAGGCCTGTTGCTGCTCTCCTTCTAGACGAACCGCTCGTTTGCTTAGCATATTAGTAATCCAGTCAATCAGTACCTGCTCTACGCCATGTTTGGAGAGGGCCGCACCGATGCTGGAGAAATTTGTCTTGTCGAAGGCCCCTTCGATGTCTATGAATGTGCCCAGGCAGGTACCTTTCTGATGAATAGCTTCCTCTATTTGGCTTACCACCAAGTGAAGAGCGGATTCCGTAGACTTACCCGAGCTGTAAGCGTGTTGGTTACCATGTAAAGGTAATGTAATTAGTGCGCCATCTCGAAGCTCCCTTTCACACAGTCTCTCCATGGTCTTTAGCAAGAACGAGGTCAGGCTGATGGGTCTGTAGGATTTGGCGTTTGTATAATCACTCCTACCTGGTTTAGGGATGAATATTGCTTTCACTTCCCTCCATCCTTTAGGGACGTGTCTAAAGGCCAGGCACGCCCTGAACAGTGGCACCAGTCTTTCAACTACGGGCATACCACCCCATTGTAGTAGCGCAGGGAACACCCCGTCTGGACCGGGTGCCTTGAAAGGATGGAAGCTTTGGATGGCCCATTGGAGTTTTTCCAACGTGATCATCCCCCTTGCATAGTTCCAATCGCCGGTTGTTGGTTGTTGGAGAGTATCCTGCCAGTCTGTTACCTGTACGAAGACGCTCCCTGGGAAGTGTGTTTCTACTAGGACGCGTCTCGTTTCTTCAGGTGACGTGGTGAGTGTGTTATCAGGTTTGCGGAGTGTGGCGGGCCCAGGTGTACTCTGCTGTGCCAGTATTTTCCTTTCCCTGTTTGCTTGTTGGCAAGATTCAATGTTCCCACAGTACTTACGCCATCCTGTGGTACGCCTGAATCTAATGAGTTTTTTGTAGCTGGATTTGGCTGCGTAGTAGGCGTCCCAGTCCTCATCCGCACATGTATTCATGGCTCTATTCAGGGCCTTCCTTACCTTACCGCGCATGCGTTCCAGATCTTTACCCCACCAGGGTTGTTTACCCGGTGTTTTGCGTGGAGTAGTTTCTGGGCAGGCCGTGTGGTAGCTGCATATCATAGATTCGGTGAGTTGGTTTACCTGCGTATCTATCTGCGTCGTGTTCACGTAAGCCAGCTCCTCGCTTAAGGGCGGGCGCTTGGAGGCGAGGGTGCGTGTGTAGACAGCTTTGTCTGTGTTGCGCGGGTTACGCCTAGGTGGTGTAGGTTCAACGCAGACCTGTATGTCGTAGCGGATCCATCTGTGGTCCGAGCAGGAGGCCTCACTGGAGACCTGCCACCCAGTGATGATTTCCGCTGCGCCTTCTGTCGCCAAAGTCAGGTCTATAATCGTCCGACTGCGTCTGGTTACAAACGTCGGTTCCGTGCCTGTGTTTAATAGGGAAAGGTTGGTTGTGCACAAGTATTCTACTAATGCCTTACCCCTTTCATTTTGAGTGTCCATTCCCCACAGTGGGTGATGTGCATTCGCGTCGGTCCCGATGATGACCTCCTCACCTCTGGCCTCACAGTATGTCATGAGGCGGACCAGGTCATGCGGGGGCGGTGTCTCCGCCTCAGGCATATAAACCGAGGCGAAGACGCACGACATCATCGTGGCGCCGCGCTGCATAGTCAGCCTAGCTGCAGAGACATCTCTGCAACAGAAGTCAATTAAAAACTGTGCTTTGATGTTACCTGTTACATATATGCAAGATCTAGGGTGATCATGAGCTGAGGTAACAAGGATCATACCGCCTAAACCGGACAGTCCTCGTATTTGGCCGCCCCTAATCCACGGCTCCTGGATCAGGGCAATGGCCGTGTGTTGAACCTCCAACCACTTGCGTAACTGGGCCGTCGCTGTCTGACTGTGGTGGAGGTTCGCCTGTACAACTTTACAGGCCGACGAAGGGGTCGCCATCGCAGATGGGGCCCTCCTCTTCCTCTTCAAGTTGAAGACCCGCGAAGGCGTCGCCCACCTCGTCATCCTCCATCGTTCCGGAAGCCGGCGACAGTATGCTGTCGTCCAGCTCCCCGCCCGACGGAGGGACGGTGACCGTGATGGCGGTAGTGGTGGTGTGGGCGGCCGGCTCTGCAGCTGTGACTGCGGCCGTGGTCGCTTCCGGGTTGTCCGCTGGGGGATTACTCACCCCTGCCTCATCGACGAGCTGCTTCGCTAGCGGGTCCCATCCCCGGGGAACACACCCGAAACGGCCGTTCGTTCCTTGGAACTTGATGTAGACCGAGCCCAGACCGAATGACAGTCTGCGCTCGGCGCACATCAAGGCCGGGATGTGGTCCTCGGGAACCCCCAGCACCACGAACCAGCCCGTCTTCTGCCTCTCCGAACGCAGGAGCACCCACTTTTTGATGTCGACAAAGGGGTTCTGGTACCATAGGGTTCTACCCACCATGGTGACATCTTTGTAGACCCCTCTGTCGTCTGGGATTGCGATTCCACATCGCACCTGCTTCTGCAGTTCAGCCTGGCTCTTGACGACTAGCTGGGTGCTAACCGAGAGAGTCATACTGGAGACCGTCCTTTTGAGCCAAGCTAAGGTGTACCCATCGCTACACCAAAGCTTGAGCGCCCCATTGCCGAATTTCGGCCTGGCGACGAAGGACGGTATTTGCCGCTCTGAAGTCTCCCTCTCGGGTGACCACGCCTCCTCCATTATCAGCCTTTGGATCTCGTCATGGATCAGGTTTGACACCTCAAGGCCGATAATTCCCGTGCTGGCGCAGGTTACTGCGACGCACAGGTGGGCGCTTGCAACTCGGGCATAGCTCGTCGCTTCAGCCCGCCCGGACTGATCAAGTCGCAGCCGCTTATGCTCTCCTCGAGGCGACATGGTCTCGTTGAGAGCCCGCTTGGCCACGGCTTGACCCTTCCGAGCGCCCTGCTGCGACGTGCCAGCCGTCTGCGCTGGTCCTGCTGCCGCTGGGTGGCTGTCTTCGGTCGCAGTCTGCGACCGCTTCCCCTCCGAGAAGTTCAGACAGCCAGTCTTGGCAGCTTGCCCTAGCTGGGAGACTTTGCCTTTCCCCTTTCTTTTTTGCTGGCGCCTCTCTTTCCGCGTCAGGCCATCCCCCTTGATACCCTGGACCTGAGGGGTCGCTTGAACCAATAGGTTAGGGCAAGGGTCTTGGGTTTGTATTTTACTTTTCTTGCCCTTACCCTTGCCCTTATACATCTGCACTCGCCAGGTTTCAGCCGCCCCCTCGGTTTGCGGTGTCGTATAAGTGGAAGGACTGGGAAGAGGGTGTTTGGAAAGGTTGGAATCGGCAGAGGGATGACTCATTGCCGGCCCCTTACCTTTCGCCAAAGGAGGGTAAGGTTCAGTGCTGGTCCCTTTCAGCCCTGAGCCCTTATGTCGATCATGTAGGGACTTTTTGTTGGTCTTAGCTGCGGTTCTCGCCACAGCCGGACCGGTGCCCGCACTGGAGCCCGCGGTGTTAGCCGCAGGTCCAGGGGCAAGCGGAGTGCTAGGTGCACCCCGCTTAATGGCGCTACCCGTACTGGGGCCCGTGGCGTTAGCCGTGGGTTTCCCAAGGGAATGCGTCGTTGTCCAGACTGCAGTTTTCACCGCAGTCGAATTGGTGCCCGCGCTGGATTCTACGGCGTGAGCCGCAGGTCCAGGGGCAAGCGGAGTGCTAGGAGCACCCCGCTTCGGAGTATCGTCAGCTTTCGCCGACTCCACCCCCGAAGAATTCAAGGCTTTTACAAAATCCATTGAATGTTTTTCTAAAATTCATCTCTCCGGCTCCCACCCTCCATCGAGCCCGCAACTGGGAACGACCCACCACTCAAGGTGGGCGTTAGGACTACCATTGAGATATAGGTGCGCAGGGCTGGCTTACAGTGCGACATCAGGTGCTCGTTTGGGCTGGCTTGAACAGAACAGCCCTCCCTTACACCGTCAGCGTGACCTTCACCACCACTTCAGCCGTCCAAGGACGACATCAGTGGACCCCACGCACCTCGCCTATACTCTCAGAAGGAGAGCTCAGCCGATTGATCGTGGTAAGCTACTCCCACGACCTCCCGTGTCCGAAGAAATCCAGGCCAAAGTGGTGTGTTGTGTGCAACCTGCTCCACTCAACCACCAGGATCCCTTCATCCCTCTTTACGGGTCCCCGCGCACGGCACAAACACGCAGGAGGTCATTACTGTCCATCATTGTTCTTGTTCAATGGTGGACACCCAGGAGCATGACCTCACCACCCCTGTGATACTTCGCCTGGTGATTTCTGTTACGTCTATTTCATAGGGAATTAGACCAAAAACAGGGCGGCAACCACGAGAAGGATAACCACCACACTTGCCTTGAGGATCTACACGACCGTTGCGCTCTCCCTCAAAACCACGCCACCTTGCCGCCTCTGAAGGAGACTGACAAGGTAGGAATGCATCGACAAAGCCAAGCCTTACGAGGCTTGTCGCTGAAACTCAAAGCGCAAGTTTGTCAATACACCCCCGACCCAGTGTTTATTTTATTCTGGTTATTTGAACAAATAAGAAAATAATGGATATGCTATTGATTTCTTACTATTGATTTTTGTTAAGAATTAAAAGTTCTACTTTAGCCAAAAAACTTGACAAACTTTGTCTTTAAAGTATGGGTTTATACGTTCTTTACTCTTAATTCTCAATTTAAAATTAAGCCAAGGTAATTAACTAAAAAAAAACAAAACTATGTCAGATTTTAATCAGCATATTGTTTTCAAGAATATCAGAATTGAAAAACAATATATCACGGGAATTTAACGCGATGATTTCGATAATTTATTATTTCGGCCGTGTTGCAACGACCGTGGTCCCGGGTAGACTGGTGTCTCGGTGTACTGGCTCCGTTGGGGCAGAAAATTCTGCCTCTACCCTCACATTCTACACAAAACACTGACCGTGTCCTTATTCTGCAAGTTTGCCGACTGCACGTAATGTTTATTGAATCACTGGATTCCACGCCGCAATAATTTGTAACCGTCATCCCGATTAAACGTTTTGTGTTTTTTAATTTCAATCGCTTTACGCACAACTCTACAAAAGAAGTGGCGTTCCGTGGAGAGGACTTGTGGACGATGAAATTCGATCCAGTGATTGCACATAGGCCTACATGGGCACTTATAAAACGTCGACAAAAGGTGCACGTTTCGGGTTGGTCGTTTCCTATTGAGAAGAACCGGCATGAAACTCCACGGTTACTATTTTATAAAAATTGGTTTGGTTTAACAATATTTCTACGCTACAGCATTAGTGGATATCGTAGGCCCGACAATAAGTCGTAAGAAACTAAAAAAAAAGATTATATAAACGAGATAAAAAGTTAAAAAATGTTAACAAGCATTTAGAAATCTAGAAGGCCTACAATTAAGGTAATTAAATATTTATTAATGGTCCTATGTATTTAGCTATATATAGAGCTAACTACTTCGTAATTTTTAATTATATACGCACACAACTTTACTTTTTCTTTTTTTCTTTTATAATTATTATTTAAAAATTCAGATATGTGTTCTAGGACAATTTCTGTTGTAGTATTTATTGTATCTGGGTTACTAACTAGTTCTAAATACTTTAAATTAAAATCTGTGAAGAACGTAGGTAATCTGTGGGTAATATTTAAGATAGTATGACTATTTCTTATTATGCTACTGTTTGTTTTTCCTTTTTCTTCGTCGGTACACTCTTGGCAGAGCGGTCGTGGTCATCATGTTGCAGTGAGACTTCGGGTTGCCATAATTTGCTTAACGATGCGACGCCATCCCTCTCTATCGGCTGTTATTCGTGTGCACTCATGCAATGGGCCACCCACTGCAGACTTAATCTGGTCGGTCCATCGCATGGGCGACCTGCCGCGCGCTCTCGTTCCTTCCACTCTACCCTGAACTACAAGCCGCACGATAGAGTCGTTGCCTCGTCAAGACACGTGTCCAAAGAACTGGAGTAGTCGAGCTTGGACTATAGCCGATAGACGCTGCCTGATACCGAGTTCTTGAAGGATGGATATGTTAGTGCGAAACTCAGTCCACGACACTCCAAGCATTTTTCTCCAGCACCACATTTCCAGAGCGTCTATTCTCTTCCTCTCAGTGCCTCTCAGCGTCCAGGTCTCGGCTGCGTATAGAAATATGGGGAACACAAATGCCCGTATGAGCCGAGTTTTCGTGGTTTTGGTGATATTGTGATTTCTCCATATTTTCTTCAGCCTATCCATGGCAGACCTGGCCATAGCCATACGTCGCTTGATCTCGTCCCCACAACCATCGTGGTTTGATATTATAGCTATTAGTGTTTCCTTAAATAAATAAAATATAAAATAAAACTACCATCCTGCTTCCCAAAACCAATAGAAAAAGAATCTCCAAGAAAATGTACGACCAAAATCATAAATCCTATTTTACTGCAAATAACCCATAACGTTCTTGAATTCAATCTTTTATTACCACACAAGCATACGCATACAAATGGGAAACTAATCTCATACAAAAATATTTTAATACCGATCCCCATTTCCATGCACGCCAGTGTAATAGAGGAATAGGATGACCCACTTTTTCGGTGCACAAAAGACTCTTTTATATTGCACTGAATACTAGATTTGGTCGCCTACAAACTACTGAGGGAGTTTTTTGTTAATTCCTTTACTCGGAATATTTTTGCGTCCAAATATTTTTGCAAGGCTTTGTAAAGTTTATCTTATTAAGGGAAGTTTTGGGTTCAACATTTGTTATTAGATTGTGAACTCGTTTCGTGAATATTTTTCAGGTTATTTTCTTTTTAATTAGCTATGTTGACAAATTGTGAATCCCTTAGATATGATTTAAATAAACATAACTGCATGCCAGTATCAAAGTAGACTTTATTAAAGTCCTATGTAAAATAAACAAATTGATACTGAATCTGGCACTTTTCTAAGAAATTCCCAATAACTCCATCGACAGTTTATGAGGAATTCTATCAAGGGTCCACATTTAGCTGTCGCCGCTGCTGTGGGACCTGGGTTGTTGACTGATTGAAGATAACGCTTCAACCCGGGCAGGATGTTTGGAACGTTCTTGAACGATGACGTTGGTGGAGACGGCACCAGTGACGGCGTCGGCGGGGACGCGGGCGAAGGGGATCCTGCGCCGGCCATCTCCGTATAAGTCAGAGCCGCGGCAGGGAGTGCCACACACCTAACCATCTTCCGCAAACATTTTACGCGTCGACTTAGTATTTTTTATTGTAAAGTCTTCACTCTTCAGCTATGCAATAAATCAAGTAATCAGCTTCGTCATTTAATACAGTCCTCATAAACTCCTAAATAAATTGGCAATTGGCACTAACCTACTAGATCAACAAAATCGAAAAATAACTGTTGCCCAATTTTTTTTTATTTCAAGTAATTTGATAAGCGTTTTTATTAACGTTTGAAAGAAAGAAAAATAGAGATAAGATAAATGTTTATCGCCACAGAAACGGACATGCCTATAAATTATGTCACTATTCGAAACGATGATATCGGCGATGGAGGACACTTCTCCATCCATTTTTGTCTTAAAGACCCGCAGGATATAACTATCAGGAAATTGAATGTTCATTAAATGCTCACATCACATCACATCATCACATCATCAGCCTATTAATGTTCCCACTACTGGGACAAAGGCCTCCTCACTGTGAGCCGTAATCCACCACGCGGGCCCAGTGCGGGTTGGTGGATGTCACGTGTCTTCGAATTTTTGGTACTAGGAAATGCCGGTTTCCTCACGATGTTATCCTTCACCGTTTTGAGAGCAGTGGTGATAAAATAATTTACACAAAGTAAAGCACCTGCCTGTGCTCAAACCCACGACCTGTAAGTCGCGGCCGATACCACTGGGTCACCTCTGCTCTCTCTATTGAATGTGCATTATCTTTAACACAATATATACAGGTAGAAAACTACCTCGATTATCTTCATACTTTTAAGATTAATAACCACTTTGCTTTAACATAAATCAACATTTCTGTTAAACTATCGATTTAATTTCTTAGTTCTATAACACTCAAACCTCTAAATCAAAACTGTTTCAGAACGAAAACCAAGTTCGAGTTGAAAATAAATTAGCCGTAAAAACAAAGTGAAATCGAAAGTATCTTGAGTAAGCCAACTACTTCGTTTGGTAAACAGAAGTGTTTTCTGAAAAGTTTTTCTCAGAACTTGGCAAATTTTTCATCGATATTTTAAAGGAGACGGGTAACTGAAAATAATACTTATTGAAACTAAGAATATGGGTTGCAAGAAAAGGGTTATGTTTTGCATATTTTGTATCTATGTAATATTTTGTACAATTAAGACATCGTTAGATGCATCTTGACCGCCCAAGTGTGCTTAAATAGGTGATGTTAAAAATAAAAAACAAAAATGGCGGCTTTTGGGCGCCATATTGTGCGGGTCCATCTTTTTCCTTCGACACCCATCGTGTGGGATATCAAAATAAAGGGTTTTAAGAGGTGGTTACAAAAATATATATCACTCATATGTTTAAAAGTAATTTGAAAAAAAAATGTTAACTAAAAGTTGTAAATAAAAAAGTTTGTCATGATGTTGTATTATATTAAGTAAATACATAGGTGTTAATGTTTGCCTTTCAGAGAGTTATTAAATAAAACATTATTCTATCATTTAACTTTAAAACTCATCAATTTACAACACGTTGTTGTAACTATGTACCTATTCTGTTAATAAAATATGTTATGTTATATGCTCCAACATTGTTTACACAAGTCTACCAATTCCGTATTTTAATTCAAAATATAAACAAGAACGCATACATTTTTCAGACTACCCAATCTCACCACGCAATGTCATCAAAACCAAAATATTTGAACTTACTCCAAAATTCAAACAGACAAATTGAATACTCCCCAAAAAAACCGGGCGGCAGAAAAAATGGCTACATACTTTCCAACGAACACACGAATGAAATATTAATGTTGCCATCAATTCACCGAGTTTCACCTCGGATGAGTTAAAAATTTAAAAACCAATGCTATTTGGCTTGCGGCCAAACGAGAAACGTTGAGGGTTGCAAGAATTTAATGTGATAGTGAATAGTAGGGCAAACTGTGAAGCCGCCATTTTGTTATCTTCGTAATTAGGGGAGTAGAAGCACTGGTGGGTCATTATGTTTGGAATCTAAGAAAGAAATGTGTGCTTTGTGCGATGCTTCTAGATAGTTCATAATTATTATGATGTGGATTCTGGTTTGCAGAATTCTAGTTTTTAACCAAATAAGGTCTTATTAGTTCGACGTGTGTACCTGTGTATTTGTATCTGTTTGTGGCATCATAGCTCCTTAACGAATAAACATATTTTGATTTAGCTTTTTTTTATAAAAGGTAACTTTATCTGGAGTGTTTTTAGCTATGTTTAATGAAAATCGGTTCAGTCATTCAAAAGTTATAGTCGTTTTACTGTTGAATCGGGGTAATCGGATCAGAAGTTTCCGTGATTACAATTTAATACAAAAAAAATACGAACGTAAAATTGTGTCATAATTACGCGTTCAATAGATTGTCGATCGAAGTGCGTCTACTACTAAATAAATTATATAGCATGGAATAAAAATGTGTTGGGATCTTTTTAGGGTTCCGTAGCCAAATGACAAAAAACGGAAGCCTTGTGGATTCGTCATGTTTGTCTGTCCGTCCGTATGTTACAGCCACTTTTTTCCGAAACTATAAGAACTATGCTGTTGAAACATGGTAAATAGATTTATTCTGTGAACCGCATTAAGATTTTCACACAAATATAGAAAAAAACAATTTCTTCAAGTTCTTTAAAAATGATATTGAGGTTTCTAATATTTTTTTTTTCTAAACTGAATAGTTTGCGCGAGAGACACTTCCAAAGTGGTAAAATGTATGTCTCCCCGCTGTAACTTCTAAAATAAGAGAATGATAAAAAAAAACTACTCAAAGAACTCTATACAACTATACCCCACTCAATAGGGTAGGCCAATATCTTTTTTCATAACGCACGCTCCACCAACAAGTACTAATGCTGTAACATGGAAATATTGTAAACACAAACAAATTTTTAAAAGAGTAACCATGGAGTTTCTTGCCGGTTCTTCTCCATAGGAAACGACTAACCCGAACCGTGCACCTTTTGTCGACGTTTTATAAGTGACCATGTAGGCCTATGTAAAATAAAAAAATTGATTTGATTTGATTTGAACCGTTCGGCTTTAAAACCCGTGTGACAGACAACGGACAGACAGACAGACGGGTATGTGAGTGACAGCAATAGGGTTCCGTTTTGACCCTTCGGGTACAGAACCCTAAAAATAACTTAATCCTGTAAAAAACAAGTTCTAAATTACAAACTCCTTAATTTAAGATCATTTGCAAAACCCAAACACATTACCAACCTAAGGATCAAATTAAGGACTTTTCACAACATCCGTCCAACTCTTCCCGTACCATTAGTTCAATGAGCGTTAATGTATGAAAATATAAATATTTATAACATACTCCAAAAATGTCCGGATGAGAGCTGACGTCATGTTACGTCATTGCATTTTAAAATACCCCACTCAGTGTTAACTCATGTATGCGAATATTTCGTTTCGTCTTACAATGTGTAAAATAATCTACTACAAAATAAATGAGAATGTTTGTTGGTCAATTACTCTTAAGAGTCTGAATAGATTTGTAAGAATTTGGCACACAGATAGTGTCTAAGCTGGATCAGGTAACACATAAAATCCTTTACAATGCATGTCCTCGAAAAGAGCGTTTTCCAAGCAACCAAATAGTAAAATGTTGTATGTTGCGTAAGATAATTTCCGACTCGTGTCGATTTATCCACTCATCGGAAATCACCTACTTTCCGCACTTGTAGCATAAATAACTATTTTATGCTGGGAATACGTACCCTTGGGATAATTACCAAATTTTACGCTGGCGAAACCGCTGGCAGAAGCTTGTAAAAATAATTGTGAACGTTTGTGAGTAGAAATGTTTCAATATCACTTAAAAACGGCTTTACAAATTTGGATAAAAGGACATGGGCAAAAATTTTATGGGCTTGTACCCCAGAATGTACAGATATACAATGTATGTTAATTAATAGTTCTGATCTTCTATAAACAAAATTAAAAAGATGCATATTGCTCAGCAAAGTGGACAAAAGTTTTGAAGGTTTAAAGAAGATGATTTCTGCACTACGGGTTAGGTATTTTATATCGATTAATCAAATCAAATGTTTTTATTGACAAATAAATTGTTTACACCAAAATGATTGAAGCCCTGACTTCTGAGCTAGGCAAAAACCTGTGTTAAAGAAGTCAGTCCCGTTGTGGACGCTGGTTTTCAATATTAGTGACAAAATAAATATATTAAAAACATACTCAAACTAAGATTAAAATTAAAAAAAAAAAAAAGAAAATATGAAGTCAATAATGTGTTAATGTGTATATATATTATACGTGCCAGGCGTTAAATATATTATAATTTGGTTGAAACAACTAAGAGAGCAGTTTTTTTTTATAATCTGAAAAATCTAAAGTTTGTAAAAAAAAAATAAAGCACCGGCGGCGACGCAAACGTCGAAGAAGGAATGTGATATTGACATTGTAGTCAATTTGACATTTGTCGGCGGTGTTGCCATTAGTAACGTAAAATAATCCTATCCGTTACTGCACTAATACTCGTATCTATAAATTCAATCTTAAATGGTTAGATAAGAAAACATACAAAGATAATGTTAAGATAATGTTTCTGTTAACTTATTTTTTTCTGTGTTATGTTATTTTTTATTATGTCTTTAATTTGTTATTTCCATGCTGTCTTATCTAATTTAATTTAATTTAAAATTCTATTTGATTGTAATCGTAATAGATTATTGATATTTATGATATTATTATTTAAATTATGATTATTATTGTTATCTACCATTGTATTAATTATTATTGTGTAGTGAGATCCAAATAAATTGCTGTGCTTACCTATAATTTAGATGCATGCAGTGCTATTAGATTTTTTATTGAGAATTATTATGAATGTCCTTATGTGTATTTAGTTGGTTTGCCTAAATAAATAAATAATCAGGTTATGAATAATTAACGAGTATATTTTAGACCGCATATAAAAACAAAACTCTTAGCGGGGTTTTTTTATGCCTTAAGCTAATATTTTCCCTGTTCTTGTCTTTGTTGATATTATATGGCAACATTAAACGGTATTTTAGAACAAACTCAAACGGAACCACTTATAATTAAGATTATTTCTCTACTACTGCTATATGGCATAACTAGCTGAACCCCGGGGCTTCGCTCCCGTCAACTGGCTAATCTGCCTACCCTACCAATCCTGCCTACCCTGCCAATCCTGCCTACCCTGCATACCCAGCCCGCCCTGCCTATCCTGCCTATCCTGCCTACCCTGCTTACACTGCCTACCATGTCTATCCTGCCTACCCTGTCTATCCTGCCTACCCTGTCTATCCTGCCTATCCTGCCTACCCTGCCTACCCTGCCTACCTTGCCTACCCTGCCTACCTTGTCTACCCTGCCTACCCTACCTACTCTGCCTACTAATTCACAAACTCACAAACTTTACCTCTTTATAATATTAGTATAGAAAAGCTTTAATTTTTTTTTTTAATTCAAATTAACTGCAATAAACGTATGTTTGTACTCCGTGGGGCAAATTTTGCCAATCTCCTTTGAAACATAACTATACTTTACAGACTTACCCTCTTACTAATAAACACAGAATAAAGTTGTATCAAGTTTAAACCTATGAAAATGTATGTTTATTCCTTTGATATACCTGGTATAACTTTATTCCGTGTTTATTGATTTAATTTCGCCCAGCACGTTCCATCATCGGACTACCAGACGTACGGCGATGCGTCATCGGTACATGGTGGACATCCCACCCATACGCACAAAACGTTTTGGGGACACTTTTATTATGCGTACAGCTAAGGAGTGGAATTCCCTGCTTTTTCTAGGCAAGCGTGCTTCACCGTCGACCACATCATCGCTTACCATCAGGCGAGATAGTGGTCAAGCGCAAGCCTATTGATAATAATAATAATAAAAAAGCAAATATTAGTAAGAGCGTTAAAATTTAAAACAGACTTAACAAATAAAATTTAAAATATATAATACTTTTTTTATAGGGCCATGTATACTATACAGCCTATACGGTTTCTGTAAAAAACAAGTAAAACCGCGGACACAGCTAGCGTAAGGCCTTTTTTTTGGGGGAAACGTTTTTCCTCAATTAGTGTGTCGTCTCCCGTGTTGTGGAAAAATCCGTTTTATGTGTACGTTGATAGTATATTCATGGGCGAGTTAGAATGCAGACACACTATTTTATGGTGGTATAAATTTTAACGGTTGGTGTTTACATGAGGAAGTGTTTACATCAGAATGGTTCCTCGTTCAAAATTGCTATAGTTAAATTTTGATAGTTCAACTCACTAGCATGAAATTTTAAGCAGTGAAGTATAGATATAGTCGACTTTTTAATAGGTTTTTATAGACAACACTTTTAACCGACTTAAAGGAGGAGGTTCTAGGTTCGACTTTAAGAATGTTTTTTTTTTGTTTGTGATCATCGATATCTGCGTCAATTGCGGACCGATTTTGAAAATTATTTTTTTGTTTGAAAGAACATATTCCGAAATTGGCCCAAATTTAATTTATTGAAGATCTGATGAAGAACTTCGAAGATATACAACAGAACTATTCAATAAATAACGGCAAATCTCTCGGGATTGGTGCAATCGCATGTCTGTTTATTGTTTATATCATTTCATAACATAACATCACGCCAGTAAGCTCGAAATGCGTACGCAGATCTCTCAATTCACCGATTATGTTCAAGTTTCATGTGTTATCCGGGTATTCTATTCTGGCGTTATAGGTACTTACTAAACTACATGCCTATTAGGTAGGTACAAGAAAAAGGGTAAAATAAAAAAACTACCGACTTCCAAATAAAAAACTACAAAGTGAAAAATAACATTGTTTTTGGAAGTCGGTGTCTATATTGCAAAAAATTGGTACCTACGAAAGACACCGGCTTCCAAAAATAAAGTTATTTGTCATAATACAGACAAAAATTCTCAGTGAATTGAACTAACTAAGGTAACTTAACTAAGGTTGAAACCAACTAATGTTGAATCATACTGTATTATGTGTAATTTGTCCTTGGGGTTTCTTGTCGGTTCTTCTCCATAGGAAACGACTAACCCGAACCGTGCACCTTTTGTCGACGTCCGACGTCGAGTGCCCATGTAGTTCTATGTGAAATAAAAAAAAAGTGATTTTGATTTTGAACAGAATAAGTAACACACAACGGGTGGCTTCATCGAATTCCGCGATCTCTTCGAGGTAACCTGGATTTGTTAGTGATTGTCTGGACATGTGATAGTGAACGGGGTAAGAAACTGAAAATTTTATTTAGTCCGCCGATTAAATTATTAAAAAATATTGGGCACGTATTTTTTGCTTTTTCAAATCAATAAAAATTACCAAGATATAGCGCATCAAAGTTCGGGAGTGGGTGCTTGTGACGTAATTTCTATGTAAAAAGTGTACCAAGGCATGACGTCATGCGATATTTAAGGTTACACTAGTCGAAAATTCTTCCATACAAACGTAGTCTAGGGATTATTTCACTGTTTGACGATATACGTTCAAAATAAAAAGTGATATCAATTTGTATCATCATTATCTAGCCCTGTATGGAAGCAAAAAAGTAAAAAAAGAAATTTTTTGGAAGTTATGAGAGTCGAAAGTTCCACATTTCGACACTAATTTTAACGCATTTTTGGGCGCAAATAAATACCCTCAGAAGACGGAAAATTACAAAACGGCCTCCATACAGGTATAGATTAGTAGTTCAACAATGCAAATAATTTTATTTTGAACAGATAGATTAAGTCGTTTTTTCATGATACAAAGACTACCAAAGGTCTGTTTATAAAATTTCGCGCGCTCGGTTCCGTCCTAAATCATTATCCATTTCGCTACAAATTTGCAAAAGTGTGTATTCGTACGCGAACTAGATTCTTGCTGCTTATCACAGCATCTATCTCTTCCGCACGTGTTGTCGGTTGATAAAAAATGCATTTTAACCCCGCGCACAAAATAGTTCGTGCCGTCGACTAGTGTACCCTTAATCGCACTGTATCGTCCTCATTTTTTGTTAGCGTGACAAAAGAAAAAATACGTGTCCAATAATTTTTGGAAATCTATCTGACGGACTAAAAATATTTTTTTAGTCATCATCCCTATAATGAAAGCCCAAATTAATGGAATTCAAAGTCGCTTTCATAATGTCACAATATGGTGAATCCCAAACATTTTGAACATTTCTTTCGTTGTTTTATGAAGTGCAAGGGAAATACGACCTATGGACGTTAACGCAATTACGAGGTCAACGATATATTCCCTGAAGTACGAAAACATTCCTTAAAACATTTACAAATAAATAAAGGACCATCTCGTGTTGCCATCGACAGATTTTGTAAAGGATTTGAAACAGTGCAGCGTCTTGCGAGAGTATTTGAAACTGAACCGGTATCTTGAAAAATGTGTTTTCATTTGTCAATATACTAGCTGGTTAGAAACACGTTCATGAAACACGTAGATCTACAGATTTGTGCTGAAAATAAAAATAGGTAGATATCTGTTACGTTGATCTAGAAAATTGAGAAGATTATTTTAGTGACATCTTCCTCTTGCTCCATCCTTTTTTTTTTTGTTACCGGAAGGAAACCTTGAAAAGGTGCCTGAACTTTTGGGGAAAATATCAGGAAGTGTGGGATTTTTACTAAAACTGGAGTGGCAATGGTAATCATCATCAGCACGTAGAACCTCCGTAGAAACGCCCTTGACCTCTTAAAATACCAACCTGAAACCTCTCCTGGACAACGCCTGTTACACATTGGCACATTCCTGCGGAAAAAGAAGTTAGTAATGATTATCACGAGAGAAACTACATAAACTCAATTTTACCCGACTGCCGAAGGACGGTAATGTGTTATCAGTCTATTTATGTATGTATATTTGTCCTATATGGTGTTCAGGATATCAAACGCGTTGGCCGATTTTGATGATTCTTACGACAATCGATTCGTCTTAATCTTGCGGGTGTCACTGGCTAGATTAAAATAGTAAAATGGCGCCTTTGGGCGCCATATTGTGGGGCCCAATTTTTTTTTTCTTCTCTATTTATCGTGAGCGGTATCAAAATAAAGGGTTTTAAGAGGTGATTTCAAATTTCGATAATGGCACGAAGGGTTCCGTGCCATTGTGGCAAAAACGCCAAAAAAAACACGTTTGTTGTATGGGGGCCTCACTTAAATATTTATTTTATTCTGTTTATAGTATTTGTTGTTATAGCGGCAACAGAAATACATCATCTGTGAAAATTTCAACTGCCATCACGGTTCACGAGATACAGCCTGGTGACAGACGGACAGACAGACAGACAGACAGACGGATCGCGGAGTCTTAATAATAGGGTCCCGTTTTTGCCCTTTAGGTACGGAACCCTAAATATGTTCAAATGTACCTGATTCGATAAAAAATATTTTATCTCTCTAACTCAAATCTCTCAAAACTCTAACTAAAACCAAAAACCCAACTGCTTCAGAAGTGAACTAAAAAGACGTAAACAAGAAGAAAATTACGCTGTGCAGTCTGAGGATACATATTCACAAGCTGGCTGACCAAAACCAGCATGCAGCCAATCTTCACGTATCATAATAATATGCCCATGACCATGTGTTGCGTCGGGGGATGGAGTACTATATTCCATTCTCTGACGTAGCAATATCAAACGTCAACCGACCATGGTTTGGGGCCGAGTGTCACCACGCCAACGCGGTTAAACACAAGGCCTACCAGGCATGGGTCGTCGCTCGAACGCGCAAGGCAAATGACGTGAGTCAGAAGAAGAGAGCCTTCAACACGGCTGCCAAGTCCTGCAAAAAGGTGATGCGAAGAGCACGGTTTGACCACATTAGCAGAATCGGGAACAAACTTGCTTCATATCCAGCGGGTAGCAAAGCATTTTGGTCCCTGGCTAAGTCGGTCGAATCAAATTTCTGTCGCCCCTCACTACCACTACTGCTGAAACCTGACGGGTCACTGGCCCACTCCGCTGAGGAGAAGGCAAACTTGTTTGCCTCCCTTTTTGCGGAATCTTCGCATCTGAATTCTGATGGCGCGCAGCCTCTTCCCTCTCCTGATGGATGTGTGACGAGTATGTCAGACATACGCATCCATCAAAAGGACGTCCGTAGGATTCTGCGTAGCCTCGATGTGAACAAAGCGAGTGGCCCCGACGGGATACCAGCAATTGTACTTAAATTCTGTGCGCCTGAATTGTCTCCGATCTTGACACGCCTGTATCGCCTTTCGATAGAGACTGGAAAAGTGCCGAAGGCTTGGAAGCAAGCCAACGTACAGCCCGTGCCCAAGAAGGGCAGTCGAGCTGACCCGGCCAACTACAGACCCATATCTGTAACGTCCATCCTCTGTAAGAGTATGGAACGTGTACTCAACGGTAATCTCCTGGCATACCTAGAAGCGAACGACATCCTCAGTGACCGCCAATACGGCTTCCGCCGAAATCGTTCCACTGGTGATCTTCTAGCGTATGCCATTCACATCTGGAGTGAGGCCATCGAGAGACACGGGGAAGCGCTAGCCGTCTCCCTCGACATCTCGAAGGCTTTCGACAGGGTCTGGCACGAAAGCCTCATTGGTAAGCTTCCTTCCTTCGGTCTGCCTTGTGGTCTGTGTGATTGGATAGGGGACTCCCTGAGGGATCGCTCCATCCGAGTGGTTATCGACGGCTGCTCGTCCGGTCAGTTAGATATCAACGCCGGAGTCCCTCAGGGGTCAGTGCTCTCGGCAACATTATTCTTGCTGCACATTAATGATTTGCTAAAACCCGGCACCTTTGGGTACGCAGACGACAGCACTGTTGCTGAGAGATACGTTTCCAGCGCGAGAGATGCGGTCTCTCCGGGAGGCCATGGTTGAACGCTTGAACCTGTCCTTGAAGGCGGTCTCCGAATGGGGTGATGCCAATTTGGTCAGTTTCAATGCTGCGAATACCCAGGCGTGTCTTTTTTCCGCTAAAAAGAGCCAATTCCACCCGGCTCCTTCTTTCCGTGGTGTATCCGTGCCGATAACGGACCATCTCGAACTTCTCGGTGTTACGTTGACATCAACCCTCAACTTCGGTCCATTCATTGAGGCTAAAGCTCAGTTAGCTGCAAAAAAGTTGGGGATTCTTACTAAGGTGAGACGGTACTTCACGCCTGAACAGCTGCTCAACTTGTATAAAGCGCAAGTTCGGTCATGCATGGAGTACTGCTCTCACCTCTGGGATGGATCTGCGTGCTTCACCTTCGACCACATCATCACTTAACATCAGGCGAGATAGTGGTCAAACGCGAGCCTATAACAAATAAAAAAAAAAAAAAAAAAAATACCAGCTTGATGCACTTGAGTCGATCGACAGACGGGCCAAAAGGCTTATTGGCAACGATGCACTGGTCGCCTCAAAGCTCCAGTGCCTCGAACATCGACGCCGAGTTGCCAGCCTGTCGGTTTTTTATCGGTTACATTTCGGGGAGTGTGTGACGGAACTGCACAATATGATTCCGCCTAGCCCTTTCCATCATCGGATTACAAGACGTACGGCCATGCGACATCGGTACATTTATTTATTTATTCAAAATTATGTAAGTAACACCTTAACAGCTATAACGCCAATGCGATGTTACTACCACAAAGATATTAGACTTTTAGAAATACAATTTGAATTACCATTAAATACAATTTAAAATACCATTAAATACAATAAAATATTACAATTAAAATGTCAATTAAAATACAATCATTCATACAATTTCAAATCCAATTATCATAGAATTAAACACAATAAAATACAATTAAAATACCATTACAATCCAATTAAAATTTCAATTAAAATCATTTTTCAACATTTTGAATGCACTTCAGTGCTACCCTTGTGAACTTCATCAGGCTACAGTGAAATATATCTAAATCATAAGATATAATATTTAAAAATCTTATGGCGCGTGACAAGGGGGCAAACTTGTTCAGGTTAGTCCTATATGATGGCTCCAGTAGCGTTGGCGTGGGGCGACGCGCACCCCCGCAGCCGGGCGGCACGCACAGCCCCAGCTCCGCTAACAAATCGGGGTGGTGAAGCCAGCCGCGCAGCACTCGAAATACATAGCTACACAGAGCGATGTCCCTCCGCACCGCCAGCCTGCTGTACCCTACCATCCCTATTACAAAGAGACTCGGGTACATGAGCGGGAAGAAGGGATAGACACCGTGGTGGACATCCCTCCCATACGCACAAAGCGTTTTGCTACTTTCATTTTGCGTACAGCTAAGGAGTGGAATTCCCTTCCGGGGTCTTTGTTCCCTGATAGCTACAACCTTGGGGTCTTTAAGACAAGAGTGAATAGGTTTCTTCTAGGCAAGCGTGCTTCACCGTAGACCACGTCATCGCTTAACAACAGGCGAGATAGTGGTCAAAGGCGAGCCTATAGATTATAAAAAAAAAAAAAAAAACCATAGAATAAAAACTCAGTTTAGCACGCATTCGTAGTGACTCTTTGGCTTCTATCATACGAGTATAAATCATCTGCCTGCATTTGTCTCATGTTATTTGGAGTCATCGCTAACACTCCTTCTTTTCAATTCACATTATCATTAAATTACGCCATAATTACAAAATGTCTAGTACGTTCACATGGATGCAACGCGATGCAATTCGACCGGTTTGTACTGGAAATTGACGCAAATTAAATCGCGCCATCAGGAAATTACCTTTGTCTCAGTTCAATGTTCGTCCATATCGTTCCTCACACAATCCAATTCATTTCTTATACGAGGAATAAATACGAAAACTTATTTCTTTATTCTGAGAATACATAATGTTCAGACATACTATCTTATCGCCGGTTTCATAAAAGTCATATAGGAGCTCTATATCATGTGAATTCAGATGGAAAGGCGTTTGCTTATCAATTCGCCAACCAAGCTCGTAGATTTATCAGATGATAATGATGTGTTGTTTACTCCTGCTGCGTGGAGTCTTCTCGTCGAGTATACCACAGTGTCTCAAGATGACATTGATACTAAAACGAAAACGACGTGACGCGACGACTTGTAAACGTGGTCACTCACAATGAGCCTCATCAGAAGGCTTAAAGTCACTCAAAGACCAAAGGAGAGGGCTATGCCTGCAGTTTCCTTGCGAGATCAAATTAGAAACAAAGATAGCCGAAGCAAGAACCGACATTGCCAACCTTAAGTGGCATTGCTCGCAGAACGAATGGTCGATAGGACCGTAAGGTTTTGGAGTGGCGACCGCGTACTGGAACACAGTGTTGGAAGGCCTCCCTCTAGGTGGACAGATGACCTCGTCAAGGCTACGGGAATGCACTAGATATGGGACGCAGAGGACCAATGGATATTGGGACACTTAGAAGAGGTCTATTTTCAGCAGTTTTGAAATGATGATGATGATGTGTTTTTTATTTCTCTATAGAGACAACTCGACAGTTTTAAATCGTCTTTTTTTCTTCGGACATACCGCACTATGACATATTCCACTGCCGCTTCTGAAAGCCAGAATCAAAAGTGGCGACCACTAGAGAAGCGCCGAGGCAATGAAGCTCGATGAAGTCCCGGATAATGAATTTAACTGTCTTGGATCTGGCAACGAAATTAATCAGAAAATAATAACGGAGGAGGAGAAAAAAATAATTTGTCTGTAGATTATTAAATTGCTATACGCTTAAGCTAAGCTGATGCTTACAATAAGTTTGACTTTATAGTTTTATAACATAATATCACGCCTGTATTCATCCAAAGGGTAAGCAGAGTTGTACCTATAGGATACCCACATTTCACTAGTATTGTTTTTTTTATGCCAGCCTAGCTCCATGTTCTAGTAGGCGAGCCTATTCCACATACCAGACTCCGTCCTGCTACATAAAAATTCCAGATGGAAAAAATCAAATTAAAGTGCCTGACTCGGGCATCGAACCCAGGTCCTTATGTTCAGTAGGCGCTTGCGACCGCTAGACCAAAAAAAGACAATTAGTCGTGCTAAGTAGCAAACGAACTAATAATCTTCCTAACGTACTAGCGTACTTAGTAGGTCTAAACCTACTTTAAAATTACATTATATAGTCTGAAACCATTATTTTTGCTATTCTAATTCATCAAACCCTTACTTCACCAAATCAACAAACTACAAGACTCATTACTCACTGAAGCCCACTTCAACAAACCTTCCCATTTATCCCACTCTAGAACAACACACACTCACAAACCGCGTTAGAAAACTATATGTAATCAGCGCACTGATTACATGGCTCCCCACGGAGGAACCGAGCTGGCTTCAATGAATTCTAAATGCTGTACACCGATTAACTTGGAGCATTCATCACTGAAGAAAATGTGCTGTTTTAGTGTTGTTCTTTACGTGTTTATTTTGAGTCTCTAGAGATAATAGAATGAAATTAATTGGTCATCACCTGAATGGAACAGGGCTATTGGTGTTTTATTTCATCACTTTTAATATTCACATGTAACTTTTAAGGTTTTTGCATATATTTCTGGCGGTTCCTGTTCAGGATAAGGCGGAGGGAAACGCCTGGGTGTCACCATTGTGTGAAGGACACGGTGGAGCATACGGTGGAGGTCTGCCCCGCTTGGACGGTACACCGCCGTGTCCTCGTGGAGGTGATCGCCGGTGGCGACCTCTTGCGTCCGGCCTTGATTCAGGCCATGGTATAGAGAAAGAGGGCATGGGAAGCTGTCACTTCTTTCTGCGAAGCAGTAATGCTCGCGAAGAGAGGGGGCTCGTGAGGGCGATGCAACGGAGACGCCCTAACGTACCTAGCTACCGAAGAAGACGCCCTGGGCGTCGGGAGTCGTATGCCGATTCCCGAACACCATCATCGGCGCGGGCTTGCGGACGGTGAGTAATGGGTAGCTCACCGTCCGATAAGGAACAGGCCCGAGTCGATAGCTAGTTCCACGCTCGCCTCAAAGAGATGACAGCAAAAACTGACGGGGTCCACTAGGGCCAATGCCTGTCTGGGTCGCGGATAAATTTGAAAGAGTGTTACCGCGGCCCTAATTCCCTCAAGTAACTGATGAAACACAGGTGGGTTTTAGTCAGTAAAAGTTTGACACGCCCTCCCACTTCACCCAGAGCTGGAGAAGTTATTGTATGATTTGCAAAAACTGGGTATTTTACTTTATCTGAACTTGAGGCAAACATCAGAGGAGCACGTGGCTAAATGACAACAGCCACAAGGGTCGATATTCAAGATAAAGCGACGCTTATCAAGGACGATCCGCGTATGTGTGAACATTTTAGTATACCGAGATTCCAAATTAAATGGTCAAGGATTTTAATGTCACCTTAATAGAACACAATTCAATATGCTTATAGCCTTTCCCTAACTATGTTGGGTTTGGCTTCCAGGCCATCTGGATACAGCTGATAACCAGTATTTCCCATGGAGTGACTGTCTATCTGACCTCTACTGTTTATGGCAACACAAAATCATTTAGTTTTTAGTCTATGTAAAACAATCTCTATGTTTCCTCTTCCGTCCGCCATCTAACGTGAGTGGTTGGTTTTTGTACGCTATCAGTAGAAATAAAAGTGTTAAATTCAGCAAGTCGTTTAATTGGAATCAAGCTACTACAAATATACAGTCCACACGAATACACGAAGTTTACATTGGTCCATACGATCCGTCAACGATTTGCGGGATAAATCACATCACTGCGAGTAACGTACAGCGAGGACACTCGACGCAACAGAAGGCGGCGAAGGCGGAGCGGATTTTCAGCATTATACTTGCGATTATTTCAAGTATCGATTGCTGCGAGGAGTGTGCGGTACCTAGTAGGATCCGTGCTTTAAGAATCCGACATACATTTTTCACCAAGAAATTCCATTAAATTATTACAAGGAAGACAATCAATCCGCCATTTTAAGAATCATCTGCGGGTGCGAGAAGAAAGGATAGAAAGTTTCCTTTCTAGTAATAGTGAAAGAGACAACACTCACGCCTACGGGTTTCATGCAACGAACAACGCGACTTCAAAATTTTGCCGGTTTATCATACACCGGTGACGGCCAAGCTGATTCGACCAATTGCAGCGCAGCGAGCTACTGTCAACGAAGCACCGGCCCGCTCTCATTGGTGCGAAAGTGCGGTTAGGTTGGTGCGACTGGTGTACGGCGTCAACGGCGTGCTGCGAGGCAACGCGCGCGCGCTCCCTAGCGGTCGTCCATTACTACGTGTAAAGCTTAGCGTCTGAGTTAAAGTTATCAATTCCCCTATTTTTTACATTTTTACTGCAATTTGTTTATTTATCAATCAGTAATTATCATACAGTGAGTGGATAGTTTAATTTAAAGTTGTTAAGATGGAAGATGTAGTAAAAAAGTTGCGAGTGAGCAGGGGATACTCGAAAAGTATTATTACCAGACTTTATTCCTTTGTATCAGAGTCAAGCGAAATAAATGTAAGCGCAATTGAAGCGCTGATAACTAAGAGGGATAGGTTATTAGCTGCCTTTAAGGACTACGAAAAGTATAATATAGATATTCTGACATTAGATTCGTCAGACAGTGAAAATGTAGATGATGTGGAAAACAAGTATTTCCATTGTCTGACTGTTTTAAATGGAAATATAAAGTCAAAAGCTACAAACAAGGAAGGGAAAACCTTGGAGTCAGGTAACAGTGTCGTTTCTAGAACTAGATTACCCCATATCAATATTTCTAATTTTACAGGTAAATATTCCGAATATGTAAACTTTAGAGAGATATTCAAGTCAGTAATCCACAGTGACCCATCCTTAGACAACGTCCAAAAACTTTATTACCTGCGATCATACCTCCAGGGCCCACCTTACGAATTAATTAGTAATCTTCCTCTTGTCAGTGAAAGTTATGACAATGCATTGCAATTGTTGGACAAGCGATTTTATAACAAATATAAGATTGTAAATGAGCATGTAAACACTCTCTTAGACTTGGACAAGCTTACCAAGTTCCCTAATGCTAATGAAATTAGGAATTTTGTTTCGGTAGTGAGGCAGACACTAAGCGCTCTGCGCAACTTGAAGGCAGAGGTGGACACTTGGGACCCTATTCTACTGGGCATCTTAGTGCGCAAGCTGGACCTGTACAGCTCCCGGTCCTATCAGTTGGAGCGAGATCAAGAGCATGACCCTACGGTTGAAGATTTTTTGGTATATTTGGATAAGCGTGCTCTCGCTCTAGAGAACACAGATATCCGAGCTGAGGCAGCAGAAGGCGGAAGGCGGCAGGGTGCAACCATGCAGTCAGCTAAGAGTAAGGTATCTCTAGCAGCAACAGCCAAGACAGCGATGGAGTGTTCCTACTGTAAGTGTCCAGATCATAAATTATACTCATGTCCAAAATTTAAATTACAATCTGGTAAAGAGAGAGTCTCCTTTGCAAAAGAAAAAAGCTTATGCAACATATGTTTAAATTCACACCCTGGCAAATGTAAATACCACTTTAGGTGTGGGCAGTGCAAGAAAACTCATCACACGCTGCTGCATCTCGATGAGGAAGGTGGTCCAGGCCCAGTGGTCCTCCTATCCGGGGATCCTGCTAATAATATTTTACTTCCTACAGCACGGGTGAAGGTGTTTGCAAAAGATGGACGAGAAGTGCATATAAAATGCATACTAGACACAGGTTCTCAGGTATCGCTGATCACTACGAAGGCAGTGAAGGTCTTAGGATATACTCCCAAGCGAAATGATATTAACCTCATTGGTGTGACAGAGAGCCAGAACAAAGTCAGCTATTGTATTCCATTAAAAGTAAATTCTTTGACATCCCAATTTAACACTTTAGTTAACTGTCACGTAGTAGATAAAATCACTTGTAACTTACCTCAATCACCAGTCAGCTTAGAAGGCATACAAATCCCTGCTGGTGTCACTTTGGCAGATACAACTTTTAACCAACCTTCGGAAATAAATATGCTAATTGGTGCTGATATCTTTTGCCAGGTGCTCCTGCCGCTTGAGGAACCTCAGCGTTTACATGCATGCAGTGACCTAGGCGACCAGCAGCAATCTTCATATCCAGGCATCATCAACACGAAGTTTGGCCATGTCATTGCTGGAGCAATGGCATCTAGCATCATAAAAAATCAGGTTGTATCTCTAATTTGTACAAAGTGCGAAACAGACGTAAGTGACAGTGTCAGGAAGCTTTGGGAGGTGGAGAGCGTTCCGGAGTTACTAGTAGAAAGGGATTCAGAGCAAAAATTAGCAGAAAATATATTTAAAAATTCAGTAAAACTTGAAAATAAAAAATTCACTGTTGACTTACCTTTGAAGCTAGAAACCTACAAAATAAATGGGACTCTAGGAAATTCATTTGACCTAGCATTGCACAGATTTCTCAGTCTGGAAAAAAGACTGCGAAGCAACATTAACTTATTTACTGATTATCAAAAGTTCATAGACGAGTACATACAGCTCGGTCATGGGCACTTTGTTGATATTGGCTCTTACAATTTCTATGAAGATCCTATTTATTTCATGCCACATCATGCAGTTATAAATGAGCATAGCAAAAGCACTCGTACTAGGGTTGTGTATGATGCTTCCATGAAAACTAGCAAAAAGATCTCATTGAACGACATTTTATTAAATGGGCCTACAATACAGAAAGAATTATTTGATATTGTTTTGTTATTTCGATTTGGAGAATTCACTTTGAGTTCAGATATTAAGAAAATGTTCCGCAATATACTGGTAAACCCGGAACACACTTCTCTCCAGAACATTCTATGGCGTGACGACCCTGCACAGGCTATAAAATGTATGCGTCTTGACACCGTCACTTATGGGGTGAAGTCTTCGAGCTATTTGGCAACACGTTGTTTACTTGAACTTGCACAAAGGCATGAGCATGAGCTACCGCTAGCATCATTTATAATTAAAAATTGTACGTATGTTGATGATGTAATTTATTCATGTTCCAATATGCACGAATTGCTTGAAGCTAAACGGCAGTTATGTGAAATGTTAAGTTATGGGAGCTTTAGTTTGCATAAGTGGGCTTCTAACACGCCTTCTGTTCTTTCTGACATACCGGAGGTTGAACAGCAATTCAGCGAGCTTGACCTTCAAAAGGGCAACTATAATATGAAAGCTTTGGGGCTTACACTTGATGTTCAAAAGGATTGTTTTAAAATAGACAGCCCAGAACCATTTGATGAAAATATAATGACAAAAAGGGGAGTGCTTAGCTATATATCAAAGTTCTATGATCCCATGGGTTTTGCTAGTCCGATTGTAATTAAGGCCAAAAGTATCATGCAAAAAATATGGTCACATAATATTGGATGGGATGAACATATACCTAATGAGCTAGTTGACGAGTGGCTTCAATTTGCTAGAAGCTTAGCTGCCATGCATCCTATCAATTTAGGCCGGCACATCCCAACCATCAGCGCATCAGCAGTCCAGCTGATTGGCTTCGCAGATGCCTCCAGCACGACGGGGTACGGGTGCTGCATATACCTACGCGTGGTCGACAAAACAGGTAAGGCTGAATTATCCTTACTCTGTTCGAAGTCGCGAGTAAACCCACGTGCGAACCCATTAACCATACCCAGGCTGGAGCTTAATGCCACATTGCTTCTATCCATTTTAATGGAGCGAGTTTATGATACTTTACATAAAAATATTCAAATAGATGATGTGTACCTATTCACCGACTCCAAAATAACTTTAGCTTGGATTCAAACTGAGCTCGCTAAACTGCAGGCTTACGTATCGAACAGAGTGGCGGTAATTCAGCAAAAAACCAATAGGTGGCGCTGGTTGTATGTACCTTCCGCAGAGAACCCTGCTGATTTGATTAGTAGGGGTATCAGCCCTCAGGAGCTTCCGACCTGCACCCTCTGGTGGGAGGGACCGAGGTTTCTGCAATCGAGGTACAACTTTGACACTGAAAAATTAGTCTTACCTGAAAACTTACCTGAAATAAGGGCGAAGTCCACGTCCACTCCTCCGGCTAAAGTTGTGTTGACAGCAGGTATACAGCATAATATATTTCAAATATTAGATAAATATTCAGAGATAGGAAAGATGACGAGGGTAATTGCATATGTTCAAAGGTTTTGTCGAAACTTAAAAGAGAATACGAAACATAAAGGAGCCCTCAGTCCTAATGAGATGCAGCATGCATTGCATTTAATAATTAAACAAGAGCAATCAATACATTACTGTGAAGAGATAGACTTGTTGCGGAAAGGTAACTCCGTGAGAGGGCCACTACAAAGTCTGCACCCATTCATGGATACAGATGGCTTGATCAGGGTAGGAGGTCGTTTAGACAATTCGGATATACCGATTGCACAAAAACATCCTATCATTCTACCTCGAAAATCACGAATAACTGAACTTATCATACAGAGTGAACATATTAGGTTATTACATGCTGGACCTAAGTCACTCTTAGCTAACTTAAATCAAAAATACTGGCTAATTAATGGCATGCGACAAGTCAAAAAAGTTACTCATAAATGCTTGATTTGTTTTAGGCTGAAGGCTGGTGCAGCGAAGCAATTAATGGGATCCTTGCCTCAACACCGCGTGACATCATGCAGACCATTTCAAAAAGTAGGCATGGACTTCGCTGGGCCAATCCAAGTCAAGAATTCGCGTGTAAGAAAAGCTATAGTCAGTAAAGGTTACGTATGCATTTATGTATGCTTTGTCACTAAGGCAGTTCACTTAGAGTTGACTTCAGATTTGTCAACTGATGCATTCCTGGCGTCTTTCAAAAGATTCATCAGTAGGCGTGGCTTGCCCAGCGACGTATTTTGCGATAACGGTGGGTGTTTTCGTGGGGCAAGGAACCAGCTAGCTGAGCTGTACAGTCTGAATAGTTCTGCTGATCACCAGGCGCTTGTGCAAGCTTATGCCGCGAAAGAAGGCATTAAGTTTCATTTTACGCCTAGTTATGCACCGGTATTTGCAGGGCTTGCAGAAGCGGCTGTGAAAAGTATGAAGTACCATTTAAAAAGAATTATATTAGATGCTGCATTGATTATGAACAGTTGCACACTGTTTTGTGTCAGATAGAGGCCGTGCTTAATTCACGCCCTATTTTACCTCTCTCTGAAGATATCAATGATTACTGTTACCTGACTCCAGGCCACTTTCTTATAGGTACAGCCCTAACTATGTACCCTGAAGTAGATAATTCTGAAACCAAAGCAAATAGACTGGGGTTCTGGCAGCAATGTATACAATTGCAACAAAGATTTTGGAAAGCTTGGTATAAATATTATTTAAATACCTTACAGAATAGAAATAAATGGTGTCAATCTATGCCTAATGTAACTGTAGGTGCACTTGTACTGATGAGAGAACCCAATGCTCCTCCTTTGGCGTGGCCCATGGCACGTGTAGTGAATGTATTTCCTGGAAATGACGGCAAAGTCCGAGCGTTGCAGCTAAAAACAGCTAACGGTAAATTATATACTAGGTCATTACAAAGCATAAGTGTATTACCTATTGAAAAGTAATTTTCTACTAAATTAAGATGTTTTTATGTTAATTTCAGCTATATAGATGTGTGTTCTAATTTTTTATACATACATACATACATAAACTCACGCCTAAATTTTTATATTATGTATAATTATAAAAACTAGTTACTCTTTCAACAAATATATAATATTGAATATGTACCTACCTGTTATTAAGGTGTATTTATAATAGGTATTGTGTTAATAAATACATAGTTAATATTGCGTAATTTCCTAAAGTTATGATAGATACATAAGAAGCTTAGGAATAGAATAAGACACATTAGTTATAAGTTACTTAATTAAGAGTTTTACTTACCTGTAAACGTATAGGTACCTAACTACTTTCTATATTATGTACTTACCTTTTCTTATGATTAATGTTAAAGCGAAATAAGTGAAACAGAAAAAAAAAATGTTGGTTTTTCTTGTGCATTTAAACTTAAAATAGTTTAATAATGTTGTGCCTTTCTATTATATAGTGCGTATAGTTGAGTTATATTGTAGTTCAGATTTTTTATGTTTTCTTGAACAGTTAGCTGCCTTTAGATACTGTTGTAAGTAGAATAAGGAGGTTGTTACTGTTTATTTGCCTGGGGCGGCAGTATGTTTATGGCAACACAAAATCATTTAGTTTTTAGTCTATGTAAAACAATCTCTATGTTTCCTCTTCCGTCCGCCATCTAACGTGAGTGGTTGGTTTTTGTACGCTATCAGTAGAAATAAAAGTGTTAAATTCAGCAAGTCGTTTAATTGGAATCAAGCTACTACAAATATACAGTCCACACGAATACACGAAGTTTACATCTACAACCCATTAACTGGATAACATGTTACCCCTTGGCGAGACTAGTTCAGATATCAGTCTTCTAACTTCTCGTAACGACTGTCAATGATAAACAAGTGGCAGCCGGACGCTGCGGCTAACGGCTTACCGTGTGTGTTTAAATCCGGACAAGTACCAATATGACTTTTTGAAAATCATAATTATGTAGTTTCTAAATTTCTCATAGACATCACAGGCAACGGTGAAGGAAAACATCGTGATGAAACCTGGACTTATATACTATATACACCATTGACGAATATCTGTCGGATAAAAACAATAAAAGATAAGACTAGTAAATAACATTAATAATAAAAAATTTACTCAAAATATAATATGGACTTATTTTGAGTATTAATTTTATTAAACATATAGACAACTATTAGCTTGATAAGTAAAATTACATAAATCAATAATTAATTGACTCAGAATTATAATATATTATATGGACATTTAAATATTAATTTTATTAAAAATAAAGATTGCTGTTAACCCGATAAGGAAAATGACATTAATAATTAATTGACGCACAATATAATATGGACCTTTTAAGTATTAATTTTAATAAATATAATCTATGAATATCAAATAAACTAATTGTAATAAATACAAAAATGTAATCGAATAAACAAATAAGTAAAAATAATACATAAGTTAACATACAGACAGAATGACACATACATATTAGTATATTTAACCCATACTTGAATGTTAATTATATAGGAAAATTATTAAGCATTATTCCTCTCTCCTAGACACTGACTGTATCTAGAATGTTGCTGTGCCCGACAGGGTCCATAATTGTTTCTGTAACTTATATTTACCACCTGTATGTACATTATGGATGCAATAAACTTAATTTGAATTTGAATTTGAATATAGTTAATGTAAGTCTGAAATAGCCAAGTCAGAGGATAATGGGGTTCCCAGAGGGGGCTTAATTAACTCTGACACCAGAAGTGGCCACATCCTACCACGAAAAGAAAGACACATCCACGGACCGATCTCGGCAAACGTTGCTTTACCATGAAGATCAAGTTGCTACATCTCATTTCGATTTGAATAATCCCGAAAACGACTAGGATACCTTGTTTTATTACGGAGTTCCAGTGTTTATCTTCTGGCTTCATCATCAGAACAGTTCGAAGACACCATGACATACTTATTTAGGCGTTCCAGTGGTCATCTTTGGTCTTCTTCATCAGTTCCACTTCACCAAAATATACTTTCTGAGTGCAAATGCTTGCCATGTTATTGAAAATACCAAAATCGCTATATTACTGCATTATATGCAGTAACATAGCGATTTTGGTATTTTGAGGAGTTCCCTCGATTTCCATTGGATCCCATCATCAGACTGAATTGGTGACAATAGAACCACCTCGTGAGTATACCCTTTCAAACAAAAAAAATATTTTGCATATCCGTCTATTTAATATGACGGAGCTATGCCCGAACAAAAATAAAAAAATATAAACATTCGAATTGATTACCTCCTCCTTTTTGGAAGCCGGTTACAAATTGAACTTTACATTGCAGCGAACACTTGAAAGGGCGGTAAATTAGGATTTATTCATTTTCTCACACGGACCCGCGTATACGTTTTCTCACATGGAATAATTCCATGTGAGAAAATGATCCCGCGTGTCTATGACTCAAGCATAATATGTGTAGCAAATCATTAATACGTGTTGCATGATTTCTATAAACATACGCTTAAGGTTATGTTTACTGTGATTTACGTGCATTCGTGAAATAAACGTATAAGAGATACGGAGACTATCAAAGTACTTAGAAGTTCATCAACTCGCATTGAAGACGTTTCTACTTGAGACTGAGAAGTCATTTAAGTTCAATACACTTCAATCCTTTGTTCAAATATACATTAGGTATAGTATTAAGAGCAGAGATGAAATGAATAGTATTTGGTACATTCTCATTTAGTTTGCTAAATTAAAATACTTTGTAAATCAGGGACATCTCGCTTGTGTTTCTTGAAAGGTAAGGCAGAGCCGTAATAACATATATGTCGGGTTTAGTCAATAGTATGGACGTAAAGTCAAATCACAAGCACGCCCCTAGCGGCAATCAAGAGCAACTGCGCATTGGCGCGCTTTTATAAGCACTAGCGCGGTGCAGAATAGAGCAGTTGAGTCAGTTGAGTACTGACAGCCGTGGAGCTAAGACGTCGTAGAATCAGTGTCGATCCGTAATATTAGTAAGCAAGAATGTAACTTGTAACTTGTGTCTATTTGAATAAACCCAGTGTATCGAATAACTTATGTGATTTCATTTGCACGATTATACCCACCGACTTGCCCACACACGATGTCTTAACCTAAGGGAATATATCCTGACTTCCCGATGGTTTACATCTATCGGCCAGCCTTGATGCGACATCAGAAGTGGGATTCGATCGTGCTAATGAGATCACACGTAAAAACAAAGCTAGTGAAAATGTCGGTTACATTCTTGCAAAAAAAAAATACGGTGTCAGTTGCGACTACCCTCGAAAACAAAATAATGAAAAACCAGTCTGGAGCGGAGCAGCAAGGAAGCTAGCAACAACCAAGGAGCTGGACAGGTCAAGGAGGAGCGTGTGGACGTGTGGAAAGATCCATACACACGGATCTTTATGCCAATCTGGTGAGTCGTTTTCATTTTGTTATGACTATGGCCAAGAGTGTTAATTTTTCAAAGTTCTGGTTTTGTGTACAGTATGGCGGTCAGTGGATCGTCGGGGCGGCCCGTGATGGGTCGTAATTTCATTTTAGTTATCACTGATCAAGTTTTAGTGTTGCTGAAGTGTTATTATTCTACTGTCACTGGTAATGGTCCTTAGCTGACTATTATTGTTCGGACTTTAGAGCCATATAGTAGCAATGCCGTACCAAACACATCAATCTGGAAATTATGATAATTCCAAATGAAACATTTTGATTACTTTTGTAGTGTGATAGTTTTATGTAGTGAGAATTAACTAAGTTTGAGAAGAAGTATGGTATTCTTCTTTTGTGGTCATAGAAGGGCCAGACTGTCTAAAAGGTAGTAAACCCTACCAGCCCTCATTAATTGAGACTTAAAATGCCACTGACGTTATGGCATTCATTGGATTCTTTAAAGCCCATATACCTACACTCGCGACACTGTAATGTGTTTCGTGTTGTGGACAAGGACTCTGCACTCACATTTGGTGTCCACAATAACCCATTTTGCTGTGCCGGTTTAGTTTACTACACCGCTGCACTGGTTAATTTCCATCAAAGCTGTGTATAGTTAAGATAACTGTGAACATATACTCTCGTAATGTTTTTCACGTTTCAGATACCATATTGCGTCGAAGTGGAGCCTCGGCTGCAGGCTAGCGGTTCAAATGCCGAATGCGAAGGTCGACTGTCAACATCTGACGTTGAGACCGACGGCAGGCTAGCAGTTTGCAGGTGGTAGCCGAACGTTATGACAACAGCTGGGAGGTCATGTGCGCGCAAGTTTGGAATGGAATACTCGGTGAGTCGCTTCCATGTTATTTCGATAGTGAGGTCGAATGTTCTCTAGTGAAGAGATGCTAGTCTGAGCTTTAAGAGTGTTCATGTTTGACCACTGAGTTGGTCGTGGTTAAACCTAGCACTATCACTAGGTAATTAAGACACACTTGTAAGCAAGTAGTTAATGAGTTTCCTATTGGCGGTAGTTTCAACATTTGGTTCAGTACGAACTTTAGGATTTAATATCCCATAAGAAGATGAGCTCGTGGCTAAATAATAACAGCCGCACGGGTCGATCATCAAGGTTAAGCAATGCTTGACGAGGTCGGTCCGTGGATGGGTGACCATTTCAACATACCGAGTTTCCTCCGTGCCTCGGAAAGCACGTTAAGCCGTTGGTCCCGGCTGTCATTTGAAGATCTTTGACAGTCGTTACGGGTAGTCAGAAGCTTGAGATCTGACACCAGTCTTGCCAAGGGGTAACGTGTTACCCAGTTACTGGGTTGTGGAGGTCAGATAGGCAGTCGCTCCATGTAAAACACTGGCACTTAGCTGAATCTGGTAGGACTGGCAGCCGACCCCAATATAGTTGGGATAAGGCTAGGCAGATGATGAAGAAGATGATCTATCCAAAGTGACTTAACAACTAGTCATTTTCAGTGGCAAAGCGAGTTAGTAAAGTCGTTGGGCGAAGGCAATTGTATCGAGTTAGTAACTGCACTGGTCATTTGCGTGTATTCGGAACAGATCTTATGTTGCGTAACAATTTACAACCACCGTCTTGAGATCTGAATTCACTTGCTTACTTTGAAAGTAATATTATGATAGCAGATTAGATCTCGCGATCGTTTTCCTTATCATGTAAGACTGAGTAAGTGAGCGATAGGGAATGGTTACTGTTGATATTTGATTTTAAAGTTATTGATCAGAGTTTATTCGTGAAGCTCCTTCACACGAGGTATAAGGCAGCAAATATTATCAGGCATAATTGTTCCCCTCACATTAACAGTCGGTATGTTCCAAAATCTTTGAGTAAGAAGAGCGAATATTATGAGAAGGATCCCCGATCACAAAGTTCCTTGAGAATAAGACGTCATAGTTGATGACAATGGTAGTGAGACCAAATCTGATGGCTTGTACACTTGTCATACTCAGAACTTTGGACCGCACCTCATGAGTAACATGTGGCGATGGGTCAACGAAGAAGTTTCATGAGTTGAGTGTACATTGCCTTTGAATTATGGTAAAGAGTAACAGAATTTTTACAATAACTTTGTTTAGTTGTTGAACTTTTTGATCGTTGGACCTTTTTCTAATGAAGTATTGTGTGGGAATCTCTGGTTCGAAAACTAAATAGGACCTGTATTAAGTCCGCGATAGGTGATTATGACAGGACGGTGATCGTTATACGTTGAAAGCTTTAAATAGGTACGCTTGGGACCTACAAGTATGAACACTGTAGGTTAGGACAGATGCCAGCGGGTCATGTACCAGTCGATGTTGATGTCAAAAGGATTTTGATGATAATGAGCAAGCTTAAGGTGTCGAGTAATTCAGTCTATCGAACGTTTTACGTTTGACCGTACCAGTGGATTCTGGTGGAGGTCGGGGTCTAGAGAGAGACCGAGAGACCGTTGTGAGAGCAATATAATTGCTGGTCGGCTAGAGAGCCATGGCGTTGGAGGTTTTACTCGAGGGTTTCTATAAGCTTGGCAGTTGTTGCTGCAGTAGAGTTTTAAAGTTTGTTTGGAGCGACTAGTGGTACATGGCCCAGGGTAATGATTTGGTTAAGGAGTAGAGTTCTCAAATTTCCCTATTTTCACGAATCCAATAATCTAGTTAGGTCAGGAGTAGCTGAGCGTTGTGTGGCAACTGTTGGCCTGAGTGGCAACTGTTGGCCTGAGTGGCAACTGTTGGCCTGAGTGGCAACTGTTGGCCTGAGTGGCAACTGTTGGCCTGTGTGGCAACTGTTGGCCTTTATGGCAACGGTAGGCCTGTACGATAGGCCTGTGTGACACTGTCTGGTGTGAGAATTCATGTTTGTGTTAGGAACCTTACAGAAAGTTCCTATTGAGTCATGAGGTTAAAGGAAAGTAAACTCGCAGTCACGCGTGTGGTGAGGTCACCATGTTAATGTTGATGACGTTCGATTCGTCAAGCCCTCATTACGTAAATTGAAATAATTTTGGTTTTCTAATTTTGATTACTATGTGTAGATCGTGTTGGTAAGACACACAAAGCTCAAGTACCAATTGAGATTGTAGATGAATTAGATAATGAATTGACGTAACATATGACAGACTAAATCTCTGTGTGAACAGGTTCTGAGTTCAGAGAGTTGAGTTGACTCGACATCGTGGGGATGTGCGAGT
This sequence comes from Orthosia incerta, assembly GCA_948252205.1. Lineage (NCBI taxonomy): Eukaryota > Metazoa > Arthropoda > Insecta > Lepidoptera > Noctuidae > Orthosia > Orthosia incerta. The sequence continues at coordinate 17,060,823 of OX411764.1, read as the reverse complement.
AGAGCAATTGTGATTGCTAAGAGAGCTATGTTAAGATAGCTAGGAGAGTTATAAGATAGCTAGGAGAGCTATGAGATAGCTAAATATCGTGAATAAGATACCTGTTGGTTTCTTTTTCTTGATTTGATTTGAGATTAATGACTGTCAGTGGTACTTGAACTTTGTAATCACGAAGATAGGGTGCTTTTAGGTACCATATCAATGATTGAGTGGCTATTTTCTTTAAATTGGAAATAGAATTACTCGTTCCTTGCAATAGTGAACAGAGAGATTTGAATGATCATGTTTGATTGTTTCAAAATGTTTCCTCACTCTAGTGTATGAGTCAGGATTGGACGAGCAAATACTGTTTGAAAATTTTGTATTTTTCAGAAAAACATCCCTTGTATGATGGGAGATTGCCAGGATGGAGTGGACTAAGACGACGTGTGGTGCAACACGAGGTGACCATGAGATGACATGGAGCGAGGACAAGATGATGAAGCCTGCGGGTGATGGATTTGGGGATCTGTCACCTGAGAGAGGCCCGAGAAGGCGATGTGTGTGTTCCACGCTCGCCTCTCAGAGGAATTACGGCCTAGAGAACACCATGTGGTTTTAGTCAGTAGGAGTCTGACAGACCCCTCAGCTTTCCCCAAGGGCTGAGGACATCCATTGAGGATTTCCACATGATTCGATACACTGTTAGAACCTGACAATGAGAAACAGACGAGGACGCCTGTCTCGTAGGATGGCCGTGTCGGGTTTAGTCAATAGTATGGACGTAAAGTCAAATCACAAGCACGCCCCTAGCGGCAATCAAGAGCAACTGCGCATTGGCGCGCTTTTATAAGCACTAGCGCAGTGCAGAATAGAGCAGTTGAGTCAGTTGAGTACTGACAGCCGTGGAGCTAAGACGTCGTAGAATCAGTGTCGATCCGTAATATTAGTAAGCAAGAATGTAACTTGTAACTTGTGTCTATTTGAATGAACCCAGTGTATCGAATAACTTATGTGATTTCATTTGCACGATTATACCCACCGACTTGCCCACACACGATGTCTTAACCTAAGGGAATATATCCTGACTTCCCGATGGTTTACATCTATCGGCCAGCCTTGATGCGACATATATATTTTTAATTCCCGACGTAAAAGAGGAATGTTATTAGTTTGACGTGTTGTGTTGTTTGATGTGTTGCTGTGTATCTGTGTATTTGTGTGTCTGTCTGTGGCATCGTAGTAGCTCCTAAACAGATGAAGCGATTTTGATTTAGTTTATTTTTTTTGAAAGGTTACTTGATCGAGAGTGTTCTAAGCTATGTTTAATGAAAATCGGTTCAGCCGTTTAAAAGTTATGCGCATTTTACTCTTTGAAGCGGGATTTTCGCAAGATATCGTGTCTTCTACTAGATGAATTATGTAGTTTAAAAAGCATAAATTAATGCCTCGGTGGTTTTTAATTTTTACCTGCACGCATCAACATCATCATCCTCAGCCTATTAATGTGCCCACTGCTGGGACACAGGCCTCCTCTCTGTTAGAGAGGGTACGGGTCTTAATCCACAACGCGGGCCCAGTGCGGGTTGGTGGATGTCACATGTCTTCGAATTTTTGGTTCTAGGACATGCCAGTTTCCTCACGATGTTTTCCTTCACCGTTTTTAGAGCAGTGGTGGTGAAATAATTTACACAAAGTAAAGAGCCTTCCTGGGTTCGAACCCACGACCTACGACACGTAAGTCGGGGCCGTTACCACTGGACCATCACTGCTCAGTCGGACCTGCACGCACAACGGAACAAATGGAGTCTAAGTGCGGTGGCAGCACTGAGACGTCATGGTCAGAAACCTGCCAAATGGTTATGTTTTCTTCACACGTACCACAACCACACCTCAACCACACCACGTGGCCGGGCGTATATTTCGTATTGAAAATGAATAGGACTATTCACACGTACCACATTTTGCAGTCGTTATCGACCGTACACTATTCACCGTAACCACGGCTTGTCAGCATTTTGTAGTTGCGACGTGGTGTGGTTGTGGTACGTGTGAAGAAGCCCTTAGATAAAAGGTTTTCCTACATTAGTCAAATTGACGTCAATAATCAAGGTGATGTCATAAGTTACCTTTTACTCTGCCTTTTACATGCAACGTCAACTGGTAGTGAGAATTTTCTTGAATACCCTGATAGTGGATCTAACTATCCTCAATCTCATTTTTTTTTCACTTTTAATTAGACTTTTTACAATGTTTTTCAATCATTTTTATAGCCCTTTGCTAAGAATAGTTACAGCACTGATAACAGTATTTGAGCCACATGTTAAATTTAGTGTTGTTATTTTTTCATTAATTTGTTTTTTTTTACCTTTGTATAGATTCTTTTACCGATTGTTTTGTGAATGTGTGAACATTGTAGACTTTCTAGATGATTGTTAGCATTTGTTAACTTTTATTTCGTTTGACATTATTTTATTGTTTGTTTTTTTTTTTTATTTCGTACGACTTATTGTCGGGCCTACATTATCCCCCCATATCCAAGTACTAATGCTGTAACAAGGAAATATCGTAAACACACAATTTTTAAAAGAGTAACCGTGGAGTTTCTTGCCAGTTCTTCTCCATAGGAAACGACTAACCCGAACCGTGCACCTTTTGTCGACGTTTTATAAGTGCCCATGTAGGCCTATGTAAAATATAAAAAATTGAAAAATTTAGTGGTATCGCAAACACAATCCTGAGGGTCAAAAAAATGATATTTTATAGGTGATAGCGTATGTCGAAATCACAATTATTTTTGGGATTGAGTACTTGACAATTCAGTAGCGCACAAATCATTCCTATTTATAATATTAGTATATATATAGATATAGAGAGGAGCTCGTGGCTACATAATAACAGACGCACTGGTCGATCATCAAGGTTAAGCAACGCTTGACGAGGTCGGTCCGTGGATGGGTGACCATTTCAACATACCGAATTTCCTCCGTGCCTCAGAAAGCACGTTAAGCCGTTGGTCCCGACTGTCATTTGAAGATCTTTGACAGTCGTTACGAGTAGTCTGCTGTAGGCTTGAGATCTGACACCAGTTTTGCCAAGGGGTATCGTGTTACCCAGTTACTGGGTTGTGGAAGTCAGATAAGCAGTCGCTCCATGTACAACACTAGTACTCAGCTGAATCCGGTAAGACTGGCAGCCGACCCCAATATATTTGGGAAAAGGCTAGGCCGATTGATTGAGATATAGATATAGACTATGCACATGCCATGTTGTCTCTTCACCCTTGGTTGACTGGTAGAGAATGGCTGAGGCATTAATTCCGCCTTTGTAGCTTTGTACATGAAGTCTAAATAAATAAAAGCCCACAATTTTTAGGAATCCGTATCCGAAGGGTCCAGACCCCTTTTGCTGTCACTCACGTGCCCGTCGGTCCGTCATTCTGTCTGTATGTCCGTCGTCTTTCACACAGGTTTAACAGGCAAACGGTTGGAGCTACAGTACTTAATTTTTTTTCATAGTATAAGCATCTAGATAGCTACAATCTAGGGGTCTTTAAGTCAAGAGTGAAAGGGTTTTTTCTAGGCAAACGTGCTTCACAGTCGACCACATCATCGCTTACCATCAGGTGCGATAGTGGTCAAGCGCAAACCTATCTGTAGATAATAAAAAAATCTAGTCTAGTTGATCCAAAGCCATATAAATTGTCAAAAAGATTTTTAAATTTTCTAATTTCCCATCCAGATAAAGGAAGCCCAAAAAAAATACCTGCCCCATTGACAGGGGAATCGTTGTTTAGAGCTCATTGAGTTCATAAATTCTGTATTTTTTGTTTAGAAAAAAGATTGGCAAACAAAGGGATGAGAATCCACCAAAGTCAGCTCTTTTGTACAAATTTTGTTCCAAAGAATTTTTTAACTTCCCATTGACCTAGGAGCTTGAAATTTATTGATAATGTTTATTAATACGTACTTATATTTAACTAACTCACAAATACCATTAAGTATATTGATGTAGCCTATTATACATTTATGTGGATTACGGCCCAATCCCTCTCACAGAGAGGAGGCCTGTGTCCCAGCAGTGGAAACATTAATAGGCTGATGATGTGATGTGATGTGATGTAGCGACACCAACGCCGCCACTTACGAACTAATGACATGACGTCAGATAAATCCTGCATCGCGCAAGCAAAGTTTTCGACGCGATTTAAACACTTACAACAGTCCGTCAGTAACCGTTTGGCAGTTGTTTGTGGGTTCCACCTACCTCCATCCATATCCTGACCACCAGCATGCAGTAAACGCGCATTCCTGGTCATCACCCTCTTCTATCATCACCGCTCCAACCCACTGGAGCCAGCAACACTATCCCGACTCACTGGGATATCATCACCCCGACTCACCGGGGTGCAACCGCATACAGTGCCGACTCACCGCGAACTCTGCGACCTCCGGTTTCGACTTACTGGAACCAACCTTCCTCTGGCTTGGCATGCATTACGAGATGTAAGGACCACCCAAACTGCTGTCGACCTCCGGTTTCCGAAGGGGAGGCAACGCCGCCACGAACGAACTAATGTCATGACATCACACAAATCCTGCATCGCGAAAGCAAAGTTTTCGGCGCGATTTAAACTCTTAAAACAGTCCGACAATAACCGTTGGGCAGTTGCCCGGGCCAGACACAACACCCGTCTGGTCAGAGGATCCCTTTTCTATGGAGGTTTGTGGGACTTTACACCCTGTTCCGCATGCCTCCAAATTGATAAATCAGATTTTTCTTTGAAATGCCCTCATTAATCCTATTACTGATTATATATATTACTAGCTGTTGCCCACGACATCGTCTGCGTAGCATAAGTACTTTGAATAACTGTTTTTTTTTTTATATCGCCCAATAATATTTTAGGTTTTCCATACAAACATCCATCCCCCTTTCCACCCCGTTAAGAATTCTTTAAATTTTCGGAATAAAAGCTATCCTATGTCCTTCCCAGGGACTCAAACTATCTCCATACCAACTTTCATCTAAATCTGTTCAGCAGTTTAAGCGTGAAAAGGTAACAGACAGACAGACAGAGTTACTTTAATATTACTATGGATAGATACTAACTAGATTTTGCAGTTTGGTACGGAACACTAAAACTGCGAAATCCGACACGTACTTGGCCGGTTTTTTGCTTATTTACAACTGATATCGCTCATAGGATATCAATTTGTCTACAGTCGCAAGATTGATTGTAATTGCGAAACTAAATCTACAAGGGCATCCAATTTGAGAATTACCATTGACACTTTTCTTGACCTGATTGTGTGCAGGACCCCACACTCAACATTCAAAATTACTCGTACTGAACGACAGCAATCCATTATTACACTATTACGTTTAAGACGAAATCTAAAACATCCATTATTACTCACAAAACATTCTCTTTTGTATGCAAACCTCGAAGGTAATAAAACTTTTTAACAATTCACCTTTTCCCCTAAAAATCTTGTCATCAAATCATAATTTTCAATAACCTCCAACATTTCAATACCAAACGCTGAAAAACCACAGTCAATTTTCATCATTATTTTGAGGCAGATAAACATCATAATCCTTCAAATTTTCGACACGAAAGCAAGCGGCAATGCGTAAGGTTTCAATTTATAGCATTAACGATCTTAGTGCGATAGAAATTGGGCTTAGTTCAGTACTAAGTTTGAATGGATTTCAACGTTTTCGGTAGTGTAAGCCCACAATCTGCTCAGGTGCTTGGAATGGTTAGTTTTGAGGAAACGGCTCTTGTATTAAAATGAAAATGTGCTTAGTTTTGGTTGAATGTTCGAAGTTTCCGTTAGTAGTTTTGGTATGTGTGGAAATTGTGCGCTTCGGTGAAATTAAAACAATAAATAGGTTTTAGAAAAAGAAAACAAGAAGCTTGCATTTTCTTGAACTGTAACAAAACTATGTTCATTTCCTTACGAAGACTTTTTAAAGTTTTTCAAAGTAATAGGTATCTACATTAATTTGAACTTTAATTATTTTTATTTCACGCTTTCAAATATTTTTTTTGATAACATGCCTCGTGTCGAGTTTGTGTAAACCCGATAAAAATATAGTTGCGTTAATGCTTATACGCCATAGCATAGTTTGAGATGCTAGCAAAAAGTTTTATATGGCTACAATAACTTTATCTTGGACTAGCTGTCCCATGCGGCTTCGCTCCCGTCAACTGGCTACCTACTTACTCTACCCTAACTACCCTGCATACATGAATGTTGCGTAACTTTAACAGCGCACGCAACGGAAGCTCTCAAAAGGGAATATTTTTTCCTGTTTTTGCAACATTATACATTTCTGCTCCGCTTCTATTGGTCGTAGCGTGATATTATATAACCTTCTTCGATAAATGGACTATTCAAAACAAAGATAATTTTTCAATTCCAACCAGTAATTTCTGAGATTAGCGCGTTCAAACAAACAAACTTTTCAGCTTTTTAAAATTATAAGTATAGATACGTGAAAACATCAAATTGAAATACAGAAACGCAGTTTTTTTTTGGGACTATCCCACTGCACTATTCCCAAACGACGTGATCCACCTCCAGCCACGTCCTGGCTAGCCGCACGCGAACGGATGGAAAGAATTGGTGGAGGTGTCGGCCCTTGATGGAATTATCCCACCTACATTGCCATTCGGATAAAAGTTCCTCCCAGACGACAACATGTGGTTTAAATAACCTAGAGATTTTCTCACGGTCACACCGAGTTAAAAAGTCCGCGTCCATGGTCTCTCGTGCGGAATAGTACATTGCAGCGCGTCGCTGTACTTCAAGGTCGACCGGAAGTACGCCAGCAAGTACCGGTAAGGCTTCAGTACTAACCGTCCATGAACCGTCCTGTATGCTTTGCATAAGAATATCAAGGCCAAGCGCTGGCTCTGAAGTAATTTACGTCGTACCGCCCCTATTGTGGCCCTATCAGCCCAAACAGGCGCACCATAGCACATACAACCCAAGTAAGCCCCATAAATAGTCTTTAAGGTTAAAAAAAAAAAAACTGAAACGCTGATTAACAGCAGAAATAATTATATATAATGATTATTTTATTAGTAAAAAACGTTACGTAAAGAAACATAGTATAATAGTAAGCCCATTCGTGATGGAAAAACATCAACAAACCTTTGCTCGCTTTGGCACTCGAATCCAGTCGGCCTGTTCTGTAAACACCTCACTGTATAAACTTACGTATGTGAAATGAGCAGTCATTAACCGACTTTCAAACAAAGAGGTTCTATAATCAATGTCAATCAATTTTTTTTGTTTTTGTTCACAGATTTCTCCGCCAATAAAAATTCTTTTAGTGTTCGAAATAGAATGTTCTCAAATTGATGAATGATGAAAAAATTCGGCGATATACAACATAACTCTTCAGTGAATGACAGCAAATCTGTCGGGATTGCTGCAATAGCTTATTGTTTATACCATTGTAAACCTTACCATCACGCCAGTACGGTAAAAGGGGTAAGCAGATGTGTACAGTTCACCTTGGTACACTCTCATTTTACCGTTTATTTTCAAGTTTCGTGATATAAGGGTAATCTATTCTGGCATTATAAGTACCTTACTATTGAATTTGGAATTTGCCTATTATTACAACAAAATGTGAAAAATAAAAGATCTTTTTTACATAAATAATAACACGACAAAAAACAACACAAGAGTTTTGTTCTCTTCGTTTTTTGACACCGATTTACGAAAAAGAAGTTATTTGTCACTTTCTAGTGTTATTATTTGGAAGTCGGTTGTATTTTTTTGTAAAAATGTTTTTACCTTTATTGTATGTATTGACAGCTCAATTCATTTTACGTTAAGATGTTTACAGAATAACAATATAGGACATCATGCTCAGCAGATACTAGTAGCGCTTGTAATCAGGAGACCAATTGAAGCAGTCCCTAACAAACATAATATCCACAAAACGATTGAACTACTAACACCAATAAAAATCAAAACAAAAAAAAAACAATCCATTTCCACACTCCCAACCCATTTTATCTGAATCCGAACAGATCTACCCGTAAAATATCGGCATCGTGCTCTGCATACAGAAGCAGTACTCCTTATACATTACCATACCGTTTGACGTTTGAAAGGCCAATTTTATTGCTTCTCCTATCAAAGGGCGCATTGGAATTTAAACTGTCCATTAGCTTCGGTTCTCGAGTGCGTATTTACGTTTGGGAGGTAATGAATGCAGTGGTATGTAGTTATAGGTAGATAGTTTATTTATGAGTGGGAATTGGTAGTGTTTTTAACGAGAATAAATTAGTTATTGGAGGATTCTTCCGCTTCAGAAAGTTCTTTAAACTAGGTTTGAGGAGCCCGTGTCTAACGACCCTTTGAGCCTATTGGCCTAGTCTGTTCTGTCTCCTGCTTGATATGGAGGGTAGAAGAAATTATGTTTTTGTTTTCCTACTACTCCTTTATTCTTTTCTGAATAATTTTGTTGTGGGATCTAAGATAGTTAATTTCATTCTCCGGGACTTCGTCGAGCTTCTTTGTTTCAGCGCTTTTCTGGTGGTCGCCACTGTTGATTCTGGCTTTCAGGAGTTGCAGTGGTTTATGAATTGTGCGGTGGGATTGTCCCAAAAAAAAAAGGCCGCGTCTAAGTAAACAGCCGCACGGGTTGATATTCAAGGTTAAGCAACGCTTGCCGAGGTCGGCTTGTAGATGGGTGCCCATCAAATACATACCGAGACTCTTCCGTGCCTCGGAAAGCACGTGAAGCTATTGGTTCTGGTTGAAATTTTTGTAGATCTATGACAACATCAGTCTTGCAATAGGGTATCATGTTGCCCAGTTACTGGGTTGTGGAGGTCAGATAGGCAGTTGCTTTGTGTAAATTACTGGTATTCAGCTGGATCCGGTTGGAATGGTAACCTACCCCAAGATAGTTGGGAAAAGGCTTGGCAGATAGAATCAGCGATTGGCCTGATGGTGGTAAAGCTGTTTTTAACCAACTTCAGAAAAAATAGAAAGTTCTCATTTTGACCTGTATGTTTGTATGTTTGTCCGCGATTTGCTCAAGTTTGGCTGAACCGATTTTTAATGGGTTTTCAGAAAAGTATTTGTTGCACTCTGGAGAAGGTTTTGGTATACAACAAATCCATACCTCGTGACGTCGTCCATATGGATCCGTTATGTTTATGTATGTATGTTTCTTTCTCCGCGCATTTCTCCGAAACTAATAATCGAGTTATAATATTTCTTTTTTAATTGGATTGTGTATCTCTCAACTTAGGTCATAGTGCAAGTATTATCAACATTGGTTAGGCAGTTTTCAAGATATAGAGCATACAACCGAACTCTTTAGTGACACACAGCTTGAATGTGTAAATACAGTTATTATGGGTTTTTGTCAATCCTTACTGTCGGTCTTACTATGAAACTTGATCAATTTGTAGTGATGGTGAACCAAGACTAAAAAGAGAGGAATAATAACTTTTTCGTAAAAAAATAACCGACTTCAAAAACAAAACACTAAAAAGTACAAGATAACTTTCGTTTCGAAAGTCGGTGTCGCAAAACGATAAAAAACATAAGGTACGAAAGACACCGACTTCTGGAACGAAAGTTATTTTGCACTTTCAGTGTTTTGTTTTTGAAGTCGGTTCTTTTTTTTTAATCAATTTGTTTGTATTTTAATTGTATTTCTGTTACTCCTAATATCTTTGTGATAGTGAAATTTTAGGGTTATAGCTGTTAAGGTGTTATTTACATAATTTTGAATAAATAAATAACTAGATACGGTAAGAAAAAACGTCCTTATCCTATCAAAGAGCGCAATGGAAATTAAACTGTCCAATAGCTTCGGTTTTCAAGTGCGTATTTACGTTTGAGAGAATTGAGAGGCATTGAATGCAGTAGGTAAGGGATTGTTTGTTTTTGGGTGGGAATAGGGACGGTGAACTTTCACGGGGTAGTGAGGACTAAGCGAACAGATAGTGGCATAGCAATTTTGCTTGTTGTATCAGATAAAACTAAAACAGCATACATGCTGGTAACTACGTAAAGGAGATATTTCTGAAATAAATGGAGCCTGGGCCAACACTATGTAAACTATATATAAAAATCGCTATATAATATAGTAACCGTTTTGAATTGTTAATTTTCTTTAAATTCACTTCGATTCAATGTACACTCAGATTAACTTTGTCAAGTAGAGCAACACAACATAAAATTAAACATGGTGGATCAGATCAGCGATCCGATGCAAATGCAATGACATTTGAATTTCGTCACATCACAAACATCACATCATCAGCCTATTAATGTTCCCACTGCTGGGACACAGGCCTCCTCTCTGTGAGAGAGGGAATGGGCCGTAATCCACCACGCAGGCCCAGTGCGGGTTCCCGCTTTCTCGAGGCGGGGGGCTCAGTAACCGTGGCTTGGTCACCCACGGTGAAGCGAAGAGGAACCCGAGGAGGGGCCGCTCGTCAGGGCTTTTGCCGATTAACCCGACGACGTAGCGGCCAACTAGTAGGTTGCGGTGCCGCTTGGTAACAGGCGACATCGCAACTGAGGCGGGCCGCGATGTCTTATGGAGATTCCCAGGTCCCATACGATATCGTGGCTGAGGGTCGGAGGCCGCGGCGGGAGAGGAATGTCGGTATAGCGTTAGCCGCTCTCCCTTTCCCCTGCGGCCGCAAAATGGTAGGTGGCGGGGCCATTGACCTCGACCCGTCACAGTGGGACCAAGGGTGCCATACACGGGGTCGTCTGGCACCCATGTGCTGAATTGGTCCCTGGGGTGGTCACGGCGTACGTGTGTTCTGGTGCGCCAGTGATGGGGGGTAATCCCCCGAGGAGGGTCCGGTGACGGACAGCCGCGGCGGGTTCGCGGTGAGTGCTAACGCGTGCCCGTGTTCCCGCCATAAGCGGCACTGGAGGACACCGTGGAGTTTTAGTGGGTTAGAGTCCCACATAACTGCACTATCTCCCCGTGGTAGTGCAGTATGCATGAGCATTTCTCCACGCAAAAAAAAAAAAAAAAAAAGCCCAGTGCGGGTTGGTGGATGTCACATGTCTTCGAATTTTTGGTTCTAGGACATGCCGGTTTCCTCACGATGTTTTCCTTCACCGTTTTGAGAGCAGTGGTGATGAAATAATTTACACAAAGTAAACCGCCTGCCTGGGCTCGAACCCACGATATACAACTTGTACATCGCAGCCGATACCACTGGGCCACCACTGCTCAACGATTGATTGACGTGTCATCGTAATATCTGCGTTAAAAAAACAACACGAATTCAATTGCAACAGAGAAGCAATCAATCAATGTCGGTAGTAGTAAACTGCAAAGCTGAAACAATCACTAAAAACTCAGAAACATATCCAATTCAAAGTCAAAGCAAAGAAAGACTCTATTCTATTCTATATTTTTTATGGCAAGCAAAGCCGATGTCAACTATTCTGCCAATTTCTAAAGTTAAAAGGAAGAGCAAGAATGTTTTATAAAAGCAAAAAATAAATAGTTAAAACAGGAACTGTAGATAGAAACGAAATTCTGCAATTTAATACAGTTGACACTTGTTGGGTTAGTACGGGACTAAAACAAACAAAAAATAATAATATAATTGTTAACACATTAATGATACGTAGTTATGCAACCTGAACCGCAGCGAGTGATCACTGTGAGAACATGAAATGCACAATTGCAGTTTAGGGTGGCCCTTCCAGACACACACATGCATTTATGTTAATTTAGCATTTTAAGTAGCTGTAAGTCGTAATATGTAACCGATAGGATTAGAGTTAATACACTAGAGCATCCGCTTCTGCTCACACGTATTCACATTATTTTATTTAAACGTCATAACGCTCCCAAATACTTGACTGGCGCAGCCGGTAGGATCGCCGAATATAAGCTGCGCCGTCCTTCGCGTTTTTTCGGAATAAAACTTTTTCGTGTTACGCGTTCGGGTGGCCTTGAAGGCAGCTGTGGTGATTCTACGAACCAAACAAATTTGTCAAGGCGGAGCTGAAAATGAGAAAGGCGAGCTGGTGAGTCCAAATTTTCACCTTCCTTTCCCATTTCCTTTTTGTTATCTTGCGATTAGAAGTCTCGCGTTATAACGTTATCTGGTTTTGCATAAAATCTGTAAGGCTAGTTTTTAATATATAAAAGTTATTTAAAGTCATATTACAATTGAAATATTGTTAATGAATTATAAAAAAATATTTTATTCAGATAAATTGTTTAAAGTTCTACTTGATTAATGATTACTATTTTATACTTAAGAATTATTTTTGTTTTAAGAAGTGTTTAAAGGCACTCAATACTTTTTGCTTTTGTACTTTATATTATTTTTGTGTGTTAATTAATAGTGTTAAAAATGGAAGATCACGTAAAAATTGTTATGATTCCAAATGAAATGATTAAAATTATTCCACTTTTTGACGGCGATAAGCGCCATTTAAATCTTTTTATACGTAAAAGTGAATATATTATAAATAAATACAGGGGAAGTGACGAGCAAAACTTGTATGTAATGCATACCATAACGAGTAGATTAGCGGGGAATGCAGCCGCGCTTATCAGTGAGCGCGAGGATATTGTTACATGGGAAGAGTTTAAGGAGTTATTAATACAACATTTCGGAGACCCAAGAAGTGAAGAATGTTTAGCTATTGAATTGGAAACTTTGCGTATAAGAAATGATGAATCATTTTTGGATTTTTGCAATCGTATTCAATCAGTGCGTAGTATTTTAATATCAAAAGTTAATAGGTTATCGAGTACTATGCGTGAAAGTAAAATAACTATTTATAATAATATGTCATTAAACGTGTTCCTTTATAATCTACCGGAATATATGGTGCGTATTATGAGATTAAAAGCGCCGTCCACTTTGGAACAGGCTTTATCTTTCGTGTTAGAAGAGGTCAATTTCTATGAACAATATAATGCCCGAAATAAAACACTGCTGACTTCTTGCGGTGAACATGCTATTCCAAATAACACACAAACGTTTAAATTCGGCACTAATAATTATAATAAGCCTATTAATAATGATACACCTATTTTTAAGCAACCAAATACACAACCCAAATTATATATAGGTAACTCCCAAGGTCAACAATTTGGGACGCGTAATCCACAATTTGGATTTCAAGGTCAAACATTTGGTTATCGCCCGCAACAATTTGAGATGCTTCCGCAACAATTTGGGATGCGTCCGCAACAATTTGGAAATCAACAGCAATTAAATAACCGATCTTTACAGCCATTTGGCAACCAGAACCACCAATCGTTTAATAGACCTTCACAGTTATTCGGTATTCAGCAACCTAAACTTCAATCTAGTGATGTCACAATGCGTACGGCGCCTCCGGCACAAGTGCATATAAAAGGATTTAATTTAAATGAGCTTGACCTTGATCATTACGATGATATTCAGTCTCCCTGCCATTACCAATGTAACAATGAATATTTTCACGATTATTACCCTTTTACCGAAAATCAAGATGAGAATTATTCGGAAGAAGTTAACAAAAAAGTTTCAACGGAAAATAATGAGGATTTTCAATTATCAGTCTCGGAAAACAGGGAAATAATACAATTAAATTGCAATACAGGCCCTAAATTGCCTTACATATATATACCCGAAATAGATGCAAAATTTATGATAGATACGGGCAGTACAAAATCATTTATAAACCCGGAAAAGGCTATTACTATTTTTGCGATAATATTTATCATAACCCATTTGAAGTTAGGAGTACTCACGGTACAACCCAACACGAAGAAGTACTTTCCATTCCAGCATTTCCAATTTTTAATGTTAATGAAACTCACAAATATCATATCTATGAAGTCGATCCTAACTTCGATGGTTTACTAGGTAATGATATTTTACATAGTGTAGAGGCACGTATAGATTTGAAAAACGAGGTCTTGAAAACTAAAACTACGGTAATACCAATCATGTGCAATAAGAATAAACATAAAATAGAGATGGCACCTCGATCAGAACAAATTCCTGCAAAATATCATTCTGGTAATGCTTTAGTGGATATTAGAGAACTTACGGAAGATTTGCGTATGCCCAGCGCTTTAGTTAAATATAAGGATGGCAAACATAATACAAACACAGATTTCCTGTCCCGTATTAAATTAAATGCATTAGGGTCAGATAAGGGCGCAATATCTACGAAAGATAATGTAGATGAAAAAGAACAAAAACCGAAAAACATCCAATCAACTCACAAAATTGAAAAATTAATTGATTACGATAGTGATGACTCTAGAACAAATTCCATTTCGGATTTGTCTCCCACTCTAACAGCCAGTTCTGTATGTGATACAAATGAACCAATTCCACTTGAACCTGTAGATAAAACATTTACAGTACATTCAGCTGAAGACATGGAATCAATTGGTATTCCAATATTACAAGAAGCAATAGACACTAAACCCAACCAGATATTAGTTTTTACATGGCACGAAAACGATATCCAAGTTACAGATCATTCCCGTCAAAAACAAAAAATTCTTGAAGTACTTTTACCAATAAATAATGAGGAATTAATTAAACAGTTTTTAAAAGAATACATTAAACATAAAATTAAATACTTTATATATTTTGAAAGCGTAGAGCATAGGAAACAGTTTAACAAAGTTATTATACAGTTATTTAAAAAGAGAAGGGTAGAATTCGTGGAATGTGAGATGCGTGTAGTTTTTGTTGAAGATGAAAACGAACAAAAAGAAATTATCTTACAACATCATGAAGAAAAAACGTATCATAGAGGTATAAAAGAGACCATGTCCAGGATAAGAAGAAATTATTTTTGGAATAACATGCAAGAGACGATCAGCCGTAATAAATTTTGAAGCATGCCGTAAAACCAAGCATGACAAAAAAAAAAAAACCATAAAGCCTTTTCCACAATTAACACAAACCAACAATTACTAAAAGATCATGCGAAGCGTAATAAACGTCAGATGATAGAAACAAAGCAAAATGTTAGAAATGGCAAGAGTGGTGGTGAGATAGATAAACGTCCTCCGCATATGGTGCCTCACGCTATTGGCAGTAGCGCAAGTAACATGGGCGCTTCAACTTCAAAAGGTTGAGAAAAACCCCGGTATCCTTCCCGTGAAACAAGGGCAGGCGTTTAAACAAGTAGATAAGTGGTTAATTATAAAAACTTTAAATTTAGATAGGTTAGGTTATGATCTAGAATTAAGTTTAATTAAATATAATGAATTCAGTAAATTAGTAGATGTTAACAAACCTTACAGCCATGAGTTTTTAGGTATTCGTACTCAAACAGATTATCGAAAAACTATCGAAAAATTTCAGCAACTTGTACCAGCTAAAAGATTTTAGCGAGGATTAATTGATCCATTTGGATCCATGATAAAAATCGTTACAGGTAATTTAGATCATAGTGACGCAATTCGATATGATTCTCTCATCTCTCAGTTGAAAAGCAACCAATTTATATTAGATAGTTTGGTCTTTGGTCTCCAAAATGTTAAATTGTTTTGTTAACAGTACAGAAATCTTACATAACAATACATTTATTTTAGATGAACGTTTAAAAAGGATCGAGAGATTAGTTAAAAATATGATTACAAAAGAAGAAAATTCCATTTACTCTTCTTACATTTTAGGAATGTTTAATATGTTTTTAACAAATTTTCGAACAATTAATATAATTTTAAGTGAGATTGAAACGGCCTTAGTCTTTAGTAAGGTGTCTGTACTGCATCGAGCGATTGTTAATTCTACTGAATTACTGCACATGTTCTATAGCCAAAACTGAAAATCTGTTATATCCTGTGAATGAAAATAATTTAGTAAAATTTGAAGATTGTTTCACTGTTAAAGCTTTTATTAAACAGAACCAGATCACGTTTATAATAGAGATCCCACTTATTGAAAACAGTACTTACAGTTATTTTAAACTTTACTCTTTACCTATTTTTAACACAGATTTAAACGAAACTGTTACAGTGGTTCCTAAATATCCCTACCTTTTGGTGAAAGACTCAGATTACTTACCAGTCGTGAGAGCCTGTGTACAGATTGCGATAAATGACAAATTCCTATGTACCGATGATGATGTGTTGACCCATCAAAAGCCATTATGCGAAGAACAGTTGATGAAGTTCCACTCTAATATGAGTGCATGCGAGCAGCATACTGTCGACATTGAAGACTTGAAAGTTCAACGAATTGGCCGCGGAAGTTGGATTCTATATACAAAGAATAACATAATAGCTAGTAGAAAATGCTATGATGACGTCAAGAGTCACGAGTCTCTTCAAGGAGCATACATAGTTACCCTGGACGATGCTTGTAAGGTTAACGTTGGGCACATACATCTACAAAATTACAATTTTTCTCTTACACACCTAAATTACCCAATAACTCCAATCATTACCCTACCAGAGATGAAGCCTGAAAAACGTACTAACAGTGTCAGTGCAGTGAATATGAAAGGTATAAATCTAGACGAGCTGAAAGAATTAGCTCAAGTGGTGAAAATGAGCAAAGTGAAATACGGTGAAAATGATAGTGCGGTTGACATGAAAAATATTAGTTTAGTTACGGTAATTCGAATTCGATTTATGATCTTTCTTGTTTTTAGGTATAAAATCATATTGTTAAAATGTCTGCGAAATCATCAGAATCCTAACAACTCTGATAATTTCGTTCTTGAGGAGGGAGGAGTTATGCAACCTGAACCGCAGCGAGTGATCACTGTGAGAACATGAAATGCACAATTGCAGTTTAGGGTGGCCCTTCCAGACACACACATGCATTTATGTTAATTTAGCATTTTAAGTAGCTGTAAGTCGTAATATGTAACCGATAGGATTAGAGTTAATACACTAGAGCATCCGCTTCTGCTCACACGTATTCACATTATTTTATTTAAACGTCATAACGCTCCCAAATACTTGACTACGTTGTATACCACACACAAATAGGAGGTAATTTAAAGTTTCGACTCATAATTTTATATTGTTGTGACGGACAAAGAAAGACTCAAAGACTCTTCTTAAAACTGTCAACGTCGTCAAACGTCATGTCAAAAAAAACTGTCATGGCTGCCCTAAAAATCGGGTTACCTTATTAAAAAAAAACAAATGATCATTTTTGTACACCTGGGGGGTGACCATAAACTCTTAGAGCTGTATCAATTTGATATCAAGTAAGTGACAGATGTATACAAGTCAGATACATCTGTCCCTTATTCGATCTCAAATTGATACCGCTCTAAGAGCTTATGGTCACCCCCCTGTACCGTTCTTTAGTATTTTATGGTATTAATTTGTAAGTATTTTTATGGAATTCCCCTATTTTATTCCTATTTATCACATGCATTTACACTACGTACATAGTGGTATCACAAAATCAAACATCTCCTTTGGCATTTAGTTGATAAATGATATTATGACGGCTGTCAGTTAGTTCATAGACCTAATGGTCTGCCGAAAACCCGAGTACCAGTTGGAAACAATGCTGGTTCCGTTTATGTATCAGAAAGACATTATAAATTAATATTTGGCAGTTATTTTACAATGCAGTGTGTCGGAAAATAGTTGAATGATAATGTTGAAGTGAAGGTAAGACCGAATGAAAACGAAGTGGAGAAATCTGTACTAAATCAGCTTAAGAGCCCCTACAAGTTTCACGAGCCAAAATCAGAAAACAGTTACTTTTTCAGCGAAACTTTCTCAATAACTACAAGATATATGATAAAAAATATAATGACAAAAATAAAAACGACACCGGTCCATCGTCTACAAGCCCTTGAGCGAAACTGAATACCACGCGCGAGCGCAACGGTTTATAAGGCAACATTTAGACAATTTGTTAAAATACAATAAGTACTCAAAAATAAAATATGAAAATTGGATTCGATTGATAAACACCTCAAATTTCAAATTATTTACCAGTTATTTTTATATTCAACATATTCTTACACGTAGGCGACGCTTTCGCACGATAAAATTGATAAAATTGCCCTTTTTTCCGCGTGGACAATTTGTTTTTGAGAACAACTACAATAAACTTTAAAAAACTAAATTAGTGGCGTACTAGTATACTATATGCCCAGTTCACACCATTTTTGCAGATTGTTACTTGCCACCAGAAAGCTGAAAAAGCAATTGAAAAACCTGGTGTTTCGTGATTACGTAAAAACGTGTGTTAGGAATTTATTTTTTCTAATTTAAATTTAGCAGTTACCAAAAATATGTAATGTACATTTACTAGATTACTATGTGACGCAAAAAGTTGCATTAAAAGATTTATCATATATCTTGTAGTTATTGAGAAATTTGCCCTGAAAAAGTAGCTGTTTTCTGTTTTTAGCTCGTGAAACTTGTAGGGACTCTTAACCACTACGCGGCTATGTGGAAAACAAAAGAAGAATACATGTTTTAGGCATTTATTGCGTAATTTTAGAGCGTGCGATATATTTATTTTATCACAACGATATAACTGCAGCAAAGCACTCCATAAAATAAAAAATCAACTTCCATACTCGCAAAAAAATCCAATCCCAAAGGAAAATTCTCGCGCACATTCTTTAATGACCTTTCCCCAACGACCCAATACTCTTAAAAGAGTACATTTACACATTATATAAACTTTAGTAGCAACAAAAGAAGAGTCGATCCCTAGCAGGTTCAAAAACGGAAGGATCAGTACAAAACAAAAGGTATTCGAGAGTTCGGACCGAAAAAAACCATGCTAAGCATGAAACTGAGCGCAGACAAAAACGCCCTAGTTTCATTCAATTGTTTGTGACATACTGTTGGGAATGTTCGGGAATAAGCTTTTTGAGTAAGCCTAAAAATGCTTTAAAATTATTGATTTCAAAGATAGTTAGATTAGTCATGGTCATGTAAATTGAAAATTAGCACCAGCTGGTTGACTGACAAAATTTCTAAGTCACCAAAAATCAACTTTAGGACCTATTTAAGCATAACTTTAACTTGCCGAACCTGGGTTCTTTACATTTTGGATTGATGTTTTAGAGCTGCATTATTTCGTAGTAGTTGTATGGCTATATCCCCGATGGGAGATTAACTTTTCAGTTAAGATGTTCCTCTATCTGGAGGGAGAAGAGCGTGTCAATTGGGGCGCACGGTTGGCGCAGTGGTTGAGCGACTGACTGCTGCGCTGCGTGTCGCGGGTTCGATTCTCGCACGGAACAAACATTTGTATGACCTGCAGAAAGTTGTTCCGGCTCTGGGTGTTGTGTATGTGAGTTTAAATGTTTGTAAACGCACCCACGATGCAGGAAGACATTCCTTGTGTGGGGCAACGTTTTAAAGAAAAAAAAATTTTTTATGCCAAAGTTTGACAGGTTTTCAGCGTAAAGTAGGCAGAACTATTACAAAATGGGTCAAAATGACTTTGCTTGCGGCATCCCATGATGATGATCATAAAAGACATGTTAGTGGAATAATGCTTCCATATGTTTGACAATTCTCACAGCAGTGTGTATCCCTAGAACCACATCCTCAGTTTAAATAAGTCCATCTCAATATTCCCTTTGAAGCCATTACTTTTTAACGCTCCAGTTCTGCTTCTAACTCCGCAGTAATTGTCAGAGCAAGGAGTATTCTAATCCACTTGGGTTTTCATATCGTTGAGAGGTGTTGGTAAAATTGAAAAATATTTTCTTGCTATTACTTTTCTTCAAGTCTGGGGTTATGACTACATTCCCCGAAAGGTTTGGTAGAAGTGTATTTGTAACACCCACACTTAGCCAGTTATGTGTTAGTTAAATGGAATAGGAGATGAATATATTGCCATGAGACGTGGTTGCTCACAATGGGCCTCATCAGAAGGCTTAAAGTCATCCAAAGCGCAATGGAGAGAGCTAGGCTCGGCGTTTCCTTGCGTGATTGAATCAGAAATAAAGACATCCGCAAGAGAAACAAGGTTACCGACATCATCACATCACATCATCAGCTTATTAATGTTCCCACTGCTGGGACACAGGTCTCCTCTCTGTGAGAGGTAATGGGCCATTATCCACACCGCGGGCCCAGTGCGGGTTGGTGGATCTCACATATCTTAAAATTTTTGGTTCTAGGACATGCCGGTTTCCTCACGATGTTTTCCTTCACCGTTTTGAGAGCAGTGGTGATGAAATAATTTACACAAAGTAAAGCGCCTGCAAGTCTCGAACCCACGACCTACAACTCATAAGTCGCGGCCGATACAACTGGGCCACCACTGGTCACTGCCGTTACCGGTTACTGACATAGCCCGAAGAATTGCCAAACTTATGGCAATTCACATACTGCCCCGCTATACGCTGCGGGATGCGTGGCGACATAGTTATGAAAATGCGCGTGAATGTGTTTTTTGTGTTTTTCACTACGGGTGTTTTCAATGCAAAGAGAGATACTTTCATGCAACGTAAGAACACGCACTCGCGCGCTACGCTGCGTAATGCGGTGCAGTGTGCGAATCACCTAAGTAGTAGTGGGCATATTGCACGCAGCACGAAAGTCCGTTGGGGCTGAAAAGTTCTGTAGCGGTGACTACGCACCGGAAAACGTAGCGTTGGAAGGCCGCCCTCTAGGTGAAGCGACGACCTGGTCAAGGTTACAGGAGCCCGGGGTATGCGAAACGCACAGGACTGATTAGTGTTGTGACGCTTGGGGCAGGCCTATGTCCAGCAGTGGACGACTTTTGGTTGTATAATGACATTTCCATCAATTGTGCAAGAATCTGGACTACTAGTGAGAAATTCCTGAGGGTGAAACTCAAAGACACCGTTCGACAAAGAATTAAACTACGCTGAAAGAGAAAGGTTTGAAGGAATGATAAAACTGGCCCACCGTTATAACTAGTACGGGGGTTAGGGAATTTTACAACAACCTGATTGAAAAGTGGAATATATAATAATCTATGTTAATGTGTATTCTTGTAAACGTTTTATTCTATCTGTGTCAATAAAATTATTATGATTATGAAAAATTAAAGATTTGATGAAAGATTTTTCTTCAAGACGTTGTTACATTTCAAATGTTCCTTGTGGCGTGATGCTGTTATGTATCTAAACAAAAGGAAGAATACACATGACCAAACAAAAATGACATAAGGGAAATATTCTAAAATTCTGAAGTTCGTAGCGCTACCAGCTACGGCGTAGTATCAACGCTACGGCGTAGCAAATCGCGTAGCCAACCAACAACACTACACCGAGCTATGACGTACTAACATGGTAGTTCTCCCCACAAGTGCATGCTTGCATCCCCACTTAAGCCCCAGAATTTATGCTAAGTACACACTATAGCGTACTGAGGCCGCAGAATTCTAAGAGGCTAGGTTTTGCAGTCAGTGTAGCCAGAGCCCGGTAAGCAAAAACATTAAGGGTTTAGCTTTGTAAAGTTTGTACATAAAATGTTTCTTCAGTTGCTGCAAACGTTATCAAACAACGTTATTTTCATGAAGCATCGTTTGAAACAAGTAAAAGCTGGATGGATTGTGTAAAAAAATATTTGAAAGGAAAGAGAGTCAGTGATAGCATGACGGTCGACGGAACGAAAGGAGAAGATTTATTGCGCCAATTCAAAGTAAGTTATAATAGTTTATTTTATGTGTTTAAATGCCATTGATTGCATTTTTAACCGACTTACCAAAAAGGAGGAGTTGCTATGTTCGACATTATGCTTTTTTTTGTATGTTCACCGATATCTCCATCAATTGTGGACCGATTTTGAAAATTAATTTTTGTTTTGAATGAGTATGTTCCGAAATTGGTTCCATTCTCCGTTCTGATGAAAAACTTCGGAGAAATACAACAGAACTCTTCAATAAATAACGGAAATCTCTCGGGGTTGCTGCAATCGCATGTAAGTTTATTTTTTATTCCATTTCATAACATAATATCACGCCAGTACGTTCTAAACGGGTACGCAAATGTGTACAGTTCACCAAGGTGAACTGAATATAACCGTTGATCGTATCATGAAACTGAACATAACAGTTATGTTCAGTTTCATGATTTAGTATTTGCTGCTACCCCCTCATTTTATAAAAATGAAATTATTACAATAATTTCATATATTAATATTAAATGTTGATTGATAAATCCCTCATGTTGTAATAAGTTTGTAACTATTATTATTATATACTTATAAAGGTGTTCCTAGCCTGTAAAAGTGTTGTTATTAATATTAGTGTAACTGTTACTTATGTTTAAGTACTCCAGCTATTTATATTTTTATGTTAATAAAGAATTTTTCTAAACTAAAACTAACTAAAGTTTCATGATATTCGGGTAATCGATTCTGGCATTATAGGTATTTTACTTAACTACTTGCTTATTAAACTCCATTTGCGATAACATTAGGCGTTTAAATTAGCCCATTTTACAGCCCGTTCAACCGATTTTGACTATTGCGTTGGTGATATGACAAATGGTAGCTGTAGTATAAAGTTTGTTTTGGTAACAGGTTTATTCTTTTTATGTCATCCTTATGTTTACGGGATTGAACTCAAAATCGGTTGAACGTACTGTAAAAAGATTTGGAATCATGTCTAATTTTATTTCAAATGGAGTTTAGGTAGGTACGACTAAAAAGTGAAAAATAATATTAGTTTATGCAACTGTCATACCATAGGGGTTATTAGAACACGAGCGTTGGTTTATCACATGAGGCGAAGCCGAGTGTGATAATAATATTACGCGAGTGTTTAATACCTAATTACACTATTATTATACACTATTTTATCTTCACTCATAGTTGAAATAAAACAAAAATGGAAACGGAAAAAAACTCGGAAAAAATGTGTGCTATGGCGGGCAATTTATATTCTCATTGCACATGACTGCGCAGCGCGCGCATCCAAAGACAATGATATAATTTTTCTATATTTAATCAATGAGCCCTAAGCGCCAATAAATTAAAAAGTAAAAGTGTGCTATAATAATTATAAAGTTATTTTATGATGTAGTTGTTTGATAATCGAAGGAAAATGTTGCACTGTAATGGTATTTGTTTTAATTTTACTTATGCACGAATATAAAGTATGTGTTTATACAATATTTTTTGCATTCATATTTAGAACATTACATTGTGAGTGTAGATAAAAAAACATTTTTACAAAAAAATACTACCGCCTTCCAAATAAAAACACTATAAAGTGCAAAATAACTTTAGTTTTGGAAGTCGGTGTCCATAACCCAAAAATTGGTACCTACCAAAGACACCTACTTCCAAAACTAAAGTAATTTTTCAGTTTATAGTGTTTTTATTTGGAATTCGGTAGTTTTATTTTGTTTCAGACTAGCAGCCCAGCAGTGGGAGCAGATAGAGCTAGCGTAGAAATCTATGGATATATCTACAAATATTGAAGAGAAAGCATTTTACCCCTATTTAAAGTATACTGCTTGAACGATTTGTAGAATAAGTATGTAAAGCATTTTATTCGAATAAAATGATTAAAATGACATCATGTTTAACAGCAAATTCCTGATATCAAAAATTTGATCGCCGAGCTCTTTCACTTTATTTTTCCACGAAAGCAAACCAGGCAAATATCAAGCCATTATTCCAAATCATTCAATCAACTGTTGGTGTTGGTTTCCACGAAACTTTTGAGAGGAACATCAAAACAAAATGAAGTATCCTCTCGAAGTCTCGAAACAAGATCCTAAGGCCTTGTTCATAACTTCGGGCGATGCGACTTGCGACGTGATTTGTGTAAAACGACGCAAGTTTCATGACATTACACGTGCCGAAAGTGGCGATGACAACTTGTGTGACAGCGCTCTGAGGCTCAAGAAAAAGTGTAAATTTTTCGGTGATAGCAATTATTTTAAAGATGTGGAAAAGGCTTTCTCCCGGCAGAGTGGCAAAACAGGCCAAACAAGAAAAAAAAAATTATGCAAAAAAAAAAAACCCGTCTGCTTAAGAAGCGAACTAAAAAGACGTTAACATGAAGAAAATCATGCTGTGCAGTCGGAATATACATCTGGTTTTGGTCAGCCAGCTCGCGAATATGTTGTGTGTGTGTTGTGCTTCGCAAGCAGTCGAGTTTTTTGAATTTTTAGATTAACTTTTTTATACAACTTTTAGTCAACCTTTTTTTTCGAATTAGGTACATTTAAACATATAAATGTGAAATATTTTTGAAATCACCTTTTAAAACCCTATATCTTGATACCCCACAGGATGGGCTTGGAAGAAAAAAAATTGGACCCCTATAATATGGCGCTCAAAAACTTTACGGCGCGCAATTTTTCTATTTTTGAATGTCAATGTAGCCAGTGCCACTCGCAAAGTTAAGACGAATTGATTGACGTAACAATCATCAAAATCGGCCAACGACCTCTTCGCTTCGGCAGTCGAGTAAAAACGTCCAAAACTTTTGGAATTGAGATGCGCTATACCTTGCAATTTAACTTCTCGGACAATGGTTTTTAGAATGGTTGGTTGATAGAAAATCACTTTTCTAGAGCCTCTGAAGTCATGCGTAGGCATCGCACACTAGCTAGCACGCTTTTTAATAAACTGTTGCATCCATTCCGTTTCAGTCTTGCAAGTAATACGCGCCACAACGTACAGTGTAATACTCACAACGGATACTTGTGTCTCTGAATTGGCTGCAAGACCCTGCGCAGTAGCTATTTTTCTGTCAATGTTTAAGCTAAAGATAGCATTGTATAACTGTCTCTTTCACTCGCTTACGTTTGTCGCATCGTCCTATCTCGCTTACTCAATGCAGTATACTCGATGACAAACTGGTTCTTGCGCAATGGTTGGCAGAGCCAATTTTAGAGACACAAAGATCCGTTGTGACTATTTTATAAGACTTTAAGTCGTTTGTATCGTATCAAATGTTCGTGTTGACCACGTGACATTGCGATTGAAAACAATCTCATACATTTTGCTGTCGACAATCTTCGTCACTTATAGAATGTCACTTTGTCTATACTCCATTTTCGATAACATTATACGTTTAAATTAGCCCATTTTACTGCCCGTTCAAACGAATTGAATTCTATTGCGTTGGTGTTACGACAAATGGTAGCTGTAGTAAACAGTTGGTTTTGGTAACAGGTTTATGCTTTTGCTGTCATCCCTATATTTACGGGATAGAACTCAAAATCGGTTGAACGGACTGTAAAAAGATTTGGAAACATGTCTAATGTTATTTCAAATGTAGTTTAGCACCTTTTATTAACCCCCCGACGGAAGAGACGACGCGATGACGTGTGTTGCAGTTTATTTGTGTGTCTGTCTGTGGCATCATATCTCCTAAACGGATGAACCGATTTTGGATAAGTTCTTTTTGTTTAAAAGGCGACTTTATCCAGGGTGTTCGTAGTAATTTTTTATGAAAATCAGTTCAGCCGTTCAAAAGTCATGGACGTTTTACTGTTTGAATTGGGGTGTTTATGGAAGATATCGTTGTATAATTACGTCTTCAATAGATTGCCGATCGAAGTGTGTCTACTACTAGATGTTTTTTTTTTTTTAGATTTTACTTGGTATATGCAGTCGCTATCACTCTTCAAGCGACGAAGACTACGGTCTACTTCAAAATCAAAATCAAATATTTTTATTTTACATAGGCCTACATGGGCACTTATAAAACGTCGACAAAAGGTGCACGGTTCGGGTTCAACATGAAAATCCCAAAAATAGTTTGAAATTGAATCAAGCGACAGAAACAGCGTTTAAACTTTATTTTAATAAGACGCCTAATGCTAACAATCCTTACAAAACAAATATTCGCTCCATTAAAGACTTGGAATTTGAAATATCAACATTTTAAACAAACTTGATAAATTCTCTTCGTGGCTTCTCCTTAATGCTATTAAGAGATCTAACTGATAAACTAACTCAAACCTTATGGCTTTGTAATAAGATCGAATTAAATAGTTTACTAACTGCAAAATAATTGTGAAGGAAATTGAAGTCGACATCTTTATGCTTGCATCTAATTAAGACACATTGATCAAGCCTGAATCTTATCTAGTTTGGATAAGGTTGTGTATTGTATGCAGCCAATTCCCAAACAGCGAAGCTTAGTTGGTGGTGTTATACGAATTTGTCGGTTTATCAGAGCTCTGCTTAATAATGTATGCAGCCCGCCGCAATACAAACGCCTTTGATTTGTCTCCTCCTGTTCTAATGGAATAGGGGAACTGTGTGAGCTGTCTTAACAACATTTTCAATTTAAAATTCTGACGCCATTTTGAAATTTATTTATAACTGTTGCGTGTTAGCGCGTCATTGACTCATCTACATTTACTGACGTTCTTAATAAAAAAAACCGGCAAAGTGCGAGTTGGACTCGCGTACGTAGGGTGCCTTGCCATCATCGCAAAAACGGCAAAAAAATCACGTTTGTTGTATGGGAGCCCCATTTAAATATTTGTTTTATTCTGTTTTTAGTATTTGTTGTTATAGCGGCAACAGAAATACATCATGCGTGAAAATTTCAACTACCTAGCTATAACGGTTCATGAGATACATCCTCGTGACGGACGGATAGACAGACAGACAGACAGACGGATCGCGGAGTCTTAGTAATAGGGTCCCGTTTTTACCCTTTGGGTACGGAACCCTAAAAACTGAAATTAAATTTTAAGCTGGCCTATGCTGACATCTATCTAAATTCTTAATTTTCTTGCAACTTAATTATTGTATTTTTTCATACGTTTCTAGTAGTCACTTAGCGTGATTCTCAAGAAATTTTACATAAAGCAGAAAACGATTAAACTCAATAATAACGATATTCGGCTTGAAAAAAAAAAACCACTATAACTTCGCAAACCCAATTTTTTCCCTACGGTTTTAAGGACTTCTACCTACATCCTAATGATTTCAAGAAAACAATATTATGAGAACCCTTCATTAAATTTTCAGCACTAATGGGCTCATTAGTACCCCTGATTCGCCTAATTCGGTTAGGGATGTTTATTTTGCGCGATTTGAAATTATATGAGAAATTCGAAACGGTAATACGCGTATTGTCATTGACCCTTAAAGGGTTTGAGTTGAAATATCCTCTTACTCCCACAGCTTGGTAATGACGATTTTAAGGTTTAAAATATTCTATCTGTTGTATACGAAATGAATTAAACAAGACTGTTTCGTGATTCTGAGAAAGAAATAGTGTCTAAAACGTAGACTTAAAGCTACGTTTAATTTGTTTATATTATTTTATTTAGACTAAAATTTAAATGCCTGTCTTCATTATGTAATGATGATTTGAAACACGATTATTTTCATCCGTCATTACACCTTCTTATTTCTTATATCGTTTAATCTCTTTTTCTTCTACTGTTGTCATCTATTTCTTCTTTGGAATCAATTCCTTTTTCATCTTGATCGCCAGTTTATAAAGTGATCCTGTCACACCAAATAAAAGCCTTATTATTCCTTCTTTGCCTCTCCACACATTGTCTACATTCCCTTCCCTTTCATTAATTCATTCTAGAAGAAAAAGACTTATCACAAATTACTGTCTTTCAAATTCCTCAAATATCGATTCATTCATGCATTGGGCAATATTGTGGAGAGTGAACTCCACAAAATTGCCCTCATGGCCACCTAAATCTAAATAACTTGCTTTGCCACAACAGAATTCTGCCTGCCTTCATTATGTGAATTTTGGATGAGTTGAGACACGGCCCTTTTTCTCTATCATTGCATTTTTTTTCTTCAGACGTCCTTGCAATTTTTCTTCTAGCTTCTTCTTTTCCTATCTTATCACCGTTGCAGAAAATGGTCATATCATACCAATTCATCATCATTCCATGTTTGTCTCTTCACACATTATCTACATTCTTAACTAACTTTTTCTTTAATTTCACCAATCCAGAAAAATCACAAATTGTAACATTTCTAATTTCCTTGAAATTCCGTTCTTAGTTTCTTCACTCTCTACAATATTGCCTTGATAGCCAACTAAATCTAAATAGCTTGCTCGATGAATAACTTAATTCGTCTCTACAGCATTCTTTTGTCCCTCATTATGTGAATTATGCCTGTGTCTCCAAGGCCTAGACCTCTGTCATTACTCCTTATTTCTTCATACTAGTAACTTTTGCCACTAGCTTTCACTAAGATCGCCTTCTTCCTACTTATCATCACCTCCCTTTTTAACTTTGTTACCATTTTATAAAATGATCCTATCATACAAACTATCAAGACTTATTATTACTTCTTGATCACTATTTACATCATCTACGTCCCCTTCTCTGTTATTCTAGAAAAAAATCTCGTCACAAAAATTACAACATTTGTTTCTTCACTCTCCACAATATTGCCTTGATAGCCACCTAAATCTAAATAACTTGCTCGGTGAATAACTTATTTCGTCTCTACAGCATTCTGCCTGTCCTCATTATGTGAATTATGGATGAGTTGAGACACGGCTCGTAACGACATGCAGATTAAGCCCGCAATATGGAGGCTGGGAGAAATGTAATGGATGTGAGAAAAGAGAAGGAGGTAATTTCGTGTTAGATGGTGCATGTAATTTGGTAAGAATGTGTCGGTGGGTTCAGGGTTATGAGTTTGGAGAAAGAGAGTGTTGGTTCAAAACCTGGCAAGTTATATTTGTCTTTTTTAGGGTTCCGTACCTCGAAAGGAAAAAACGGAACCCTTATCAGATCACTTTGTTGTCCGTCCGTCCGTCCGTCTGGCTGTCTGTCAAGACCCTTTTTCTCAAGAACGCGTGGAGGTATCAAGCTGAAATTTTATATCAAATACTCAGGTCTACTGTTTCTTAAAGCTGTAAAAATTAAACTTCTAAGCCAACGCAATCAAAAGATACAGCCGTTTATGCCGCAAATTGCTGCTAATTTTCGACAATCGCACGGGAGTCAAAACCTACAGGGTGTGACCGTGTGTACCGTGAACTCAGAATCTTGAAATTTGGTACGAAGCAACGTTTTATAGCACTGATAAAGGAAAAATTGCGAAAACCGTAAATTTTTAGTTACATCATATAATAAAAATATTTTTAATAATTTTAAACTTACGACCCCTTTCCTCATGAATGCGTAGAGGTATTAAATTGTAAATCATATCAAATACTCAGGTCTATAATACCTTTAAGCTGAGGTTTGTACGGAACCCTTGAGCGCGAGTCCGACTCGCACTTGGCGGTTTTTTTTTATTTGAAGAAATATTAAACTTATTAGAATGCTAGTGAAATGTTATGGCAGTGAACATGATTATTCAGAAATAGTTTTGATACCCGGGTCAGGCAATTCCAGTTATTGCCGGTCTGGCGCCAGGAATTTGGACTTGTCCGGTTAATAGAAATAGGTTTAGCCCCACTACATGGAACTAAAACATATCTAGCGAAATGTCAGTACAGTATAAATAAGTGCATATCTGCCCAACCCATTGGCATTTAGATGTTAAGTTTTTAATCTGTCATCGTTAGCTTTTTGTCACCAAACGTATGTGTCAATGCTTCTTTCTTCTCTAAGAGCCATTAGGTCTATAGTAGGATGCTTTTGAGTACCAATTCTTATTTATATTGCTTGCTTGTCGACAAGTTTTATAAATTTTGTTTAGCAAGCCTTTACTGAAACTGAACCCAAAATCGTGTCGTGATGGCCCTAGTGGCTAAGAATTTGCCTCTCGTGCTTGAGGTCTTGGGTTAAAATCCGGGCAAGTACCAATGTGATTTTTTCAAATTTATGTACTTTCAAGTTTATCTTGGATATCACTGGCAAGGAAAACATCTTGAGGAAATCTGGACTTATATAGTTAATGTAAGTCTGAAATAATCAAATAATAAGAGGCCTGTGGGGTTCCCAACATCAATAGGCTGATGAGGATAACGATACTTTATTGTAGACCATAAGTTACATTTATAAAGGAAACTTAAACTAAAACCATACAATGGGCGGCCTTATCACATCCCGCGATCTCTTCTAGGCAACCAGGTATGGACAGTAATTGCTGGACACGAATTGGGGCTGTTATTGGTGTGACAATACCAGTGTTAAAAAAAATATATTATAAAAGATATGCAGATACATACATATGCTATGTAATATAATTATACATAAATACATACACACGAACAGAAGAAGAACAACCCAAAATCAAAATAATTATAAAACAATATTACAGAAAAACTTTACACCCAAAACAAAACAAACTGCCAGCTTTTACCTTTACAACACAAAATATTCACCAAACATGAAATTAAACTGTCATATCACCTCGCAGAACCTGGGAGATACCTACTCCAACACACAACTCATTTTCACGGCGTCCCTGCATTAATTTATTCTACCTGCGATCCCGACACAGTTTGAGTTGTGACTTTGAACAGATTTATATAATTATGAGGCTGTGTATGTACAGAAAATGGGATTTTGACAAATATTTGATGTTGAAGTTTTGAGCTTTGGTGTTCTGTAAACATAACTTCTTGTGTCTTACCTGAAGGCGTGGGCAGAGGCGTTCAGAAAGAAGAAATAAAGAAAGAAAAATAAACTAACTTTTTTTCAAATGGATCCTGTCGAAGATGGAAAACCGGTATTGAGAAAGTTCAATGATATTGCCCAGATTTTTTTTTTATCATGTTATTTGCCTATAGCTTTAAACTCGTAAAAATCTAGATTTTGAGTTTTAATGAGTATACTAAGATCCTTAAGAAAATTGCAATAATGTATCACAAAGCAGCAAAATTTGGCGTGCGCTGACAAATCTTTTGATCACAAATAAAAATTATGTACTAAATAATTTAAGCACTCATTATTACCTACAAAAAAGTCCGCGAGGGAATATATCTAACTATCATAGTTAAGTCACAATAGCAGTGTTTGTGTTCTTTAATTTAATTAGATCACGGTTTAAACAAAAGTTGGTTACATTCGTATTGTAGTATTCATTCTTATTCAAATAAATAGTTTAACAAATTGGTAGGTAGGTAGAGTAGGGGTATGTAAGTAGGAAAGGGAAAAGGGAAGGGTAGGTAGGTAGCCAGTTGACGGGAGCGAAACCGCGGGGAACAGCTAATTCATGATAAAAATATACAAAATCCCTTCGCAATACAGACCAACTAGACAGTCTCAACTCTGCTATTCCGACAATTTTCATAATCATGTCCCAGCGTAGATGTATTTATGGTTATATACTCGTAAATTTTCTATCTTTGGATTCTCTCAAATATTTGATGTTCGAGTTTGAAAGTTTCGTTATTACTATCGTACCTAGATAACTATAAAACATGCTAAACAACAATATTTATTCAAACCTCATTAAGGCGTATATATTCCACGCGGAACAAGCCAGCCGTGCACCCGCTCGGTGCCAGAATATCAAAATTGGACTTCCTTTTGTACAGTTTTGTTTGAAAACATTTTTTTTTATTCTAACCATCAATTTACCTGTGTAAAAATGTTTTGAAACATTCAAATCAAAAAATAGTTATTTATGCTACAAGTGCGGAAAGTAAGTGAATTCCGATGAGTGGTATTTTTATTCACGAGCGAGCGAAGCGAGTGAGTGCATAAATCGATACGAGTCGGATCATCTTACGCACATGTATCATACAACATTTTACTATGCATTGTGCGAGGAAATAAAAAATATATCTCAACCAAGCAAGAAATTAATAAAATGGCGCTTATTCAAGGGCGCTCAGCATATCCACAGATTGACTAATAAAAGCTGTCACGTCGTAACGCAAAAAGGCACGAGCAAAATGTTCATTCTGCCAAACATATTTAATGAATATTTAAAATTAATTTATTGATCAAAATCTAAATCTAGAGTAATTAAAAACGCCTTAAATAAAGTATTAGTTTTGTTTTACCTTTTATATGAATGGATAATCTGTACTTAACAAATTTTTAAAACTTTTCTCAAATAATAAAAACTCAATGCGGCGGGCTGACGTTGGAGTTAAAAATTAAAAAAAGTACAGGAAAGCAAAAAGCACTAGTAAAAACAAATTTACACTTTCCGCACAGTTTGGCTGCTTGGAAAACGCTCTTTTCGAGGACATGCATTGTAAAATATATTACGGGCATTTAACGCGATGATTTCGATTATTTATTAACCTACTAGCTGTGCCCGCGGCTTCGCTCCCGTCATCTGTCTGCCAACCTTACCTTACTTACCTTCCTGCCTACCCACTTACCTACCAACTAATTTTTTTCTATAGTCATCATTCTTTCGCGAAGAATTTTAACATCGCCATTCAGAAAATGTCTTCATATGCACAACGCCATCTATCGAATATCGAGTTCAACTGTCCGAGTATCTGAATTACGTGTGTTGTGATAATTTTACTTCTTGAACACTTTAAATTCATATAACTTTTGATAGAGTGAACCGATTGCGATGAAACAAAAACTAAGTAATTCATCAAGTTACACACAGTTTTTATGTATAAAAGTTATTTACATTGGTTTTGTACATTTCACGTGATGCGTGCACAAATAAACAGACAAACAGACAAAATTTCCAAAAATGCCGGAAATAGGTTCTGTTGGTTATCCTTTAACACCCTGGCTGTTTTTTTTTTAAATATTTTCGATGTACAAAAATTACTTTTCTACAGATTTATTATATGTATTGATGATGATGATTTCTATTTTTACTTATTTTTAAATCACCGCGTTAAATTCCCGTGATATATTGTTTTTCAACTATGAAATGCAAAAGTTTTAAAGTTATAATGAGATGATTGAATGATTATAACATTCAAATCGTTTTGGAGGGTTGTTACTTATTTTTTTAAAGCAAAAGTATTAGTCAGACGAAAAAGACATGTATCACAAATAATGCACATTAATCAATAATAAATAATTATACATTTAAACCGAGCCGTTACTAAGGCATATGCTTTAGAAAGTAACCGTTTTACGATATCAAAGCGGAGTACGTGCCTTAATATTAAAGTTTAGACTAGTTTGTTTTATGTGTCTATAGAGTAGGGCAAGGGTTTCATGTTTATGAAATAGTATTTTCGAATTCACAAAATAATTCAATACAGGTATATAGTTTTGGCATGGGATATTAAGCAACTTAATATATCCTTGCATGTGATGAACAGGGTATTTTCACAATTATGAACACACATCTTGTCCCTACTGCCTTTACTGGCAAATAAATTCACTGGTACCTTTTTTCTGTTTTCAGGGGGTCACCTTCAAAAAGGACCTGGACAATTTTTTGAAAAGGCCAGGGAGTGTGGGATTTTACGTCACTAAAACCGCCCCGGTGATCACCATCAGCACCTGGAACAAAGAGCCCCGTCAACTCTTAAAATACCACCCGAATCCCCCTCTGTGCAAAGCCTGTTAGGGCACATCCCTGGGAAGGCTGAAAGATGCACCTCCACTGAGACTCTCTGTGTACGGCAGCACGTGATTACTATGCTGCTGTCTTTCCTAAAGTCACTTGGTGGGCGGACAGAGTCATCAATCTGACCACCCGCGACCCCGGACTCCCGTCCCATTTCGTCGTTTTAGGCATCGAGGCGGTTGTCTCCCCGACGCCTTCTTCTTCGAGCGGGATCGGCTCTCTCACAGCGGCCTCCTTCTGGACTATCACAGTCTCAAAAAAGGAGGCCATTGCCCTCAAATTTTCTGTCTCTGTCGCACAGCTGCTAGGAGACCTAATAAGAACTGGTGAAGAAAGAGAAAATCGCAAGATTAGTTTAGTTACACGTCTTCATTTACAACCTCATTATTCTATAGGCCTAAGACACTCTCACCGTTGACAATCAGCGAGTAGCGAGTAAAGCTTGAAACTAAAAACTAGTTGGCGAGCAGTGAAACGTGAGTTCCGATAGTTTTGTCGCTCAGCTAGGATAGCAGGATAGAATTGATGGACCCCTTTTCCGTACTTAGACTCGAATTTGGTCCATTATGCGTGCCAGACTCCTCTCTGTGAGAGAGAATGGATCGTAATCCACCACGAGAGCCCAGTGAATGTGGGTGGATGTCACATGTCTTCGAAGGTTTTGGTTCTAAGACATGCCGGTTTCCTCACGATGTAATCCTTCACCCTTTTGAGAGGAGTTGTGATGAATAATTTACACAAAGTAAAGCGCCTACCTCGGTTTGAAGCCACGACCTACAACTGCTCTAGGAGACGCTCGGCTATAAGCGAGTGTTCTTGTGCTACGGGTGATAGGTAGTTAGAAATTGCCTAAAAACTATCAAAATCACCCTCTGCGTTTGGTCTCTAGAACAACACATAGGAACAAACATACATCATATACTGATATACACAGTATCCTCCTTTGCGTCACACAGTCGGGTAAAATAACAAGACCTTTTCACAAAAAAAAACCCTACAATGTGCCTACACATCCAGTCTCTAATCTTCACAATACCAAAACTTCAAAGAAACCATACAGACAATTACTTAAAGAAAATTCGTAGTTAATTAGTCGAGAAACACAAATTGTAAGGCCAAAGAGAATACAAAATGTAACATAGCACAGATAACAAGATTACTTATTCTGATTGTAAAGCAGAACAATCCGCTCGAAGCTCAAGCTTCTTAGGATTTGGTATAGGCGGAACTATCTACAAAGCCTTTGTTCTAAGAGTAATTATACCAACAAGGAAATAAAATGGATTAACACGGAGAAGACACTTCTTCTCCGTATTACTCCTCTTACTTAGCTACATCATCATCCGCTTAATCTATTCTCCGTACATCAATACATATAATAAATCTGAAGAAAAATAATTTTTGTACATCGAAAAAATTTCCAAAAAAAAATAGCCAGGGTGTTAAAGGAAAACCAACAGAACCCATTTGCAGCATTTTTGGAATTTTTGTCTGTTTGTCTGCATGTCTGTTTATTTGTGCACGCATCACGTGAAATGTACGAAACCTATGCAGATAAGTTTTATAAATAAAAATTGTGCGTAACTTGAAGAATTACTTAGTTTTTGTTTCATCGCAATCGGTTCACTCTTTTTTTTTTTTTTTTTTTTTTATTATCTATAGGCTTGCGCTTGACCACTATCTCACCTGATGGTAAGCGATGATGTGGTCGACGAT
The DNA here is from genome assembly GCA_948252205.1 of Orthosia incerta. Classification (NCBI taxonomy): domain Eukaryota; kingdom Metazoa; phylum Arthropoda; class Insecta; order Lepidoptera; family Noctuidae; genus Orthosia; species Orthosia incerta. The sequence continues at coordinate 17,025,789 of OX411764.1, read as the reverse complement.
AGAGCACGCTTGCCTAGAAGAAACCTATTCACTCTTGACTTAAAGACCCCTAGATTGTAGCTATCGGGAAACACAGATTCCGGCAGGGAATTCCACTCTTTAGCTGTACGCATAATAAAAGTGCCCCCAAAACGTTTTGTGCGTATGGGTGGGATGTCCACCATGTACCGATGACGCATCGCCGTACGTCTGGTAGTCCGATGATGGAACGGGCTGGGCGGAATTAAATCATGTAATTCCATCGCACACTCCCCGAAATGTAACCGATAAAATACCGACAAACTGGCAACTCGGCAACTCTATCAAAAGTTAGATGAATTTAAAGTGTTCAAGAAGTAAAATTATCACAGCACACGCAATTCAGTTACTTGGTCAGTTGAACTCGCTATTCGATAGATGGCGTTGTGCATTTAAAGTCATTTTCTGAATCACGGTGTTAAGATTCTACGCGAAAGAATGACACTAGAAAAAAATTGGTATGTAGTATGTAGGTAATTAGGGTGAGCAGTAAGGTTAGTAGGGTAGGGTTGGTAGGCACGGGAGCAAAGCCGCGGGCACAGCTAGTTTTCTTATAAAAATAAAGTCGTCGCGTATAATCACGTCCTCTCCTGATGGTAAGCGATGATTTGGTCGATACTGAACCTTTTCACTCTTGATTTAATCTCCTAAGGTTGTAGCTATCAAGAAACATAGACTCTGGCAGGGTATTCCACTCCTTAGCTCCTGTTACCGTCCTCCGACCTTGGATATACCAGCTTGACTTAATTTCTGCAATACGTATAGTTCATCTTTTATTTTGAATGTTAATCTTCTAATATATTCATAATTAAGTATTCCGAATGATTAAAACCTCTTAGGACAACATCCGCTTGTCATCTTTCGATGTATCAAATAAATAATAAATTTAATTATTACGCATGATTCTTTGATAAATATTACTGGTAATAATTGTTATTTAATATTAGTTATTTTATTAAGTAAAAACGTTTGGTTCGTATAGGTGGGATGTCCACCATGTACTGATGGCGCATCGCCGTACGTCTTGTACCCCGATGATGGAACAGGCTTTTGCTATTCTGTAAAATCTGACCGTGGAAACTTAGGCATAAAGTGAGCTGTTGATCCATTTAATCAAGGTGGAATGATAGCTTACTATAGCATATCATAGCATTGTAACTGTGAAATGTTCACAGAATACACCAGCTGAAGTAGCCGTGAGGTGAGCTTGTGTGTCAAAAAACCAATGACCAGAGACCTCAAATCAGTGTACGATGTCTAGCAAGATAAAATGGATAGACGAACCTCAAAGGTGGCTTAGATAGGGCATTTTGCCCATCACCACGTCACGGCGTCATCAAAGTGAAAGAATGCGGTATCGCGGCGCGGCACGTTGGTTTGGCGTACAAGTTAACGTTACCGAGTCGTAAAATTACACGTCACGATGCCGCAACGTAACTCGTTGTCGTGCTTTGAAAAAATTCGGTTCGTTGTTCAGCATTTCTGACAGAACGAAATAACGTTTCGTTGTGTTTCTTGTAGTTTCTGGCAGTTACAGCATTAATGACATATTTTTTGCACAACTAATCCCACATTTAAACATCAACTGAGCGAGTTCATCGTCACGTACCGCTTCCGACGACGTACGACGCATCGTTCCGCAGCAACGTTGCCGTACCCTGTATTAGTTTACACGACTATGCACAACGCCGCGTCACCGCACCGTTCCACGATGACGACGTCGTGACGTGGTGATGAGGACAAGCCCTAAACTGCTGCGTGCGAATGGCAGTTGAACCCGGTGTTCACAGCTCAGCGGATACAGTCGATATCATTAAAATTGTTTGAACTTCCCTACTCGAGAATGTTCTACATCGTTTACAATTGACATATTATAACCTAGAAGTCTGCCTCATAATCATCATTGAACATGGCGAAAGGAACATTTTCACGCACGAAAAATTTCGTCCATGTGGCAATGTGTTACTTGCTTCGCTCATGCTTTTTATACAATTTACATGAGATCGAAGATGTTCATCTTCCCTTTCAACTAAGGAAAACCGCTTATCCCAAGCGCCTTGATCTCAAAACAACAAACAACCATTTGCCTTGTTTTCAAACTCGCTTACGTCATTAGTACCTAATTGAAATAACAAATTAACTAACAAGCAGCTTTACAACTCTAAAGGTGCTTTTCAACTACAGATAATTGCTAGCTAGGCGAGGCGGTGTGACGCCAGTGTCGTTGGTACTTCTTTTTTTATCGTTTTTCAACACCGACTTCCGAAACGAAAGTTATTTTGCACTTTTAAGTGTTTTGCTTTTGAAGTTTGTATATTTTTTATGATAAAGTTTATATGTTTCTCTTTGTAGTTTTAGTACACTATCACTAAAAACAACGAATTCATGCGGACAACGTCACGGGGTATCCACTTTTTGTAAACCAAAAGCTTCTCCAGAATGTAACAATTTTTTTTCTGAAAACCGCATCAAAATCATTTCAGCCAAACGCGGAAAAATCGCGGACAAATATACATACAGGTCAAACTGAGAACTTCCTTTTTTGAAGTCGGTTAAAAAAGCAAGAGATGCGGGCTAGAAATGTGAGCGAGGAATATGGGCGAGGGTTGGCGCGAGGAATGTGTCTGCCTGGGCTCAGCTAAACAGAGTCCACTATACACTCCAGTACCACTGATCTACAAACATTTTTCTACATTGCCGCTACGCATTCTCGCACCGTGCAAGCGCCTCGCACAGTTTTGGTGGAAATCTATTATTATAAATGCGAAAGTTTGGATGGGTGAAAAACGCTAGTTACGTCGGCACGGTTTCTTTGTATGGGATGAGGCATCTGTATGCTAGTTTGGAGGTATGCGGAACAGGGTGTAAAGTCCCACAAACCTCCATAGAAAAGGGAGGATCCTCCGACCAGACGGCTGTTGTGTCTGGTCCGGGCAACTGCCCAACGGTTGTTGTCGGACTGTTGTATGTGTTCTAATCGCGCCGAAAACTTTGCTTGCGTGATGCAGGATTTTTGTGACGTCATGTCTTTAGTTCGTAAGTGGCGGCGTTGGTGCCGCTACACTAGTATTACATTATCTGTGACATAGGCCACTTTTTATCCCGGCAAAAATTACGGTTTCCGTGGGTCAACTTCCGACTTTCGCGCAGGCGAAGCCGCAGACTTAAGCTAGTAGTCACATATTTTTCTTTCATAAAAAATTCGTCCACCTTAGGCTAAAGTTAAAACTCTAATGCGGCGCAATTTTGGTCGTATGGACGTTAACAGTCTTTGTGAGGATGCCAGCATCATAGATTCGTCTTCTCTATTTCCCTCTACTTCAGTCGATGAGCAAATTCTTATGTTCACGACCAAACTTGTTGAGCTTTATGACCTCGCTTAGATTTATCACGCTCCTGTTTGGGCAGTTAACGTTGGACCAAGTGCAACCGCGTGTACAGGCTATCTCTCTCCATTCTGGGTTGCCTGGAAGAGATCGCAGAACGCGATAAGGCCGCTTGTTGTATTATTGTTTTCATCTTGGTGTACAATTAAGGGCAATGGAGAGGGCTATGCTCGACGTTTCCTTGCGTGATCGAAACAGAAATGTTGAGATCCGTAAGAGAACCAGGGTTACCGACATAGCCCGAAGAATTGCCAAACTTAAGTGGCAGTGGGCAGGGCACATTGCTCGCAGAACGGATGGCCGATGGGGCAGAAAGGTTCTGGAGTGGCGACCGCGAACCGGAAGACGTTGCGTTGGAAGGCCTCCCACCAGGTGGAACGATGACCTGGTGAAGGTTGCAGGAATCCGCTGGTTGCGGGACGCACGGGACCGGTCAATGTGGCGACGCTTGGGGGAGGCCTATGTCCAGCAGTGGACGTCTTTCGGCTGATATGATGATGATGATATGATGTACAATTAAGTATTTCATCATAATCATCTGCTTAGACTTTTTCCCAATTATGTTGGGTTTGGCTTCCAGTCTTACCGGATTCAGCTGAGTACCAGTGTTTTACATGGAGCGACTGCCTATCTGACCTCCACAACCCAGTAACATGATACCCCTTGGTAAGACTGGTGTCAGATCTCAAGCTTCTGACTACCCGTAACGACTGTCAAAGATCTTCAAATGAAAGCCGGGACCAACGGCTTAACGTGATTGCTGAGTCACGGAGAAACCTCGGTATGTTGAAATGGTCACCCATCCACTGACCGACCTCGTCAAGCGATGCTTAACCTTGAAGATCGACCCGTGTGGCTGTTATAATTTAGCTACGAGCTCCTCAATAAAGTATAAATAAATAAATATTTTCACAGTTTCGTTGGGCTGCACAACGAAGCTGTTAAAATATCGCACAGCCTCGCTACCTCGCACATGTTCGGTGTTAAAGCATCCTTACACCGTAAATGAAGATGTAAGAAATAATCTCCTCTTCTTGGAGGCATTAGTTTCAAGTTCCAAATATAGGGTGGCAAGAAGCGGCTTAGAGGAGAGGCTATCACCTCTACTTTGGGGGAGGCGTCATTTGTCTTTTTATAAGCTTTTTATTAACTTCTAACATAATATATGAATGTATGTTCGGGTCAAATCTTGCAACTGAATTTTAAAGCAGTTATCCTCACACCGAATACGATAAAATGTTACATACACGTTTGGTTTGGATGACAATGCACGGTAAGCTAAAAAGCTAGTTTATTTGGAAAATTATTGTTTCGTGTTTATTCTTTGGTATTTTTGACTGAGATTGCATTGTATCTGTTTCAGAAGGTTGTAAAAGCCCATTTAACGGTAAAAGTAGTAGTATTACGGGCTAATGTCTTATTGGTAACAGTACGTAATGATCTATGTAAATCACGAAATTCGGGCTTTTACCTGCAATCACAGGGTAAATCTTAGGATTCACCACAGAGACTGGTAAATCAATATCATCATCATCATCATCAATATACATATAATAAATCAGTAGAAAAAAATGTTTGTAAATCGAAAATATTTCCAAAAAAATAGCCAGGGTGTTAAAGGATAACAACCGAACCTATTTTCGGCATATTTGGAATTTTTGTCTGTTTGTCTGTTTATTTGTGCACGCATCACGTGAAATGTACGAAACCAATGTAAATAACTTTTATACATAAAAATTGTGCGTAACTTGAAGAATTACTAAGTTTTTGTTTCATCGCAATCGGTTCACTCTATCAAAAGTTAGATGCATTTAAAGTGTTCAAGAAGTAAAATTATCACACCACACGCAATTTAGTTACTCGGACAGTTGAACTCGATATACGATAGATGGCGTTGTGCATTTGAAGTCATTTTCTGAATGGCGGTGTTAAGATTATACGCGAAAGAATGACCTTAGAAAAAAAATTGGTATGTAGGTATGTAGGGTAGGCAGGTAGGTAAGTTAGGTAGGGTTGGCTTGGCAGGCATATGACTGGAGCGAAGCCGCGGGCACAGCTAGTGTTGAATAATTGTAATGATTTTGAAGAACTAATGCTACGCAGACGAAGTGGTGGTCAACAGCTAGTGTTTTACAATAATAATATTCAAGAATATTGCAGGAGAACAATATTTTGACTACTCAAGAGAATGTTGCCTGGTAAAATAAAAGATAGAAATAAAAATTGTTATGAACTAAAGATACTAAAACTATACTATTATGCACCATTTTTATTTACTTTTAAATGGTAAGTACACTACTGCTGTGCTGTATACTCAAACGATTTCATAATAGCTTGCAACGTTACTCGTTCCATAATCTTAAAAGAACAGTATGCATAAAAATTCTATTCTTTTAGAGGAAACCCGACTTAAAACAGAAATTCTTATTTTTCGTTTTCCTAGCCTGACCTAAATAGAATTAAAAAATAAAAATTTAATCAGTTTCGTTGAAAGATCTAATGACATCATAAATTAATTAGACAGTACCAATTAGCAATAAACTGTGTCAAAAAATCTGTATTTAGTTGCTGTAGGTTAGCGACCATTTTATAAACAACATTTGCCTTGAAAATAGACCTTAGATTAAAATAATTTTTTAACTCTGCCTTTGATTGGAATAAGCAATCAATGCTAGAGGCCCAAAAGTTTGACCAATAAAACAGTCATACTTTATCAATATTTGGATTGTGAAGGGAAATATCAATTAGTATTTTGCATAGTAAACTCAAATGAGGTAAAACTGTATAGTTACCGATACCGGTAGATTAAACAAATCTTTTGGGAAAAATCGGGGTTACAAGCTACCGATGTCAAATAGCTAGCTAATGTATATATTTTTTATTAATAATTTTTAATTATTATGTAAGGTACGCGCTTGACCACTATCTCATGTGATGGTAAGCGATGATGTGGTCGACGATGAAACACGCTTACCTAGAAGAAACCTATTCACTCTTGACTTAAAGACTCCTAGGTTGTAGCTGTCAAGAAGACTCCGGCAGGGAATTCCACTCCTTTGCTGTACGCAAAATAAAAGTATTCCCAAAACGTTTGGTGCGTGGGGGGATGTCCACCATGTACTGATGAGGCATCGCCCTACGTTTTGCCGTCCGATGATGGAACGGGCTAGTAGAAATTAGTTCATGCAATTGCAACGCACACTCCCCGAAATGTAACCGATAAAAAACCGACAGGCTGGCAACTTGGCGCCGATATTCAAGGCTTTGGAGTCTAGACTCGAGCAGTATCTCATTGCCGAAGAGCCTCTTGTGGCAACTCGGTACCGATGTCCAAGGCTCTGGAGCCTAGATTCGAGCAGTATCTCATTGCCAATGAGCCTCTTGTTTCGATTGACTCAAGTGCAATTTGTATTAAAATTCCTTGGAACTACGTACAACACTAGTGCCTACTATAAAATACAACTTATTACAAACTACCTAATTCATATTCACAAAGGGGTCAATTACCCATCAGCCAAGCCTTTCGATATCCCTTCCATTCCGCTTAAAATTCCGTCGACTTGTTTCGATCTAGGTGGCGCAGGTGTGTCGAATAGCCCCATAATGCCAGTCTGTTTCACTACGTCATATCGAATTTGCTTATGTTTTTAGGGTATGAACGCTAAGTGGTATTTCCCTTTTTTATTATGGTTACTAATTTTGCTAGGGTACTTCGGAAATTAGATTCTAACTGTTAAGGGTTATTTTGGGGTAAAAAATAAAGATTTTTAACCGACTTTCGAAAAAGGAAGAGGTTCTATGTTCGACTTCTTGTATGTGTTTTTATGTAAGTTCACCGATATCTCCTTCAATTGTGCACCGATTTTGAAAATTCTTTTTTTGTTTGAAAGAGTATGTTCCGAAATTGGTCCCATTTTAATTTGGTGAAGATCTGATGAAGAACTTCGAAGATATGCAACAGAACTCTTCAATAAATAACGGAAAATCTCTCGGGACTGCTGCAATCGCATGTCTGTTTATTGTTTAAAAGACCATTTCATAACATAACATCACGCCAGTACGCTCTTAAGGGGTAAGCAGATGTCTCATTTGATCGGTTTTGTTCAAGTTTCATGATATTTGGGTAATCTATTCTGGCGTTATAGGAAACTTACTAAACAACTTGCCTATTAGGTAGGTACAACTAAAAAGTGAAAAATAAAAAACTTTTTTACAAAAAAATACTACCGACTTCCAAATAAGAAAACTACAAAGTGAAAAATAACTTTATTTTTGGAAGTCGGTGTCCATAACGCAAAAAAATGGTACCTACGAAAGACAGATTTCTCTCCAAAAAAAGTACGTTCTTCCTCATAATAGCCCGAAATACTAAAGTCGCCTCCTCTTGAAATACACCACTATAAAAAACTTTTTTACAAAAAAATACTACCGACTTCCAAATAAGAAAACTACAAAGTGAAAAATAATTTATTTTTGGAAGTCGGTGTCTTAAAGACACCGACTTCCAAAAATAAAGTTAGTAGTATTTTTTTGTAAAAAAGTTTTTTATAGTGGTGTATTTCAAGAGGAGGCGACTTTAGTATTTCGGGCTATTATGAGGAAGAACGTACTTTTTTTGGAGAGAAATCTGTACCCTTATGTTTAAGGGTCCATAGAACTTACTCGTTTTCCTACAAACATAAAAGCTTTTGGGTTGATATCAATTTTTCTCTATTTTTAACCCGCGACGGAAAAGAGGAGCGTTATAACGTATGTATCTGTGTGTTTGTGTATCTGTCTGTGGCATCATAGCTCCTAAACGGATGTACCGATTTTGATTTAGTTTTTGTTTGCAAGGTGCAATTATCGAGAGTGTTCATAGCTATGTCTGATCAAAATTGGTTCAGCCGTTTAAAAGATGTTGAATAGGGATATTTTCACAAGATATCGTGTCATAATTAGGTGTTCGATTTTCGATTGTCAATCGAAACGTGTCTACTACTAAATAAATTAAATAAAAATGTGTCGAAAGGTTTTAAAATTTTACTTTTTTCTAAATATCTTGGATTAGGCTTCTAGTTTATATGGATGCAGCTGAATACTAACTACAAGTCGTTGTAGCTATCAAAGACCAACGTTAATTAGGTAAATAGATATAATTTAAGAGTACATGTTTTACGTGTCTATTACTAGATTAATAATGTAGCCTAAAAAACATGGCAAAAAGGGCAGTATTTAAACGCAAATAAAAAACTTTTTGTAAAAAAAAATAAACCGAAATCCAATCAAAAATACTGATTGCATAGCAAAATAGTTACCTCAAAATATTATTAGTTTAGCAACAATTGCAAGGCTCCTATTTCTGTCTGCAGGGTCTAAAGAAACCTAACATGAAGGAGATGACGGGCGCTGGGTTCGCTCGCTTTGTTTGCTCAAAGTCGACGGAGACCCGCTGTTCGGGACTCGTATTTCTGTCTGCAGGGTCTAAAGTAACCTAACATGAAGAAGATGACAGGAGCTGAGTTCACTCGCTTTGCTTTCTGTAAGTAAAATTAATTACGTATGGTACAAAAAAAAAATTAAACTAAAAATTTTACCTCATAGAACGATTTCTATTAAAAGTACCATCGCATCGGAGGCGTATTGTCGCTTCTGTCTGTGAGAGCCTCTAAATAGATCTCCATTTCTGGTAACCTTTGAATTAATTCATTTATGCAAGTGTAGACTTTATACTTAGCCACAAAACTTTTAAACAGCACATGAGTTACATTTACAATCTCGTGGCGCTTGCCCCATATATTACTCCATTTGAAATATTATTGAATCTTTTTAACAACCTTTTTTATTTACTGTTTGTTCACCCAGTTTTGAGTTCTATTCTGATCGTGATCTTAAGGATAACATAAAAATAATAGCTTAAATCTGTTACCAAAATGAACTGTTTCCTACAGCTAGAATTTTTCATCATTATCTCCAACGCATTGGAAGTGAACTTTGGTTGAATGGAGTGCAAAACGGGATTATTTAAATGTCAAGAGAAAGCCAGTCCAAAAACAGGCTTTCTTTTTAAAATAAGTAGCCAAGTAGAACAAGCAGAAGATAGTGGAAGTGGTTCGAGTCAGCGGGAAAATATGTAAACATTGACTTAATTACTGAGGATTTTAATTTTTAATTTATGCAGTTTATGCAGTTTGACAGTGACCCACGTTTTAGGTAACGAGTGTTTCATAATTGCCCGAAGTTCACTTGCCCGAAGAACGTTTGGCCAAATGATTGTTAGACCTAAGAACATTTTCTTCGAGCAATCGTTTGTTCGACCGAACGAACTCGAATTCGTTTGCACGATCATTCGGCGTAACATTCTTCGGTCTAGTGAACTTCGGGCAATCGTGATGCACTCAATTTAATCTGTAGCGAAGAAATGGACAGTTGTTCAAAAAGTTCATCAGTAATTTTACTTTTCCGCCCAGTTACCTAAAACGAAAAACTTTTCAAAACAATCTGAACACACTGTATTTCTCTTCAAGTTTTTAAACTAAAATCAGGAACAAGCTCAGCATTATTTCAAGCATTGCTAAGAAGGCTCAAAGTGAATGAAGCTGCCACAACACCTTCCACAAATTTTACTAACACCAACCTTATGTTTAACACAATAAAGATTACAGTGACTGCAAAGATATCTTTGCCACTTATCTTAAAACACTTCTGAATGCAAATAAGCCGCAATCTGGATGCATTCAAGAAAAAGTTGCGCAGATTTTTGTGTCAAAGATAGTTTCACTCCTTTAAAGTAGGCAAAGGATGTTTTAAGTAGTGACCAACTTTGCTTACAAATTGCTTTCGAAATCGCCTCTATGCAAGCGCTTTTCCCTACGTTGCATTTGACGAAAAGACACTATGTAGCGTTTTTGAATTGTTAGTTTAATGAAAGTTTAAAAATTAAAGTTCATAAAAAAATCAAAAACTCTAAAATGACGTAAACAATAAGAAAATCATGCTGTATGCAGTCGGAAGATAATCGCAAAGTTATTTTTTGTGGCCAGTGACATTCGCAAGGTTAAGGCTCAGTATTTTGATGCGTAGGTAACTGAACCAGTGGTTAAATATGCTAACCAATGGTTGCAAATTTCGGTGAATCACCATTTTTTCAGCCTCACAAAGTGTCAAATAAGTTGGAGAGTTAATTATTTGACAGTTTGTTAGGCTAACAATTGACGAATAAACATGTTTCACTGAATTTTGAAATCATTGATTGGCTGAGTTAACTACTGATAAAAAATCAGGGCCTAAGGCGAATCGATTGACATAAGAATTATCAAGATCGGCCAGCGCGTTTGGTATCTAGAACGCTACATAGGAACAAACACATATATATACATACTAACAAGTACTCGGGTAAAAAAAATCACTGATATTGAGATACACTATATACCTAATATGCTATTTGTTCCAGGAAAACGTTGAAACAGGCCACGAGAGCAAAGCTGCGTGAATACCTAGTACGTTAATAATGATAACCACAAACCCAAAAAAGTACCACTAACCTAGTTTATAAATAACAGGAGTAAATACAGCGAATCATACTTTGTTTCACCACATATTACATTTAATTTGCTAACACAATCTCACACTATCCCTGACTGCCATATGCTATTTGTTCCAGAAAAATGTGCGGTTCCCGTAAAATAGACCACGAGACCAACGCCGCGGGAATACCTAGTACTTTAATAATCATAACCACAAACCCAAAAAAGTACCATTAATCTAGTTTATAAATAACAGGAGTAAATACAGCGAATCATACTTTGTTTCACCACATATTAAATTTAATTTGCTAACACAATCTCACACTATCCCTGACTGCCATATGCTATTTGTTCCAGAAAAATGCGCGGTTCCTGTAAAATAGACCACGAGAGCAACGCCGCGGGAATACCTAGTACTTTAATAATCATAACCACAAACCCAAAAAAGTACCATTAATCTAGTTTATAAATAAAAGGAGTAAATACACAGAATCATACTTTGTTTCACCAAATATTAAATTTAATTCGCTAACACAATCTCACACTATCTTTGAGCACCTTTAGCTATTTGTTCCAGAAAAGTTCGCAGTTCCTGTGAAGAAGACCAAGAAAGCAAAGCTGCGGGAATACCTAGTACGTTAATGATGTTAACCATATCACGTAAAAAAGTACCATTAACCTAGTTTATAAATAACAGGAGTAAATACAGCGAATCATACTTTGTTTCACCACATATTAAATTTAATTCGCTAACACAATCTCACACTATCCCTGAGTGCCATATGCCATTTGTTTCAGAAAAATGCCCGGTTCCTGTAAAATAGACCACGAGAGCAACGCCGCGGGTATACTTAGTACTTTAGTAATGATAACCACAAGCCCAAAAAAGTACCATTAACCTAGTTTATATATAACAGGATTAAATACAGCGAATCATACTTTGTTTCACTACATATTAAATTTAATTCGCTAACACAATCTCACACTATCCCTGAGTGTCATATGCCATTTGTTTCAGAAAAATGCGCGGTTCTTGTAAAATAGACCACGAGAGCAACGCTGCGGGAATACCTAGTTTGTAATAATGATAACACAAAACCCAAAAAAATACTATTAACCTAGTTTATAAATAACAGGAGTAAATACAGAGAATAATACTTTGTTTCACCAAATATTAAATTTAATTCAGTAACACAATCTCACACTATCCCTGAGTGCCATATGCTATTTGTTCCAGAAAAGTTCGCAGTTCTTGTGAAAAAGACCCAGAGAGCAAAGCTGCGGGAATACCTAGTACGTTAATGATGGTAACCATATCACGTAAAAAAGTACCATTAACCTAGTTTATAAATAACAGGAGTAAATACAGCGAATCATACTTTATTTCACCACATATTAAAATATTCGCTAACACAATCTCACACTATCCCTGAGTGCCATATGCTATTTGTTCTAGAAAAATGCGCGGTTCCTGTAAAATAAGCCACGAGAGCAACTCTACGGGAATACCTAGTACGTTAATGATGGTAACCATATCACGTAAAAAAGTACCATTAACCTAGTTTATAAATAACAAGAGTAAATACAGCGAATCATACTTTATTTCACCACATATTAAAATATTCGCTAACACAATCTCACACTATCCCTGAGTGACATATGCTATTTGTTCTAGAAAAATGCTCGGTTCCTGCAAAATAGGCCACGAGAGCAACGCCGCGGGAATACCTAGTGCTTTAATAATGATAACCGCAAACACAAAAAAATACCATTACCCTAGTTTATAAATAACAGGAGTAAATACAGCGAATCATACTTTGTTTCACCACATATTAAATTTAATTCGCTAACGCAATCTCGCAGCGTGTTCATTTCAGAATGGTGGTACTAACCAACTTTATATTGCGTCATATTGGTAATGTTCTTGTTACTTTGTTCTTTTAGGACTTCGTGGCTAATGAAAACCGTGGGCCAATGTTAAATATTGACAGGAGCATGGCTCTAGAGAATATGTGGCAAAATGGTGAAATATCGGCGGATAATACAGTTTAGTTTCATCTATTTCGATGTTTAGTAAAACTAAAACTATCATAGTGCCTGTATTGTCCGAAGACGAAGGTTTTGTAATTAATTACAGTAACGTTTAGTATATTATTTTATTTTATTGAAAATTAAAAAGTTCGTGATGTTTTGTTGCGCGGAGTAAACGCAAAAACTACAGAACAGATTTTGATGAAACTTTACATTAATGAAGCTTATACGTTTCAATAACACATAAGCAATTTATATAAAGATATAAAAATAAATTTTATATTTATAAAGATTTTAGGTTGAAATTACCTAATGTACGTGAAGCAAAAATAATTTGATTCAATATTTACACCAGCCATCTATTATACTCTTAAGGCCCATTTACAAGTTATTAGCAGGCAAGCGAGCATATTGCTCCTAATAAGCAAATTTTCAGACTCCTGACCTCATGTGTATATTAGGCAAGTTAAGTGTATATACAAAGATTTAAAAAAAAATACCAGTTGGCATTCAAATTGGGTTTGACACGTTCTTAATTCCAAATATTTATTTATTTCAGCATCTAACTCTACGTACAGTTGGGTAATTACTCTGCAACTTTATACTGCGAAATAATAAAAATAGGCAAAGTGCGAGTCGGCCTTTGCACATTTAGGGTTCTGTATAAAAATCAGTTTTTCATTATATTGGTATTTGTTACTAAAATATACGTAATAATGAACATTATCACCAAATTTCAAGTTTATAGGTCAATGGGAAGTTAAAAATAATTTGGGAACAAAATTGTGTGACAGACGACAGACAGACAGACACGTGAGTTACAGCAATATGACTCCGTTTGGACCCTTCGTATACGGAACCCTAAAACGCACGTCAAAATTCATACGTCACAAAACTAAACGACGAACAAAACAACGAGAGTACAATTTAAACACAAAAAAATATTAAAAAAAAAAAAGCAATGAACAATGGTGTTTTGTTTTCATATAAAACAAGCTAAAAAGTTTGCTTCTGACGGCCATTGTGCGTCCACACAAAAGATCTGCATGTGATGCGCATATGAGATTCACTACTCTTAGGGTTGAGGTACACGAGGTGTCATTATTATGTTGGTTAAACTGATTGTTTTTATTTTATGTTGGTGATAAAAAACCAATATCCTGGCCAAATGTCAGAGAGAAAGTAGTGAAGAGGACATCGGTTTTTGGCGGGATTTTTTCGAGTGAACTTCAGCGGCTGTTAATATTATTTGCAAATTGATTCCTAGTGGATATTGTGATATAAAAGTGGTGTAGTTTTGTGTCTCAACTGTCTACGCAACTGGACAATATGTGAAATCATTGACAGTAGCGATCTCGGTGTAATGGAGCGGAGAATTTTATTGTAGTATTGACTACCTCCGCAAAGTTTACTGGGAAGGCTGACTCGATACAATTTGCTGCCAAATACTCCAAAAAACATTAGAATACGTTACATCCGCATTCTAATGCATACTAAAGAATTCAAAAAAAAATACTGATGACTAGGCTGTATGGGCTAGATCCCTTTGCCTTCCCGAAAGGGAAAAGAAGAAAAAAAAAAAAAAAAAAAAGAAGAGGACATCGTTTCACGGATCGCCAAAGCCCGAGCAACCTTCGCGCAGCTGATACCTGTTTGGCAATCTCGTAAACTAAGCCGAAGGATTAAACTCAAAATCCTCGGGTCCAATGTCAAATCCGTGCTGCTCTACGGGTGCGAAACGTGGAAGGTCACAAAGGACATCTCACGCCAAAGTCTTCGTCGCATTCTCGGAATTTACTGGCCCGAGACCATCTCCAATGTGTTGGAGAAATGCCACGAGAGCCCGATCGACCGCCAGATCAAACGTTGCAAGAATGACTGACTAGACTGCAATCCCCAAGGGAAAAGAAAGCGTGGCCGTCCCCGTCAAACCTGACGACGCACCATGCTGGCAGAAGCGTCGAGTATCGGAATGACATGGAGCGAGGCGAAGCGTGAAGCTCAAGACCGATCGCGATGGAGGACATCTGTGGGCGCCCTCTGCCCCATCTAGGGGTTATAGGACATTATGTCAAAGTGATTATCGCAAAAAAAGCCCTTTTTTGCGATAATCAAAATTTAAAAGTCCGACTCGCATTTGGCCAGTTCAGTAATCAATTATATTGAATATTGCAAATCAAATTTGTACGCCTCATGACAAAACAATGAGAGACTCTGAAATGTTGTAACACCTCACACATTGCTGTGTAACCTATTAGTATGTTTTATAAATAATGTTCTGATTCTGGTCAAGGTAACATAAAGTGAGTAGCTTGTGGATTTCATCTATTAAAATTACCTTTTTTAGCGCTAAACTTTAAAACGCTTTAGTTTTTTACTCTCAGTTTCTAACTAAGAATTTGAGGTTAAAATATACTTTAAAGCCAAAGTTTGAGAAGTTTTCATGTTGAAATTGAACTTGACAACTTCGCAACTTCAAATTCGAAAATTAAATCTGTGGGCTAGTTACCTACAAAATAAAAGCCTTTGCAATTTCCACGGCACATGTTATACCTTTCTAAGTAATTCAGTAACTAATGATGTCAGTCGGAAATATGATAAAGCAATAAAAGAATAAAAATGTATGTCTGGCAGGCAATTTGCACCAGTCAGCTTCAGTACCAATACAACAGAAAGATAAATAATTTCAGCACTGACATGATACGTTATGAACAACTTCCCAAGGGAAACAGTTTTACAATCATATACAAAAGGATAATGGACTGAGAGCTGCCTACACAAGCTTGAAGTGAATACGGGAATATAAGTAAAGAGAGATAAACCGATCGTTTTCTAGAATCTTATTGGACCACAATACATGCTAGCAGTGTCATCTTTGTCACTACAACCTAAAGAAAACAAACAATCTCAAAGTGTCTTTGTCTCTTTCCAGTGGGTGTTCTATTTTGTGAGAGTATTAAAGGCTGTCAAACTTAATTTGGTCTGGATAATTTCGCCCTAAGCAAACATGTCCTATGTTTGCTGTGGGCCAAAGTAGTAAAGAACTGGTGACCAGACCGTAAGACGGCAGAACACGAAAGAGATGGCGGTACAAACTATTAGACAGCGGTTAGCTTAAAGGAGTGGACGGAGATCCTTGCCTACAAGTGGGACAGAAAATAATCGAAAAAATATACTCCGTCCATTCTCTGTGTGTACAAAACGCAAAACAAGTACAGTATTTCATAAAACGTCTATCAGCACAACATAAGCCGCCCGACTTTGCCTCTCAAATAAAACAGAAGAAATAATTTGAGTAGCTAAAATTGCGTGTAAAATTACGTTGTTCATTATGTCTTCATGCAAATGAATTTAATTACTCATCCTTACAGTTTATTGCTCTACGGGGCGCAAGTTTTATGATAAAAGTCATGAGACTTTATGAATACCACGTCAAATTTCAAGCCAGTGTGCAATGTGGAGAAATATTGTTTTTTCTTTTGAGAGAATGCTGGAGGGATATAATAAAGTTTAAAGAATTTTTGAGGAAGAAAAATGGATTTTTGATTGTCATTTAGTTTAAGGCATGATGCTAACTTAGGTAAAATTATTGTAATTATGTACTTTTAAGGTAACATTCTATTTGTTTTTGCTAAAAATCAATCTCAAACTTAATTGAAGGATCGTACGTAAAAAAGGTATAAAAAGTGTCTTTTTAAAGGCATCTTCCTCCACTAACTAATATACAATCGAATTAGTAGTCACGACATCAGAAAAACTCTTGATTAATAATGATTAAAGAATATAATTATAATGCTACCATATGCTGCAATAGAATGCTATCTTAAAACTACATCATCATCTGCCTAGCCTTTTCCCAACTATATTGGGGTCGCCTTCCAGTCTTACCAGATTCAGCTAAGTACCAGTGTTTTACATGCAGCGACTGCCTATCTGACCTCCACAACCCAGTAATTGGGTAACACGGTGCCCCTTGGCAAGACTGGTGTCAGATCTCAAGCTTCTGACTACCCGTAACGACTGTCAAAGATCTTCAAATAACAGCCGGGACCAACGGCTTAACGTGCTTTCCGAGGCACAGAGGAAACTCGGTATGTTGAAATGGTCACCCATCCACGGACCGACCTCGTCAAGCGTTGCTTAACCTTGATGATCGACCAGTGCGGCTGTTATTATTTAGCCACGAGCTCCTCACCACACCGCACCTTAAAACGACATAATGCCAATAATTTTACCCAGCAGTTAAGCTTATTAGCTTTAACTGTAAATTTGAATAACTAAGAGTAATAGGGGTAAAATGGGCCATCTTTTATAAAAGCATCAAGAGTAATTTCCATCAATGCAAGAATCATGAGGCAATTACGACTACATTTTGACAAGAAAAAATATTCTTGAATAATTTCACTACAAAATGTTTTCAACTAAAACAATAACCCAGTTCCACGTTACGTGCTTCTACGTAATAACAAAAATTACAGTTTCTAAGACATGAAATTTAATAACCTTTGCTGCATGAACCGTGTAAAACGGTACTCTCCGTCCTTCTGGGAATAGAAGCGTGTTGCACAAAATATTATGTTGTGTCGTGGGAGGCTGTCTTAATAACGGTAACGTGAAACAGTATATTAGAGACGTTTTTGTGATGTCAAGGATTGTTATGTCAAGTAGAAAGTAGTTTATTTTTTTTCGTTTGTGGGTATTTACTGAACCTGGGTTTGACACTGATGGAATGTGATGATCATTTTGTATCACGCTTTTAGTTCCCAAGAGAGTAGGCAGAATTCTTGTAGGACTGTGTATGTGGTAGGTAGGTAGCCTACATCCATGTTCCTCCCTGGTTCGTTTTGACACTAAAATATGGAACACTACAGTTTTATCAACATTTCTTATAACGATAGATCAGTCGTAAAATCCCTTAAATTTGTTAGTTGACTGCTGATTTGTGTTTAGGTAGTTGTTTTATTAGCTTGATGTTGGTTTGTGTAGTGTTATCTAAGAACGTTTTAGTAATATTCATACATATACTGTAGCTACTATTATAGCTATACAGTTGACACAGATTTAAAAGTTTAGTTTTCACATTTATAAGTGTTTGGTAGGTTCTTCGAGTTTTCCTGTGATGCGGCTGCTTCTTGAACTTTCTTTAAATAGTTTGAGGATCAGTATTTCAGCGGGGTCAGCCCCAACTAGTTTTTGAGAAGTAATTACTTTGATTAATAGTAAGCAATCCTTTGATATACTTTATTATTAAGTTTTTTTCACCCTTTTGTTCACGCTCTTTAAGCTCGGTTTGGAGATTTTTCATTTAAGATCTTTGGAATGTGTGTTTGGTCCGAATATATTTTTGTAGTCTTAGGCAGTTTCGAGCGATTCTTCAGTAATTTTTTTGGTGTATCAGGAGAATTAAATAAAAATTTTACTGGCCGGGGTTTATCCGCATTATATTTTCCCAATCTTGTACTTATTAAGGGTTTGGGGCAATCTTGGAATGCTTGCGCTAGCATCTTCAGTGTCGCAATTCTTGTTTGAGGAAAGATTGACGTCATCCTGTTCACTCAAACCAAATAAAAGTATGTTCTTGTCTCTTTGAGGTCTATCTTGCATTTCAACAAAAATTTCGTGCTGTGTTCCAAAATTCATATCTGATTTTCGGTTCTCACTTTTAAGTAGAAAAAGCTCATCCTCAATTGAAATAATTTTATTTTGTGTAATTTTATGTTCGGTTGTAATGTTTTCCACGGATTTATGCAGTTTCTCATATTCTTAAGTTGTTAATTTCAGATCTTGAATATTTTGCTCAATTTCGTTCCGCTTTTGTGCTATACTTTCAATTTGGTGGTTCATAGCTTCTTTTATAAAGGTCATTATTTCGCAACGAAATTTGGTTAAACCTTTCTTACAATCACATTCCAGAGCGTATGATTTAGAGATATTACAGAAGATATCCCAACCATAAAAAAGATACGCCAACGATCACCCCGTAATTACCTTTCCCAGGCACTCATTAGGCGACCGTAATATGAAGTACTAGGTTCTGCCAGCGGCTTTCGTGAAGGTCGAAAATTATCCCGAGGGAACATATTGCCGATTGCCAGGAGCTCGTGGCGCAGTTGTTGAGGCTGATTGTTCCTGTGGGGCCTAAACAACAGCTTAGACCACGAAGCCACCGGCTTTTGGCCGTACCTTCGGCACGTACGGTGTCCCGAGCTAACTCGCCTCTAGTTCGGGCGCTCACGAAGCTAAATGCCCTTCTGACATCAGCACCGGAGTGTGACCTGTTTGCTGGGAGGTGGATAGATGTGAGTCGTGAATGTTTAAGTTTTTGTGAGAAGATGGATGAAAGTTAGATTAGTGAATAATTGTTTATGTATTCTTTGTACATATTTTACTTCTGTAAGATATTTTTTTTCGTTTTTGTATTTTTTGTGTCTGTTTTTTGGTATCGTGTTTATTTTTTTTTTAATTAGTTTTCATTTGTTTATATTTAATTTTTCCTTATTCTATTATGATTCGTTTGTGTATATTTTTTTTTATCTCATTGTACAACGCCTTTGGTGTGACCTGTAAAGTTATACAAGCATACTTAAATAAATATTCCCGTGATAAAAAATATCTTTTGTGCGATTACTGACTATAATCTACCTCTGTGTCAAAATTCATCCAGATCCATCCAGCCGTTTCGGCGTGAAGAAGTCACAAACATACAAACACACTAACAAACTTTCGCCTTCATAATATTAGTGTGATATTGTGATTAAAACATTTGCCACCGCACCCAAAAGTACCAGGCACCCATATAATACAAGAAGTAATATAACTGCTAGCTAGTTTGGACGTCGCGTCGGTAATTACCGCGAAAGACGCAACCAACAACTAATCTAAGTTGGATCAGAACCGACGCTAACGGCTTGTAAAGGCGTGGTCATCTGGTCACAAAGTTCTGTTGTCCTTTTAAAAGAGTTTACTGGATTTTTAGCTCGCCCCTTTACATTGGTCTCTAATCTACTGTTGTAATGAGGCAGTGTTATACACACTTGTCTATTAATCCCATATAGGAAGGAGTTCAGGCACCAATTGCTAACTATTTTTAGCTCGCCCCTTTACATTGGTCTCTAATCTACTGTTGTAATGAGGCAGTGTTATACACACTTGTCTATTAATCCCATATAGGAAGGAGTTCAGGCACCAATTGCTAACTATTTTTAGCTCGCCCCTTTACATTGGTCTCTAATCTACTGTTGTAATGAGGCAGTGTTATACACACTTGTCTATTAATCCCATATAGGAAGGAGTTCAGGCACCAATTGCTAACTATTTTTAGCTCGACCCTTTACATTTGTCTCTAATCTACTGTTGTAATGAGGCAGTGTTATACACACTTGTCTATTAATCCCATATAGAAAGGAGTTCAGACACCAATTGCTAACAATTTTTACAAGCTTTTATTTAACCTGCAATGTGTTATGTTCACAGAACAAAAAAAACGTCTATTAAAAAAAAAACTTTTAAACATATAAAAAATAGTAGCCCACCGGTATCGGGAACAGGGTCCAAGCTACCGGTGGCCAGGGCTCCTGAGAGAGGAACCTTCTAACGATACGCGCCGTGTCCAGGAGTACCGCTTTCTGGATCAAGCCCTTGATCCATCTGCCCATCGGAGCCTCCTCAGATGTTCGTCGAGGCTCTTGGCTATTATGCCATTGGCCGTAACGACTATCGGCACAATGATCGCTGTATTTACATCCTACATGTCGACAACCTCGCGAGCCAGATCAAGATACTTACTTTTCTTATCTCTCTCAGCCTTCACGAGGTTCTTATTATTATTATTATTAATGTATGTATGTGTTCCTGTCTTGCAACTGAATTTTAAAGCAGATATCCTACTAGGATACGAAAACCCTTGGCACACCGGTGACCGTGACGACTGTCGAAGATCTATAAATGTCTACCCGGACTCTTGCTTTATTTAAGGATTCTGGTCTTCTGGTCAGTTTGGGAAAATTTAACTGAACCCAGAAGGTCTTAGAGTAAATAAAAATGACCATGTAAATATTTTTACCCTATTTAACCCCTTTAGGGAATGAATTTCCAAACCAATGATATGAAAATTGCAAACTTCTATCATTAGTGGTTTAGGCTGGGCGTTGATATATCAGTCGGGACATTGCCATTTATATAATAAAATAGATGGTCACCCATTCACGGAATGTCCTTGGCATGTGTTGCATAACTTTGACGGGAGACCTAAGCATTTTGAAGTTTTTGACAATCGTTATCGCTAATGGCTGGTAACGGTCCCGACTTACGTGTCGTAGGTCGTGGTTTCGAACTCAGGCAGGCGCTTTACTTTGTGTAAATTATTTCATCACCACTGGTCACAAAACGGTAAAGGAAAACATCGTGAGGAAACCGGCATGACCTAGCATCAAAAATTCAATGACATGTGCAATCACCAACTCGCACTGGGCACACGTGGTGGATTACGGCCCATTCCCTCTCACAGAGAGGAGGCCTGTGTCCAAGCAGTGGGAATATTAAAAGGCTGCAGATGATGATGATCGCTGACAGAATGTAACTTGTCTAATCCCTAGGTAACCATTTATTTCAAAACCTTCAACCTAAACAACCCCTTACATACCCCATCTCTCTCCCTCCTTACGTGAGCTTTGATAACACTTCGAAGCCCTTAATCATGTCCTTGAAAATGAGTAAACTATTGATGAGTAAACATGGTGCTAACTTTAATACCGAGACGAACTTCTATAAATTACTTTCTAAGTTCTTCGTGAAGGGAAATGGGATTGGATGAGGCGAATATGTTCTTTTTTAGTTATTGGTGTCTTCTTACTTGCAAATCTATCATTCATAAGTTTTTTTGGTTACGCTAATTCTAATTCATCATCGTCTGCCAAGCCTTTTAAATTCTCGACGCCAGAAGAGGGGTTTTATAAATTTGACATGTGTATCTGTGGCTACATAGCTCTAAAACCAATGTACCGATTTTCATGTAGTTTATTTTTCTTACTTTCGTACGTACTTTATTAAGAGTGTTCTTAGCTATGCTTGATGAAAATCGGTTCAGCCGTTCAAAAGTTATGGCCGTTTTACTGTTTGTATTGGGGTATTTTTGCAAGATATCGTGTCATAATTACGTGTTCGATAGATTGTCGATCAAAACGTGTCTACTACTAAATAAATTAAATAAAAATGTGTCGAAGGGTTTTAAAATTTACTTTTTCTAAATATCTTGGGTTAAGCTTCTAGTTAATTCGGATTCAGCTGAATACCAATTTACAAATAGTTGTAGCTATCAAAGTCCAAGGTTAATTAGGTTAATAGATATTATTTAAGAGAAAATGTTTTGATTTTAAAACAAATCTTAATAAATGTGCTTCAAAATCTTTTTATTAAGTACTAGCTGTTCCCGCGGCTTCGCTCCTGTGGACCCGTTTTCCGTCCCCACGGGACCCGTTTTCGGGATAAAAAATAGCTTATGCCACTCAGGAATAATGTAGCTTTCTATTGGTGAATGATTTTTTTAAATCGGTCCAGTAGTTTCGGAGCCTATTCGGTACAAACAAACAAACAAAAAAATCTTTCCCCTTTATAATATTAGTATAGATATTTATCAAAACATTATCTTACAAATGAATTGAATAAAATTATTTGACGACCTGTAGTTATATACTCGAGTTTCGAGTTTTGGGAGAAAAAGACTGTCGTTTTAATGGCAATTAGCTACAAACCATGTTTAGAGTATTTTTTTTTTCTTTTGGTATAACCCGGTGATTGAGTTATGGAATTTTGATGGGGAGTAGCACCATTAGTTTAGTTTAGTTTCGGCGGGCTGTTTCCGCAACTCCACGACCAAGCGCGTATTTTGCGTACGGGTGGGATTCAGTCACATCATTCGATCCACCCCAGCTCCTCGAGAAAGGCCAGCAGCGCCTTGGTGCTGCCGACTATCTCCTGCAGGGTACCTGGGTCGCCGAAGTATTTGGCCCTGAATCCAGCGATTACAGGGCAGCTCAGGAGCAGATGTGCCGCTGTCTCTTCCTCCACCATGCAAGCTCTGCAGAGTGGGCTGTCCGTGTAACATACTGGTATTCATCTGGATTCAGTTGACTGGCAGTCTACCTTAACATGGCAAGACAGATGGTAATGATTATTTGATGAAGGTATTCCAGGCAAGTATAACAACACCTTTAAAAAAAGACATAATGATTACTTAGTAAGTATAATATTGTAAATTTAAGTAAAATAAGCGTCAACAGTAAACCGACATAGATTCTTGATGCGTGGAGACCCCTCGTTCTTGTTAGATGACGTTTCTGAACAGTTGCAGCGATGGTTCACACATGGACAGCTCTGAAACTAATAAAACACTTTTATGAAAATGTTTGACTATTTATTGCTATATTAAGAATATCGTCAAATTAAAAAGACAATAAAATATTAAGTACGATCACAGATAATATAATACTAGCATACAGATACCTCATCCCATACAAAGAAACCGTGCCGATGTAACTAGCGGTTTTTCATTTGATTAATCTTGTTATTTTTAGGGTTCCGTAACCAAATGGTGAAAACCCTATTACTAAGACTCCGCGATCCGTCTGTCTGTCTGTCTGTCCGTCTGTCATCAGGCTGTATCTCATGAACCGTGATAGCTAGACAGTTTAAATTTTCACAGATGATGTATTTCTGTTGCCGCTATAACAACAAACACTAAAAACAGAAGAAAAAAATATTTAAGTAGGGCTCCCATAAAAGAAACGTGATTTTTTTGCAGTTTTTTACGATAATGGTACGGAACCCATCGTGCGAGAGTTCGACTCGCACTTGGCCGGTGTTTTTGTACATCGAATGCGTTCGGTTCTGTTTCACGGTGATAGATAGATGGTGTTAGCAGCGACTTGCAAGTAAAAGGGTTTACTAGGTTCGTGAATATTTTTTTCTTTAAATATATTAAAGGTTCGTTTTATAGTATTTTTTGCACGTTTTTACAGTATTTTTACACCAAAATGTGTGTTACAATGCAAATTTTAACAATCGAGTGGAATGTCTAAGAAATTAAAAAATGCGCTATCTATTGCCATCAATTTTAAGTGCGTCCGTCCAAATAATCTTTGAAATGTTAATTAAGAGCCCAATATTCCATAATTTTGTACTTAGAAGAGTTGATTAAACAAGAACATACAATGATTATGTTCAATTTCAGAAAATTTTAATTTTACACACATTCAATAACAGACAGGTTCATATCGCGCCATCTAGTGAGATTTATTTGAACCAAATTTTCTTTCTTAGCAATGAGACCCCGTGGTACGACACACGTTACAGACAGTTAAAAATAAGCGTTGGTACACCTCAGATTCACTGAGTTTGCTATGGCACATACTTTTGAAAGCAAAACAGAAGAGTATCTCACCAGAGCTAAAAATAATCCAGTTTTAGCCTGTACTTTCCCAATAGAAAAATCTTTGCACTTTCCATACTCTGGGGATCCACTGAGACCTCTACCAGCAATGGATCATCGATGGAGTATTAATATTTATAAAAACTTTACAAAGGCAAAATCAGCATTTGAAACATCACTTCATCTAAGTGATGTCTGCTGGACGAATATCTTCCCAATCGCCCACATCGACCGGATCAAAAGACACCACAATACTAACCCTCACAGTTTTTCTCCTGATTTTCAAACAGCTGGGTCTTCTACATCGGCACCTACCCAGCTCCCTGATCCTCGCCGAGTTCCGCATTCTAGATCTGAATAGAGACCAGGAACTGCATTGGTTTTCGAATGACCAATTTGAACCTGAATGAAATGGATTTGTGTTAACTTTTGTGCACAACGGTTGATTTGGCAATCGCTCCTTGTAAGATATTGGTCAGTAGCCTGGCTTTGGTTAGATGCATTCAATTAGACTAGAAGTCGATTCCTTGTTAATTAGTAAAGGCTCGGCAGATGACTATGATTAAAACTATTCATAAGTGCTTTTTACAGCGTAGATGACATTTTAAACGATATTTTGTTTGTATAGAATTCTGAATTGATGTATTTTTTTTTATTTCTGTATGTCTTACTCAAATTAAGTTTAGATTTTGACATTGTGATTTTGAATTTAATTTAAATTTTGATTTTTTTCTTCGTAATGTGTACAACTAATTTTGTTCGCCATAAATGGCAAAACATGTAGCCACCTCACAGTAATTATAAGACCCTTATTCTGTACTCATGTTTTACAAAATTAATATATCTTATCTTATCTTATCTTAGGACCCAAATGACTTAAGACGTTATCTACCAGAAAAGCTTTGGGTAATAAGCCTGTTGGATTGCAATTATTTAACTCTAGCGCCCGCCCGCGGCTCCGCCCGTGTTTTATCAATAGTTTTTGCGTGAAAGAGTAACAAACAAACATCCATACATCCATCCTCACAAACTTTCATGTTTATAATAGTTGTAGGCTTTACACAATTTTTTTTTTGATTCCGCCTAGCTCTTTCCATCACCGGACAACAAGACGTACGGCAATGCGCCACCGGTACATGGTGAACATCCCACCCATACGTACAAAGCGTTTTGCGAATACTTTCATTGTACGCACAGCTAAGGAGTGGAATTCCCTGCCAGAGTCTTTGTTTCCTGATAGCTACAACCTTGGGGTCTTCAAGTCAAGAGTGAATAGGTTACTTCTAGGCAAGCGTGCTTCACCGTCGACCACATCATCGCTTACCATCAGCGCGAGCCTATCGATAAATAAAAAAAAAACAAAAATAAATAACTACTTGTAGCATTTTTTTGACTCAGCCATGGAATTTCAAACAACAACAACAAATTCTTATCACGACACTACTTTAACAATTTCTAAGCAATGAAAAAAACCGCATTCATCGTCGCCTAAATTGAATATGAAGCATGTTTTCTATTTCATATCAAAAAGACGTCTGTTATTTATCGATCTGCTATTTTCGAGTTCTACATAGAAAACAATTCGACTCTTTATACCATATTTTATTATCACAACACTACTTAAACGTTTGTCCTGTATGTTTTTTTGTGGTGTTCAATAAAGTATATAATAAATAAATAAATAAACAATTTCTAAGCAATGAAAAAAAAAAATCTTGTGCGGGTAAGTTTCAGTGCTGTGGACCGAAAACAGGAACGCCGGTAGGCTTATACTAGAAATTTTGCGGATGCCGAGCCCGCCGAAGCGAATGGGTAGTGTAGCTTGCATCCAGGCTCGATCATCCAAGGCCACATTTAAGATGGATGTCAGAGTGCATTGAATAATTTCGTCAATTTTTTCCAAGAGATGTGGCTGCTTCCATAAAGGGGAAGAGCGGAGAAAATACATGAAATTTGGTCCAAAACAGCAATAACTAATAAGAGTAAAAGCCGAATGAAGGTTAATTTTGGCGAGTCTATCCGAAATATCATTAAAATGGTTAATTTTGCTATCAATGAATGATGAAAAACTGTCTTCCAAAATTGGGGAACCTAGGAGGTGCAGTGAACTTTTATCTATAATTTTGATCTCTGGGGCTATTGCATAGAATTTCTGCAGGGTCGGCTGTCTGTCGGTATTGTCACTAAGAAAAATTTCAAAGCAATGAATAAAAAAACATATTCATCGTCGCCTAAATATGAAGCATGATTCCTTTTTCATAACAAAAAGACGTCTGTTAGTTATCGATCTGCTATTTTCGAGTACAACATAGACAAAATTTGGCGCTTTAGCCATAATTATCGTCAAGAACCTCGAAGGTCCTTTGAATTTGGTTTCGGATACGTATATTCAGAGATGTTATGCATGGATCTTACCCATAATTTAATTATTCTGTACATTAATATTTCGTGTTTTAACTTAACATGATTTAGGTTAGAAAAATGAATTGTCAAATCTAAGCCATCCTGAATTACTTTCGTTTCAGGTTTAATTCCACCTTGCAGTATTCTTTTATAATGGTAAAAAGCTAAATAAAACTAAACTAATTATTTCATACAAGTAAGGCGATTCGCACACTGCACTGCATCACGCAGCTTAGCGCGGCAGTGCGTGTTTTTACGTTGAAGTATCTCGCTTTGCATTGAAAACATGCGTAGTTTACCACACAGAAAACGCATTCACGCGCAGTTTCGTGACTTCGTCGCCACGCACTCCGCTGCGTGATGCGGTGCAGTGTGCAAATCGCCGAAGTGATAGCAGTTTAGCTGGCATCCTTTCCCATAGTGACTGCAATTATCCTAATCACATATTGATTCGGTCTTACAAAGAGACAATACCATCACAAACGTAAAAAATAACCATTGCAATCGAGATATAAGATTTCGTACTAGGTCAATGACTGCGGGTAAATTTGTTCTTCCTAGAGTCAATAATTATTACGGGGACAGAACTTTAAAAAAACCGGCCAAGTGCGAGTCGGACTCGCGCACGAAGGGTTCCGCACCATTATCGCAAAAAACGGCAAAAAAAACACGTTTGTTGTAGGGAATAAAACAAACGTGTTTTTTTTGCCGTGCCCCACTTAAATATTTATTTTATTCTGTTTTTAGTATTTCTTGTTATAGCGGCAACAGAAATACATCATCTGTGAAAATTTCAACTGTCTACCTATCACCGTTAATGAGATACAGCCTGGTGACAGACGGACAGACAGACAGATAGACGGATCGCGGAGTCTTAGTAATAGGGTCCCGTTTTTACCCTTTGGGTACGGAACCCTAAAACGTATATCATACCTACTCAACAGTTTACCCGCCGACATTGCCAAAGAACCAAAAAAGAAATTATTTAAGTGTAAATTATTTAAGCACCACCTTAATTGTTTGCATTAAGTACCTACTTACTTACCGACAATTCTAATTTTAAGCACTTGCGTAATTATGTACCTACCTAAGTAAACGAGTATGATTGATCCCGAAGTCAAACTGTATGTACAGTTTTGCGGGAGTATGCGTAGCTTATAAGTATCTGTATTTTTAATAAAATATACTAACTAAAACCTCTGTCATAATAGTAACAAGAAAAATTTCAACCAAAAGACTGCGGCACTAAAACGTTTTCCTATTAATCCCCTCTTATTTCTATCCCATACATAGAATTGCCCCCACATCGTGGTAGCATAATTGCAATCATTTAAACTTTCATAAACAAACTGCCAGACCCGAAAAAACTGTTTGTAGGCCATACAATTTTAATATAGTTCCATGGGGAATTGAAGCCACCACATCCTGCGCAGCAACAAATCGCTTAGCCTCTGCACCAACCGTGCCGTCAGTTATCCTAGCATCAAGGATTTACAAAACGAACAGTCTTGCATTGCCACCAAAAGACAGATTACAAAACATGCGTTCACATTGCCACTATAACTATTGACAGTGAACAACAGGGGGTGACCAAAAGCTCCTAGAGCGGTATCAATTTGATATCGAGTAAGTGACAGATATATACAAGTCATATACATCTGTCCCTTATTCGATCTCAAATTGATACCACTCTAAGAGCTTATGGTCACACCCCAGATAACACTACGAGATAGATTCAAAATCAAGGACTCAAAACCCAACTCCCTAATGACCAATATTCTCCAGAGCATTTACTACTACCAACTAAATATACTACATATAACTATAAATATAAATCTTCGTGCACTAGTGTGAGTTCACGTCGAATAAGACAAACTAAAACAAGTAATTAAACTCTGGCCACTGTAGATTAATTATTTGTTTGGCCGACAAACTGCTGGATTGTTGCGGTGAACCACGGACCGGGTTGAGACTGTTTTGGCAACGGGAGTTTGTGCGTTCGAGTTTCGTTCGAGCTTGTAAGTTGGTGTAGTAAAATATAATAGGGAGGAAGTTTAGAATTATAGAATGGTTAGGGTTGTTAATGATGTAATGGGTGGTAAAAATGTAAAGAGAGTGGTGGTAGAAGAGAAAGAGGACTTAAACAATGTAGATAGACAAGTAAAATTTAAAATTTAAAATACCCCCGAAACTAATACCTGTTTTAACTGTATAATTTATCTAGTAGTAGACAAGCTTCCATCGAAACACGTAATTATAACATACATGATATCTTGCGAAAATGCTATCTTGATATCTTGCTATGATGATATCTTGCGATTCTAAGAGTTTAAATGAGTATAAAATTTTAACGGCTGAATCGATTTGCATCAATCATAGCTAAGTTTATGTAAACTCTAAATAAAGACACAATAAAAAAAAAAACTAAATCAGAATCGCTTCATCTGTTTATGATCTATGATGCCATGACTGATATATACAAAATTACCCAAACACACAGATACACATACAATTTTAACGACTGAACCGATTTTCATCAACCATTAACATAACAATTAAAATTATAACACGCCTCTTCTTCCGTCGGGGATCAAAAATCAAGATAATGATGAAGGGTAAGAGGATGGTCCTGCTAAATCTTCTTGAAGAAGTGAAGATTAAGCAGAAGACTCCTATTTGTCTACAAAATCATGCGTTTCATAGGGAAGTTAGGCTTGATTTTGTAGATAGGTAGGTATTGAAAGGACTAGCACTATAATTTGTGACAATAAAGATGTTGGTGATGGGTAGAGAGAGCATTATTTAAACCACACATTCCAAGTTATATGTCCTCTGAACTCGAGAAATAAGCAAAAACAAAAAAAATACAAAAATAAAACGTGCAAGACCAAAAAGGCATCTACCTCAGCATGTGCAGCGATATTCAAAAAGGAAATAATGCTGCGGTGATATTCTCATAAGGCCACTGTTGATAATAGCTTTTTAAGATTTGACTTTAATTGATTTTTCACCGGTGTCATGGTTCAAACTGATTTGAAATACAGGCCCAAATATTTAGTACATTCAAAATGAGATAGGTATGTCATTATAGATACTGATGTAAATGAACTAGAATTAAATCAGGCTTGGTAGATGGAGACATACAACTCCAGTTAGGGTCGGTCCCAGGAAAGAGGTAGCTGAGTAGGCAGGTTTTGAAAGCCAAGCCCAGGCTGCGTTTGGTTTCTAAAGTATCATTGCTTGGTTCAAATAACAAAACTTTTCAAATTATGCAAAGCAAGTAATCGTAAAATCTCACCCAATAATTCCGAGTTATGAAAACTGACGGTACGGGCTCGAACAATTTCAAGCTCCAACTTTATATTATGGAAGTTTGCAAGTTGTCGCGGTCCAACGAAAGTGTTTGGTAGTTATGTGCACAACAATCAGTTTGTTTGCACAATGATTTAGTAGGGAATTATATTGTTGGCTATCGGTAAATATTTTGTAAGGGAAGTTTGTGTTCTGCTATGTAATTGGTTATCATTTTCTTCTGTTATGTTGTTTTGCTTATTTATTTATTTATGTACACACAAAACACTTAACAGAGAAAAGAAAGAATAAAGATAGAAGAGCACAAAGGTACTGCTTATTTCAATAGAAATTTCTTCCAGCAGATCTGCGACAGAACAGTTGGATGATATATGAAGACACAGTGTGTGGAAGGACATAGGGAAACTTAAAATAGACTTACAACTACCTATATAACTCAACTAATTATATGTAACTTACAAATATACCTTAAGGCCGTACCCTGACCAAAAAATCAGCATGAGATATGAGCATTCCTATTGGACTAGCGGCACTGGTGGCGCATGAATTGCAGTAGTGAATACGCCCAGATTTTAGAATAAAATCTTTATAAAATCGAATATTGGTCTTTTGAAAAAACAAAAACTTACAAAATGTTCGTTATCAAATTGTCTATCCATAAGTGTTAGTACAAAAAATAATTAATAAACACTTTACGAGGAGATGCATGTTATCAATAATTATTTTTATTTTTATGGATTTGTTGGAAGGATATTAGTGAAACATGGTATATGTTTCACTAATATCTTTAAAAAAAAAGTGTACTACCATTTTAGAATCAATATTATGTATAAATTTTATGTATTTTTAGTAATTGATATTTCTTATTAAATAAAGAGAAAAGTTCTTAGGTCATCGGACAATATGAAACTTAATATGCCAATGCATTCCACTACATTCCTAGACAAATCTTTTACTGTCCAGGCCACTCGTCTATGGAATGCATTGCCTGTGACTATAAGGCGCGCGCAATCACTGCCTGTTTTTGAGCGACTTGTGAAGGAGCACTACTGGTCACTGTTATCATAATGTTATACAACATGAATGAACAACACAGCTGAATTGTTTTCTTTTCTGTATATTAGTTATATGTATGTATTTATGTATCTATTTTTATTTTATTTTTGTATTTAGTACCTACTTTCATATTGAATTAATAATTTGTTGAAAATTTGCACCAAGTGCAAACCCACATTGTGTACAGGCTGTCTCTTTCCATTCTTGGTTGCCTGGAAGAGATCGCGGATCGCGATAAGGCCGCCTGTTGTATGTTTGTTTTTGTTATAAGATGTCTTTTTGAACTATTTTTATCTTGGTGTACAATAAAGTATATATAAATAAATAAAGCACGTTAATCCATTGGTCTTAATTGGTTATAGATCTTTGATAATCATTAAGGGTATTCAGAAGCTATGATATCTGACACAGGACTGGAGTATCGTCGGATTATGGGTATCGTGTTACCCAGTTACTGAATTGTAAAGGTCAGATAGGTAGATGCTCCATGTAAAAATACTGGTACTTATCTGTATCCAGTTACACTGGAAGCCGACCCCAACATGTTGGTAAAATGCTTGGCAGATTGATTCTCATTACCATTGTTACAAATCATCACGAAACACTCATGGTAACAATCTAAAAGAAACTTCTATTGAAACATGAACCTACGAACTGAACTTAAGTCTCTTAGTCGCGTCCCGTGAGTTCAGAATACACGAACCGTAAAATTGGATAGCCCCAGCCTGTTTAAATCGATGACCTAATTTACAACAGCGGAGAGATACGGTTTTTTGTTGTATATCCCACATGGAGTATGCATCAATCTGGTTTGGAATTGAATTTGAATGGGACAGTGATAATGTGTCTCTTGAGGACTTGGGATTTGGGAGCGTCTGATTCTGATACTATACAACAATGAAATTTAAAATGGCTATAAATTTGGCAGCCTGTTAAAAAATACTTTTATTGGAAATGAAGTTTATGAAAGCATTAGAGGTAGTGATAGAACAGATGATAATATCAAGAAGTTACTGTTGGAAAAGATTTAGCTGAGTTAAGCATCGCCAAATTGACTAGTCTTGTGCGTTTCGTATCCAGCGAATTGCCACGGTCCTTACCAGGTCATCAGTTCTCCTTGTGAGAAACTTTCAATCGCTGCATTTTCTGGTACGCGGTCTTCACTCTAGAACCTTTCAGTCCCTAGATAGAACATTACAAAAATTAGATTGTACAACTTTCGATAGATTAAAAAATAGATCGAAGAACCGTAGCTGCAGATCAAAGGCAGAAATCTGAAAATCTCCAGGTAAAGATGGAATTCCAGACGGGTTACTCAAAAACCTAGATGCTAACGGTGTGAAGCAGATTCTAAGCATCTGCAACTCCATCTGGAAGAGCAGGTGATTACCTGAAGAGTGGACAGAGTCCGTGTTCGTTCCGCTTTTAAACAAAGGCTCTACCAAAGACTGCAGTAACTGTAGGACACTGGCATTTATCCCACATGCACAGCAAGATAATCCTGTACGTCATTAACAACTTACAGGCTAAAACACTTTTTCGGCCCACAAATTCCAAAAGAACAGGCCGGGTTTGTTAAAGGCAAAGGCACGCGGGAACAAATCCTGAACATTCGCCAAATTATTGCAAGCAGCCGGGAATTTAACAGCCCTGTTTTGCTATGTTTCATTGACTACAGCAAGGCCTTTGATTTTGGGCAGTGGGATAGGCTGTGAGATTCTGGGTGACATGGGTACGCCTAAACACCTAATTGACCTAGTCCGATGCCTCTACATCAACAACCGCTCTTTCGACAAAATAGACACCGACTGTTCAAATGTGTTCTCCATCAAGAAAGGCGTTATACACGGATGCATTCTCTCACCTCTTCTCTTCAATGTATATGGAGAGTATATTATTCGGAAAACTCTTGGGCTGGGAAAAGGGGGTTGCTGTTGATGGAAAGCGCATCTACAATCTGAGATATGCAGACGACACCGTTCTTCTTGCTACAACTTTTGACGACTTGAAGGAAATACTGCACGGACTGGAGGTCATCATCATCATCATCATTTCAGCCGAAAGACGTCCACTGCTGGACATAGGCCTCCCCCAGGCGTCGCCACATTGACCGATCCCGTGCGTCTCGCATCCAGCGCCTTCCCGCAACCTTAACCAGGTCATCGGTCCACCTAGTGGGAGGCCTTCCAACGTATCATCTTCCGGTTCGCGGTCGCCATTCCAGAACTTTTCTGCCCCATCGGCCATCCGTTCTGCGAGCAATGTGCCCTGCCCACTGCCACTTTAGTTTGGCAATTCTTCGGGCTATGTCGGTAACCCTGGTTCTCTTGCGGATCTCCACATTTCTGATTGGATCACGCAAGGAAACGCCGAGCATAGCCCTCTCCATTGCCCTTTGAGTGACTGTAAGCTTCCTGATAAGGCCCATTGTAAGCGACCACGTCTCAGAGCCATATGTCATCACTGGCAACACACACTGGTCATAGACTTTCGTCTTGAGACACTGTGGTAAGTTGGACGAGAAGATACCGCGCAACTTCCCGAACGCTGCCCAGCTGAGTCGGATTCGACGGTTGACCTCTTTCTCGAAGTTGGCCCTACCCAATTGGATCGTTTGTCCCAGGTAGACATAGTCGCCCACAACTTCGAGTGTAGAGTCTCCGCCCTTGATAGGAGTGGGTGTAACATGGGCATTCACCATGACCTTGGTTTTGTCCATGTTCATTTTAAGACCCACTCTTTCGGAAGCTCTACTGAGGTCATCGAGCATTTTACTGAGGCTCTCCATGGTCTCAGCCATGACCACTATGTCGTCGGCAAACCGAAGGTGAGTGATGTACTCGCCATTAACGTTGATGCCAAGCCCTTTCCAATCCAGAACCTTGAAGACATCCTCCAGCGCAGCAGTGAACAGTTTCGGAGAATTGACGTCTCCCTGTCTCACGCCGCGCCGGAGAAGAATTGGTTTCGAGGTCTGATCCTGAAGACGGACTGACATAGTGGCGTTCTTGTACAAACACTTCAACACTTCAATGTACCGGTAGTCGATCTGGCACCGTTGAAGAGACTGCAGTACAGCCCAAGTCTCGATCGAATCGAAGGCTTTCTCGTAGTCCACAAACGCTAAACAGAGAGGCAGGTTATACTCTTCGGTCTTCTGTATAACCTGCCGCAGCGTATGTATGTGGTCTACGGTGCTAAAGCCTTTTCGGAATCCGGCTTGTTCGGGAGGCTGGAAATCGTCAAACCTGCGCGCGAGACGATTCGTGATGACTCTTGAAAACAACTTGTAGACATGGCTAAGAAGTGAGATGGGCCTATAGTTCTTCAGCCGGGCATTGTCGTCCTTCTTGAAGAAGAGTACCACCACACCCCTGCACCATGCCTATGGCGTTTTGCCCTCGAGTATGACGGAATCAAACAGCTTCTGAAGGGCCTTAAGGACCGGTTTTCCACCCGCCTTCAGGAGTTCAGCCGTGATTCCGTCATCACCCGGCGCCTTGTTGTTTTTAAGCTGTTTCAGAGCCATCCTAATCTCGTACAGGCTGACGTCCGGAATATCTTCGGTATAGTGTCGGGTCAATCTAGCTCTTGGGTCGTTTGCTAGACTCGCAACGGGCTTGCTGATTGATGTGTACAACTGCCCATAGAATGTCTCGATCTCCCCCAGAAGCTCCGGTTTGGCGGATACGATCCTGCCATCGTCGGTCTTCAGTTTCGTGAGCTGGCTCTGCCCAATAGCCAGATCCCTTGAATAAACCTTGGAGCCTTTATTTTGCTCAATCGCGTCTTTAATACGCTCGGTATTTAAAGCGGCGGAGGTCTCTTTTCAAGGATTTAGAGATCTGTCTATTGAGCTGCCGGTATTTGCACGCCTCCTCTGAAGACTGCAGGATCATCTCACGCCTCTCCTTCATAAGTTTGAGGGTATGTTCAGAGACCTTTTTCTTTCTATCTGTACGACGGGTCTTGAAAAACTTAGACCCGACCGTATGGACAGCTTCCACGAACCCGTCGGCGTAGTCGTCCACGGAGCTCCCTAGGCACTCGAAACGATTCTGGAGTTCGAGCTGAAAGCTTTCGGGGTTTTGGACCTGGATCTGTGCTGGACGGAGCGTGGACTTCATCAGTCGAGACCTTTCAAGCTTAATATTAATGTTCAATGTGCCTCTTACCATGCGGTGATCGCTCCCGGTTTTTACCGAATTGATCACAGAGACATCATTGAACATTTGCTTCTTGGTTGACATGATGAAGTCGATCTCATTTTTTGTTGCACCATCGGGGCTCTGCCAGGTCCACTTCCTGTGTTCACGCTTTTTGAAGAAGGAGTTCATTATAAAGAGGCCCTCCTTCTCCATAAAACTGGCCAGTAGGTGACCCCGGTGGTTCCGTCGTCCAACTCCAAATTGCCCCACTTGCAGCTCATCCTCGTCTCGTTTGCCAAGTTTGCGTTGAAGTCCCCCATGACAACGGTGAAGTGAGTTTTGAAACCATGCATGGCTCTGGAGATATCCTCATACATGGTCTCTACCTCGTCGTCGGGGTGTGCCGAGGTTGGGGCGTAGACCTGTATGACCTTCAGCGAATATCTTGAGGATATTCTGAGTATAAGGCACGCCACCCTGGTCGACACACTCTCGATCTTCACCACGTTGTTCACAAGGGACTTGAGGACGATAAACCCGACACCACCCTGGGACTGCCGGTCACCCTCTCGGAAATAGAGCAGGTTACCGGATATGAGGATTATCGAGTCCTCCCCCTCTCTTCGGACTTCCGATAACCCTATAATACTCCATCGCAACCTGCTCAATTCCTCTTCGAGTTCGGTGATCTTCGGACTGGAGGTGGAGGGTGGCAAATTAGGGCTTGCAATAAATAAGCAGAAAACCAAGTTTATGGTGATAGATCGTGCGGGAAAGCTAGCGGGCGCCACTAGCATCCAGAGTATCGATACCGTGGTCAGTTTTATTTATCTGGGCTCTAGTATTAGTAATCAAGGCAGCTGCGTCCCGGAAAGAAAGCGACGGATAGCCATGACTAAAGATGCTATGACGCGTGTCCGGAACATCTGGAAAAATCGCGGTGTAAGTTTCAAAACCAAAGCCCGTTTGGTCAGAGCACTGGTTTTCCCGATTTTCCTCTATGGAGTTGAGACGTGGACAATCCGAGCAAGAGAAAGACAGAGGATAGACGCATTCGAAATGTGGGGCTGGAGGCGGATGCACCGAATCCCATGGATAGCCAAACGCACAAATGTGTCTGTCCTTTCACAACTCAATATCAAGACCCCATTTGTCTACGGATTGCTTACAGCGTATTTTGACTTACTTTGACCACATAATGCGAAGAGGAGATAGCAGCCTTGAAAAGCTAGTTGTTGGCCACACCGAAGGAAAGAGAGCACGAGGCCGGTCGCCAACACAATGTTCTGATCAAGTGAAGGAACCTACGTCCTCAAGCAAATTCCAGCAGGTGGTGATGGCAACTTTGGACGGCGTCGATGGAGGCAGATTGTCCGCTTAGAAGAATCCAGCGACACCCCACATCATGGGACAGACGAG
Organism: Orthosia incerta; assembly: GCA_948252205.1. Taxonomy (NCBI): domain Eukaryota; kingdom Metazoa; phylum Arthropoda; class Insecta; order Lepidoptera; family Noctuidae; genus Orthosia; species Orthosia incerta. Next base: position 16,989,086 of record OX411764.1, on the reverse strand, counting down.
AAAAAAAACTAACCCACTTTATGTGTACAGGAAGAAAACTAAAACAAAAAATTGTAATGTCGGCGTAATTAATATGTATGTCCATACCAAATTATAACTTTTTATAACTAATAATTTCTGAGCTAAGCTGCGGACGGACGGATGAACATGGCGAAACTATAAGGGTTCCTTGTTGACTACGGAATCCTAAAAACTGCATAAATCAAATAGGTAGTATTTTTTGTAATGATAATAGCCTTTAAAAATCTTCTTAACTTGCACAAGATCAAATGGAGCAAAACAAACTTATAATATATTATGAAAGAAAGAAGCTGGTAAAAGAGTACCAAAGTTTCAATGATGAGGTTTTAGAAATAAAATAAATCTGTTGTTGTATGAAGGTTTTCTGCTCATAGCCAGTCAGTCAAGTTCAAAACACCCACGTAATACAAAAACTTCGATATCCTTTCTTCAAGAGTTCCGCACCAATTTTTCGGTTAACTGCACACACAAAGTAAATCGTTGTTTGAACTGATTTTATACGAAAACTTTTACGTTGAAACTTTCCAACGTTTTGTTAGTTTAATAGACTTTATGGCTGGTTTACACAGGGTGAGCTAGCGAGTGAGTTAGCCTACCGAGTAACTGTAGCTATCGCATTGTATAAATTAATAGATAAATTGTTTATTAGCATATTTTTTTTACAAAACAATTAAAACCAAAGGTTGTCTGTAAGAGATTGCCCTGTGCGATAAGACCGCCCATTGTACACTTGCTTTTGTGATTGTTTGTCCGGTAAATGTATTTTTGTGTTGTACAATAAAGAATATAATAAGTAATAAATAAATAAAACTCTGAGCCCATATCATGCGAGTTACTCGCACTTGCGACAATTATCGTAGATGGGCAGCACGAGAGGCGTGTTTTTTTGTGACAGGATCTGGAACTTGACATAACTCGAATTTTTTCGACACAATTGGCAGTAGCTTAGCTTACCCGTCGTAACGTTGACTCGACATTGCAATATACCAGTACCCTAATTGCGTAACCGTTATGACAGCACGAAGCACGCGGGCTACCTTTTATTTTGATAACTTAACAGTATTTATTGCTTGCTTTACGCTGTCGAGTAGACGGATTTTTGAACATACTATATAGCAATTATAAAGCAATGATTGCAAGTAAAGCATATATGCGCCATTATTTGAACTTACGCAATTAGGGTGCAATACCACTCCAGCTAACAACTCGCAACTCGCAAATCACCAAACATCAAATCTGTGTTCACAATGCGAGCATCTGTCTACTGTCTAGTCAGTAGCTCGCACTGTGTAAACCAGACTTTAGTTTGCTGCTTCAGTATTATTTCCAATAACTTAATTCACTTTCTTTTGGGTATTGTATGCTTCATTGGGTTAATTTGCTTTGTTCAAAATAGTTCTATCCTTTTTTGGAGTCAGTTTTCTTTCAGTATTAATAATACTATTAAGTACATATGTAAACTTTGAGTCACGCTTGGCTAAATACTAACAGCCACACGCGTTGATCTTTTGCCAAGATCGGTCCTTGAATGTGTGACATTTGTAGGGGTGATTACTTACCAAGACGCCGCCGTAGACATACTTTACATCGACAACACAAATTTACAGACAGCTCGCTGTAAGCGAGCTTACCGCCATCGTACCCCTCGACAGCTGAAGTTTCGCTTACCGCATGCTTACCACGTGCTTCAAGGGGGTGGCTCGCGCGTTGTACGCACGCTGAATGCTCGCTTGGAGCACGTTGCTAGCTTGTCTAGTAAGATAAGCGAAAGCGGTCGGCGCGGAGACGGCTAGTTGACTGCTAGCTGTAAACGCGTGGACAGCTGGTTGCCTGCTAGCTCGCGCGTTGTACGCACGCTGAATGCTCGCTTGGAGCACGTTGCTAGCTTGTCTAGTAAGATAAGCGAAAGCGGTCGGCGCGGAGACGGCTAGTTGACTGCTAGCTGTAAACGCGTGGACAGCTGGTTGCCTGCTAGCTCGCGCGTTGTACGCACGCTGAATGCTCGCTTGGAGCACGTTGCTAGCTTGTCTAGTAAGATAAGCGAAAGCGGTCGGTGCGGAGACGGCTAGTTGACTGCTAGCTGTAAACGCGTGGACAGCTGGTTGCCTGCTAGCTGTCGTGGACAGTGACTAGTCATCTCCGTTGTACGGGAGCGGTGTCGGAGCGGGATGGTGTAAAGAGCGGGTTAAACGCATTGGTAAAGTCTTTTTATTTGTCAAATCAGCAATTCTTCAAATTTTAAATTGGTTAAAGCTGTAGTTTGTCAAATTTTCTTTTTGTCCAATTACGAAATTTGCCAGGGGTACGATGGCGGCAGATTGATTTGTCACTGGCGTTTGTAAACTCACATACCTACATAAACAGTCGGACTCGGAACAACTATACTAGGGATGTTTCCTGGGCAGAAAAATTATGATTTTAGTTAGTCTGTTTGAAACCTTGAGATCTAAACGTCGCAACGGAGAGATATGCACTAAGCCACATATCACTGCTCTTTATGCAAAAAGTTTTTTAGGAATGGCACCTAGGATCTATAATAAGATCCCTAGACGAATTAAAGAAATAAACAACATAGACGATTTTAAAAAGGCTTTTCTAAAAATATTACATGAAAAAACATATTATACGGTGAACGAATACCTAACTGACACATTATAATTACATATTATTTTTTGTTTTGACATTTTAATTGACTGTAGATACTAGAATTTATTATTATTATATTTTATTGGAATGTTTTTTTTTTTTAATTTCGACTACTTAATCTATAATTATTTAATAATGTGTGATAATTTATTATAATCAGCATGTTTGTACCAAATTAATATTTGGACGCCGATGACGGCTAGACATAGCGTTCTTTAATAATCACAACATCTGTACCTAATCTACCTATGTTCAACAAATAAAGATATTTGTATTTATTTGTATTTGAGATTATGAAATAATATTGCACCCGTATTTTTTTTTTAACAAACAAATAAAAACTGACAAAGATAGAGCGCATCAAAGTTCAGAGGTGGGGGCTTGTGACGTTACTTTATCATTCGTTACACGATAATCGAATTTGGATGTTTCATTACTATATTTGTTGATTTTTTTTAATCCAACCCAGTTTGGTCCTAACGAACTACTTGCATGGGACGAGATGCGAATGGGACTAACTGCGACCGGGACCAGGCGCGAATGGGACTAACCGCGAATGGGACGTACTGCGAACGCGGGACGAAGTGCGAATGGGTCGTAGTACGAATGGGACGAAGTGCAAATGGGACGAAGTGCGCATAACCCATTTCAACGCACTGTATCATCGTTATTTTTTGTTTATGTGGAAAAAGAAAAATACGTGTCTAATATGTTTAGGTTATCTAACTGACGGACTAAATAGAATTTTTGTTAACTATTCTATGCCTTATAAATATTTGTTTCGTGCGGGAAAACAGAGCGCAGTAGCCGATTACTCTAACACTGCGCCAACAGTGTCGTAAAAAAACAGTTTATTTATAGTATACCGATTTACAGATTTTTTATTTAAGGGTGTATTTTGGCTAAATAATAACAGCCGCACGGGTCGATCATCAAGGTTAAGCAACGCTTGACGAGGTCGGTCAGTGGATGGGTGACCATTTCAACATACCGAGTTTCCTCCGTGCCTCGGAAAGCACGTTAAGCCGTTGGTCCCGGCTGTCATTTGAAGATCTTTGACAGTCGTTACAGGTAGTCAGAAGCTTGAGATCTGACACCAGTCTTGCCAAGGGGTACCATGTTACCCATTTACTGGGTTGTGGAGGTCAGATAGGCAGTCACTCCATGTAAAACACTGTTACTTAGCTGAATCCGGTAAGACTGGAAGCCGACCCCAATATAGTTGGGAAAAAGGCTAGGCAGATGATGATGATGGTGTATAATAAAACACAAGAATAAAAATTGGTTGTGCACAAGCTGAGAGTTGCACAGAGAGTCATGGAGTGGTCCATGCTTGGTATTAGATTAGACCGAAAACCGAACGTTGAATTTCGAAGACGTACTATGTTGCGAACGAACGTTTCGCTCCCTTTTGTTATTTTGTTGCAACACTGTGTGAGCAAGCTGTCATCGATTTGACAGCTTTCGATCGAGTTGACAGGGGATTTGAAAAAACGTGTTTGCCGGCGCTAGACGCGGCGATTTGGTTTTGCACTGGTCTTGTTTGAAAACTACAAATAACCAGCCAATCGTTCACCGGAATTGTGATCGCCGTCCGTGAGTGGATTGTGGGTCGGTTGTGCAATTGTTTATGTGTATATTTCACGCGCGGCGAAGTATTTTGACGGGAACGTGTCTCGCAGTCTGGCGGGAATACCACCAGATCACGTCTGTTGTTGCATTACATTTGGAAGGGCCAAATGTATTATATGTATTTTCCTCTACCTAATCTCCCGACCTGACACGGAATTGGACGAAGACAAGGAGACCACCACGCGGACAAGGGTAAGTGTATATTTATAACTGTACCATATTCACTTTCTAACTTCGGTATCTGAAAATAAACCCCTAGCTTACCGCTGCTAAGTATCGCAGTTTCGCGGGTATAGACCTGATAGGATCCAAGAGTCGCAGCATTGCTATGGGCCCCAGTGTTCGCCTCTTGGCTTTGTGATCCGAAGGGCTGTATTAAACATACTAAGTTCTTTGGTACCGGGTAATCGAGCTGAAATAGACTTGGGCAGGACGCATGGCAAGGCGAGATGATGACAGGTGGAGTGGATGGTAGGGCAGTGACTGAGTGGCGTCCAAGGACTGGCAGAAGAAATTTCGATCGTCCAGCGGCGAGATGAGCAGACGACATTGCTGCCATCGTGGGGAAAACCTTGATGAGGCTGGCGCAAGAGCGTTGGGATTGGCATAAGAAAAGAGGGGCCTAAGCTCAGCAGTGGGCCAAGTCGGATGATGCTGATGATGAATAAAACAGTTAATAGTATTCTAACATTTAATATTTTCGAAATTTTATTTCAATAGTAAATCAAGGATTTACATATTAAAAAATAAACGTTAAACAATCAGTCTTTTTGAAGATAATTATTTTTCAATTTACTTTAGTTTTTCACTACATTATTCCCGTTTCTCTGGCTTCAGACATTTGTAATTATATAAAACAAAAAAAGGTAAAAAGTGGCAGTGTTATGAAGAATCTTTCCATAGTACTTTTATAAAAGATATATTCAATGCCATCATGATTCAAGTTCAAGACAGAGACAGCTAAAAAGAAAAAAATTATGGCGCTATCGATCATGTATATGATCGATAGCGCCATCAATTTTTTGCACTGAAATCATGGTAATTAATATATCACAATACGGCTCTAGACGATACAGTTTCATTATTTCGAGATGCTTAATCAAATCAAAAGCCTAGGTCAGGTCAAAACAAATCCTTATGCTGATGCAATAGTCTCAAACAGCCTAAAAATAACGTCTATCTGAAGACTGTGAAACTGGATTTCATTAGAATAGCTACTTATGTTAAACACAGTTATTCGAAGATTTAAAATACAATTTTTATGTTTAGGGTGACAATGTTAGAAAACCTAAGATAAATTATTTAACGAATTATTTGGCAACACTTTCTTTGGCTTTTTATTGAAAAATGTATTTGAAAAAGAGGCTTTATGCCTACGATTTTTTATAATTTGACAACTTCGTTTTTTTCTAATTTTCTTTTGAATAAAAACTATTTTGATATAAGGTTTACAATAAAAACGTTCCTAATTTATACAATTCATTATTATTAACATTAATTTATTTATAAAAACTTACACATTACAAACATATGGTATTAATTTGAAATATGGTTAATTAAACAAAGTATTGAGATCTTGATTAGCTATACAAAAACATTTCAATTTTATTGACAAGCTAGGAGCAATTTGCAATCATTTACATGTTCAAAAATTAAGGTGGGTAACTACATATTAACAAAATATAAATACTTATAATTATTTATGTCCTAATATATATGCAGCAGTTGCATTTTTTTTTTGTAATATTAAGAAAACTTGACCCGAACATTTTGCACAAAACTGATATATAATATTTCATTGCAAACTGCTACCTATCTTACCTATATACCTAAATGTATAAACTCCACTATTTCAAAGATAAAGAAATGAAATTGATACAACCTTCATATAAGTTTGATGACTCAAAAATTTAATCAACCAGTTGATATGAACACAACCATATTAAAGCTGGTTGCAGACCAAGAGCTTGGTTTGTTCTAGGTCTGTAAACGGCTTAAAATTGTTAACTATTAATCCAGTTATGACGGTGTCGGCTACCTATGATGAGGTACTCTGCATGCTTCTGTAAAATAAAGAAAAACGGTGTTAAGATTTAATCTCTTGTTATCATCATCTCTGCTTTGCTTTTGGTTGTTGGTTTCCAGTCTTAAAGCTTGTTGCTGAAATGCAGTATTTTACATGGAGCAACTGTCTATCTGACCTCCAAACCACGGTACTGGGTAACACCATACCCATTGATTGAATTAACGACAAGTAAGAGTCCCTTTAAATCTATTCAACCTGTCATAGTCCACCGCTGGATATAGTTTTCCCCCAAGCAGTGCCTCAACACCTTCAACGTTCACTCTTTACCTGTTTCCTTACTCAGATCGTCGGTTCACCTAGCACCCTCTTGATGGCCCTCACTACGCTTGCGGTTACGCGTTAGCTACTGTAGGACTTTCCTAAACTTTTGGCTAAAGGCCTTTTTATATTTTTTTTTTTTCAGATTATTCGTCGAGGCAGCCTTAGCTATCTTTAACTTTTATCTTGATAATTTAAACTCTACTTACTTCTTGGTACACTTTTTAGTGTTGTTGTTCGTGATACGCAGTCACTTTCTTCAGACTCCGATCGCATTTGAAAACTTGTTTCTGAAAAAAAAACAAATTTTAGTATTAGGTTATATTAAAAAATCATCGAGGTAAATCAAATCTAACAAACACGATTTTAAGTTTGTATCTTGGTTCTAAGGACAGTATTATCAACAAAATCTTTTTTAAATACCAAATAATACAGCAAGTAATTCTATTTTATTTTTAACTTTACATGCACATAATTTAAATACTAACCACTATCGTATCGAGACTTGCTGTTACCCGGAAGATGTACCCGGTTGGGCACTTCTTGGTTATCCACATGTCCAAAGGTACGGAAACCTATCGCAAACTGTGCGTATGGACTTATCTCGTATAATTCTGTGGAACAGTGAAATTGTATTATTATACTTAAATTTATATTAGCATAACTTTGATAACTGCTCAAATCATTTGCGATTTTTTTATAACTTAATTTTTATTTTAAACTTCTTTTTCTTCTTTAACTTAGGTTCTTTAGTTCTTTAATTTCTGTAGTGTGTAGTCAAATATCACAATTCATGACTGCGATTCAACCAATTGATTCAAAATCATTAAGTCGCATCTGCAAATTTGTCCCAGCATCTTTTTAAAACCGTCGGCCCATCTAGCTGAGATGCACCATGCTACGTTTTCTGATTAAATGCGGTCTTCACCCTAGGCCTTTTGGCAAATGGAAACTCTCCTTGGCATTCAAAAATCGAGGGTGAATGCTAAGACCAGTAACTTCTCAAAAAAATATTACGCCTCGATTCGTCTTTGCAAAATTTTCACCTATTATTTGTTTTTCAATGGTCCCTGTTATATACTGGCCACCTAGAATCCATACCTGTCATGTTGACGACGTGTGACATTCTTCTTTCATTGTACAGCTTATTAATTATATACTTCTACATAATGAAAATGTGTATTTAATAAATTGGCGACGAGGATGTCGACTACTGATATAACAAAATTAAAGAGAACTCGCGCGTCATTGCGTGGTTTAATTACAAAGCTTGAAAATTACGTAAACATCCAAGAAACTCTACCATACGAAGAAACAGAGTCAAGACTACAATCACTTAAAGAAACGTTACAGAAATTACAAGAAATACAACATGAAATAGAATTAGAAACACCAGACGAACAACTAGACCAAGAGATAGAAACCAGGTACAATTTTGAAGAGAAATGTGTCATCATTAAGACGAAACTTCTCATATTACAAAACAGAGTAAATCAACGAATCACACCGCTGCAAACATCGGCATCACATGTGAGTACGATTACACAACATGAACGCGGGCCAAAAATGAATTTCCAGCCCTTTCAAGAAAAAGAGACTTTCGCAAATTTTACCAAACGACTAACTGTATTTTTCTTGCTCAATAAAATCGAAGATCCTAAAATTAAAGTGTACACCTTTCTTGCCGCATTATCTCCCGAATTGCATGAAAAGTTACATGATTTATGTTCTCCGGAGGATCCAATTGATATGAACTTAATAGAACTCACACAGATTCTAGACGACTACATAGATCCTAAGCCTAGTATATGGGCGTTACAACACAGATTTATTACGCATACACAACGTGAAGATGAAACAGTAGCAACATACGCCTCAGATTTAAAGAAAAAATCCTTGAACTGCGAATTCAAGTGCCACAATTGTCAAAAGTCTACCTCAGAAAGTTTCCTAGCCCTACAATTTATTCGTGGATTAAAAGACAGTGAAATACAAACGAAAATTCTTCAAGAAAGAGATACACCACCTTTAACTAAACTAGTTCACATTGCTACATTCATGGAAATGGGAAAATCAGAAAACATGAAAATATCCGCAGACATGCACAAAGATTTGGACACAGTAAACAAGATTACAAAATCGAAAAGTAGAGATAACGAATCACGACCATCATCATCTCCGTTAACTATAAGAGATTTAAAAGGAAAATGTTTCCGATGCGGTAAAGACGACCACCGATCTAATGATTGCGGTGCCATCAAGTCTACCTGCCTGAAATGCAAGAAAATTGGACATCTAGCACGAGTTTGTTTGCAACGGAACCTAAAAACCAATCTACTCGAGGACACTATAAGTAACTCGAGTTGCGACAGTATTGGAGATATCAATTTAATCCAAAGTGAAATAACGGACAAATATATGATCACAGTAAAAATTGAGAACAAACAAGTAAGCATGGAATTTGATACGGGAGCGGCCTTGTCAACAATGTCACTCAAACAATACAAAAGCCTACAAATACCAAATAAAATTTTCAAAACTGATACGAAATTGAGAACATACACTGATGAAATTATCAAGCCTGCAGGAGTAACATACATCAAAGGGACGTATAAAGACCAGATATTCAACGGGAAGCTTTACATAATCAATCAAAACGTTGACCCAATTTTTGGTAGAAGCTGGATTAAAGAAGTTAATATGAAAATTGCAGATTTAAGAGTAGTACGAACTTCAGAACAATCCGACAAACTTGGTAAATTATTACAAGAATTTTCATCAACTGTTTTTAGATCAGATCTAGGCAAAATACCCAACTACGAAGCTCATTTAAATCTCAAAGAAAATATACAACCAATATTTATAAAACCACGACGTATACCGTACGCTTTAAAGGAAAAAGTCGATAAAGAAATTGAACGACTGTGTGCAGAAGGGGTGATAACCAAAATAGACCAATCAAACTGGGGTACACCAATAGTACCGATTGTGAAACCAAACGGGAGCATTCGACTATGTGCAGACTACAAGGTCACCCTTAACAAAGTCATCAGAGATGAACATTACCCAATTCCTATAATTGAGGATATATTTGCGGAAATGAACGGAGGCAAATACTTCTGTACTTTAGACATTACCCAAGCCTATCTTAATATGGTCATGGATGAAGAAAGCGCCCTTTTACAAACATTAAGTACACACAAAGGTACTTACAAAGTGAATCGCTTGATGTTTGGAGTCAAAGTGGCACCAAGCCTTTGGCAGAAATTTATGGATCAGTTACTTCAAGGACTAGACGGAATTAAGTGCTTTTTTGATGACATCATAATTCAAGGAGCATCAGAAGACCAACTTTTAACACGTTTAAGACAAGTCTTGCAAAAACTAAAAGATAGTATCCTCCGCGTGAATAGAGAAAAATGTAGTTTTTTTAAACGTAATATTAACTACCTAGGACACACAATAGATAAAGAGGGTTTACATAAGAACAAAGACAAAGTCAAGGCCATCACGAATACAGTAAGACCAAGAAACATAAACGAACTACGAACCTTTCTTGGTATGGCCAACTACTACAACAAGTTTATACCGAACCTTGCCTCTTTAACGAGTTCTTTAAATGAATTACTAAAGAAAGATAAAGATTTTCACTGGACTTCTAAATGTGAAGACAGCTTTAACAACATAAAGAAGGAGATTTTGAGCGACAGAGTTCTAATTCATTTTGACCCAGGTAAACAGCTGATACTAGCCACAGACGCCTCACCGACAGGCTTAGGAGCTGTTCTGTCTCACAAACTAACAGATGGCTCAGAAAGGCCAATCGCTTTTGCCTCAAGGTCACTCTCAACTAGCGAAAAGAAATATAGTCAAATCGACAAAGAAGCTACGGCAATCTACTGGGGCATTAAAAAGTTTTTCCACTACTGTTACGGCAGGAAATTCGTTTTAGTGACTGATCATAAGCCGCTTACCTCGATTTTTCATCCACACCAGACATTACCTGCACTAAGCACAATGAGATTATTCCATTACGCACATTTTTTATCGGGATTTGACTACGACGTGGAATACAGAGCTTCGGTGAAACATTCAAACGCTGACTACCTATCAAGATTTCCAGTTGAAATAGCAAAAGAAACATCAATAGACCAACATTGTGCGTATCAATTGCAACAGATCAACATTTTAGATATCCGACCAGAAGTTATAGCCAATGAAACGAGAAAAGACAATGACTTAAATACTTTACTACAAGCACTACAGACAGGTCACTCATTACGTCAGTATGGTTATGGTGATAATGAATTAACACTCCAGGATAACTGCATATTGAAAGGTACCAGAGTGGTAATACCCAAAAGTTTACGTAATCGAGTTCTTGATGAACTACATGCGGGACATATCGGTATACTTAAAATGAAATTGCTAGCACGCAGCTACATATACTGGAAAAATATTGACATGGACATTGAGAACAAGGTAAAATCTTGTAGAGCGTGCCGATTAGAACAGAATGAATCACCAAAAGCTCCTCTACACCACTGGGAACAACCTAGCGGCCCCTGGCAACGAATTCATATAGATTTTGCAGGACCTGTTCTAGGACACCAACTTCTAATAGTCGTAGATGCATTCACAAAGTGGGTTGAAGTTTTTCCCACAAAGACCACAACGAGCGCGTGGTGCATTGCTAAGTTTAAGGAGTTATTTTGCACATTTGGCATACCGTACACACTGGTATCAGACAACGCACGCCAGTTTGTATCCCAAGAATTTAAAACCTACCTTACCAGCTGTGGAGTAACACATTTGACGTCAGCTCCGTACCACCCAGCAACTAACGGTCAGGCTGAACGTTACGTGCAAACTATTAAGAAAGCACTACGTGCAATGGAAGGGGAGAGGGGCAACCTTACGGATAAGCTCCTTGTGCTAAAAACTCGGCTCAGACGCACACCAGTCCAGGATGGACATACTCCCTATGGACTAATGTTCAATTGGGACGTTAGAACTAAGCTACACGTGATGTTCAGGGATTCAACTGCACCGACAGCGTTCAGATCAGAGAACACACCGCCTCCTGTCAGAGCTTACTCCGTAGGTGATCGAGTGCAGGCCAGAGCATACTCCGACCAGAGACGCAGATGGGAGTTCGGCACGATAATGCGTCGTTTCGGTAATCTGCACTATGAAGTGCGAACTGACGGTGGCGTTATATGGCGCAGACACCTGGAGCAGTTGCTGCCGGCCCCGGGTGTGCGGCAGCTAGGAATCGCGGCGGAGGACTGTTATATACTGGCCACCTAGAATCCATACCTGTCATGTTGACGACGTGTGACATTCTTCTTTCATTGTACAGCTTATTAATTATAAACTTCTACATAATGAAAATGTGTATTTAATAGTCCCAAAATATCAAAATACTCACCATGTTTATTTTCAGCAGTAAGATGCACAGGCGTGCTATACACCCTGTTGTTCATATCAGTGGGAACACTTTGCGGCGTGTTCACTGTCACATTACTTCGCTCTGACTTGCATTCAGCTGTCAAAGAGTTTCTGTATTCTGTTAGATGTTGATGGCTAAAAAGAAAAGAGGTTATAATGAAACCGACATCTTAATTATCATGATTTTTAGGGTCTTTAAGATCAGTGGTGGTTAAGGTCAGTCAAACAGAGTCTTAAAGCTCACTAAGCTGTCTATCTCGAATGTTTTGACCTGTTTGCCTCGGTCGTTTCAAGTCATGATTATAGTATCTGAATGGCACCTAAACTATTTTATTTGATCAATAAGTTTATCATAAAAAGACTAATTTATGATTTACTAACTTCTGCCCGTGGCTTTGTTCGCGTGAAAAGTATTTTGTTATGATGTTACCAATCGAAACTTTCTGAGTGCAAATACTCGTCATGTTAATGAAAATACCAAAATCGCTATAAGTTTGCCCTTAACATTTGAGGAGGTCCCTCGATTTCCATAAGAACCCCTCATCTGATCCTAACTTGGTGACAATGAGACCACCTCGAGATTATACCCTCTCAAACACAAAAATAAATTTTCGAAATCGGTCCACAATTGACGGTGAAATCGGTGAAAATACAGCTGAACATAGAACCTTCTCCTTTTTGGCAAGTCGGCTAATAAAACACATGGCCCACATCAAAAAGGAGCTGACACCGACATCAATTTAGTTTATCATTACATCTGTTTACAAGATCGAACCAAAGTTGCCGATATTTTCAATAATTTCCAATGAAAAGTTTTACATGCCTATAGGAAACAGAAACAAACCTACCCGAGCGATTGATATGTACGACCCGCTCGCTGTAACGAAACCATAGCGAGATCTAATTTGATCCCAGCGCCATCTATTGAGCGAAGAGACAACTTTGCTATTTACGAGAAAATGTTGACTCTACTATAGTTATACATATAGTTTGTCTAGTTTTATTTGATAAGTTAAATTGTTTCTAATATCAAAATAATACCATGTTTGTAAATGCATATGAAAGTATATAGAGTACTTAAAGCTGAAAAAAACATTTTTCCGTGCAATCTCCGAAACGGGTCTACCGATTTTGACGGGCACTAGCAGAAAGCTGATATTACAAGGAGTAACTAAGGCTACTTTTATTTTGGCCATGTTTGTTTTTATTTGACGTGGACGAAGTTGCGGGCAACAGCTAGTACTTATTAAAGATCTTAAATTAATTAATCCAGGCAACGCACTACCAAACGGCTGGATTTAGAAGCATGAAATATTAATTAAGGTGTTCGGGGTTGGGGTAAGATTAAGATAAACTGGGATTCAAGATTAAAAAGATAAATATATTTCAGTGAGTCAAATGGGATAACAATTAAAACTAATGAGGTGAACGATATGGGATTATGAGTCACGCGCACGGTATGCCGCCGAATTACGTACTGAGCTATTGCTGTGTATGTGCAATGATATAAATGATGGAAACATACTGAGCGGGTGGCGCAATAATGATGACCCAGGGCAACGTACTGTACGGTGGTAGGCCCGTACATGCTCCCGGGGGCAAAGATAGGGGTTAGTAGGATATAGATGGAGATGAGATTTACAAGATGATAAACAATTTTCAACTTATCAACTATATGACAGGGATAAGGATTAGTAGTGAGTGATTAACAATATTTCGAACAAGTACAAGTAGTCTAGTAACTACTTATCTTAGATCGGGAAGGGAAAATACGCGAAAAACAGGGGACGAGGCCCTATCTTCTGTGTGTAAACACTCGCTAGATTTAATAAGATTTTTGGGAACGCTTTTCACAGATTGACTAAATTGACCTTTTTCCCTACGATCACAACACTCACTCACTGCACTTTTCACTTTGATTAAAGATTGCCTTTTTTCCCTAACCGCACTACACTCACTTATAACACTCTCATTGCCGGGATGTGAAGAGATCGCAGTAGCAGTAGTAGGTACCTCTCCATCAGGCACCGAGGGTTCTCGACGTGTTGACCGCCTGTGACGCCGCCAACAGTATACCGCCGTAGTTATTAGGATTCCAAAGATTAGAGCGTACAAGACGCTATAAAGATGTACGTCGTGATAGGATATTTTATCACTCCATGGTTCAGTTTGTTTCATGATCTCAATCTTTTTCTGTATATCTTCAAATTGTCGCAATATTTCAGAATTATTAGGATTAATTTCAGGAGATTCAGGGATAGATATGTTAAATATATGATTAATAGGTGATATTTGTGGTGCAATAATTCTTGCACCAATACTCATTTTGCTAGACAGCCTTTTATTAGCATGGACAACGAAATTGTCCGTCTTTATCATACAGCCTTCCTCCACATTCAACAGACCTGCATTCATCAATTTAACGGCGGTAATTTCGCCGTCACAGAGAAGTTTAAAGTTGCTTTCATTGCAACAAAAATAATAATATTTATTATCCACTGTTAATTCTTTCCAAATGTTTTTACAAGGAGTTAAAATAGTTTCACAGGTTCTTGTGTGTGGGATCGTTTCACACAAGCTGTGATCATCTTTTAAGATATTTATAGGGTTTTTTGTATGACATAGAATCATCCCAGGATTTTGTCTTATACAAGACTGGAGATCAGCATCAGTAAGGGTTACGTATGAGTCTTTTCTGAGGTTAATGGCAGCAAAACTTGAGATTACTTTCACATGTATCATGTCGAGGTTCAATAATCTTGGGACTGGAATGAGGTTAAAGATTTCGTAAAGGTCTCTTTCGATGAGGGGTATTCTTATTTCAATGATCAAGTACTTACTATGGTACTTAGCTCGCACTTTTATCAAGTTGTAGAGATCCTCGAGATTCAAATGGTCGACAGGAAGTGCCATGTCTTTGGGGATATGTGCTGATATAGAACTTCATTCCAATCTCAGCTGTTTAGGAGATATCAGATGGAAGTCCAATTTTCCATTGTAAATATTAGTTACCGTATCAAGAATGGAGTCTTGTATTTTCCTGAGGCTATGCAGTAAGTTATTCGCCGTCATAGCAGATGCTAAGAAATCAGTGACTAAAGTCATGTTCTGTACCTGGCGTTGAAGATCTTGATAGGATTCTTTAAGGTAATTTAACTTTTGATTTATCGATTTATGATGTTTGTTTGCAGCTTTCTCCATTCTTTTCATGAGATTAAACTCGGCTTCCACGATTGAAGTTTGGTTTTTCCAGAGGTTATACAAATGTTTATCATTTTCTTTCAAAAGGTCGATGTCTTGTGCATATTTCTCCGCAAAACGCTGATCTAGCACGCCAAACAAGCTGTTTGCGACGTAGCCTACTCCGTCTATTAGACCACGACGCCGGCGCCGCCGCTCGTCTCCAGTTACAAATGATTCATTCATTGTCAACATACTATCGTAATATTTAATTTCTTCGAACTCGTGCCCGAGTTGTAAGATGATGCCGGCGCAAGGTGTGTGTTCTTTAATAGTGGAGCATAATGTTTCAAGATAATTAATATACTTCTCAAGTGCCGACGTTCCTTCTTTGTAGGGATATGTGTCATAATAAACAATTAAACGCCAATCGTCTCTAATAACGTGCATGTTGGAGATTTTATCGAAATAAACGCTGTTGTTGCTCAAAGGGGTAAAACTATAAGATGCTTGAGATAAGTTTATTAGTGACAGTAAGAATAGCGTTAATGACAGAGCTATAGTCGAGAAGGAGATACGCTTGGGATTTTTCTTCCTTGGTGCTTCATCCTTAACCTTCGTGTCACTAGGAGGATTATTGTCTCTGTCCGCTGGTAATAGAGATAGCTTAACAACAGGTCGTTTTAGGAAACCATTTTTGGTTTTAAGGGTAACGACTCTGACGTGTCCGTCAGAACCAGGATGCAGTTCTACTATACGCCCTAGAGCCCACTTCCCAGGCGGGAGGTTTTCATCTTTGATGATAACAATATCGTTGAGACTGAGATTCCCTTGAGATTGTCTCCATTTAGCTCTAATGGATAACTGTGAGAGATATTCATTTTTCCACTGGGCCCAAATATCTCTATAGATTTTTTGTACCTAGTGCCACCGAGTCCTAAGATCATTTTCTGTTTCAAATATCGTTAAGGTAGGCCCACTTGCAAGAAAGTGTGCCGGAGTTAAAAAGTCTATGTCCTCGGGATCCTCCTTCAAAGAACAAAGTGGTCGAGAGTTTAGACAACCCTCTAGTTGAGAAAGGAGGGTGCTATATTCTTCGTAGGTGAGTTTTTGCTCACCAACAACACGCCTAAGATGATGTTTTAAACTTTTCACCGCAGCTTCCCAAAGTCCGCCAGCAGAAGGCCATGACGGAGCATTAAAATGCCACTCAATGTTCATTTCTGCGACGATAGATAATGTTTCTTGGCTTGATAAGCTTTCTGAGATTTCTAAGATTTCTTGTTTTAGGATCTTGTTAGCTCCAATGAAGTTAGTTCCTTGATCACTGTAGATGTGCCCGGGCACTCCTCTTCTGGCTGACATACGTCTGAGCGCTGCAATAAAAGCAGACGCTGTGAGATCAGATACGAGTTCTAAATGTACGGCCTTTGTAACCATACATATGAATACTGCAACGTATCCTTTATCTGTTTTGATGCCGCGACCTTTGTTCGCTTTCACCAAAACATGTCCAGTGTAGTCAATACCGGTATGATAAAAGGGTCGACTAGGATTTACTCTGGATGAAGGCAAGTCACCCATGAGTTGATGTTTTAGAATGGGATCATGTCTCCTACACTTTACGCACGTTCTCAATCGTTTTTTTGTAGCGCGGTTTCCTCCAATTATCCAATATTTTTGTCGTATAAATCCACTCGTCATTTTCACTCCACCATGGAATACTAATTTATGGGATTCGTCTATTATGAGATCAGCTAATTTAGATTGATTTGGGATGATAATGGGATGCTTCATTTCGGGGTCTAAACTCGAATGTTTTAGCCGCCCACCGACACGGAGTAATCCGTGGTTGTCTAAGATAGGATTGAGATTCAAGATCTGGCTTTTTTTGCTTAAAGGTTCACCTTTTTGAAGTTGAGATATTTCCTTGAAAAAGTATTCTTGTTGCACATATTTTATTAACATTTCCGTCGCTTGTTTGAGGTCATGCAGAGTAAGATAGTTTTCACGCTTCTTTTTGTAAATCAAGATGTTGTTGAATTTGTTTACATAGGCTAGAACTCGTATAATTTTCTTGTAACTGCTGTATTTCTCTAATAATTGTTTTATAACGGAATTGCTAGAGTCAGCAGTAATAGTGTTAACTAGCTTTTTCTTTCTGAGATCTTCAGTTGTTTTATATAAGATGGGTTCTGGATTCTTTTCAGGATTGTATTGAGGTAACCAATTGGGTCCGTGCCACCAAAGTGAATGATTTGCTAAATGGGATGCGGTTAGACTACGGCTAGCGCAATCTGCGGGATTTTCTTGGGATTTCACATACCGCCACCTAGTTTTTGGGATAATTTCGCAAATCATTTTTACTCGATTGGCAACAAAGGGTTTCCATTTTTCTGGTTCACCACTTATCCATCCTAGTACTGCCATGGAATCTACCCAGCCATAAGCTTGGATTTTGAGATCAGATAGGGATGAGATTATTTTGGCCATAAGTTTTGCTAATAAAAGAGCTCCACTAAGCTCCAAGCGAGGTATAGATTGAGATTTTTTCAGAGGTACCACTTTAGATTTTCCAGCAACAAGAGTTATTTATGTCTTGTGGTTTCTTCTAATTTTACAATAAACAACGCAAGCGTAGGCCTTTGTGCTGGCATCACAAAACCCATGAAGCTCAATTATATCATTCTCCATGGTTTGTATCCATCGAGGTATTTTAAATTGGGATATATAAGGTAAGTCAGCCTTTATTTTATTCCATTCCAGGGCAATATTATGAGGAATCGGTTGATCCCAACCTAATTCCGTTTTCCATGTTTCTTGAAATAATATTTTGAGTTTTATTGTGACTGGTGACACCCAGCCCAAGGGGTCAAAGATTTTTGAGATTTCAGACAAGAATTGTCGTTTTGTTGGGATGCCTTCTGTGGTAATTTCTATTGGATGAAAGATAAAATGGTCTTCCTTTGGATTCCAGCGAAGGCCTAAAGCCTTTGTAGATTCTGGCTGTTTAAAATGAAATTCTTCATCTCGAGGATTAATATGATCGTCTAAAAGTTCCGGCAAGTTCGAACGCCATTTTCTAAGATTGAGGCCGCCTGACTTAAGAAGGTTTGTCATCTCTGCTTTGAGATGTTTAGCAGCTGTCGCTGTATGAGCTCCATGCATGAGATCATCCATGTAAAAAGAGGTTTCTAATATATCAGGAGCGCTGCTATTAGGGTAATTTGGCCTTTCATCGATGGCAAGTTGTTTCAGTGTCATCATGGCGAGGAAGGGTGCGGCCTTTGTACCGTAGGTGACAGTCGCTAGCTGATATTCTTGCAAAGGTTGGGATTGTTGATTTCTCCAAATAATTTTCTGGAACTTTTGTTGATCAGGATGTAGCCAAATGTTACGGAACATCTTTTCAATATCAGCCGTGAATGCGTATTTAAACTGTCTCCATTTTAGGATGAGACTTAAGAGATCCTGCTGCAGGTTCGGCCCCCTGCACATAAGATCGTTGAGGCTGTGACCCGTAGAGGTTTTTGCAGAGGCATTAAAAACAACTCGTAATTTTGTAGTTAATGACTCAGCTCGAAGTACGCCATGATGCGAAAGGTAGCAATCTGGGGTTACGTTGACATGTGTTGCAACGGGGATCATATGTCCGAGCTCTAAATACTCGGACATAAACAATTTATAATCACATGCCAAGTCTGGTTGCTTAATTAATTTTCTTTCTATTTGAAGGAATTGCGCAATGGATTTATTTTTAGATTCACCCAACTGTTCTTCAAAATTTTCTTTAAAAGGTATTTTCACGACATAGCTGCCGTCTTCGCGCCTTGAGGTTGAGGATTGAAAGAAGTCAATGCAAGCTTGATCTTCTTGAGATATTGATAAGGGTTCGCGAATATCCTCCATTTCCCAGAACTGTTGGATATCGGTGAGATTGTTTAGGATCACATTGCACTGAAATGCTTTACAGTTACCGCTTAGGATCCATCCCAGCTGTGTCTGCTGGGCAATGGGTAACATTCCCTCGGAACGGCAGATACCATCCAATAGGATTTGGGAATAAACGTCAGCGCCAAATAAGATATCAACTGGCCTACTTTTGTTGAATTCAGGATCAGCTAGAGTTATTTGGTTAAGAGTTGGCCAGTTGGGTTTAGTGAAGGTATGACTAGGCAAGTTCGTGACTAGTCTTTTCATTATAAATACGTCGGATTCGAAAGTGAAGTTATTAATTACTGACATACACTTAATAGAGATCATGCCCTTACAGCTATTTTCATTGTTTCCGATTCCAGAGATAAGTCCAGTGCATTTTTGCCGACGCAGGTTTAGGAGCTGTGCAGCTCGTTCAGTAATGATTGAGGTCTGAGATCCCTGATCTAGAAGAGCTCTCATTCTTTCGTAAGATCCGTCAGCTGCTTGAACCTTGATAATTGCTGTCGCGAGGAGTATTTCTATAGGATCATTTTGCATCGATACTAAGGTGTTCATATCTTGCTGAGGTTGAGATTTCGTAATAGTGGCCGTGTTCGGCCCCGATCGCGACGCATCCGAATTAGCATTTCTTGACGTAAAACATTCATGTAGAATCGTATTGTGGTCTTTATTGCACTCTTTACACTTTACTTCCGAAAGGCATTTTCTACCTTCGTGATAGTGCAAACAGTTGACACAAAGGTTCAAATTTGCGATTGCGTTTCTACGAGCCGATGGATGCATTTTTGCCAGCTTTTGGCAATTTTGTATGCGATGATCGCTTGCATCGCAAATACCACATTGCTTACGTCTTTCGTTATTTTTCCAATTGGACTTTGACGATTGCGAAATGACCTGGTTTGTCGAATAGGTATGATTTGTGGTGTTGTTATTTTGTTTGAAACGAGAATTAAATCCTTTTGAATGAGATTGTTGGTTATTAAGATAGCCTTTAGATGATGAAGGTGCGTGTTGGTATTGAGATGACTTTTGAATGAAGGGTTCTTGTTTCTTCCGTGAAATTTCCAGCGACGTAAACTTGTTCTCCAAAAACCGAAGAAATTCTGCCAATACTGGCAACTCCTTTGGAGATTTCAACGAATCTATATAGTCATCGTTGGTTTCAGAATCTAACTTCTCCGCTAGGATACATACGAGGAAGGGATCCCAAGTAGATACATCTATTCCGAGATTTTTTATAGCGTTCACGCTTTCGTACGTTGTATCGTGGATCCGTTTGAGGTGACTCACTGATTTTTGCTGAGATGTCGGGATATTTAGGAGGTTTTTGAGATGAGATATAAAAATACGACGCTTATTGTCATAGCGATGCGTAAGGATATTCCAACAAACGGGGTAGTTGTCAGAACTTATTTGAAGATGTTGGATTAATTTTTCTGGCTCGCCCTTGGTCTTACTTTTCAGGAACTGCATTTTTTGGGCGTTCGATAACGATGGATTGTTGTGTACAGTTTCTGTAAAAAGATCC
The DNA here is from genome assembly GCA_948252205.1 of Orthosia incerta. Taxonomy (NCBI): domain Eukaryota; kingdom Metazoa; phylum Arthropoda; class Insecta; order Lepidoptera; family Noctuidae; genus Orthosia; species Orthosia incerta. The sequence goes on along the minus strand of OX411764.1, from coordinate 16,968,345 downwards.
TTGAAGGATATCCAGGATGTATAACTTCCTTCGAAGGTAGCTATTTCCATTTTTGGGGTCGATTTCTCAATATGAGCCACCGACCACATCTTTCGGTTAATATCTCTTTTCAAAGTTTTATAATATTTCTCGTAGTTCGAGAATTGCTCGTCGTACTGGGTGTTGGAGCCGTTGAGCTCGTTGTCCAATTCCCAGTGTAGGGTGTCAATAGCTGCCCAACGAGTTTTTAAAGTTTTTAGGATGTCTTCAAACTCCCACTTTTCAGAGATAAGATTGAGATCAATGTCAGCAGCTTCTCTTGAAAATGCCCTAAAATTAGTGACTTGTTTCTTCAAGAGGTCTTCTATATTTACGCTATCCTTAGGAGGATTATTTTGAGATGAGAGGTCCGAGGTTTGAGATATTGAAGATGGTTGAAAAGTAGGGGTTTTCAAAACAGGGGTTTGAGGTCTGTCTGTGGAAGGCTTATAATTCTGAAGGGCTGTTTTAATATTGCTGTATTTCACCTTCATTTGGTCATACTGATCGGTAGTGAAATACGTATGAGATCGATCACCAAAGGATAACAAATTCATATGATTGTTATGAAACACCGTAAAATATTGCTCTAGGCTTTCTAATCGTCGACGTAGGTAGTCGGGGTTCTTCCGCTCTGCTCCATCTTTCTTGAAGTTGGAGTAAAGTCTATCTATGTCTTCAATGATTTGCTGTTGAGTAGCTAAAATGCCTTCCATTGTAGCCATAGTAAAAGTAAGAAGAAAGATACCTTACTTGTAGGGTTTCTTCGGGGTCGAACAGGATCGCGAGATGAGATGAGTGGCGCCCTACTAGGCACCGGGATTGACCAGGATCACGAGATGAGGCAAAGTGGCGCCTTCCTAGGCACCGGGATTGAACAGGATCACAAGATGAGGTAAAGTGGCGCCTTCCTAGGCACCGGGATTGAACAGGATCACAAGATGAGGTAAAGTGGCGCCTTCCTAGGCACCGGGATTGAACAGGATCACAAGATGAGGTAAAGTGGCGCCTTCCTAGGCACCGGGATCACGAGATGATACAAATTGGCGCCTTCCTAGGCACCGGGATGTAACAGGATCACGAGATGAGATGAGTGGCGCCCTCCTAGGCACCGGGATCACGAGATGAAACAAATTGGCGCCTTCCTAGGCACCGGGATTGAGCAGGATCACGAGATAACACATACTGTATTTACCAAGGTTTCTAATTGCGTGTAACGAAACCGGTAAAACGCACACACAAAAAAACAAAGCACAAAGTTTTGCACACGCGTTTCGTTCTCGCTAACGTGCTTGAAGGACCAATGTTCGGGGTTGGGGTAAGATTAAGATAAACTGGGATTCAAGATTAAAAAGATAAATATATTTCAGTGAGTCAAATGGGATAACAATTAAAACTAATGAGGTGAACGATATGGGATTATGAGTCACGCGCACGGTATGCCGCCGAATTACGTACTGAGCTATTGCTGTGTATGTGCAATGATATAAATGATGGAAACATACTGAGCGGGTGGCGCAATAATGATGACCCAGGGAAACGTACTGTACGGTGGTAGGCCCGTACATAAGGGTTCCTTATATAACGAAGGTGAGTACTAAGGCAGAAAGGAGGCCTTTCTTAAATGCATCCTTTGAAAGAAATTATCATAGTGAATAAAAATGAAAAAATGAAAAATCGGGCCCGCGACTGCTTTCGGGTGTTTTTCGCTATTCCTCATAGTTTTGGATTCGTCCATCCACGCCCACTTGACAAACTCACACTATTATATATGTTCACATGAACATATATAATATTATAATTGATAATATTATATTATACTAGCTGATCCCTGGGGCTTCGCTCCCATTATTTGGCTACCCTGCCAACCCTGCCTACTCTGCGTACCCTGTCTTACCTGTCTACCTTGCCTGTCCAGCCTACCCAGCCTGCCCAGCCTACCGAGCCTACCCAGCCTACTTAGCTTACCCAGCCTACCCAGCCTACTTAGCCTACCCAGCCTACCCAGCCTACCCAGCCTACTCAGCGTACCCTACATACCCTGCCTACCCTGCCTACCCTGCCTACCCTGCCTACCCTGCCTACGCTGCCTACGCTGCTTACCCTGCCTACCCTACCTACCCTACCTTACCTACCCACCTAATATTTTTTATGTATCATCAATAGTTTTCTCAGCGCACACCAAAGAATGAATTTTACAGGCAACATTTTGCTATTTTGGGTGACATAATTGCAATTTTCATAAGGATCTCAATTTTTTTTAAAACATATTATAGCCACACTCAGGAATAATGTAGCTTACTACTGGTGAAATAATTTTCAAAATCGGTTTAGTAGATCCAGAGATTACCCCCTACAACGTCAAGAACTCGAAAACTCAAAAACTTTACCTCTTTATAATATTAGTATAAAGGTATAAGTAGCAATGTAAAGGACGCACCATGTTCATGGTCGTAAAAATCATAAGTTCTCAATTTTATTGTTTTGATCTTGGCAAATGATTTACAACAAGACTCACTAAATAGCTGGTATTCACTAAAATATTACAATTTTGTGCAATACTCACGTATGCCTCTTGACGAGTATGTAGACGCAAGTCAGCGAACAGATCATCAGAAGTATTGAACTGCAGATTATAACCAGCATGTTCAAATCGAAGAATTCTGATGGTGGCCCAACTGATTCTGAAACATAAAAACACAAGGCATTACTTATGCAAAATCAGAGATGTTTAACTTCTATGAAATAAATAATACCGTAAAATAAAAATCATAACACCACTGTTTAAATGCTAAGTTCTATAAGAATACCCATCATCTTCCTGCTCTTATTCTGTTTAACTTAGGGTCGGCGCAACACATTTTCTTTTTACATACCGTCCTGGCCTCTGTCACGCTATCATTGACTCCGCTTTCTTTCATATGTCTCCTCACACAGTCCATCCATCTTTTATTTGGCTTTCCACTCCCTCTCTATCCATCCACATTTATATTCATAACTCTTTTAGTAACATGCGTTTCATCCCTCCTCATCACATGACCATACCAGGAGAAACGGTTACCTTTTAACTTTTCAAACTTTCAAACTTCTCCTATAAGAATACCCAATAGCATATTTTTATAATATTTGATTTTCAGTACATTTGGCTTTTTATCAAAATTTCGTTGGGTTACCAAGACGTACAGTCAAACTTTACATCATCAGCAATACTTGAAATATGAAAACCATACGTTGTGACATATAAATATCACTTGCAATGTGAAATCATGTTGGTATTTTCTTTGACAGTACGTTAACGTTGCGATTTTAAAGACCTATAGCGTACCGAATGAGCAATAAAATCTTACAAAATAATTTGTAGTAAACACGCTTTAATCGTAAATAGAACTAAAAAGTAGCTAATTCTGAAGATCCTGGTAAGAATACTGGGACTATTTAAATTATTGCATTGTCATCGGTCATTTAATTTCATTTCATTTATTTATTCTCAAACAATTAACATTGTGTCGAATATTGGGTACATAATTACAAGAATTGGTAGAACATAATTGCAGTAAAATTATCACTTCAAGATAAATTAAATTATTGTAGCAAAGCGTCTATTGATTTAAAAACAAAATACAAACAGATGCAATGCCATATTAATGTAACAAATATAAGTTGCAAACCATTACAATGAATGATAAATATATCAGTAAAATAAAAAAGGGAATGTCAATTTAATCAAATATGTCACAAACAATTAGCATATCAGTTCAATACAATATATATCACATGCAAATATAATGTCAAATTAATTAATTTTGTCAAAAAAAACAATTACTAGATTAATCATTCCAATATCTCACAAGCAATTATAATGTCAAATCAATAAATATGTCACGAACAATTAGAAAGTCAAAATAATCAATTATTATATCAAATTAATCAAAATGTCACCAACATTATTATGTCAACTTAATCCAGTGTATGACCCATAGATATAGGATGTACTAGCAAAAAAAAATCTAAATCTATGGTATGACCCAAGCACTATAATGTCAAATTAATCCAAAAAAATATGTCACAAACAAATTAGAATGTAAAATTAATCCAATATTTATGTCACATCGGTCCTTGATAAGTGTGCAAAGTTTCAAATCAATCCGACGTTTTTAAGGGGGTGAAAATCACAATCAAAGATTCCGTCATATTGATACATACATACCAAGCTAATAAAATCATGTTAAAAAGTTGGTGTTTCTGATTTCATTACTTCGTTTTTAGACACTGACTTCCAAAGTAATTTTTCACTTATTTGTGTTTTTACTTGAAATCGGTAGTTATTTTTAACACTTAAATTTGCAGTATTTATTGAAGATAATAAACTCACCTCCCTGCACAGTAGTTGTAGCATAACTATACAACGACGTAGATATCCCGGCAGCATTTTCTGCAGTCACTCGGACATGGTACCACTGAGCTGGTGATAGTTCAGCTAGCACGAAGGAGTTCGGTTGTGCGAGGATCGATGTGGGGACGTAGTGGCTCCAGGCTTGGTCGAGTTGAGGCTGGAATTGGAAAAAAAATAAAAATTGAATGGTAACTGATCACTGTGTTGTTTTTGTGTGGGCTCAAAGAAAAAGTGATCCCATAAGGTTGCATAAAAGATAAAACATTTTCTGTCGAAATTGCTGCTGGCTGTCTTAAATTTTCTTGTATATTATTTTAAGTTGCTAAGATGTATGTATCGCGGTTGCAAAAACCTTAGTTATACAATATATTCAAATGAGCTTCAATTCTCTGACAATTCTTCTTCAGCATAAAACCGATCAGGAAATTGAAAATTTTGCTTTCTGCAGTTCTTTTATCTCGGTCTTCAAGACAAGAGGACTGAGATAAAATTACATAACGGGAATAGTACTACAATTATCAAGCAAAGAGTTTAATAAAAAATGTAAACCGACGGTTGTACGGTTTTTAGGGATCCTTACCCAATGGGTAAAAACGGAACCCTATTACTAAGACTCCACGATCCGTCTGTCTGTCCGTCTGTCACCAGGCTGTATCTCATGAACCGTGATAGCTAGACAGTTTAAATTTTTACAGATAATGTATTTCTGTTTCTGCTATAACAACAAATACTAAAAACAGAATAAAATAAATATTTAAGTGGGGCTCCCATACAAAAAACGTGTTTTTTTTGCCGTTTTTTGCGATAATGGTACGGAACCCTTCGTGAGCGAGTCCGACCCGCACTTGGCCAGTTTTTTTTTAACCCTTTGTTACCCGGGCCATAATAACAAATCGATTGACACCTTATTTATCAAAATCGGATGAATAGTTTAGGTGCTACGGAGGAACATACGTAAATACAAGCATACATACATAGACTACTTAAATCATAACCCTTCCTTTAGCTTCGACGTAGTCGGGTAAATATAGTGACTGTCGGAAGAACAATTTGTCATTTGGACTTTTTAACAATCGTAATCGCCGATAGAATGTCACTATATCTAGATACATCTTCTACCCACCAGTCTATTCTCAACCTTCCTCCACGCCTTGCCGCCATACTCCTTGTACTCCACATCAAACCTGGTTATCTCACAGCCGTTGTCGTCCCAGCCGCTTAATTGTATGTAGATGTGGGTAGCGTTGCTCCAGAACCATTCTGTACTGGTCGGTGATATTGGAACTGGAACAAAAGTTCTTTAATTACTATTTTTCTTATTGGTGATATTATTGTACTTTTATTTATATTAATTTTGAGTCGTATAAGTGGTCATACTATTTTTTTCTCAGTAAAAAGAACTAACTATCAAATGTGATGTGATGTGTGTGTTTCGGGCAAGTACTAATGTGTCTTTATCAAATCATATGTACTTTCATAAGTTTATCTTGGACATCGTGAGGAAACCTGGACTTATAGTCCAGGTTTCGTGTTTTGGTTTTCGTCCAGCTCGTGGCAAAATAATACTAGCCGCACGGGTCGATCATCAAGGTTAAGCAATGCTTGACGAGGTCGGTCCGTGGATGGGTGACCATTTCAACATACCGAGTTTCCTCCGTGCCTCGGAAAGCACGTTAAGCCGTTGGTCTCGGCTGTCATTTGAAGATCTTTGACATTCGTTACGGGTAGTCAGAAGCTTGAGATCTGACACCAGTCTTGCCCAGAGGTACCGTGTTACCCAGTTACTGGGTTTTGGAGGTTAGATAGGCAGTCGCTCCATGTAAAACACTGGGACTTAGCTGAATCCGGTAAGACTGGGAGCCGACCCCAATATAGTTGGCAAAAAGGCTAGGCAGATGATGATTATAAGATTGTGCTCCATTGGTGTAATTGCTGCAAGGCGTTCCAGTGCGAGGATAAAAGAATAAATAAATAAATGGTGTAACGTGATTTTCAAATATAAATAAAAGGGTTTGAATCCTAACCTTGAATTTTAAAGATTCAAAGCCTCACCTGATTTTGCCTTACTTTGATTTTCAAAAATCGGAAATTAGCGTGTGCTTTCTGTTTTGATTCACCAGACTTATGTTTCAAAAAATGAGACGGGTAATAGGACCCAGTAAAGGTCTCAGTAATTCTATAAGATATGGAAAACGCAAAACCGGTCGTTGTGATGAAGCTTGGGATTGTGCATTCCTATTTTTCAGTCGGTCCCTCATAACATTACGGAAAAGATCGCGGTTAAGCGGACATTCTACCCATTTTCAAAGGAGGACACTTTTCAGCCTGCTTTGCTTACATCAATACACTTTAGAAAAAAATTGGCCACGTGCTTCGCACAGTTAGTGTTCCGTACCAAACCAAAATATCTAATTGGTTTTAATAGGAAAAAAATGAGGAATATTCAAAGAAAAATCTGATTTATCAATATATTGGTATTTGTTATTAAAATACACTTAATAATAAATATTATCACCAAAAAGTTCGTGGGTCAATGGGAAGTTGTGCAGTCTGAAATCGCCAAGTCAGAGGCCTGTGGGGTTCGCACAGGTTGGGACAGATCAAATAATTTTTTTATCGCTCTACCTTTGATTGTATGAGACCCCCTTAAAAACATTTAAAAATAACTTTAATAAAATAAATTTGTAGGGCTTTGGATTAACAAGATTCTTATATTGTGAAAATTTGAAAACTGTAGCTCAAAACGTTTGGCTTTGAAACCTGTTTGACAGTTGACGGACAGACAGACGTATATGTAAGTGACAGCAATAGGGTTCCGTCCCCGAAGGGTCCAAACGGGGGCTCCGTTAGCTTGGCTTCTCTAGTATAGTTTTGATAGATAATTCCAAATGAAATATTTGATTAGTTTTGATAATGAAGAAGTATGGTATTCTTCTTTTTGAGTCAGAGCCAAGAAGCATGGTATTCTTCTTTTCTCTAAAAGGTGGTAAACCCTACCAGGCCTCGTTAATTGAGATTTAAAATGCCACTGACACATTCATTAGATTCTCTAAAGCCCATATACATATACCTACTTGGACACTTGAGACTATAATGTATGTAAGTAAGTAAGTAAGTAAGTAATTCTTTATTTTGCAAATATGGGTACAGTACATGGTGATAAACAGATAAAAAGTAGGTTCGGCCATATTTTACCAAGAGGCATGCAAAAGTTAATAGTTTGACGCTAAAAATATAAATAAAGGCAATTAACTGACACAACGAATAGTTTTAAATTACAACTTACTATATCTAGGTCACTGCAACACAATTTATATGGGTACAATTATACATTTAATTTAAGTTATTTATTCACAAACAATTAACATTGTGTAGAATATTGGATACATTATTACAGGAATAGCTGTAACATAATTACAGTAAAATTATCGCTTGAAGATTAATTAAATTATTGTAGCAAATTGTTTTTTTTTTTTCAATTATTATGTCAAATCAATCAATAGGTCACGAACAATTAGAATGTCAAAATAATCAATTATTAAGTCAAATTTATTAATATGTAACAAACATTAATGTCAAATAAATCCTATGTATTCCCCAAGAACTATAATGTCAAATAAATAAAAAATATATATATATGTCACAAACAAATTAGAATGTCAAATTAGAATATCAAATTAGAATATCAAATTAGAATGTCAAATTAGAATGTCAAATTAGAATGTCAAATTAATCCAATATTACAATTTATATAATAGACACAAATCATTATTACGATTAAATACAGTACTTGTTCAAAATTCTTTCTCAGTGAGGAATTCGCTGGTAGTATAGTATGCTTTATGCGCTAAAAAGCTTCGGAGTCTGTTTTTGAATAATGAAAGTGGCAATTCTTTCCATTGCTTAGGTAATTTATTATAAATGACCGGAGCCATGCAGTAGACACTCTTTCGCATTAGTGCCGTTTTGGCGGGATGGGAACACAGTAGGCTATTGTCGCGTCTGTTACGTGGTATTACGTCAGCCAGTTTCTTATAACGATTTGGGTTCGATTTCACAAACACAGCTACTTCCATTATGTACAGACTAGGTAGTGTTAATATTTTGTGCTGTTTAAAGTATGGCATGCAACTATCAGTGGATTTAAGCTTAAACATCGCTCGTATACATCTTTTCTGGGCTTTAAAAACTGTTTCTCTTTCGGTTGAATTTCCCCAGAATATTAAACCGTAACGTAAGTGGGATTCGACTATGCCATAATAAGCAGTAAGAAGTGCCTCCGTGTATACTATTGGGGATAGTGAATATAGAGCATATGCGGACTTACTAATTTTCTTACATAAAGTTTCAGTATGTGCTTTCCAATTTAGGTTTTTATCTATTACCAGTCCCAGAAATTTTGTATTTTCTACTTCTTCTACTGCTTCATTGTTGTAGTTTATATTAGGGCTAATTCTAGAAAGCCGCTGACTAAAATGCACTACTTTTGTTTTTTTCAAGTTAATTTTTAAATTGTTTTCCTCTAACCAATGAACAACATTTTTTAAACAATTATTAATGTCCGTTTCATATGTCTCCTCACTTTTACATGGGATTGTCATAGTACTATCGTCCGCAAACAGTGTTATTGGTTGTTCAACGCAATCAGGTAAATCGTTTATGTACAGTATGAATTCAAAAGGACCCAACACGGTCCCCTGTGGTACTCCAAACATAACTACACGCTCTGAGGATCGAAATATCTCTTCGCGCTTGCTAACCGGATTAATTTGACATATTTCGGTTACTTGTTTTCGGTCTTTAAGGTAAGACTCAAGAAGACTAAGTAAATTGCCTCTAATACCGTACGCTTCAAGTTTTCTTAAGAGAATATCATAATCTACGTGGTCAAAGGCCTGTGTCATGTCACAAAATATGCCACATACAGGTATTTGTTTGTCGACATTCTGAACAACATTATAAATAAAGTCATATATGGCCATATTGATAGTTCTATGTTGTCTAAACCCTTTCTGTTCGTCACATAGAACGTTATTTTTTTCAATGAATTTATTCAGTTCGTTATAAATGTATTTCTCAAATATTTTGGCAATCACAGGTATAAGTGCGATTGACCGGTAATATTCCATTAATTCTCTATTCTCTTTCTTAAACATTGGTTTTATTATTGAAGTTTTTAAGGCATCGGGGAAGATGCCTGCGCTGATACTAAGATTAATTATATGACTTAAGTGACCACATATTTCTATTGACACGTGTTTGAGTATTTTTGTACTAACACCATCATATCCTACGCTACTTGTATTATTCAAGGTCATTATAATTTTATGTATTTCTAAAGGTACACTAGGTGACATGAACATTGATTTAGTACTCGTGTTTATTTTGCAGCGTTTGGGTTGCCCGGTGTCATTCTGTTTCGGCTGAATTTTATCGACAAAGTAATTATTGAACGCTTCAGCAATGCTCTTGGGATTTGATAGAATGGTGTTTCCAACCTTAATTTTATAAATGTTTTGTTTGGGTAAATTATGCTTTGCGCGATTAATAATTTGCCATGTAGTTTTAGATTTATTTTTAGATAATTTAATTGTATGATTGTTCTGTGCCTTTTGTGTCAAGTGTATAATTTTTTTGTGCAATTTTGAATATTTACTGAATTTAGTTTTACTATCTCTACTTAGGTTTAATCTCATCTGCCACAGAAGCTTTCTTTTTCTTCGGCTACACAACTTAATTCCCTTTGACAGCCACTTAGGTTTTTTAATAACATCAATTTTGATTAATTTAATTGGAAAACACAAATCGTACAAAAGCTTGAAAGAGTCGATAAAATTATTATAGGCTATATTCGGGTCATCCGTGCCATAAATCTCAGAAAAGGTAAGATTTTTGATGTGGCCTTTGAACTTGGCTATGTTTTCCACACTATAATCCCTTCTAGCCGCATACCAGCAGTTTATGACACATTTTGTTTGAACAGGACAGTGAAGGAGCTGTGCCGTATGATCGGATAACGCAAATTCTAACACATCAGTTTTGCAAGATTTACCAAAATTATGCGCAAAATTATCTATACATGTCATGCTTGCCATGCGAGTAGGCTGTCTTAATGCCAATTTTAAGTTATACCTCATTAACAAATATTCAAATGAATTTGTTTGATTATTATTTTTAAGTATATCTATGTTGAAATCTCCAGCAATAACAACGTTTTTATAACGTGCTCGTGATACTTCTCGCAATACAATTTCAAGTTTGTCTAAGCAGTAGTTAAGATTGTTTACATTTGGTACTCTATAGATACATATTACAATTATTCTGTAATGCGTAAGCTCAATAGCACAGCATTCAAATATGCCTGAACAAGATAAATTCGAAATTTTTGGTAATTCCTTCCATTGTATATCATTTCTAGCTAGGATGCAAGCTCCTCCCCTTTTTCTCCCCTCTCTGCAGAAATAGGCAGCTATTCAATAATTTGGAATATACAACTGATTTTGATATCCTTCCATAATAAAGTGCTCTGTAATACACAAGACATCCACATTTATGTTTTTTTCAGAAAGTTCATTTAAACATACAGTGAGAAAGTTAGATTTTGTTATTAAGCCTGCAATATTTTGATGTACGATTTTAAGAAATTTATTGGCGAAAAAACAGTTCACCAACTTGATCACTATTACATTTACGTGCGTGTTGGGATGTCCCACTATGGTCTTCTTCAAGGAGGTGGATATCGTCGCTAAATATAGTATAGTCTTGATTGTAGTCAATAAAAATTTTGGTTTTAATCTGGTCAAAAATGTCTCTCCATCCGTATTTGTTAATTTTCCCTGTACTGTCAGAGAACATATCAAAAGTCAGGGTGTAATTAGTGTCGAAAAAGTATGCATATTCGCTGTTTTTTATGTCCAAGCTGAGGAGGTTGTTGAATAACTCGACTTTATAATTATGAATAAGTGCACCTCTTATATAAGTCGGAGCGCATATAACAACATTTGTGTGCTTTGTATTTTTCAGCGAGTTTTTCAAGTTGTCAAGGATATCTAGATTCTCGCTATTTTTTATATCGTTTTCTCCAATGAAGATCAGGCAATAGTCTTGCATTGTGAAGTCTTTTAAGTTGTCTTCGACGGTGCGTAGCAATTCTTTTGTGGTAGCGTTATGCAACAAATAATGACAGTATCTAAATTCATTAGAGAATACGTCTTCAATTACCGACAGTTTTCCTTTAGTACACCTACTGCTAATTATAGCGAGTTTATTTTTAGGTTTTGGTCGAGATACGCCTACTGGTTTTTTTAAGGCAACATTACCCAGGTGTGAAGTTGGTCCCAGGTTTTGTTTTTGTACCAATGTGTCATAAATCATCCTGGAAGTTTGCGTTTCTTTGTTGAGAGTGTTGACTTTTACTTCCTTGCAATAATTTATCGAAGCCTGAGAATCATCATTTGAAGCAGTTGGTCGAATGTTGTAATGCTTAGATTTTTGTTTGTTCGATGATGATGGTGTGCTAATTTTTCTACCAGGCGTTAAGCAAATCTTTTTACATGTCTCGACAGTCTTTATAGCTTTTTGCAAATCGGATTTTAACCGGAAGTTTTCGCTGTTGAGGTCGTCTATTTCCTGATGAGCACTCACAAGTTGCATCTTAAGTGTATTTATTTGTTCGTTCAAGTCTTTAATAGTGTCGTCGTTATTGTAATCGTGCAGGCTGTCCGGTATGCTCATCATTGTGGTGTCAAATAGTATTTTTTCATCGTCATTTGTCAAGACAGATAAGTTAGTTAAAGAGCCAGAGTTCGGTTTTCGAAGTGTGATATTATCTGTATCCATGTTTATCCGTGGTTAAGTGACGTAGCTATGTTACTGAGGCGCCCTCTGTGAGCACTTTTAGTAACTAATGTACAAAGTTATTTAATTATGTTGAAATTAGATCTCGCAAAAAGTCATCAATTGTATGCCCCGGATTTGAACTTGAGATTTGAAGCGAGCGTCTGTCACATGTAGCTGCTTAAGTAACTGAGCCACAATGTAGTTAGCGAGTCGTATTGAAATTAAGCAGCGTATGTTATAGGATGTCAAATTTGAATTTTGCAAAGCGGTTAGTATGACATGTCAGAATTTTATTTTTTCCCACTTGACGTAGGTACACCTTTGTTTGGAACACCAATGTAAACACTTTTTTTGTTGAATATGTTCACTTTGAATACAGTTTGTTTGATTAATTGTATTCCTTCTGATATTATATCTGTCTGTCTGTATATTGTCACTGTTATTGTTACTTTTAATTGTCACTTTTTTTGGTTTATTGTGAATAGTTATGGTTGCTATTTTAACACTAATTATTTCAGTCACCGTTGAATTGGTCACTTTGATAACGTTTACACTGGTTAATTGGGCCTTTTTACACATATATTACTGATTTTCAACACAAAAGTACGATTCAAAGATTTTTAAATGAAATTTACACACGGAGCTTATTATTTTGGTCACCATTTGTTTAGTTGGTACCCACACCATTACAACACAGTATGGTTCATACAACCACAGTATGGTTCATGTTTTTGTCGGTGTCCATAATATACCCCCTCGGCTCTCCTGATGTTCGGGGACGGAACCCTAAAAAACAGAAACAACTTACCTCCACCCAAAGTAGTAGCATCAACATAAGTCGGCTGCGAGGATCCCACACTGTTAGCAGCTGTCATCCTCAGAGAGTACTTGGTGCCACACTTCAGACCCTGAAGAGTGTACTCCTGAGTTCCTTGGAGAGAAGTGCCCTTACTCGACCACGCGTCTTGCCAGGAACCGTTCGCTTCTTTCCATGTTAGGTTGTAACCTGGAATTTATGGATAGGTTGGTTTCAGATTTATTTTGTTAGGAAGCAATCAGGTACTAAGGCATGTGGTGTGGAAGGTATTTAAAAATAATCTTCTCGTGAGGAGTTGTAAAGATTAGATTCCTTTTTACAAGCTTTTATTTAACTTACAATGATTGTATGTAAGTGTGTTCGGGTCAAATCTTGCAACTGAATTTTAAAGCAGTTATCCTCCACCGATTAAGAGAAAATTTTGCATACACGTTTGGTTTGGATGGCAATGCATGGTTAGCTAAGTGACGTCATTCTAAATCCAACATGGCGGACCGCCCAATATGGCGGACGGCCCAAGATGGCGGACTAGTTATTTTTTGTGCACTGCCATGATATGGGTATCAAATGAAAGGGTTTGCTGAGAAGAATACGAAAAAAGCTTGTTTTAAAAAAATATTTTTATTTAATAATTGTATTATGTGGATAGATTATGTGCTGTTGAATATAAAAGAAGTGAATATAAAACTTTTCATGGACTGCCCAACTGCAGGAAGTTAGCCACAAGTTGTTTGCATCTGCTACAACTATAATGAGACTGCGGAACTTTCTTCCGACTGCCACCAAGATTGCGCTTGCACAATATCTTCTTCTTCCCATCCTTGAATATGCTGATGCCAGCTATTTTGACCTTACTCAAGAACAACTCGATAAACTTGAGCGACTTCAAAATGTTTGTGTATGTTTTATATTTGGTTTGCGCAAATATGACCATTTTTCCGAATTCCATGTAAAGCTCAAATGATTGCCAATTCGCCTTCGCCGGAATGCTCAAATTCTTTTGTACTATGTGCTCTTTACTCCTTCCACCCCTCTTTACTTCAAGGATCGTTTTCAGTTTATCTGCGATTCCCACACGAAATCTCTTTGGTCATCAGAAAACTTGCGACTTTAAATGCCTATGCATTCTACTACATTCCTGGATAATCAGGCTGCTCGTTTGTGGAATGCATTGCCTGGCCCAATAAAACGTGCTCAGTCGTTGCCTGTCTTTAAAAAACTTATAAGGGAACGTTACCTCTGTGATCCTGCCCTTGTTTAAGCTGTATTGTTTTCTTATTTGTATATTTAGAAGTATTTATGTATCTATTTTAGTAGTTTGTTTTTAGCAACTAATTGTACTTAGTAATAATTTTATGATTTGAAATTTGCACCAAGTGCAACCACATGTCGTGTCCAGGCTATCTCTATCCATTTGTCTGGAAGAGATCGCAGAACGCGATAAGGCCGCCTGTTGTATATTTGTTTTAATTTTAATGTTTCTTTTGGTATTGTTTTATCTTGGGATACAATAAAGTATGTATAAATAAATAAAATAAAGGATATATTTTTCCACCGTTGAAATTTAGTCATAATAAACGTATAGGCATTGTAATAATTACGTATTTTATTTTGATACATCTTAGTCCAAAAAAGTTATCCTAAAGAGTACGAGGATAACTTTTACTACAGCTGTCGTAGTGTAGACAAAGATGGGTATTGTAATGATGATAATCTGATATATCATTCAAAATGTGTCGGAAGAGTATTTAGTCATGGGTGACATTTAAATTTGATTATTCTCGTTCTTGCTGAATATAGACAGCGACAGAAGCGACCTTATAAGGATGCCTGGCGAAGACTTATCTCAAAAACAGTGGAGGTATTTCATCTTTATACTTTACACGTGTCATTTCACGATCATCATACTTTAACTAATATGAATATTTAAAAAGGTATGCCATGCCAAAAGGGCTTGGATGAAAATACTTTCAAGACTATAAAAATACTCACTTATTTTCTGCGTCTTCCCACCAATCTTCCTAGGTAACTCCCACTGCAGGTGTATGGCGTTTTTATGTGACGTCACCCTCAAGCTGGGTGGTTCTGGAGTAGGCAGCACTGACACCTCGTAAGATACGGAGTCAGAACCGTACAGGTTCTTGGCTAGGCAGGTGTAGTTGCCGCTTAGAGATGGGTCTATATCTGAAAAGTGTGGAAAATATTTTTGTTATTTCGATAATAATGATAGAACAGTTGCAACAAGAACAGTGATCAACGTAGAAGAAGAGTACAATCTCAAGATTCTTCTGCTGCTGATGAGACTCTATCGAAAAATTTACAAGACGATTAGAATGTCAGGTTCGTCAACGTTAATGTATGATAACTGATGACACGATTGGCACAGTGGTTGAGCGATCGACTGCTGCGCTGCGTGTCGCGGGTTCGTTTCCCGTACGGAGCAAATATTTGTATGGCATCAGATAATATAATACTAGCATTCAGATGCGTCATCCCATACAAAGAAACCGTGCCGACGTAACTAGCGTTTTTCGTCTGACTAAGATGATTATATTTCTAAGAACATCGATCGCGTTCGGTTCCGTTCCACGGATATAGATGGTGTTAGCACTGCGATGTGCAAGTAAAAGGGTTTACTCGGTTCGTGAATACTTTTTTTTCGACGATTTGTTTTATAGTAATTCTTGCACGTTTTCTAAAGTTTTATTGTACCAAATGTGTTTCAAAACCAATTTAAAAAACGAGTGGATGCCTCAGTAATATAAAACCGCTACATCTATTTTTTTAAATAAATATATTGCAACATCCATCCATAATTTACAATTTATTGCCATTAACCCGGCACAAATCCAAACTTCGGGCTCCTACTGAGAAATCCCAAATTGAAAAATCCAATATCACTTTGCCCGACCCGGGAATCGAACCCGGAACCCCATGCTCAGCAGGTAGCGCTTGCGACGCCTAGACCAACGGGGAAGTTATTATATCATTTATTGGAATCAATTTTAAATGATCGATTGAATTTAAGAGCCCAATATTTCTTAATTTTGTGCCTAGAAGAGTTAATCAAACAAGAACATACATTTTATTGATCGTCTCTAGAAATTCTTAATATTTCATAAAACTCAATAACAAATCAGAGTTTATCACGCCATCTAGTGCAATTTATTTGAACCAAATTTTCTTTCTTCGCGTCGGGAGCCCGTGGGATGGCCTACAGATAGTTGTTCCGGATCTGGGTGTCTTGTGTATGTGAGTTTAAATGTTTGTAAACGCACCCACGATGCAGGAAGAATTTCCTAGTGTGGAGCAAAATTTAAAAAAACATATCTCATGCGTACTTGGCAAGCATGGTATGTCAACAAGATCGGTGACATAACAATTTAACAAAACCAGCACCCTTATTGTGTAATTAATTCGGCAAAGCAAAGGGTACAAAGTATGAGAAATCGACCAATCACATGCGAGATGAAAGACGCGATGTGGATTTCCGTCTATGTGATTGGTCGATTTTTCTTACTTTTTGCCCTTTTGCCCTTTGCCTTGCCGAATTCATTACCCAATAAGGCTGCTGGTAAGATCTTGGTAAAACCGTCAAAAATAAGATTTGTCATCCTCTTCTGGTGCATGATGTGCCGAGATTTGCTATAACATAATTTCAGAATTTTTACATTTACGCATCAACAGACGAGATAGTGGTCAAACGCAAACCTATCAATTGTGAAAAAGTAAGTAGATTCGTGCAAAATTTGAGACCTCTTTTAGTCTATCATGAATCAGATTTACATAAAAAAACTATTAAAAATATATTATACTCACTATTAATCAACAAACTGTCATCATGGTTCCTCGTAAACCTAGGATGATGGGTGATGATGTTATGTTTATGGTACCACACGGTGCGTGGTGGTGGTGATCCCACACATTGACAGACTAGAAGTAAGGAGCTGCCCACTCCTACTGATACGGGACCACCGAGAGATGCTACGCCGGCTACCACTGGAAATTATAAATGTTAGTTTAGTCACATTATGAATGTATCGTGGATGAGAAATAAGTGGACTCTATACTTTAGGCGAATGTGGTGTTAATTACAAATCAACTGTCCTGGTCAAACAATATTATGCTTATCTCTATTAAGAGAGATTCGCCGACTGTCCCGGTGGAGTCCGTGGAAGTGACACGTTGGCTGACAGTAACGAACACAGGCGTCTAGGTAGCTAAAAGTGACACGACAACACGCTTGTCGTCGTCTGAGTTTTTAATTGCATAAAATCAGTACGCCACACGACGACCGATTTTCCATACTATCATAAAGAACGGCATGTTGTACTGTCACCATAGGTATAATTAAGTCTTACGTACTGTCTCAATACAATTTTCAAAAGTTCGTCAAAGTACGTAAAAAGTACCTCCACGCACACATTCACGTTTTTATGCTCCCCTCCCGACGCACAATACACTCGTGGGCGTCGTCGTGTCATACGATCAGTCGAGTAGTGCGCCACTGTGGTGTTCCTGCAAGTCGCTACAATTTTCGCGCGCAATTCTTATTTAGAAAGTGAGTAGGTGTTTGTTTTCAACGTAATTTTATTGTTTTATGCGTACTAAATACTAATTCAAGTATATTTGCATATCTAAACAACGTATTTACGTTGCTAATGTTTGCTTTAGTCACGCACTCACACACCAATGCCGTGTGGGTCACACAGATGTTTGTGCAGCGTAGATGGCGCGCTCTGGCCGCCTGAAGTGTTGGATACAATTCCCAGCACATACTTTCCAAGTTTATCATAGACATTGCTTGCAACGGTGATGGAAAACATCGTGAGGAAGCCTGGACTCGGCATTAGCAGGTTCACTCGTGTAGATGTCGGGAATTATCCCACAGGAACATACATCCAGATCCGTTCAGCCGTTCTGGCGTGATTGATTACATCGAACATCCATCTATCCAAAACTTTCGCATTTAATATATTAGTTGGAAGTAGGATATATCTCATTGAGACGATTGAACTCATTGATATCATGTTGAGTTTTTTCATTGGCCATTAATATTTCGGTTAACCAATCACAAATTCTGATGATAGAGACAAAAGGTGTGGAGATCGACACTAGATTTTTTTTCTGATACCTATGTTCTTTTTTTATTCATTCAGGAACTGCAGGTAAGTCCAAATAGTGGTTGATCAATTCAAATCTATCTTGACAACTCTGGTGATGTAAGTTTGTGGTTTTTAAACTGTCTTCTTGTATTGTCTTTGAAGTCCTTGAATTACTTTTGGCTGTGAAAAAGTTACAGAAAGTGGAACAATATTTAAAAACTTACCTTTAGAACTCAAATCTATGTGGACTCTATTACTCGGAGTGCCTTCCCCAGCAGCTGTATGAGCTCTCACAAACACTTCATACTGTCTACCAGTTGACAGCCCCGATAGTGGATACGTGAGTTGACGGAGTGGTGTCTCCAGAGTTGCTTCTACTCGATAGCTCTGTGGGGAACTCGTGCTAGAAAATATGTGAAGAAGAATAATTAATTGATGCTATGCATACAGATGTCGTAGTAGCCTAGTGGCTAAAATCTCGCCTCTTATACTTGAAGTTGTGGGTTGAAATCCAGAATGAAAAAAAAAACTTCATTGAAAATAATTCACATGCCAAAGTTATGGGATATAAACCTAGTATTTTAATGATGAGGAAGGCTTACCTAGACACTGGTTTCACATAAACAGTGTAATGTGAAATATCTCCATTCGCTTGTTCTGGTCTCTTCCAACTGACAAGAAGAGAGGTTGGTGAAGATACCAACACTTTTATAGCTGATGGTGGACCGGGCACTGAAATTAGTAGTGTAGGTTTAAGTAAAAAACAAAAAAAATAAATGCCGTTATTCCATACTGATACATATACTTATATAATATCATAAATGCGAAAGTAACTCTGTTTGTCTGTTAAATGATTTTATTTTTGTAAGTTGGTTTGTTTAAACACTTTTATATGTCGATCATATTTTAAAACTAGATCGATTTCGGCCTATCTGACTACGCTGAGAAGAAAGGCCGAAAAAAACTCAGAGGTCACAGTCTCTTCTAAAGTCCAGACAAAATCTTGGTTAGATCATGTGAAGACCATGTAGATTGACGTCTGAAATGGTCTTTAGAGAAAAGAACCAGCCAGATTGAGTGGACCTGTCCAGTCAGTGCACGCATTTGTCAATAACCATGCAGCACAACTCAGAATTTAAGGAGCTCAACCTTGTCACGCTAAATCCGCTGAACCGATTTAGATGAAATTTGGTATGGAGATAGTTTGAGACCCTGGGAAGGACATAGGATATATTTTTATCTCGGAAATCATCCTTAAGAGGTTGGAAAGAGGGAAGTTTGTATGGTGCGAAGAATTACTAATGTTACTCAGAAGAAGTCGCGGGTAAAAGCTAGTTTAGAATATAAATAATTTAATTTGCTTTTTATAAATAAATATAAAGAGAACCATGGTTACCGATATAGCCCGAAGAATTGCCAAACTTAAGTGGCAGTGGGCAGGGCAAATTGCTTGCAGAACGGATGGCCGATGGGGCAGAAAGGTTCTGGAGTGGCGACCACGAACCGGAAGACGTTGCGATGGAAGGCCTCCCACCAGGTGGACCGATGACCTGGTGAAGGTTGCGGGGATCCGCTGGTTGCGAGATGCACGGGACCGCTCAATGTGGCGACGCTTGGAGGAGGCCTATGTCCAGCAGTGGACGTCTTTTGGCTGATATGGTGATGATGATGATGAAATAAATATAAACGCTGAATGTAAGTTAGCGTATCACTGCAGAACAGCTTTACCGTTTTTGGAGTCGGCCGTGTGTTTAAAAAAACATACGAGTATATTGTGAAAGTTCAAAATATATGGGACTAGCTGCTACCCGTGGCTCCACTCTTGTTGCAATTGCACAAAATCTGTATAAAATCCTATCTTTTATTATATAAAAGAGAAATATTACTTAAAAGTTTCATCAAAATCCGTGTAACGTAATCTTCATCAAAATCTGACCTGACAATTACAAGCACAACAAAAAGAATTAGCCAAATAGGTGCAGCCGTTGTGAAGTAATGCACTCACATACATTTGGCAATTGATTTTAATTGTTAAGGATTATGTTTGGTCCATCATACAGCTATGGTAACACCATTCGCTGATGCAGCCATAAGGTGTTCATATTTTCAGGTGGCTCTAACTTAAATCATCTATTGGCCTTAGATGACCGAGCCTGGACGCAAGCCACGCTACCCATTCGCTTCGGTGGGCTCGGCATCCGCAAAATTTCTAGTATAAGCCTACCGGCGTTCCTGTCTTCGGTCCACAGCACTGAAACGTTAACCACTAATATTTTATCCCTGTCAGTGGTTAACAGTGAAGTGCCGTGTTCGACCGACGCAGTGTGCGCCTGGAAAGTGGCTTGCCCGAATACGGCGTTGCCCGAAAACCCATCTTCCCAAAGACAGTGGGATGAGCCGCTCTGCAGATTGGAACGGAATAAACTCATAAATACGTCCACCAATACTGCTGAGCGTGCTCGCCTACTGGCTGTGGGTGAGTGGGAGTCGGACCTCTGGCTACAGGCATTACCGTCACCCAACATAGGTACAATGTTGAGTGACACTACCTTCCGGATCGCTTCATGTCTGCGCCTTGGTACTGCCAGCGGAGCTCCACATCGTTGTCAATGTGGTGAAGCAGTCGACCGCCTCGGACACCATGGCCTATCCTGCAGTAGGAGCGCTGGTCGGATAGCACGGCACGCCAGCATTAATGACATCATACGTCGAGCTCTTGTCACCGCCGGGGTGCCAGCTGTTTTAGAACCCAATGGGTTGGCACGCGACGATGGGAAGAGACCGGACGGGATGACCATAATGCCTTGGAAGTTGGGTAGGCCTTTGGTGTGGGATGCAACATGTGTCGATACCCTTGCGCCATCCCATCTTCTTAGCACGGCGGGCTGTGCTGGGGCAGCTGCTGCTGGTGCAGAAAACCTCAAACGGCGCAACCTTATTGGCAGTTATATGTTTGAGCCGTTTGGGGTTGAGACATTAGGTCCATGGGGTCCGAGTGCTCATCGAGTGTTTCGAGACATTAGTAAACGGTTAGTCGACTGTTCGCGTGACCAGAGGGCTGGCCTTTTCTTCAGCCAGAGAATCAGCATTGCCATTCAACGTGGCAATGCTGCCAGCGTTCTGGGTACGTTTCCCATTGACATCGATGTGGATGAATTTTTTGATGCGCAATGAGCCCCTTTTCCTCTGCCCTTTGTATGTATGTTTGTTTTGTTATTAGGAATAAGATTAGAAATATTCAGTTGTATATATATAAATAATTGTTCAATCATCTATTTGATTAAAACGATTTAAGAGTACTTTTGAATTGTCAAGCAAATTATGAAGCTAGTTGTACATTCGCAAGCGTCGGTAGATCTCTATGGAAAAGAATGTGCAAGAAACTCCACGGACACTCTTTTCAAAGAGTAAATAAAATTATTACAAAGAATTTAGTTACATCATTCTTTTTGTAAAAATTAATACAAATGTAAAATTTAAAAAAACTCCGACACATTTTTTATTTCATGCAACATAATTTATCTAGTAGCATACACGCTTCCCCGATTCAAACAGTAAAACGCCCATAACTTTTGAACGGTTGAACCGATTTTATCAAATATAGCTAAGAACATGCTCGATAGAGTCACCTTTCAAACAAAAAAAATACGAAATCAAAATTGGTACATCCGTTTAAGAGCTATGATGCCACAGACACACACACAAATACAAAAACACAGAGGTACATACGTCAAACATTCTTGTTAAAGTCACCTTTCAACAAAAAAACGAATTCAAAATTGGTAGATCCGTTTAGAAGCTATGATGCCACAGGCACACACACAAATACACTAACACCCCTCTCTTTTCTTCACTTCTCTGGGGGTTTAAAATAAATTAGGCGACGCAAGCAAGATGAAAGATAAAAATATAGGCATAGTAAGCATCTGGTGACTTACCATCCTGCAGAGTAGTACAAACGATTGGGTACGAGAAAGGTCCCAGACCGTAGTTAGAGAAGCCTGTGACCTTCACAGTATAGTTGGTGTACTTCAGCAAAGCTTGGAGATACAGTTCCGTGTGTGGAGAGCTTATATTCTGCCAAGGCCCATCTGCAATTATAAATAAGGATTTGTAGGTATCTTGTAGTACCAGTATTCTATAACATCAAATTAATTTTTCAGTAAAATTTAGTTAGCATAAATTCAATAAATAGGAGGACAATTAAATTACGTCAAGGCTGACTCAAGTTGCCTACTGCTTTTGACGCTGCACATAAATACAAGTACCGATGGTCAATCAAACTGTCCAGCCTTTTCCCAACTATATTGAAGTTGGCTTCCTGTCTAACCAGATTCAGCTGGATATAGTAGTCACAGCGGTTATTTGTGTCTCTGAAGTTGGCTCTGCAAACCATTGCGCAAGAAACAGTTTGTCATCGAGTATACTGCATACAGTAAGAGAGATAGGACGATGCAACAAACTTAAGCGAGTGAAAGAGGCAGTTATACAATGCTATCTTCACCTTCAACATTGACATCAGGTCTTGCAGCCAATTTCAGAGACACAAAGATCCGCTGTGAGTATTAATCTAGTATTTTACATGGAGCAACTGCCTAACTGACCTCCAGAAAACGATAACTGGGTAACACGATACCCATTGGCCAGACTGGTGCCAGATTTTAGGCTTCTGACTACCAGTAACGACTGCCAATGATCTACAAATGACAGGCAGGACTGCTTAAAGTGTTTTCCGGGGCACGGAGGAGTCTCAGTATGTAAGTACCAACCCATCCACAGACCAACATTGGCATGCGTTGCTTACCCTCTATGATTCTTTTCTGATTAATTTCGTTGCGTGATCCAAGACAGGTAAATTCATTATCCGAGACTTCGTTGAGTTTCATTGCCTCAGCGCTTTTCTGGTGGTCGCTACTGTTGATTCTGGCTTTCAGGAGTTCCAGTGGTTTCGGAATAGTGCGGTGGGATTGTCTCAAAAAAAAATCATATTCGAAGATTGACCCGTGTGGTTTTTTATTATTTAACCATCAGCTCCCTCATGTCACTATGTTAAACAACGGCGTCTTTTGTTCTGTCAAACTTTCGCTGGTGTTATATGCCGAAGGCCAAGAACAAACCAGCCTTATCATTTTGAAATAGTCCATGAAACTCAAATGACGATCTAAATAACGCCGTTTATAAAACGCCGCGTTGGTATATGTGAACGTTTTTAATAAATGTGCATAAAAAGGTACAAAACTTGACTTACCTTCAGTGCTATAATAGACGGAGTATCCCAGCAGTGATGTCCCGTGAGAAGTGATAGGCTGCCACGCGACCCTCAGGGAAGACGATGATACTCCTCTACATTCAACGCCTGATGGAGGCAGTTCTGGAGCTGAAAGAAAGTCGAAGTAATTTCAAAGATCTTTTTTTGTTCTATTTTTGACTTAGGGCAAATCCGTATTGAGTCATCTGCCTGCTATGTTCCAAACCACGGTTAGCCGAATGCAATACTGAATACCAGTGTAACACATGATGCAACTAATATGGCCTCCATAACTAAGTTCACGGGTAAGACGATCCCTCTTGGTAGGTCTAGTTGTCTAAATTTCTGGTTTCTAACAACTCGTAGCGACTGTCAAAGATCTTTGTACAAAGCTAGAATGGAGACGCTAGCCACCTTCACGACCTTAAACCTGACTCCGGGAATGTCATCGACAGCGTGACCCTTACGACCGAAGCCTGCTATTAGTACTTTGTCGTTCTCTTCAATGTGGACAACCGTCCCGGGGCACGAGTGCTGTTACTTTTTGCCGTTTTTGATCAGCTGTTCTCGCATACACTTGCGGATGGCAGAGTTAGGCTGCTTCGTTTCAACGCCAACTTTCTCCAGGACGATACCCTTAGCCGAAGGGATTGGCCTTCCACTTCGTCCCTGTGTGGGCTTTGTTTTAGTGTTTGTCAGCCCATCGCTGCTCTCTGCGGTGATTCACGTGCTTTCGCACCATGCGAATACCACGGGGCTTACCCGTTTGGATAGCACGAAACCAACCGGATACGGATGGGAAAAACTACTATCTACTTGTAACAACCGGATTTGACAGTATTGTTAAATAAATTAGTAGCTATAATGCCTTTTACAACATCTTACCTCCTTCTCTAGTAGTTTGGTAGACAGGTATCGAGAATGGACCATTGCCAGCTGAATTGAAAGCGCTCACAGATACCGCGTACCTTAAAATATACAAATGAATTCTCAATTTAATTAGTTCGTTTGTCTTGGTATGGAAGAAGAAAAAGAATAAAACGCATCTGGTGAAAAGAGTATTGAATATAAATGTGAATGGATGGAGACGAAGAGGGAAACCAAAAAAAATAAGATAGATGATAGATGGGCTGTGTAAGGAATGAATTGAAAGAAAAGGGAGTCAGTTATAAGTAGTATGACGAATGACAGGACGGAATGGTAGAGGAAAACTGTGCACTGACCTAAAACAAGGGTAAGAATCGCTATTATTTTCCTCACCTCATATTTTTTAGCAGTCCACTGAGAGTCGTTTCTTGTTTACCTTTTCTTGACATCACTTTCACCAGCTTAGTTTGGGTGTCATTGGGCACTGTAAATTATAATTTATCACAGTCATCATATTAACCAATGGTGATCAACCAAATATGTTTTCTGACTACCAGCAAAAGATCGAAGGGGAAATTGAAACTATTTTGCTTGGCAATCAGATCATTATTGATATCACAGAGGTTTCTGCCTATCTCCTTAATCCCGTGTCCTCTCTTTATGAATCTAAGACTATCAAAGCAAGATCAAATTCCCTCATTCCCTCCATCGGCACAGGCAGTCATACTATTTTAATTTGATTCAATCAATCTGTCTTCTCCTTACCTGGATCTCCACTTATTCTGGGAACAGCCTTCACATGGTATCCTTGCAGCTGGCCATTGTGACTCTCTCTGGGTGGTGGGAGCCATGACACGACTAACTCTCCAGGGTTATCAGTTTGTTGTACTTGTACGCCTAGTGGTGTTGATGATGGTGCTGGAAAAGTCAATTTGTTATCTTAGTTTCGACATGTATTCGAGCAAGACATTCTGAAATATTTCTAGCTAGCCTATCGTTTTTACTTTTACACCTCAATTAGATACAATAAATGCGTCCACTACTTCGTACAGGTATCCTCGATCTTACCAAGGTAGACCCGGTAGGTACCCACGGTTTTATGCAAATATGTCATCATCATCATTCATCATTTCAGCCGAAAGATGTCCACTTCTGGACATAGGCCTCCCCCAAGCGTCCCCACACTGATCGGTCTTGTGCGTTTCGCGTCCACCGGACGCCCGCAGCCTTGTCCAGGTCGTCGCTCCACCTGGAGGCCTTCCAACGCTACGTCTTCCGGTACGCGGTCGCCACTCCAGAACTTTTCAGCCCCAACGGCCATCGGTTCTGCGAGCAATGTACCCTGCCCACTGCCACTTAAGTATGACAATTCTTCGGGCTATATCGGTAACCTTGGTGTTCTTGCGGATGTCTTCATTTCTGATTCGATCACGCAAGGAAACTTCGAGCATAGCCCTCTCCATTGCCCCTTGGGTCACTTTAAGCGTTCCGATGAGGCCCATTGTGAGCGACCACGTCTCTGTCCCGTAAGTGATCACTGGCAACACACACTGGTCATAGCAGCTGCAAATATGTAGCAAGCAAAAATTCTGCATTGCATAATCCTTCATATACGTATTTTAGTAAGTATACTAATTCACCTTACAAGCTATAGTAACCGTCCATAGAACACTCTAAACCTTTAGTATGCATCCACCATACAATAAGGGCAAGTATAAAATCCTCTCTCATAAGATGTTTGAGAGTGACCATCGAAACTGAATGAATTTTATTTCAAATCTTGGATTATTATTACCTTCTTGCTGCGTGCTAAAATGTACAGGCTGTGTATATGGACTCAAATCCACCTGGTTGCCAGATGCAATTCTTACTCGGTAGTCCATCGCTGGCTGAAGATCTCTCAGTTCTATGTTCTGACGAACGTCGCTGTCTTGTCTGCAATGAATGTAAAACAGTTTATTCATATTAAACTATTCTGCATCATTTATTTAGTTATTCAATACTTGATGCACATAAATGTACAGAGGTGGATTTAATGGCTTGGGCATTTTCTACCAGCCAACCTTTGAGTGATGCAAAGACAAATAGTGGTAGGTGCAATATCTATCAGATCTGCCAGACCTTATAAGTCATATTTATTCAAGAATTGCCACAAAAAATTAGTGGTATCCCTATTTAGCGGGATTACTACCTCGTTTGTCAATCTTCCGGGTGGCCTACCCATGTCGGTCATGTAAGCTTTCAACAAGACTTTAGTCATATCGCTCATCTATTCGCCAAGCACCGTGCTCCACCCACGGCCACTTCAGTTTAACCATTATTTGTACTAAATCCAGTTGATTACAACGTGAAATGTCCAATGACCGCTGTATTAGACTCGAATCCACTAATGTGGAATTGAACAGCCTCACGCTAAGTATAATCCCCTGCACGTTAGTTGGTGAGAGACGTTAGTTGCGCAGAAGTCGTTTTTAAAGGTCTCTTTGGTAGTGAAGCGGGGCGCGCCGAACGTTCCGAGCGCGCGAACATGCGCGAACTCATCCCCACTACACCAAAACCTTGCCAACTTATATGCCAGGGACTATAAAGAAAGCAACTATCTTTATAGTGGCTGGTAACAGCTAAGATAGCCAAGATGAAGATAATAAAAAACTTTTTTGCAAAAAAATATCACCGACTTCCAAAAATAAAGTTATTTTTCACTTTTTAGTTTTTTATTTGGAAGTCGGTAGTATTTTTTTGCAAAAAAGTTTTTTTATTTTTCACTTTTTAGTTGTACCTACCTAATAGGTAAGTTGTTTAGTAACCTTTATCGCCAGAATAGATTAACCGAATATCATTAAACTTGAACATGACCGGTGAAATAAGGGATCTGCGTACCCCTTAAGAGCGTACTGGAGTGATTTTATGTTATGAAATGGTATAAAAAATGAACAGACATGCGATTGCAGCAATCACGAGAGATTTGCCGTTATTTATTGAAGAGTTCTGTTGTATATCTCCGAAGTTCTTCATCAAATCTTCACCAAATTAAAATGAAACCAATTTGGGAACATACGCTCTCAAACAAAAAAAGAATTTTCAAAATCGGTCCACAATTGACGGAGATATCGGTGTAATTACACAAAAAAAAAACTTACATAATGTCGAACATAGAACCTCCTCTTTTTGGTAAGGCGGTTAAAAATGAAATCAATTCTTTACCTGGTAATATTGATGCTCTTAGCACTGTCCCACATCATGAAGTCGTTGGCGGTGTACTGCATCGTGTAGTACTGGACGTGGGTACTGATGGTGTCTCTCCAGGATAGCTTAACTGAGTTACTGGTTACCGAGTCGACTTGCAGGTCTAGGGGTGGTGTTGGTGGTTCTGTAAGCGGAAAAAAAATCGTATTGAATGATTGCCTTCCGGAGTCTATGCTTTTTGATACCTTAGGTGAAAAACTTACAAACAAAGTGGAAAACTTAGGTGTCATTAAGTTAAGAGTGAATAGGTTACTTCTGAGCAAGCGCACTTTACCGTCGACCACAACATCGCTTACCATCAGGTGAAATCGTGGTCAAACGCGAGCTGATCATAATAAAAAACTGGCCAAGTGCGAGTCAGAGTCGCACAAAGGGTTCCGTACCATTATCGCAAAAAACGGCAAAAAAATCACGTTTGTTGTCCCCCTTAATTTATTTTATTTTAACTTAATAATTATTATTTTTTGAAGTGAATATACAACTAAATATTCTGTGAATATTTCATGCGTCTACCTGTTGCCGTTATTAATATCGGGCAAAAACGGCAAAAAAACACGTTTGTTGTATGGCAGCCCCCCTTAAATATTAATTTTATTCTGTTTTTAGTATTTGTTGTTATAGCGGCAATAGAAATACATCATCTCTGAAAATTTCAACAGTCTAGCTATCTCGGTTCATAAGATACAGCCTGGTGACAGACGGACAGACAGACAGATAGACAGACAGACGGATCGTGAAGTCTTAGTAATAGGGTACCGTTTTTACCCTTTGGGTACGGAACCCTAAAAAGACTTATCTCTCTTATCCCAATAAAATCATTTTCTACACAATACTAGCTCTTTCCCGGGACTTCATTCGAACGGGTTTAACATAAAAAAATACAACTCCATTGTATTCGAAATATTTTTTGTAATCAAATCCATTATTCTCCGCATTTGCGAACAAAAATAAATAAACATAATATCAACAAGCAATATAAACCTCTTTATAATATTAGTTTGAAAGTTAAGATCACCACCTCAGTATTCAGATTATATGTTATTTTCGTCTCTTTCTCTTCAACCAAAACTATCCTGCCAATACAAATTATTTATCTACCTGAAAGCTAATCCGGCAAACTTTGTACCGCCTCAGACAAAGATATGGGGAAATCAATTTTCTTCATATATTTTTTTACTTAACTTTTCCGATTTATTTATAATTATCCTGCTATTCGAGGCGGAGTCAAATCCACCAGATGAATCGTCATGAAGATCGGTCCAGATGTTCTTGAATTATAAATGGTGTAACTAACTAGACTTAGTCTATATGTAAAGATAACTAGTGAGAAAATAACTAAAGTTATCACTTACCAAGTATATCCAAATGCACATTATATGCGGCGACCCCAAAAGGATTACTCGCACGGCACTCGTAAGTACCCCCATCTCTGCTCTCCACATAATTGATGTTGATCACACTGTTCAGACCGTTATGTGTCATCGTTTCTGATATTGTGAGTCTGAAATTGGAAAATATACTCAGTTTTCGAAGCAAATGAAATTCAGTACCTATTTGAAACAACAGTGCCTCTACATCACATGAAAAATTATCTGAATATCTAACCTCTGCTCAGTATGAAACTGAAGTATAGTACACAATCACGGTGCCATAAACGAGTATCCTAATGTACAGCGCCATCTCTAGTATAGCAGTAGCATTACGGTCAGAATTTCCACAGCGGGGAAATGGACTACAGAATTTTACTTATCGCTTTAACTCTGTGGAACTCTATTTAGTTCTCATGACATGCCCTAGATGGCGCTACCATGAACCAGGATTCCATCTGTTAATTTTATTATCCTTGAATATATTTTATTATAATAAAATGTTAGGTTTGTTCGAAATGTTCTACAAAAGAAGCCACTTTTTACAAAAAGTCAAACCAAATTACCTTGATGAAGTAAAATCAACAGGTTTCCCCTCCAGTGACCACCTGACTCTGATAGGGGTGTCACCAAGCGGTCGGCATGTCAGGGTTACTGGTAGACCCATTTTAGTAGTCAAGTTAGCACCGACTGACTCGAAATGCACCGGCTCTAGAAATAATTTGGAGTTTTATAAATCGTGAGCATATTTTCTTACAACATTCGTACAGACGTCCTTCGGACCATATTGATAATATTCGTATGACAAAATGGCGTAAATAAACTTTCTGAGAAGCGTTTCTGAGAACCAGATATTTGAAGAGATGTGACATATACCACACTGGGCTCGAGTTGATTACAGCTGACTCCCTCTTACAAAGAGGAGAACTGTGTCCTAGCAGTGGAAATATATGGTGCTTAAATAATAAGTTCTGTAAATAATTTTGAAGAAATTGTGCCACCATTTCTATTAAATCATCTTGTATAACCTCTAAGCCATAATTTGCCATAGTATATATATAATCCAAATTTTTTTTTTTCACCTAAGCTTAACATTATAAGTTACTTTGTACTCTATGTATTTCGCCGTGGAATGTACTCTTTTTATGTTTCGCAAATAATAATTAATTTTCTTTATATCAGTCCAAAAAGCAAACCACAAAAATATTCTTAGAATCGTCTCAAAAGAAACAAATTTATATCAAAATCATCGACTAATAAAGCAGCCTCATTATATCGTAATAACCTTTGAAAGAGGATCTAAGTAAACAAGTTTCGTATTTCAACCTCCATATACACTTAATTGTACGGATCGATCAACTTGATTGATTGACCAAATATTTAAGCACGCACAATTTTGTCAACTGTACGTTAACCGTACGTGTATAAAATTATTATTTTACTAGCTTCTGCCAGCGGCTGTGGCCGCGTGGAAGTCGGTTATTATAACTAGGGTAGTTACTGTCGGGATAAAAAGTATAAGTATTCATTATTTGTACAAGATCCTATCGATCAGGGGTAAAGGATCAGGGCTTTTGTTAAAAGCACACTTTGTAAACAAGCATATTACAAATTAAATGATTATATTCAAGATAAGAATGCTTGGACACATGCTGGTCCTGCTCCATAGGGCAATCTTTAGTGTAAACAAAATCAAACTGGTTAGTTTATATTTCATTAATAATTATAGTAATGCTTTATTTTATTTTTTTTATTCTCTCTATTTTTAAGAAAGTGACTCGCACACTCTTCCGTTGTTTTTGAATTAGGTAATTTACCTATGTTTGCAATATTTGTAAGTATGTGAGAACCATGTTCCTATTTATTAAATGAAGGAATTTACCTGTTAGTGCTTGTAATACTTTATACCTATACGTAGTATAGTAGAGCTGGGTGCGTCGTCCTCACGTATATGAATATAAGTATATATGTAAATGTAGTAAAACCTTTTTAAAGAGTATGTGTAGAGTTTCTTGTCCGTTCTTCTCCATAACAAGCTACTTTTCTGAATGTACCGTAGAATTAATTATTATTAATTTTAAATTTATATTTTTGACGTTCAAAAGTGCCGCTTAATGGCCTAGTAGAATCAAAGAATTTTTGTCTTTGTATTTGATCTCTATACTAAAAGCCACCAAAATTGATTATAATGAAAATTTTACAAAAGCCAGACAGACTAGAGTGAGTTTCGAATTTATAATAAAAGTATAGATTATTTTAACTTTATAATATTGATTGAAACCCATTTTTATCGCGATTTCAGGTATAGTCCCATTGGCAAATTCAGGTTTGGACACATTGTGCTCGTACTCGTATAAATAAATAAAATGTATAGAACACTGATATTTTGCTAGACACTATATAAGTCTCACTTTACCGGTAGCAAGCCAATTGATTTTAATTGGGGCCAAATCCTGATGCCGGGCTGTTACGGAGAGTTTTGTAATCGGAACTCAAAAACGTTTTCGATCTCCTACCTCCCTATCGGAGAATGTTTTTCCCCGACAAATGAAAAGCCTTAGATGACATTCCAATAAGTCATGATTTTGTTGTGAACCTGGGGTTGTGCTATTTGTCATGTATAGCTTTGTTTCTTTCTCATGACAGAATCATGATAGCAATAGCTCTTCATTGAAGTGTTCAATAAATTTTCGAGAAAATAAGTTGTATTACATATTTCTAGGCCATCAAATTTCATCGTGGAGCACGTGATGAATTCAGTGAAAATAGTAAATCAACGAAAGTTTTGAGGTTATATTATTTCTAATATTATCTTGACACTTAAGATTTTCAAAAATAAATGTAATACTTACTATTAACACTAATCCACAGATTCTTATTCAGGGCATCCCCTACGCCGTTCTCAACGTTGCAGGCGTACATGCCTTCATCGGAAAGAGATACCACTTCAATAACAAGGGTACCGTTAGGGTAGCTCATGACTCCACCACCGGCTAAGTCGAGGACTGGACGCCAAATGCCTAGGGTTGCTGAAAAATGGAGTATACTGAGCATCATTGTTTTTGATATTGATTAAGCACATTAGTCAAAATGGTAACTATGAAAACAGCCTTAAATGCCATGGAATATAGGCGCTGTTAAATTACTTATTTTATGATTAGTTAGTTTAAGTTTCATCTAAATGAACATGGAACCAGAAATGGAGCTGAAGGCCGCTGCATACGTAACGTGTTTTAATCCCGGATGAAACGGGATGACAGAGACGTGGCGTTTCATACAAAACGCCAAGTCGCCGTCCCGTCCGTGCACCCATGACGAATGCTCTTTCGTATATATTTTGTAATAAACGATATTTTCAAAATTTGTCGTCCCATTCCGTCCAGGATTAAAACACGTTACGTATGCAGCGGTCTATCACTCAGTCTTTCTTTTAATTCTTTACACATATCTATGGACAAGTCAAAGTAATAATAATTCATTCATGTTTTCATAAAACGCAATAGGGATTTGGTACAGTGGAGATAGATTATCCATTTCTGTTTGAATATATAAAAAAAAACAACAGTAAACGAAATACAAAGTATCAGAGGACGTCGTTTTAAAAAAATGTTGTTGCACTATTTCAATTTATCGATAGAATACCTGTGGAAAAGCAACCGTTTTCCAAGAGTGTTTTTAATTGATCGTGCGTAAATATTTCACCTACCGTCCCTTTTCATCCAGTGTATTTGTGGCGTCGGGTAACCGTTTGCATTGCAATACACTACGCCTCGATGTCCCAGTATTAACGACATGTTCAATGGTTCTTCTGTCCATTTTGGTGCGACTGTAAAACGAATTGTTTTTAAACGAATCTCCCATATAGTGTAAAATTTTGTGTTTTATACTTCTAAACATATTCAAAGAGTTTTACGTAATTTACTCCACCATTTAGTGCATAATTTGGCGATGGTTTATTTATATTAAATTTCACTGTCACATTGCAAGGTCACTAGATTTCTAAATAAACCTGTTGTGAAAACATTATATCAGTATTTATGCCATTAATAAAAATGTGTCATTTATTGAAAACAAGTTTGAAAAAAAAATCATTCCAATTTTGTATAGTGTCCATGTGTTAATTTCAGAATTTCAACCAAGCTTTTGACTACATACCGTTTATATACAAGTCCGCAGTTTGGTTGACTTTACCAACGTGGTTAGTTGCTATGCACGTGTATTTACCACAGTGCTGCAAAGACACACGCTTTATTATCAAAACGCTGAATAACTCTGAACTTCTTTCTGTTATCTGGAAAGAAAAGATAGAGTTACTCAAGGAGATGTTTTGAGTCATGTGAAATATGAGTCTAAATTAAACTATATAATTTTAATGAATTACTGGATGTATTTTATTACTAGGATTGTTACAATATCCAGGTTTAAAACTAAAGTACTAGTAAGAATACTAGATACCCATAACATTCGTTTAAAAACTAAAGGTTACAAAATTATCTCACCTTTACTCAAGGAGATGTTTTGGGTCCTGTGATATATGAATCTAAACTAAACTATAGAATTTTAAGGAATTACTGGATGCATTTTATTACTAGGATTGATACAATATTCAGTTTTAAAACTAATGTACTAGTAAGAATACTAGATACCCATAACATACATTTAAAAACTAAAACTTACAAAATTATCTCACCTTTAACATAGGATGAAGTTTTTGCCCATCCTTTAACCAAGAGAAATATATAGGAGGATCTCCACTAATAATGTTGCACGTTATTTGAACTATCTGACCTTCTTTCAGTCCAGTACCAACTCGAAGTTCATCTAATTCTGGTGCTTCCACGACTTGGATTTCAAATCCCCTGAAATACATTTTATGTTTTTTTCAAAAACTGTTCAAGATCGTACGCTCTTGATAATTTACATTCTTAAGCACTTCCTACTGGTCCGGAGATCTATACAATGTGTCCGCGCTTGTAGTAATAAAACTTTAAGGCTGCTAAACACAAAATTGTATCGTTAAAAACACCTTAAAACGTATGGGGCTTAAACAAGTCCCATACGTTTTTAATGCATTTCCTAAAATTCTATGAAAATATTAAGACAAAACTGCGCAGGGGTTCTTTAAAAGGGAAACAATAATATTTAAATTAATTACTATAGAGCCATGATTCTTATGTCCGCGTGTAAAACAAGTCATATATTAACAAAAAATATTTGTTAAATACTTAAAAATATGTGTTGAGTCCTAAAATGTTTGTAGAATTTTAAAAAATGCAATGAAAACGTGTGAAATTATTTTTAAAGATTGGTTTTTGTGGCTCAATACAAAAATATCTTACCTTTTGTGAATACGCTGCTTTTTTTTAGATTATCTATGCTATGGCCGTAAAAATAACATTAAATATACGCTTCTACGAGACCTAGATCCAAAGTTATGGTATGACTATGTGGATATCGTAATAAGTAAGTCAGGTACTAAAATTGCTCTATCTTTGAGGGTGTGGTTATTGCACCCCTTATTTGGGGGGTTCTTATCGATAAAATTTGGTGTATTGTAAATTTGGCCTTAAAGTTTTTTTACACAACAATTGATTGTTTCTTAAATAATGAAAAAACATGGATAAATCATGAATATTGCTAGGGCCGAAAAGTTCTGAAGTGGTGACTGGAAGACGCAGCGTTTGAAGGCCTTCTACTAGGAAACCGATGACCTGATTAAGGTTGTGGGAATCCGCTGGATGCAAAATGCCCCGAAAATGAGGCGACACTTGAGGAAGCGGTGGACTTCTTCTAACTAAAATAATGATGCTGATGAAACCAAAAAGAGTTCGATCTTACCTTCTAGCCATTTCTCCTGAAGGACTATATAGAATGCACGTATAAGTAGCCCCATTATCTTCTTTATCAATTCCTTGTATGTTCAATACACCGTCAGCTCCTGATTCATAGAGCTGTCTTTTTCTACGTTTTCTTCTTGTGTTCTTACTGTTATTAGAAGTTGTGGCGTATGTTCGTTTGTATCTCGAATGCTGAGGCAGTGTTGAGCTGATGATCTTCTTGCCTTTGTGTTCCCATTCTAGTTTACTGAAATAAAAATTTGTTTATACTTAAACAAAATTTCTTGACGTGGTAAATACAGGCATGAATATAGTAAATCGACGTTAACTTTGTGATTGTTGTTTCTTGTAATAGTTAACAAGCCTATTGTCATTGCCCGGGCATAATTTAGATTTCCGACTGCAAACGAGAAATTCTTTATGGATAAGCCATAAATACTTCACGTCCTGATAATTATCAAAACTATATAAGTTAAACCAAGCAAGCAACCGATAGTCATCCTTGCGGCTACTTTATTTGTTATTAATATTGAGATTGTACAGTGGTGGCATTGTTCCTTTCTTTCTCTTATTCTTTAATACACTTACACACACACCCACACATACGCTCATTCCTTGCTTACGTAAATTTTAATAAGTGTTAAGTACTTATATTAAACTAAGTTTATGCTTACCAAAACTCCTACAAGGTGTAGCAAATTGTAAATGTGAGAGGAAGGGGCCTGTGTTTGTTATACAGTTTATACTAGAATAGACACAGACGTTTACTCTGTCTCAAATAATGTATAGTGTTGTACATCATACAATGCCGTTTTTATACTTGATTGAGATGGAAAAATGTATTTGGCTTTAAGTTAATAAACTTTATTTATTCTTATTATTTATTAATATTACACCAACAAGCCTAAAACTGTTGATAGAAGCTTGTTTCAAATAAATTACACCAGTTAATGAGTCATCAAATAACATTCGATAGAGTAGGAGGATTAAGTTATTGATCAAATTAACGAAATGAATGCTCAAGTAATAGATGGACAGAACAAAATAAATAAAAATGATGATGTTGGTAGGCCATTGTCATGTCATTCTGGCTAACCTTGATAGTAAGGTACTAGATATGCACCATCGGTACATGGTGGACATCCCACGCATAAGCACTGAACGTTTTGGGAATATTTTCATTGTGCGTACAGCTGAGAAGTGGAATCCCCTGCTGGAGTCTGTGATTCCTGATAGCTACAAGCTGAGGCTACTTCAAGGCACGCGTGCCTCACCGTTGACCACATCATTGCTTACCATCAGGTAAAATAGTGGTCAAATCAATAATAATAAAAAAACAACATTGGCAACATAAAATGTACCTGATTGGGTATCCATAATATGGACATCTCAGCTTCAATGATTCTCCGCTCTGAACTTTTATTGTTGGTAGACTTCTGATGTATGGTGGCCCTAAAAACACAGTGAACACTGTAAAATTCAAACAAACAACTACAAAAAACAACAATAAAACAATAAAAACACACCATAAACAACAACTACAACTATTACAAAAACAACGTCAACACAATAACGATACAACATAAACAAAAATTACTACTATTTGTAGAAAAACTGAGAGCAGTGGTGGCCCAGAGGTATCGGCCGCGACTTACAAGTTTTAGGTCGTGGGTTCGAGCCCAGGCAGGCGCTTTACTTTGTGTAAATTATTTCATCACCACTGCTCTCAAAACGGTGAAGGAAAACATCGTGAGGAAACCGGCATGTCCTAGAACCAATAATTCGAAGACATGTGACATCCACCAACCCGCACTGGGCCCGCGTGGTGGATAACGGCCCATTCCCTCTCACAGAGAGGAGGCCTGTGTCCCAGCAGTGGGAACATTAATAGGCTGATGATGTGTGATGTGATGTGATGTGTAGAAAAACTTACCAAAAACATCAATCCTAGCTGAATGTCCAGTATTGGATTCTCCCTCTACAGCTAAGCAAGTGTACAAGCCGCCATCTTCAACTCTAGACCTGGATATATTCAGTGTGGAGACCACACCAACTCCTGATGGTGACATCATTTGACCCAGAGTGTATCTAGAAAATTTTATAAGAAGGTGATCTTCAAGAATTGGGTTGAGATTGTAGTATTTTAAGCCGTTTTGGTTTTTAGGGTTCCGTACCCAAAGGGTAAAAACGGGACCTTATTACTAAGACTTTACAGTCCGTCTGTCTGTCTGTCACCAGGCTGTATCTCATGAACCATGATAGCTGGACAGTTGAAATTTTCACAGATGATATATTTCGGTTGCCACTATAACAACAAATACTAAAAACAGAATAAAATAAATATTTAAGTGGGGCTCCTATACAAAAAAATGATTTTTTTGCCGTCTTTTGCGATAGTGGTTCAGAACCCTTCATGCGCGAGTTCGACTCGCACTTAGGCTTTATTTTTTCATTACGAGTACAGGAGAGTCTTCGTCGTTAAGAGTAATTTATTTAAATTTAAACAAACGTGCTCCATCATTGAACGCTTCAACACAGTCCTTCTAACTACCCTAACCTGGTGACTTCGAACCCATGATATAAACTCCTACGCCAGGGTCAGTATCGTTTTAGAGAAAAGTACTAATGTATGGAATTGGCATACGCTATTGAAATGATAATTGATCAAACCAACACTAAGACTTCCGACAATTTTTTTCGTCGATATTATGTCACTTTAATTAGAGCCAGTGATATATTATTTTTAATTTCCCTGCACTAAATCTGCCCTGAAAGTGCAAAAAATTATGGTACCGGCCGACCTTTACATAGTAATAAAATATGTAAGTCGGTCCCTACCGTTATTTTTAATCAACCATCTATTTACTTCTACTCTTTACAAAGGTTCTGTTGTAACTTTAATAAACTGTTCGTAGGATCTAAAAAAATCGTTCAAACTCTGTCGGGTGTTAATTACTTATTTGTAGAACCCTAACAAACTAAAAATTAATTCCAACTAAATATTTAGCCTACAATGTGAAAAGTTTAGGACCCAATATTGAATCTGATAACCCTATGTTTATTTTACTACGCAAAAAAAAGTTTTTGTTTTTTTAATCGAATGTGCAACGAAAATTTTAAATATTATTTTCTTCCAACTATGCTTTAATTGCATCACAATCACACTAAAAACTCAGTACAAAGCGAGTCTTTAATGCTCTAGAGCAATAAAAATGTATGAAATTTCATTATTGCACTGTTTTTTTTTATCGCACCAAAAGTTGCCAATCTCAATGGATTAGCTCTATTCAGCCAGCCGATATCAATACTTTTTTTTTTTACGTACGTATTATTTATTTCTATCCTACTTGTTCCAAATTTAAAAAATGATTGCTGCTAACTCTGATTTCAAAATGAAAAATATTTAAAAAAGTGATTTATCTACTATTCCTATAGGTAATAGTTGAAAGAAAAACAGATTATGCACCTCGCCTTAAGTAATTTATATTGCCCTCGTGCCTGTTAGATTATCATTATTATTATTAATCAGGCACTCGGTGCAATAATAAATTACTTTGTGCTCGATGCAATAATCTACTATTATTTGACTTTTATAAAGGATTTTTGAATTTTTTTTTTGTTTATTTTTTTACAAATTTTTACGTTGCATCTGTCGACATCATCCGGTCAACATCAGCTGATGCTAAGACCCAGCGCTGTGGCACTGTTTTAATTTGAGTCTCAGCATTATGATTAGCCATGGCCGTTTTTTGTGGATGTGATGCCTTTTTCCCAATTTGTTTAGTATTCCAAATACAGTGCCATTGTGGAGTACCTTTTCACAGGATATGCGTGACCTCCTGTAAACGAAGCCAACAACAGAGCTATCCAGGTACATGATACATTAATCGGTTAAAATTCGAGTAAAATTTACACGAAAAGAAGAAGGAGATACAGTACTTCTGGAGTAACCGTTTTAACTATACGGTTGAAATAATTCCGACTTAGTATAGTTATTTCACAGGTATTTTAGCTCCGATCTTGCGTCATAGTCACAATGACGAGGTTAATTCTCGATGCTAGTTGGCTGCTGCATGGGTATCTGTTTAAGGAAGAAAAACTAAAAAACCGGCCAAGTGCGAGTCGGACTCGCGCACGAAGGGTTCCGTACCATTATCGCAAAAAACGGCAAAAAAAATACGTTTGTTGTATGGGAGCTCCACTTACATATTTATTTTATTCTGTTTTTTGTATTTGTTGTTATAACGGCAACAGAAATACATCATCTGTGAAAATATCTACTGTCTAGCTATCACGGTTCATGAGATATAGCCTGGTGACAGACGGACAGACGGACGGACAGACAGACAGACGGACCGCGGAGTCTTAGCAGTAGGGTCCCGTTTTTACCCTTTGGGTACGGAACCCTAAAAAATAAACATTAATTTCAGGTAAGTCACCCAAATAAAGAATTGCTTCAATTTAAATTGAATATAAAATATAAGAGGGTTTGACATCAACATAAATTGTTTTGTATGTTTATTCCCCAATTGAATTAAAATTTAAACCCCATAAAGGCATCAAAGATAGAGAAAATATTTATATTGATTATTTTTTATCATTTTCGACTGAATCACCTGTGCTGCATAATAAGGCCAGCTCCATAATACTGCATCAACCATATTATTGTCTTTGGTACCACTTTATAACCATAACAAGAACAGGTGTTACCAAAGCTATATATAAGGTTTCTTCAAGTATCACCACAAAAGTTGTCGATACAATTCAGAGGATGCTGATTCACATTTCGCATTTTAGTACAGTTACTCCGTACTATTGAAGTTCAATTCAACTTCATCGGGCATCCATTAGTTATTCTTCAATTATCTTATGTGTTATTTTCTTTAATGATATAATCTTACCTTGGATCAGTATTCGATGATATAACAACGCCGTCTCTCTCCCAAATAAACCTTGGAGGTCGATCAGCTGTCGCTGTGCACTGCAGACTAATCTGTAAGTTTAAAAAAATGATGTAGTTTTATTTTAGATTTTCTTTTCGGAGGTCAAGACTTTCTTTGAATCTCAGAGCCAAAGGAGTCAGGTTTGAGAAACCAGAAGCTCTTGACAAAAAAAAACAATCAATCAGCAAATCAAATCAAACCAAATCAAATCTTTTTATTGCGGGTATAGGTTATTCAGACAGATGTTAGGTAAATTACAGTTCCATTAGATCCTGCCTAGTAGGTATACAATAATGATGTCAACATGTAGTATAAAAAAAAACATAGGTATGACATATAAAGCAATTGTTACAAAATAAGAATTATAGTATTACACACGTCCGTATTTGGTACGGCCGGACTAACTCCGCCCACAAATCTGTTCTCGCTTACACACGCTAGGATATGATACGGCCGGACTAATTCCGTCCACAAATCCTAGTGTTGCCGTATTTAGAACATTATTTTAGATTTCTATTTATGACTAAGTTGAATATAAAAATATCGGGCGACAATTACAAAAATCAGCAGATATACCTTAAATCGGGGACTTTTTCAACGGTGGTCTTAGTTGGTACTGCTCAACCAGCCGACAACCCTACACACTTCCGGATTTGGTACGGTGCAGACCATATTCGACGTGAAAACAAGCGGACCGAGACGGACTCAATTAATAATAATAATGCCCGATGGACTAACTCCGCCCACAAAACCGAGGTCCGGCCCTACCAAATCCGGACGTGTATTAGCACTATTAGGTGCATGGTGACAGATTTTAGTAGGTACCAATTATTAAGAAAATCGTGTAGTAAGCAATAGGATGGTCGAAATTAAATATTAAGAAAATCGTGTAGTAAGCGATAGGATGGTCAAAATTAATTATTAAGAAAATCTTGTAATAAGCGATAGGTTGATCGAAATTTATTATTAATAAAATCGTGTAGTAAGCGATAGGATGGTCGAAATTTATTATTAATAAAATCGTGTAGGATGGTCGAAATTCCATAATTTAAGGCATTGACTACGATTTTTCGATAGCGCTTGACATTCCCAAAAATTTTGTAATTTTTCCAATTGCTACGGCGACGGTTTCGTTGATATAATAGATTTGTCTGGACCTTCTGGATAATTGAAAATCGTAAATAAAAATGATTTCAGGTCTTTTCATGTTCAATTTCAACTACATTTTTGTGACTTAACTGTAAAATACTTTCTCATAAATAGTTGTTATATTCAATGTTTGTACATAAGTAGGCTGGTTTGGTATAGAATATGGCGTTTGTAAATCCATTATAATGCCAATTTCTGTCTGGATTGCTGACCACAATTTATTGTTATTAGCAAAGACAAGCGGCAGTTAGGTGGTAAGCCCTCCACATGCAGGCATATCGTATTAATGATAATGCCATTTCAATCATTCACCCTGAATCATTACATCTATGCATCATTGTCATCAAAACTGAAATGTTTGATTTGTTATTATTTATGTCTGACAAGATTACAAGTGCCTCTAAAATACTATTACGGCAGCATAATACTAAACTACTATGTATTATTTTTGTCTCATCTTCTTGCATCAGTGTCAGAAGTCGGTTGACTTCTAGCACTGATGCAAAAATACAGGGTAGAGGGTTGAAATGGGTTCGGCTGGGAAAATTAGCCTTTTTTTTTTCAGACAAATGTCTATTCTAAAATGTTTGAATACTGTTTACCCACTTAAACTTTCCAACCTGTATGTTTAATGGTTACATAAACTCTTACTGTTACCAAATAATGGCGCTTTGCTTACATTAATTGCTTCATATGTTATAAAACTCGTCTACTCACACGGAGCACACAACCAGTGGAGAGAGCGTGCGGAGGCTACCACTTATATATATTAGTCTATGGGCTACCGCGGGCGCCAAACGTATGCAATATCAATCTCATGCGGCGGAATTTTGGTCAGTCGCAGCATTTGTAGGCTAAACGTACGAACGTCACGCGCTTCCGTCTTTAAAACAAATAAAACGAAAACGAATGGCTAGTTGTGCAATTAAAGTGTACTACTACTTCAAGTTACACAAAAGATTGGATAACATTGCACAGTTATGTGGTTTTCTAGTCCATTTAATCAATTTCATTAAGTAAAATCAATATATTTATTTCTGGATGGTTCGTTTTGCTGTGTCTTTCTCGTACACTGATTTGCACATTAGCAGTTGTCTCTTTTTTTCTCGATAGTGCTGTTTGCAGCATCACGACGATCATATCGATATGTAAGGCTTAATAAGCTTATAAAAAATAATAAGGACTGCAGCTGTGTACGTCCTTTTGTTTGTTATTGTCTAGCCCGTATTTACCTAATCATAAATGTTTATTATACGTACCGAAGATTCTAAGAAATTCGTTTTTTTGTTTGTCTGTATCCCAAAGAAATCCTTATAGACTAATAATAAGTTAAAAAATAAGTATAACTTACTTATTGTTTAACTTCTTAGTACTAACTATAAAAAAAAAAACAATATAGATAACGATAAAAAAATTATCGATGTCGATTTTGTTTTTATTACTTTTTTGGAATCCCTAGAGAAGCAGTTGTCATTTGGTTGTCAATCTGTCACCCAATCACAGCGGGGGAAGCTTACCTCTGCCCCCGCTGTTTCTTGGTGACTTCGATTTAGAACAAAAACGTGCCGATGCTCTCTCAACTGGTTGTGTGCTCCGTGTCTACTCAACAGCGTAAAACAGGCAATCAACAGTATTGAGTTGTCAAATTGAAAGGGAGCGCGCCTGCTTCGTGCTTTCAAAACAGTTACGCAAACAGGACGCTTTTTTACACTAACTTAAATTCGTATAATTGTAATCAACTTACATCTTCACCAGGAGTTACAACTTTCTCACTGAAATGCTGAGTGATAATTATATTGCCGGCTCCTAGATCCCTTTTATGTCTCACAAACTGGACTTCTGAAATACATAACGGAATTAATTAAACCCCGTTCTCCTCATTCAAACTTCTATTGTCTTCATCGAAGTAGAAATAAAGCTGAATTTCGTTAATTTTCGTCTTTAAAGAGTTTTAGTTCGGATGGCAGACCAAGGACCGTGTTTGAATTCCAAGCCACGCTATTAAATGTTTTTGATAAATAAAATCACATTGATTTGAGGTTGGTTGATACTGCTTTTAAGGTTTTAGTATATTTTACTTTAACTCAAATAAAAATCTTTAAAGACACCGTCCATTACATTTAGCCACTTGTCCCACCGCCGACAATAAGCGAGAAGCGAGTAGAACTAGAAACTAAAGACGAGTTGGCGAGCAGCGAGAAGCGAGTTTGCTGTTCCGATAGTTTTGTCGTTCGGCTATAAGCGAGTGTTCTTGTGCGACGGGCGATTGTGATTACTCAAACCACTCCCTCGGGGCAGTCGCAGTAGAAATGACCGTGGTTGGTCTCTCGGCGTGAGTTCTGACCGCCAAGCGAGCAAGCAAGCATCGCCGAGCGAGTATAACTTTGACAGCTCTTATCACTGTGACAAACTTGTGGTGAGAGAGTACTCCCCAGCAGTGTGAACAGCCAGCGATCAACTATTACTATATGTGTCTCTTTTATTGATACGGGAACTTACATGTTTTGTAAGTTTCTTTAGCGAGAAAATAGTCGATAGCTAATCGCTTACTCGTCAGCGGTGGGAAAAGTAAGTAAGTACCTTTCAGGATTCTTTTAAAATAGCACAGTAAGCACAATACAAAAACACTTGATATATATCTATACTTCTATACTAAAGAGGAAAGATTTATATTTTTGTATGTAACGAATAAACTTAAAAACTAGTGCACGGAATTCAAAAATTCTATTAATTTTTATCTCTGTATTCCCATGGGAACGGGAACTACGCGGGTGAAACCGCGAGGCGTCCGCTAGTTGTCAATATTCTTCTAATATCATCGCGCCCGTATGTTCGAAGGGTGAGGCAGTGGTGCACCAATAGAACACTCATATTTTGTCAGTTGTGTTAAAGTCCCATGGAAAAGGAGGTGAGGCTAATGCCGTCAACCAGACACAGAGTCCAGACGCCGAGCTTTTTCTGATAAATTCCAGATGTAAAACCCAATAACACTTAGCCTAACCCGGGCGTCGAACCCGAGAACTCATGCTCAGCAGTAGCGCTTACGACCACTACACCAACGGGGCAGAAAAAAAAAAAATATTTTAAAAATTATTTTTGTTTTTAGGGTTCCTTTTTAAAGTTTGTTTTTAGGGTTCCGTACCCAAGGGTAAAAACGGGACCCTATTACAAAGACTCCTGGGTCCGTCTGTCTGTCTGTCTGTCTGTCACCAGGCTGTATCTCATGAACTGTGATAGCTAGACAGTTGAAATTTTCACAGATGATGTATTTCTGTTGCCGCTATAACAAAAAATACTAAAAACACAATAAATTAAATATTTAAGTGGGCCTCACATACAAGAAACGGGATTTTTTCGCCGTTTTTGCTATAATAGTACGGAACCCTTCGTGCGAGAGTCCGACTCGCACATGGCCGGTTTTTGCTTTATTATCTGACTAACTTCTGCCAGCGGCTTCGCCCGCTAAAAATTATGCCAAGGGAACATATTCCTGGCATAAACAGTATCCTATGTGCTATTACAGACTTTAATCTCTCAGTGCTCTGTGCCAAATTTCATACAGATCCGTTCAGCCGTTTTGGCGTGAAGAAATAACAAACAGGATGTAAATCATACTCATCACATCAATTCAGTGAAGTTCCTCTAATAAATTTTATTTGACCCTTTATAATGAACTAGCTGTTGCCCGCGGCTTCGCTCCCGTGGACCACCCCACAGGACCCATTTTCGGGATTAAATAATAGCCTTTGTCACTCAGGAATAATGTATCTTTCTATTTGTGAAAGAATTTTTCAAATTGGTCCAGTAGTTTCAGGGCCTATTCGGTACAAACAAACAAAAAATCTTTCCTCTTTATAATATTAGTATAGATAATATTTTATACTAGCTTCTGCAAGCGGCTTCGCCCGCGTGTAATTCGAAAACTATCCCGAGGTAACATATTCCCGGGATAAAAAGTATCCTATGTGTTATTCTAGACTATAATCCATATCTGTGCCAAATTTCATCCAGATCCATTCAGTAGTTTTTGCGTCAAAAAGTAACAAACACACTTACACAATCACAGACTTTTGCCTTTATAATATTAGTGTTATAAAAAAAAATTGTTGACATCT
Organism: Orthosia incerta; assembly: GCA_948252205.1. Classification (NCBI taxonomy): domain Eukaryota; kingdom Metazoa; phylum Arthropoda; class Insecta; order Lepidoptera; family Noctuidae; genus Orthosia; species Orthosia incerta. Next base: position 16,923,401 of record OX411764.1, on the reverse strand, counting down.
TCAAGATCTACAATACTTACGATAACTTTTAAATCCATCAATACGCTCTTGTCTTTTATTTGTCTTCCTATGTCGTGTTGATCTGTGAAAGAAACAAAATTTTGCAATTCATTATATTTTTTCAGATTTGACAAACTTGTCAACTTCGAGGAAGATGGCGTGGATAAAATGTTGAAGACATATTTATTTATTTATTGATAGGAACACCAACGACACGTTTACAAATATTCTTACATAATATAATTACATAATACATCATTCTGTGCAAACATGTCACTTATAGGTGAACACAACATATACAATAAGATTTTAGGTTAATACATTAAATTTAAGGCTAGTATTTAAACGAGCGAAAAAAAATTCAAATTAAAGGTGTAAAAAATACTGAATATGGCTTACTGAAATACTAAGTGGGCGACAAACAGTGGGCGAATAAAAATGTTTAAAACAGCGACTTGAAAATATAAGTTTGTCGACAGGGCTCCTTTTTCTGTCTGCAGGGTCTAAAGTAACCTAACATGAAGGAGATGACGGGAGCTGAAGTGAGCGAGCAAAGCGAGCGAACTTAGCTCCCGTCATCCCCTTCGAACCTAACCTATCCGTGTCGGGGTGCCCTAAGTTCCCGAGCTCGCTTCGCTCGCTCTTGGACACGAATAAACCCGAACTCCCGCACTGCACAGTGATGTCGCCTCGATAGTTGTTCAGCTATTTTCAAAACAATAATTATCTAAAATAGAAAAAATAGAAACCCAAATACAATTAAAGTATGTAACAATATTATTACCGCAGCTCACAAAAATCTCCTAAAAGGTATTACTCAAATCGGATAAATAGTTACTTACTTAGTATAATAGTCGCCCATTCAGTATATTTTTCCCTCGGTTAATAATTTCCCTAAATTTAATACTGATAAATTAATAAGAACAAACATGAAACTTATTTAAATATGGATTATATTAAAAATTATAAAAACATTTGATTTAATTTATAATAGTTAATAAATGATAAGATTTGATATTTTTTTTTATAAAATATTTAAAAATGGAAAAACATTGCAAAAAAAATAGATAACATTTAATAATAGATTTAATTATAATTATAAATTAGGTAATTTTAGTACATTATTGACAACTTGACTAGATTATTTTATTTTGTAAAATTACCAGTGAGGAGGAGTTGACCACAAATCAGTTTCTAACAGTTTTAACCTGAGCTTTGCTAAACTGTCGCAAAATATGTCAATCCCGGTATCAGCGGAAATAACCCTATTACAGATTGCCATAATTCGGTTCAAAGGAGCTGTCCGACCAAGATTTGTGCGAGAAGGTTTGACAGCAAACGTTTCGATTTTACGTACTGATCTGACTGGGCATTGGCGGGGCACACTAAGGAAAAGATTAGCAAGAAGTTGGGGTGAGGATATCTGACCTTTTAGAATTTTGCTAACAGTAGTGACATCAGCTAAAATGCGACGCTGTTAAAGCGAATGCCAACCAAAATGAGTCAGTCGCTGCGGGTCGTAAGCCCTGTATGGGCAGCTGTGATCTTTGTATCGAAGGTATCTGGTGAAATGTTTTTGAACTCGTTCGATGCGATCGATGTGCACTCACATCACATATTGTCTTGGGGTGGTGCTGCTAAGACCACCATCAAGGGTTTGGAGGTTGCTCAGCGTGCGGTACTGAAAGTAAGCAATTTCAAGCCAATTTTGTTTCCAACAAGAACGTTATATCAGCTTTGCCAAGTTTCTACTGTAAGGCAATTGTTCATAGAAAGAGTTGTATTAAAGAAGCACAGTGAACTCATTTATGACCCGTCCATGGCCGGTAAACGTAGAAATCATGATGTATGTACGCGATCATTTGAGCCTAAAACGTCTTTTGTGAGAAGGTTTTACACATTTGTGGCCCCTTTTCTTTACAACAAAATCAACAAAGAAGTGAGTATATACCCGCTAAACAAATCTCTGTGTAAGGAAAGGGTACATAATTACCTACTTGCACTTTCTTACGAAGAAACGGAGGACCTGTTTCTCGTTCAGAAATAAAAATGAAAATAAGATTGTGTAACTGGCTACGAATGGGACATCATTGATGTTCTATTATATTGTGTACATTCTTAGTTTTTCGGTACTTCGTATCCACACTACCCAACACCCCCACACTTTCACTACTCTACAAATACACAAAAACACACGCAGGCACACACACACATTTATTATAATTTTAGTAATTTAATGAATTTGGAAATTTTATTGATTAATTTTTTTGATTTTTAGATTGGCAATTAATTTATAATTCTTTAATTGTTATTTTTACTCTTTTTTAATTTAACTTTAATGTTTGACATATTTAATTGGGTAATAGAATGATTTATTAGTATAATTATCTTACTTTTAGTTTTTAATTTTATGAAGATGATGATATTTTTGGATTTTTGACATCTAATTTATAATTATTAATTTGAATTTTTTGACTTGCATCTACAATTTTTAAATTATTGTTTTATAATTCTTAACCTTTTATTTTAGTTTTGGCTGTATTAATATATTATAAACGTATAATCTTATGCACGTATTTTGCGCTACACATGATTGTCTATTCTCGAGGGTACGGCGCTGTATGCCGAGATACAAGATCCGTCTTAGTTCGGCTACAGAGGCTCCTTTGTAAAGTTTTAACCTTTAGTAGTAGCCTGTAAGATTGCTGTAATCTGTTGTGTTGTTTTTGTTGAAATAAATATTATGATTATGATTATGATTACTCTGTACACTGGACTCCAAACTGGAGAAGCATATTCAAGGGTACTACGCACGAAAGAATTAAAAAGTACCCTCAATGCGTGTCCCCCCCTGAAGTCGTGACCAACTCTCTTGATGAAACCAATCATTTTGCCAGCCTTCGACAAGATATGATCGATGTGAGGAGTAAATGATAGGTTGCTACTAAGCAAGACCTCCAGATCACTTATGACATCCACTTTCTGGAGTGCTATTCCATTAAGTGAAAAAGAAGATGCTACTTTTAGTTTTTTTGCGAGTAAATGTTATGTGCTGGCATTTACTGACGTTGAGCACCATCTTGTTTTCAATACACCATTCTTGAAGGGAACCTAAATCTGACTGTAGCAGAGCGACGTCTGATGTGGATTCGACAGGTCTATACATTTTCAGGTCGTCTGCAAAAAGTGAACATTGGCTGTGCTTGATATATATGGTTTACTATGTCGTTGATAAATACAATGAAGAGAATCGGTCCGGCGTGAGAACCCTGAGGCACAACGGAAGTAGCATAGTATTCGGGCGAATGTTATCCATTTACCACTACCCTTAGTTTCCGGTCACATAAGTATGACCTAAACCATTCCACAAGATTCCCATGCACCCCATGTCTCTCCAGTTTGGCAAGTAGTATCTGGTGGTCAACTTTATCGAACGCGCTGCTGAAGTCAGTATACAAAGCATCGACATATATTGACGAGTTTGATGAACGTCCAGAAAAATGGTGTTTCCAAAAGGGGGATGTATACAAGTCATGCCTATGCCATACATTGAGGCAAAGGCTCAGCTGGCTGCCAAAAAGTTGGGGGTCCTTAGGACGTTGAGAAGGTATTTTACGCCGGAACAGCTGCTCAACTTGTATCAAGCGCAAGTTCGATCGTGCATGGAGAACTGTTCTCATCTCTAGTACGGATTTGCCAAATACCAGCTTGATACACTAGAGTCGATTGAAAAGCGGGCCAAGAAACTCATCGGCAATGAGGCACTGGTCAAGTCAAAGCTTCAGAGCCTTGATCATCGTCGCCGAGTGGCCAGCTTGTCAGTTTCGGTTACATTTCGGGGAGTGTGCGATGGAATTGCATGATTTAATTCCGCTCAGCCCGTTCTATCATCAGACGTACGGCGATGCGTCATCGGTTCATGGTGGACATCCCTACCATACGCACAAAACTTTTTAGGGACATTTTTGTTATACGTACAGCTAAGTAGTGGAATTATCTGCCGGAGTCTGTGTTTCCCGATAGCTACAATCTAGGGGTCTTTAAGTCAAGAGTGAATGGATTTCTTCTAGGAAGGGTGCTTCACCGTCGAGTACATCATCGCTTACCATCAGGTTAGTTAGTCAAGCGCAAGCCTTTAGTTAATAAAAAAATGTCATATACAACTGTCCGTTTTCATATACAACCTTGCTCTAAGAGCTTATGGTCACCGGGGGGTGAACATAAGCTTTTTTTAAATGTGCATAAGGGACAGTTGTATACCTATGACTTGTATACATCTGTTCCTTTTTCATAGTCGACACATAATAGTTTTTACAAGTAAAAATTTATAGTTATACATACCTAGGCACAAAAGAAGTCATGTGCTTGTAACAGTTTTTGTTTCATTATTTTGTATAAAACCCAAAACCCATTTTCGATTCTTTGTTATCATCATATCAGCCGAAAGACGTCCACTGCTGGACATAGGCCTCCCCCAAGCGTCACCACATTGATCGGTCCCGAGCGTCTCGTAACCAGCGGAACCCCGCCACCTTCACCAGGTCATCGGTCCACCTGGTGGGAGGCCTTCCAACGCAACGTCTACCGGTTCACGGTCGCCAATCCAGACCCTTTCTGCCCCATCGGCCATCCGTTCTGCGAGCAATGTGCCCTGCCCACTGGCACTTAAATTTGGCAATTCTTCGGGCTATGTCGGTAACCCTGGTTCTCTTGCGGATCTCTATATTTCTGATTGGATCACGCAAGGAAACTCCGAGCATAGCCCTCTCCATTGCCCTTTGAGTGACTGTAAGCTTTCTGATAAGGCCCATTGTAAGCGACCACGACTCAGAGCCATATGTCATCACTGGCAACACACACTTTCGTCTTAAGACACGTCTTTGTTGTAAATTGGACGAGAAGATACCGCGCAACATCCCGAACGCTGCGCTGCCCAGCCGAGTCGAGTCTGTGTTATGCAAATATAATAATATTGGTCTTTCATTCTGCTTAGCCTTTGCACTAATATACTTAGGTCAGGTTCCGTTTATGTTATGAATGATGACCCATCCAAAGATCGACGATGGAATTATTATATTATACCTATTTTTGTTTAAAATTATGTAAAACTATATGAAATAATTTACACAAAGTGAAGCGCCTGCCTGGGTTCGAACCCTGAACGACTGGTTTTTGCTCTTTTATTGCAGACACTTTACTTTGTGTAAATTATTTCTTCACCACTGCTCTAAAAACGGTGAAGGAAAACATCGTGAGGAAACCAGCATGTCCTAGAACCAAAAATTAGAAGACATGTGACATCCACCAACCCGAACTGGGCCCGCGTGATGGATTAAGGCCCGTTCCCTCTCTCACAAAGAGGAGGCCTGTGTTCCAGCAGTGGGAACATTAAAAGGCTATTGATGAGAACTATTTAGACCTGGATAAAACGTTGGCTATTACAAACTATCTATGAGCCAAATTTAATTCAAATCAGATTAGTAATTTTTGTGTGAGAGAGCAACAAACATCCTATCTATGCAGAATAACTTTTATGTTTATTAGTAGGATGAATTTGATATGCAAACACAAACTACGTTGCCTAAACAACAACAAAACTAGACTAGACAATCAAGTAGTTTCTAGACCAAACAAAACAATATGTTACAAGCTCCTGACGATAAATTCAAATTGGGAGCAAATTATGCAGCGGCACGGCCGCACCATGTACGGTAATTTCATTAATCTAAGTTTAATTTATGCATAGTTAACTTAACTGCTGTTAAACTGCGCTGGATAGTAATTATACTTTGTAAAGGTTTATTTTGTTTGCTGTTGATGATCGTAAATTAGGGTTTTTGGATGAAACGGTGCGAGATTTTGAAGGTAAAAGTAGTTCGTAGATAAGAGTTTTAGGACAGTTTTATGCTGGGGTGGATCGTTCTTTGTAAAGTTTGTTGGTGCTAAAAAAGGCGTTGCCTAGTTAAGGTCAGAATGTCCGCTCATTTTAGGGCATGTTAAAGTGTGTAAGTTATTGTGATATTAGGTAAAATAGGATGGTTGCAGCCATGAAATGTGAGACGGACTATTGAAAATCATGTTTATTAAACAAAATAGCTTCCAAATGAAATGAAAAATCGGGATTTATGTTTGTAAAGTATGTGGTGATCTGTTAAGCACAGGTTCGGTCAATGGGCTTACAAATAAGTAATAATAGCCAATCCTTTTTATTTTCAGACATAGTCCATAATATTTTACAATGTTTGATTTTTATTTTTTTGTATACGTTAAATTAAAAACAGTCAAAACTTAAATTACATTTCACAAAAAATGTCATTAGCATAAATTTAGAATCACAAAAAAAAAAAATGTTTGTTTATGATGTTTATGTCTAGCAATGCAGACGTTTTTCGGCTAAATTCTTGATGTTGAATATATCGTCAATATTTATTTTTCTAGGTACATATTTTTCACTACAGCTTAGATTCTAAAAAACAAATCTATTTGTCAAAGACCCCACAAGACGTTCAACAATAAATTCCACTCGTCATGTCAGATTAATCAAGCAGGTATTTTTCGCAGTAAACGTCGGGATAGGAATAAATCGACTGTCAAGCGTTCAGCAATTTTAACTGACGTACGATTACGTATCGGTGAAATCGGCACTAAATCCAGCAAGAATAAAATGTGGTGAATTGACGTATATCTCTTACTGTTAGGAAGATCATAGGTCAAGAGTATTTTAAATGAAAGTTTGTCTATCTAAAATACAATTATAGTCGTCGCACAAATTTGAGATACATGACCAATGATATACTTACAAAAATTGTCTCTTGCCCAGAGATAGTTTATTTCGGGCTGAATGAATAAAATTTGAAAATCATTCTACAGAATTATTTTGATAATTACTCGAACTCAAAAGTCTTAAAAGCCACACCAACAACGACATCGTATTATTTAATTAGTATATACCTTATTGTACACTCAGTTTAAATTCTACCATAAAAAATCTGTCTTCTACTTTATTTTTTTTAGCTTTGTTCATCGATTTCATGAATCACTGGTTAAAATAATTAATTCGGAGATAGTGGAAACAAATTGTATACCATTTGTTGGATCTCTTTTTGATCTCTAATATCAAAGGATTCCAAACTATAATTTTCCTTTGGACATTAGCAGCCCCACAACAACCAAATTCAAAATATACGCTACATAGTCCAAAACAGACAAAATAATGCCAATAGATATTTCCTCGAACTAATATAATAGTGCATGCACTTCAGTATCACAACCATTGATACGGGCGGTCGTGCCAATGCATAGTAATGTCGACTTCAACGGAGCAGTTGCAGAACTAACATGTTTAAGGGTTGCTGACGGGCTACTTGGAAGCAACAGTGTAGTTGCTAAAAAGTTGTCAAGTAATTGTAATAATAATTTGTATCTTGAACTGGTTTCATGTAAATTTTAATTCTTGTGTCATATTGTGGAGGTGCTTCTAAAAGAAAAGCGCTGTCCTTTCTGCCAGACATATTTTGTTTTGTGACGGACACATTGTTTTTATAAGAGTGAGCGGTGTATCGACGTGATGTAGCCTAGTTGTATCGACGTTTTCTCTGCTAGTTTTATTTTCACTTTAGACGGCAAATCTGTTTACCCAATAAATAAGAACTTTGCAACATCACCTTAGCTTAGTTAATTATAGGTATCAGTTTTCACTGGCTAATATGATGGCAAAATAGTTTTATCTTGTAAGTGCAGCAAACTTAAATGACTGAGATGTGAGCTTGTTTATTTCTTTATTAAGTAAAAACAACCACACAAACACTAAAAAGTAGACCATAAAATATAGTCTGCATTATCATTTAGACAAAACTAAAATCATTCATTTTAGCCATAGATTTTCTGTAGAAAATATGTACATAAATATAGATCGTAAAATTGTTGAAATCGTAAATACTACTAAATTCCTCGGACTAATAATTGATAAAAGGCTTGACTGGAAATCACAAATCGAGAACCTTTGCAAAATAAATTGTAGTACTGCATTCGCGTTGCACTCTCTAGCTGCAGTTGTGAATGTAGATACCTTGATTGCGGCCTACCATGGCTTAGTTGCGTCTCACCTAAGATACGGTATCATATTTTGGGGAAACTCTATAGACGCTAACACGGCATTTAAGGCCCAAAAGATTACCACCAACCATATTTTAAATGGTACAAGATATTAACTCTTCCTTGTCTGTATATCCTCGAAGCCGCAACGATTGTTAATTGGGGTTTGCCCCAATTTGTTGCCACGTCTACAGGACGTTGTACGGGATATGACCGTTCTTCAAGGCTATTCAGCAAAAACGGCACTCATGCGCAGAAGTATCGTCTGCATGCGCCTTCATGTTTAATATATTGCCTAAACGTTGAAAGGAGCTAAATGGTAAGGCATTCAAGGGTCAATTGAAGGTATATGTCTCCGAATTTTTAGCTGAAAAAGTTTTTTTCTTGAATAGTTTTTTCTTTTCCTGACAATAATAATAAATTTATATGAATATTGAATTTTAATTTGATGTTATATCTTGCATGCTCTTGTATGTATACAATGTTTAAACAAATACAGAAATCTAATCTAATCTAATATTAAATTATGTTTGAAATTTTATTGAAATTTTTATATAGATTTTATAATTATACATTATTCCTATTTGACATTTCATTGATATTTTTATTTTGACATTTGATTTATTTTTATATTTGACATGTATTATTTTATAAATTGACATTTTATTTATATTTTTTGCATAGTTTTGATGACTATCATCACTATGCGTTGTTGCTATTTTGCATTTTATTTTATTTTACATTGATTTGACAAGCACTATTTTAAACCTTATTGCTATTTGACATTTTTGATTGATATTATTATTTTGATTTTATTGATATTTAGAGATAATTGTTATTGATTTTAACTTTTTTTATTGTTGGCATTGATAATTATCGAATTTATTTATAATTAAATTTAACTTGCATAATATTTGCACGCCATAGCATGTGGCAAACATGTCGGAATCTTTTGTTATTTTTTTGGTTTATTGCATGCATATTGTATGTTACCCATGTTTAAGCAAATAAATATACCTATCTTATCTTCTGTTATCATTGACACACAAAAACTAGATCGTACTACACATTTTTGTAATAAGAAAATGTTTTCCTGCTCATCCAACTGTTAGTAAGTACAAATTAGAATTTGAAAATGCATATAAACAGAACTACTTTTAGTTGCCAAACCACAGCGCAAAACTGGCCCGTCTGAACTGGTCTTCAGTAAAAACAACTGCCAACAGTTCCCTAACTCATACTGATGAGTTTAAGTTGTACGATGTAGAATTTTGATGTTGATGAGTGTACTTTGCAAAACTACGAGTAAGTGTATTTCGAAGTTTGTATAATAAGTGAATGAAAAGTAAATACTCGTAGCACGTTCAGCACATTCATTTGTTTTGTGTAGTTGTACTTTAATTTTGTGAAAGGTAATTTCTATAGCCCAGTATGAGTCTATGTCCTTGAGTTGTTTTAATCCCCGACAGAAAAAGAGGGGTGTTGCTATGAAGTTTGACTTGTGTTGCTGTGGATATGTGTGTCTGTCTGTGGCATCATAGCTCCTAAATGGATGAACCGATTTTGATTTGTTGTTTCTTGTTTCAAACAATGTAGACTTTGGCAAGAGTGTTATCCGCTTTTTACTTCTTGAATCTGGATTTTTTCGCAAAATATCGTGTCGTAATTACGTGTTTCGATAGATTGTCGATTGAAGCGTGTCTACTACTTGGTATATTATGATGTAGTTTAAAAAGCATGAAATAAACATTTAAAAACCCCCGAAACAAAAACCTCCAAAAGGCAAACCGGGAACCGCATGTCGGTGCCCCGACGCGAGTACGAGGCTTATTTTTTTGCTTTTCACAGGTTTTTGTGTCGGGGGATATTTTTTTTCTTTTTTTCTTCTGCAAGCGAATTAGCCAGCATGAAAGTCTGAAATGGTCTAAAATGTACGTACCCCTTGTATAATAGGTATCCTATATCTTATCTAGGACATGGCCTACCCGTGTGGCAAGTTTCTATTTAAATCCATTCAGTATTTGAGCCGTACAAAAGGTAACAAACAAACGGACATACAGAGTTACTTTCGCAGGGGATAGACAGGTTCGGAACTCTTTTTCAATATTTTCTTCATCATCATCATATGAGCCGAAAGACGTCCACTGCTGGACATAGGCCTCCCTCAAGCGTCGCCACATTGACCAATCCCGTGCGTCTCGCAACCAGCGGATCCCCGCAACATTCACCAGGTCATTGGTCCACCTGGTGAGAGACCTTCCGACGCAACGTCTTCCGGTTCGCGGTCGCCACTCCAGAACCTTTCTGCCCCATCGGCCATCCGTTCTGCGAGCAATGTGCCCTGCCCACTGCCACTTATGTTTGGCTATTCTTCGGGCTATGTCGGTAACCAGATTAGAACCAGATAGAACCAGTCTCTTGCGGATCTCTACATTTCTGATTCGATCACGCAAGGAAACGCCGAGCATAGCCCTCTCCATTGCCCTTTGAGTGACTGTAAGCTTTCTGATAAGGCCCATTGTAAGCGACCACGTCTCAGTGCCATATGTCATCACTGACAACATACTCTGGCCATAGACTTTCGTCTTGAGACACTGTGGTAAGAAGACGAGATGATACCGCACAACTTCCAGAACGCTGCTCAGCCGAGTCGGATTCGACGGTTGAGGTTTTCTCGAAATTGGCCTTACCCAACTGGATCGTCCAAGGAGACATAGTCATCCACAACTTCGAGTGTAGAGTCTCCGTATATAAAATCCGTAATATTTTATTAGTTTGGAATATTGTAGTAATTTTCCCATGCCATCATCGTTATTCACCGAATATCACTTTGTTTAGAAAGGATTTATGTATCTCTACAACAACTTTTGAAATATAAAGCCTTTAGGCCCTAGATTAGTAACTTTCTATCATCGAAAGCGTGGCGATGGCGATTGTCAAAAAGGCAAATTTGTATGGGATTGACAAGCGATATCGAAAAATCACGTGATCAATCCCTCACATTTCACATTTCGACTATCGCCTTCGCTGACATCGAATTCCACTTGTCTAGAGCCTCTGATGTTATGTGTTTTCTACAGATAACAGCAAATCACAAAATAAAAGTAGTTTGGGGCTATGCGGAACTGGGTGTAAAGTCCCACAAACCTCCATAGAAAAGGGAGGATCCTCCGACCAGACGGGTGTTGTGTCTGGTCCGGGCAACTGCCCCACGGCTGTTGTCGGACTGTTGTATGTGTTCTAATCGCGCCGAAAACTTTGCTTGCGCGATGCAGGATTTGTGTGACGTCATGTCTTTAGTTCGTAAGTGGCGGCGTTGGTGCCGCTACAGTATATCGCCTTGTTTTCTGAGAATATAGGTACTTTAGGCACAAGCTTCTTCAAAGAAACTGTTCTTTATCCTACACTAGTTTTTGCCAGTAGTTTCGCCCGCGTGATAAGTTTTTCTTATCCCAAGGGAACTTTATAGCAGGATGAAAGTGCTATTTAAGTCAGGCAAATTTCATCCAGATCCGCTAAGCAGTTTTAGCGTGATTGAGTAACAAACATACATCAATACATCCAACCGCCGCATTTATTATATTAAGTAAGATAAGATTGTAAACAGTAATTAGGACTTGCGAACTTTTTTTAACTAGTTTTGTATTATTTTATTAGAGTTTATTTTCTAATAACTAAAGTTTTCTTAAATTCATAGTTATTAGACTTGTTCGAATTTAATCAAAAAAGTTTGTAAAAATAATACAAAACCATTTAGAAAATAGCAAAATTCTATTTTGTTGCTAGTAATAAAAAAGTTTGCAAGTCTGAATAATTTTTCAGTGTATTCGTAATAGTTTTATAAATAGTTTTGAATTAAAAAAAAAAATTGGTTGGTATTCCAGATGCTCATACTCGGCTCAATCTCAAAATCGACAACACCTACCACTGCCAATCAATCACAACTCTCGATTTTGGCATATGATTCTCGACATAATATGTGTACTCAATAGAGCAAGAGCACAGACAGAGAATTTTTTATACACAAAATGTGTAGATATTGAATGAAAATCAAAGTCCGAGTGAGTAAGTACGTTCAAAGTACATGCTAAAACTACTCAATTCCACTGATTTTGTGTTAAAAGAGTCCGATAACGTTTGGGGCGTCTAGGCGATCCTTGAGCACATCAATGTAAAAAAAAATTAGCCAACCAATCACAGCTGTCCATTTCCAATTTGAATTGAGTTGAGCATGAGCATCTGGAATACCGGCCTAGTTTACTTACTTTGATATGTGTATACTCTTTTCGATGTTTTCATATCTTGAGATACCTGTAAAGAAGATACGTTGTGTTATTATATTAGTAATGCTAGTTCAGAAAAAGTAGGAGATTTTATCATTATCACACTCAAAAAAATAACAATCGTTACACTTTATTCTTTTTAACCGACTTCACATAAAGGAGGAGGTTCTCAGTTAGGATGTTTATATATAAATGTATTTTTTTAATCTATTTTCGGGCATAACTCCGTCATATATGAACGGATTTGCAATATTTTTTTTGTTTGGAAGAACTTCATTCTGAAATGGTCCCATTTAAATTTGGTTAAGATCTGATGTAGAACTTCGGAGATATACAACAGAACTCTTCAATAAATGACAGCAAATCTCGGGATTGCTGCAATCGTATGTCTGTTTATTGTTTACACCATTTCATAACATACCATCACGCCAGTATGCTCTAAACAGGTACGCAGATGTGTTCCACCGGTTATGTTCAAGTTACATGGTATTTGGGTAACCTATTCTGGCATCAATGTGGGCATTGTAGGCACATTACTAAAGAACTTGTCCATTATGTATGTACCACTAAAAAAAGAGAAATAAAAAAACTTCTAAAGCAAAACACTACAAATCGAAAAATAACTTTTTTTTCGAAGTCGGTGTCTAAAAAACGAAAAACAGTAGGTACCAAAGACACCGACTTCCACGCGGGCGAAGCCGCTCACTGAAGCTTCATAAACCCATCATCATCATCACATCATCAGCCTATTAATGTTCCCACTGCTGGGACACAGGCCTCCTCTCTGTGAGAGGGAATGGGCCGTAATCCACCACGCGGGCCCAGTGCGGGTTGGTGGATGTCACATGTCTTCGAATGTTTGGTTCTAGGACATGCCGGTTACCTCACGATGTTTTCCTTCACCGTTTTTGAGAGCAGTGGTGATGTAATAATTTACACAAAGTAAAGCGCCTGCCTGGGCTCGAACCCACGACCTACAACTTGTAAGTCGCAGCCGATACCAATGGGTCACCACTGTTCCTCATAAACCCATGGGTAACACAATATTCCACAGTATCAATACTACCCAAAACATACCTAACATAATATCAATACTACCCAATATATATCTAAACGTACTTAACAGTATCTGCTCCCAAGACACTTCTCAAAACACTTTAACAGCCCTCCAGGGAAACCATATGGATATTCATGAAATCCGATCGACTTCAAAACTTCAATCTTTTTACAGCCCTCAAGGGTAAAGTAAAAAGAAAGTCTAGGATATATAACAGTGTTCTCTTTACTAAAAGTTTTAAATTATTCAAGAAACGGAAAAATAGTAGAAGCACTAGAGCGAGAGATTTTCTCATCATTTATTGTTGACCTATATTTTTTTCGTACCCAAAGTGTAAAAACGGGACCCTATTACTAAGACTCCACGATCCGTCTGTCTGTCTGTCTGTCACCAGGCTGTATCTCATGAACAGTGATAGCTAGACAGTTGAAATTTTTACAGATGATGTATGTCTGTTGCCGCTTTAACAACAAACACAGAATAAAATAAATATTTAAGTGGGGCTCCCATACAACAAACGTGATTTTTTTGCCGTCTTTTGCGATAATGGTACGGAACCCTACGTGCGCGAGTCCGACTCGCACTTGGCCGGTCTTTCTTCTATTGTTGACCTAAATGTTTTTCGGGGCTAAAATAATCATAAAGAATGGTTTAATTTTTATCCTGTAAATTTTTCACTGCAGGCAAAGCATGGAAATTATAGGCTACTTGTTGTTTGTTTGTTTTTGTTTTTAAAGTTCATTTATAAATTGTGTTTAAAAATTATCTTGGTTTAGAAAAAAAATCAATTCGCTTCTGTTTTTTTTGCTTTAAAACTAAATTGGCTCTTGATTTATAACTGTTTGGTGTCTGGTGACAACTAGTAGATAGAAACAAGAAGAAAATCAGGCTGTGCAGTCGGAGGATACGTATCGATCATCCGACTGCACAGCCTGATTTTCTTCTTGTTTACGGCTTTTTAGTTCGCTTTGTAAGCGGTTGGGTTTTTTGATTTTTTTAATTAACTTTTTTGATTCATAACTTTTTTGTTTCTCGAAGTATGTACTTTTAAACATGTAAGTGTTCTATATTTTTGAAATCACCTCTTAAAACCCTATATTTTGATACCCCACACAACAGGCTTGGCAGAAAAAAAAATTGGGCCCCCACAATATTGCGTCCAAAATCTATTTTTCTATTTTCAAATTTTAATGAACCCAGTGACACTCGCAGAGTTAAGACGAATCGATCGACGTACGAATCATAAAAATCGGCCAACGCGTTTGGCCTCTAGAACGCCACATAGGAACATACATACATAGACTGATAAACACATTACCCTCCTTCGGCAGTCGGGTAAAAAGCGATCATCGTGCAAATATACGATCGTTGCGTTCATTCGTTTAGCTAACCCGAACGCGTTGTTACGTTGACAGGTGGGCCTTCCGATTTGCTGATGGTTTCAGAGATTTCTATATGGACAAACAATCTTACTCTTTATTTATGTATTTGTCGAGTTTAGTCAATAGTACGGACGTCAAAACAAATCACAAGCACGCCACCTGTCGGCAAATCAAAAACAACTACGCTTTGCCGCGCTTTCTCTAACCACTTGCTTGGTGCGGAATATGGCAGTGGAGTACTGACAGCCTTAGAGCTTAGACGTCGTAGAATTACTGCCGATCCTAAATAATAGTAAGCAATATTGTAACTGTAACTTGTGTCTATTTGAATATACTCAGTGTATCGAATAATTTTGTGTGATTTCATTTTCACGATTGTACCCACCAACCTGCCCACACACGATATCTTAACCTAAGGGAGATATCCTGACTTCCCGATGGTTTACATCTATCGGCCAGCCTTGATGTGACACATTTAATACATACTTTACGCAAACAAACGTACAAAGGCAGACTTAATGCCTTAGGCATTTTCTACCAGTCAGTGTTTCGGTGATGCGGAGACAAATAGTGGTAGGTTAGGATTTAAAAAAAATATGACAGCTTTGACAATCCTCAAGGCTATTAGACCGCCTACTAGAATCCAACCATTCAAACGTTTTTCATTCGAAAATAGAATGCCACAAAACTTTCTACCAGCCAGTGAGCCCATCTTGTAGTTCCAAACTCAAACATCACATCATAAAACGGGAGCCGTAACAGACTTTACAGTAAAAAAATAAATGAAAAAATAAAAAACGGGTAGAACTAAAAACTGGGATCCTGCAATTTCCAAACGGTTTAGTTTAAAAGTACCCACTAGTAAACTAACTCCCGATGCACTACAAACTTTCCGTTGGCTGCTGCGGTTGCTACTAGTGATGTGCGAATTTATTCGACATAGTCGATTTTTTATTCGATTTGAGTAAAGCTGTTTTAACTTTGAGAGGGAATGGAGCGGGTAATTGAAAGTCTATCAAAGGATTATTGGAAAAGATTTATTTGATTTTTTGCTGTCGTTTGCTTTGGTTTCCATTTTTATTCCTTGCTCGTACTTTGAAATGACCACTGGGAATGAGTTATATGCTGTCATCGTAGACCAAATAAGATTGGCTCCACTAGTACTTAAATATATCAACGATAAGTGGTGCTTATTCAGTAACAGACTTGATTGAAAATAACACTCGATTACGTACGACAGTGTATTTTTTCTAACTAGCCATAATTATGAGAAAAATTAAGTTCGTACGTGTTCATATCCAACAACAAATAGACCTAAACGTATTGGACTTTGCTCATTAATGTTTTAAGTATCTCGTTGTTAAAATCAATGGGTATAAAACTAAAACATAAATTAATTTGATGCCGATGAACGTCTACGATGGCCTATTGTTACTACGACGCTGATTTCCGCCACCAAAAATAAAGGATGGCATAATAATGTAGCATGAATTTATAGACCATAAACATGACAAAATATATCACTGCCAAAATAATAAATTATTCGACTAAATCGAATTTTCGATTCGACTGCCGCAACACTATTTCCTCCCGGTAAAGTTTCCCGTTTCCGGACCACTAATCCATACTAAACTTTGTTAATAACTACGCCAATTTAGACTTTATGTACATAGCAATAAGGAGTGTTGGGTAAGTAAAATAAAAATTGGCGAAAACAAGTTTTGCCGTTGCGTTTCGTTGAAGTTAGAAACGAATTGTTCAGCTCCTTAATAAGTGGGGATTAAATATTTTCAGATTCGCTTTTACGAGTTTTTAAACTGTTTTTTTTCTGTTGTGCTTAACTCTGAAAAAGGATTTTAAAGGCTTATTTCCGAATTTTATTTTACCGCGAAATTGGTTTGTAAATGGTTCCAGACTTATGAATTGTTAATTTTGTTTTTTTTTTTAGTAATAATAACGGTATTCATTAATATTTGTTTCTTTAAAATAATAAAAAATAATTGTATTATTATTGTTACCAATTTAGAATGTATGCCCCTTTGAAGTGCACTTGGTTTTTATTAAAACAGTATTTAAGATAAAACCCATATTGCGCAAGTCGGTTGACATGCGTATAATGTGATACGGAGAAACGAGGATAATGTTTTGAGAAACGTTTTCGAGTCGTGAATTTGAAAGGCTAATAAGGCTAATTATTTGTATAGAAACGGTGCGATTTAAGAAAGAAAAACCGGCCAAGTGCGAGTCGGACTCACGCACCAAGGGTTCCTTACAAACCTCAGCTTAAATGTATTATAAACCTGAGTATTTCATATGAATTTTAATTTAATACCTCTACGCGTTCATGAGGAAAGGGGTAGTAAGTGTACATTGGGCCCTATCAGAATATCAGCGCAGTGATATTTACTTTTTAATATCGTTGCACATGCTTCCTTTTTGGTCTTGCACGGGGTAATTTATTTTTTATTATTGTTTGTGTTTTGCTTATCTCGTGTCTCCTGTGCGGGTCACAAATAAATATATTTTTTTCTTTCTTTAAGTTTTAAATTATTAAAAACATTTTAATTTGCAATTTTTCCTTTGTCTGTGCTATAAGACGTTGCTTCGTACCAAATTTCAAGATTCTGAGTTTACGGGAAGTACCCTGTAGGTTTTGATTCCCTTGCGAATGTCGAAAATTTGCGGCATAAACGGCTGTATCTTTTGATTGCGTTGGCTTAGAAGTTTGATTTTATCACAGCTTTAAGGGACAGTAGACCTGAGTATTTGATATACCTTCACGCGTTCCTGAGAAAAAGGGTCTTGACAGACAGACAGATAGACGGATAGACGGACGGGCAACAAAGTGATCCTATAAGGGTTCCGTTTTGTCTTTTCGAGGTAGGAAACCCTAATAAGTGTGTAATTGTCACGACTAATAGAGAAAAAAGAAAGAAGTAAATATGTTCATCATCATTATCAGCCTTTTAATGATCCCACTGCTGGGACACAGGCCTACTCTTTGTGAGTGGGAATGGGCCGTAATCCACCACGCAGGCCCAGTGCGGGTTGGTGCATGTCACATGTCTTCGAAATTTTGGTTCTAGGACATGCCGGTTTCCTCACGATGTTTTCCTTCACCGTTTTTAGAGCAGTGGTGATGAAATAATTCACACTAAGTAAAGTGCCTAGGTTCGAACCCACGACCTACGACACGTAAGTCGATGCCGTTACCACAATATGTTGTGCGAATCTAGGTAAATAATTTGGGATTCAAGAGTATGGTGACATAAAGATACGAAAAACTCTGAAACAATTTGATAAATTTTGACGATTGGACATGGGAGCAGGACATAAAGGTTTTTATCCTGGGAGTACCTACGTTACCCTAGGATTTTTTCCGACATTTATGTGAGCAAAGCCGCTGGACGAAGTAGTCGTAAAATAAATGGAAAAAGCTTGACTGACAGAGGGTGTCTTCTCAACAACGTCTTTTATAAAAGCGAATTTCGATCTAATGAGTTATCGATCTAGTACGCACCTCTAAAAGTTTTTCGCACCAGCGTACATTGCAAAATCTTCTTTGCCTTGCATTTCTACAGATTCAAAGTGTGATCCACCTCAGACCTACTCCCAGCCCTGGGCAATAACTCTTACCGTCACCAACAGACAGTTGCGTTCAAAACTTTCCCATGCATTGTCCCCATTCGCACCGAGTTAGCAACTAACTGTACCTGACAATCTAATGGACTGGGCTGTACAGTTTTATGTGGAAATTTTGTATTATGTCGCCTTTTGGATTGAGCTGTAGTAATTTTTAAATGAGTTTGTCCATACAATAGCTTTTTTTTTGGTTTTGTCAATCAGCTCGCGAATATGTATCCTCCGACTGCACAGCATGATTTTCTTATTGTTTGCGTCTTTTTTAGTTCGCTTCTCAAGCAGTCGGGTTTTTGTATTTTTTTATAACTTTTATCTATTTTTTTTTCAAATTACATTTATACATATATGTGATATATATTTTAGTATATAATCACCTCTTAAAAACCTTCATTTCAATACCCCACACGATGGTTTTGTAACAAAAACAAATTGGGCCATCACAATTTGGCGCCCAAAAGCCACCATTTCTCTTTTTTTTCATTTTTAATGTAGCCAGTGACACTCGCAAAATTAAGACGAATTGATAAGCGTAAGAATTATCAAAATCGGCCCACGGATTTGGTCTCTAGAACGCCACATAGAAACAAACATACATACATTAAGTGTCCGCACTAATAAGCTATAGTTTTTAATACTCTTTGTTCCGTTCCCACAGACAAACCGTGAAAACGGTTTTGTGGGGCATAGTTCTTAAGCTAAGATCGTATAAAGTTGTACTTTAATAAATAAATAAATAATAATAATAATACATAGACTGATAAACACATTATCCTCCTTTGCGTCGCGCAGTCGAGTAAAAAGTGTAACTAAGCCCGAAAAATAGGATATTATTACTTTCTGAACTGTTCACTATTTATAGAAAAGTGCACGCTTTATAAATGCGATAGTGTATAGATTTTTCAGAAATGGATTACAAAGAAACGATTTTAGTAAAAAAGATGAGTATTAGGTTTGTAGCCGTTTGGTAGCGTTTGGTTTGAGATACACGATAGCCCTATTTAGTCAAGTTATTTTTAGATTGGCTCCCGCCAACGGCTTTGGCCCCGAGGCCTATTCCTGAACAGTTACAGAATAATATTTGGCCAGACTGGTGCCAGATTTCTGGCTTCTGACCACCGTATTTATTTAATTGGGACTATTCCACCAAACTATTCCAAAACCACTGCAACTCCTGAAAGCCAGAATCAACAGTGGAGACCACCACAAAAGCGCCGAGGCAATAAAGCTCGACGAAGTCTCGGATAATGAATTTAACTGTCTGGGTGCATCGTCCTCTCGTGAAGTAATGTATGTATGTAAATATTTTCAAACATTCTATCCTAACATATTTATTCGCTCCCGTGGACCACCCCACAATAACCATTTTCGAGATTAAAAAATAGCCTATGTCACTCAGGAATAATGTAGCTTTCTATTGGTGAAAGAATTTTTGAAATCGGTCCATTAGTTTCGGGGCCTATTCGGTACAAATAAACAAAAAAAAATGTTTCCTCTTTTTAATATTATTATTAGTATTAGTATAGATAGTAAGTGTGGAGTTTTTTGTCCGTTCTTCTCCATATCAAGCTACTTTTGTATATATTAATAATGGACGGTAGAATCAATTATTATCTTCTTATATATAAAAATGAATCGCAAAATGTGTTGGTAAGCGCATAACTCAACAACGCCTGGACCAATTCGGCCAATTCTTTTTTTTAAATGTTCGTTGAAGTTCAAAGATGGTTTTTACGTTTTTTTTTTTTTTTTTTTTTTTGTTTTTTTTTTTTTTTAAGTGTAGGGTAGGTGTAGGGTAGGTGTAGGGTAGGTGTAGGGTAGGTGTAGGGTAGGTGTAGGGTAGGTGTAGGGTAGGTGTAGGGTAGGTGTAGGGTAGGTGTAGGGTAGGTGTAGGGTAGGTGTAGGGTAGGTGTAGGGTAGGTGTAGGGTAGGTGTAGGGTAGGTGTAGGGTAGGTGTAGGGTAGATGTAGGGTAGGTGTAGGGTAGGTGTAGGGTAGGTGTAGGGTAGGTGTAGGGTAGGTGTAGGGTAGGTGTAGGGTAGGTGTAGGGTAGGTGTAGGGTAGGTGTAGGGTAGGTGTAGGGTAGGTGTAGGGTAGGTGTAGGGTAGGTGTAGGGTAGGTGTAGGGTAGGTGTAGGGTAGGTGTAGGGTAGGTGTAGGGTAGGTGTAGGGTAGGTGTAGGGTAGGTGTAGGGTAGGTGTAGGGTAGGTGTAGGGTAGGTGTAGGGTAGGTGTAGGGTAGGTGTAGGGTAGGTGTAGGGTAGGTGTAGGGTAGGTGTAGGGTAGGTGTAGGGTAGGTGTAGGGTAGGTGTAGGGTAGGTGTAGGGTAGGTGTAGGGTAGGTGTAGGGTAGGTGTAGGGTAGGTGTAGGGTAGGTGTAGGGTAGGTGTAGGGTAGGTGTAGGGTAGGTGTAGGGTAGGTGTAGGGTAGGTGTAGGGTAGGTGTAGGGTAGGTGTAGGGTAGGTGTAGGGTAGGTGTAGGGTAGGTGTAGGGTAGGTGTAGGGTAGGTGTAGGGTAGGTGTAGGGTAGGTGTAGGGTAGGTGTAGGGTAGGTGTAGGGTAGGTGTAGGGTAGGTGTAGGGTAGGTGTAGGGTAGGTGTAGGGTAGGTGTAGGGTAGGTGTAGGGTAGGTGTAGGGTAGGTGTAGGGTAGGTGTAGGGTAGGTGTAGGGTAGGTGTAGGGTAGGTGTAGGGTAGGTGTAGGGTAGGTGTAGGGTAGGTGTAGGGTAGGTGTAGGTGTAGGGTAGGTGTAGGGTAGGTGTAGGGTAGGTGTAGGGTAGGTGTAGGGTAGGTGTAGGGTAGGTGTAGGGTAGGTGTAGGGTAGGTGTAGGGTAGGTGTAGGGTAGGTGTAGGGTAGGTGTAGGGTAGGTGTAGGGTAGGTGTAGGGTAGGTGTAGGGTAGGTGTAGGGTAGGTGTAGGGTAGGTGTAGGGTAGGTGTAGGGTAGGTGTAGGGTAGGTGTAGGGTAGGTGTAGGGTAGGTGTAGGGTAGGTGTAGGGTAGGTGTAGGGTAGGTGTAGGGTAGGTGTAGGGTAGGTGTAGGGTAGGTGTAGGGTAGGTGTAGGGTAGGTGTAGGGTAGGTGTAGGGTAGGTGTAGGGTAGGTGTAGGGTAGGTGTAGGGTAGGTGTAGGGTAGGTGTAGGGTAGGTGTAGGGTAGGTGTAGGGTAGGTGTAGGGTAGGTGTAGGGTAGGTGTAGGGTAGGTGTAGGGTAGGTGTAGGGTAGGTGTAGGGTAGGTGTAGGGTAGGTGTAGGGTAGGTGTAGGGTAGGTGTAGGGTAGGTGTAGGGTAGGTGTAGGGTAGGTGTAGGGTAGGTGTAGGGTAGGTGTAGGGTAGGTGTAGGGTAGGTGTAGGGTAGGTGTAGGGTAGGTGTAGGGTAGGTGTAGGGTAGGTGTAGGGTAGGTGTAGGGTAGGTGTAGGGTAGGTGTAGGGTAGGTGTAGGGTAGGTGTAGGGTAGGTGTAGGGTAGGTGTAGGGTAGGTGTAGGGTAGGTGTAGGGTAGGTGTAGGGTAGGTGTAGGGTAGGTGTAGGGTAGGTGTAGGGTAGGTGTAGGGTAGGTGTAGGGTAGGTGTAGGGTAGGTGTAGGGTAGGTGTAGGGTAGGTGTAGGGTAGGTGTAGGGTAGGTGTAGGGTAGGTGTAGGGTAGGTGTAGGGTAGGTGTAGGGTAGGTGTAGGGTAGGTGTAGGGTAGGTGTAGGGTAGGTGTAGGGTAGGTGTAGGGTAGGTGTAGGGTAGGTGTAGGGTAGGTGTAGGGTAGGTGTAGGGTAGGTGTAGGGTAGGTGTAGGGTAGGTGTAGGGTAGGTGTAGGGTAGGTGTAGGGTAGGTGTAGGGTAGGTGTAGGGTAGGTGTAGGGTAGGTGTAGGGTAGGTGTATCTTGGTGTTTTTATGGCAAAACGAAGTTTGCCGGGAAAAGCTAGTTACTTATAAATTTAAATTTTTGATGTTTAGAAGTGCCACTTAATGGCCTAATTGGCAGAAAGAAATTTGACTTGATTTTGACTTTAATTTGTATACCGCAACGAAATTAATCAGAAAAGAATAAAGGAGGAGTAGAAAAACAAAAACGTGATTTGCATTGCCACCGTTTGATTGCTAAACAATTAAAAATGTCAACCGGGACCAACAGCTTAACGTTCTTGGCAAGACATGGAATCTCGGTAGAAATAGATGGCCACCCATCCAAGATTGACGTGGAAAGCGATGCTTATCCTATAGCATTTTGTGAAAGAGCTTTTCTGTTAAAAGAACTACAACCATTTTTAACCCCCGACATAAAAAGAGGGGTCTTATAAGTTTTCCGTGTGTACCTGCGTGTTTGTGTATTGGTGTATCTGTCTGTGGCATCATAGCTCTTAAACGGATAAACCAATTTTAATTTTTTTTTTTTGCTTGTAAGTAGATATTATCCGAACTGTTCTTAGCTATGCTTGATGAAAATTGGTTTAGCCATTCAAAAGTTATGGGCGTTTTACTGTTTGAATCGAGCCATTTTCGGAAGATATCGTGTCATAATTACGTGTTCGATAGATTGTTGATTGAAGCGTATTTACTCGATGAATTATGTAGTTTAAAAAGTATGATTTATTAAATTTACGAGGTCTTTGGAAAATTTTAATTTTTACTTATTTCCAATGTGCAGATAGTTTCGATTCGGTTCGAAATGCTGGCGGTAATCATCATCTTCCTGCCATTGTCCCATATCACTGGGTCGGCTCAAAACCTTTTCTTCTTCCAATTTGTTCCATCGCTGTCACTGTCTACATTTTCTCTCATAATTCTCCTCACAAAATCCGTCCATCTTTCCCTTGGCCTTTAGTAATGCAAGTATAATATTATGAGGCTGCAACTTAGTTGCAAAGCTCTAGAAATATTGCATAGTTTATTGCTTTCCCACCGTTCGCTACGATAACTATTACAACAATGTAATAAGAATCTCAGGCTCTAGCGCAGATTAAAGAAGTTACTACGTAGCATGTATATTTCACTCTCCGAGATCAAGTTTACGATTTTGTGTTGATCCTTGACTGCTCGTTTCTTGCGAGGTGGCTCGAACTAAGACCCACGCGCCAACCAACTTACCAACCATGCACTCCCCTCGCACGCGCGAGCTCTGCGCGCGAGCGGTTACAACCGACTGGCAGAGTGGTGTGAGTACGGAGTGAAGGAGGCCCGGCTGTATGCAAGTGCTATTCTATCAAAGCGTCAATGCGTCACGATAGCGATTAGAAAAAAACCTTATCAAAAAAATACAACCGATTCCAAACAAAAACACTACAATGTGAAAAATAACTTCAATTTCGGAAGTCGGTATTCTTGTTTTTGTTTCTTTTTCTTTTGACACAGTAGTGGTACATAATGAACCAGTTCTTTTTATAGTTAGGTACCTATAATACCCAAAGTGATGCCAGAATAGATTACCCCAATAACATGAAACTTGAACATAACCGTTGGAATGAGAGTATACCAGGGTGAACTGTACACATCTGGGTACATCTTTAGAGTATACCGGCGTGATGTTATGGTATGAAATCTATGTCGACATCGTACCTAGCTACATTAAGAAAACAAAACTGTTAGCTACTGGACTACTCTAACCTTAGTCATGTATTTATTCGCTAAGTGAACAATGTATGTTCTTTAACAACAAATAAAGAATCTTTAAACCCAAATGGTGTAAACAATAAACAGACATGCGATTGCAGCAATCCCGACTCTCCGAAGTTCTTCATCTAATCTTGATGAAATTGAATATTTAGTAGTACCTACTGTTAAATCGTCGGAATCTTTTTTAATTTCTTCTTCAACAATTTTTGAAAAAACTGCTGCCACATAACCCTCTTGAGTTATTTGGGTGATTGTGCGTTCAGAAACGCCTTAAACAAAATAACAATGATGCATTATATTACATAATGCCAGTCCTATCCCGCTGGTATATATATGTACCACCCAAAAACCAATACTGGCAGTCACCGGTCGTACGAAAATTTAGGGAAATTTTTGTATAATGGTATCCCTAAAAGTTACCTGTCAAATAAGCAAATCAGGCTATATCTTTGTAAAACGGTACCGTGGGCCCGTTATTGTCTTGTTCACTTCAAGAAAACATCCCTACCAGCACTTTTAATTACTTATGGCATATTAATTTACTTCGGAAACAAATAAAAACACGGAATACAACACACTCTCTTGTCACTTGACATAAATGACAAACGATTAGTTCAGATTTAGGCCGCGCGTGAACTATCTTGCGCGCACTCTAGTGCTTTCAATCACTAGAGAGTGAGTAGATTTGCAAGCACTATTGCTCGTATATATAACGCTTTTCGAATGCTGCCTCTTTGGTCTACTGCCCAGACTAACGAGGCAGCATACGAGTTAGATAATGCATCTCCTATGAGTCACAATCCTAGCCGTTTCCCGAGTAAATCACTACCCGTTCACTCCAATATCAATCAGTCCCACAGACAAGCTAAAAAAATAAAAAAACCCTGCAGTCACAAAATGGCTTAATAGCAAAAATCCAATCAGTTCGTTCACAGTGACTCGAACTATGCATCAATTAGAAGACAACTCCCGGATGGATCAATTAATTAAGTAAAAAAAGGAAGAAGCGTAGGAAATCGCGAACCCGCGCAGTGGAGTGTTTCCGGACAATCTACTCCACGATTTTAGTTCGGACGAGCCGGGTAAGTTTCGTGCAGTGGGGGACAGATTTAGCAGGTGCATTGATTTTTAAATTTTTTACAAGTTGGACTTCTTTTTTTTTATTTCTGATGTTCTTATTATATTAATATTAATTGATTCTCGATGGAAAAAAGTAAATAGCAATGATACTGAGCTTGCACGTAAAGGAAATATCATTTACAAGTGTAGTTTTTTTCTATAGTTTTGTATTTTTAACCGGCTTCAAAAAAAGGAAGAGGGTCTCAATTCGTTGGCATCTTTCCCAGATTACTCAAAGACGCCTGGACTGATTTGGAAAATTCTTCTTTTGTTTGATAGGACATACTTTCCAGTTGGTCCCATAGTCATCAGGTCGGGATTTGATGATGGGATCTTGGAGAAATCGAGGGAACTCCTCAAATATTATAGGCATATATATAGCTATTTTGGTATTTTCTTCAACAATGCAATCATTTGCACTCAGAAAGTATCATTTGGTGAAGTAGAACTGGTGAAGAAGACCACAGATGGACAATACAACTCCTTAATGCTAAGTATGTCATGGGGTATAAGATATTTCGAATAGTTAAACGACTATGATGAAGCAAATACATTATAAATAAATAGTACTTATGAAAATGGTCCATCGAACTGATCTGATGATGAAGCCGGCAGGTAGGCACTGGAACTCCGAAATAAAACAAAGTATCCTAGTCGTGTATAGGCTTATTGGAATGGTCATGAGATGTACTTTGGCTAAATATGATTTTTATGGCAATTGAAGGTACCTATCAAAACTAAAAAGAGATAAATAAAAAACTTTTTAACAAAAAAACAAAACTGACTTACAAAAATTTCGGTGTTTGGTACCTATTGTTTTCCGTGTTTCGAAACCGACTTCGGAAAAGGAATTTTTCGATTTGCAGTATTTTTTAGTTTATTCCGTCACTTAACCCAACTTCTCAAGTCACAAACTTTTGTTATCAGATCCTTATATCGTAACTCATCATCATCATCATTTCAGCCAAAAGACGTCCACTGCTGGACATCGGCCTCCCTCAGGCGTCGCCACATTGACCGATCCCGTGCGTCTCGCATCCAGAGCCTTCCCGCAACCTTAACCAGGTCATCGGTCCACCTAGTGGGAGGCCAACGTCCAACGTATCGTCTTCCGATTCGCGGTCGCCACTCCAGAACTTTTCGGCCCATCGGCCATCCGTTCTGCGAGCAATGTGCCCTGCCTACTGCCACTTAAGTCTGGCAATTCTTCGGGCTATGTCGGTAACCCAACGGTAACGGTATATCGTAACTATAGCATTATATTTAAGGAAATTCAAATCTCTACAGAAAGCCTTTCTGTCATCAGAATTAAGTAGCTTTCATAGCCAGATTAACATTATTATTAGCTTGGAATTTATTACTGCAGCGTAAATTTTTTCCATATATTAGGCAATTTGAGATAAATCTTTATAGTCTATCTCTATCTAGGTGTGGCCATTAAAGTACCAAAAATATTAACTAATTTACTTGCCCTTCATTCAATTACCAAAATCGGCGGACCTTACTTAGCATAACGATCCCTTTTCAACTAACAAAACCATTATAAGAACCAACTACCCACAAAACTCTAAATAAACACAAAACTAAGAGAGTTCCCTCAATTTATTGCGTAACTACAATATATTATTTTAATATTTATTGTCTCCGAGTAACCATTAAGAAATGATTTACAACTGTTGAATGTTGAAATTCCTATCGTCCGTAAATTATTGCAAAGTTATTTATATACTGTACTGCTTTGTGTAAATATAATTTTGTTTTAAATAACCAGAAATAGGTGATATGTTTCTTGTATGGTTTTCTTGCTGAAATAAATTAGTTTAGGAGTTCATTTTTGTGACTAAATGAACCAATGTGTCGCATCTAAAATTTCTCAAATATCTACATCAATTTATTATTTATTAAATAACTTTTATCGGGCTAATTGATCACATAAAATATTATTCAAATAAAATAAAATCTCGTTACATTACTTTATCCCAATAATAATGCAAGCAAGTGTACAAAATTAATATTTGGTAGCACGAAACACAGGCGAGCGAACCGCGCCGAAACTTTAACTGGCCACCACTTTACTTGTGATGGAATGTACTGTGAATGTGATTATTAATTTCTCACGAATACGAAACTATATACGTACGTATAAATATAAAATGCTTGCTCTAATTGAAACACGAAATGAGTGCATTTAATTGTATGTAAATGGAGTCCAGTAGAAATAACATGACTGAGTTTTACTATCTTGTTTTCAAACAAAACAGTACCCTAAAATTTAATTAATACAAATGAGTGGTACGGGAAAGACTAATTCAGAGTAAATAAAAGATATAGGCATATAAAAAGCTCCTCACAGGACCATGTGACAGATAATATTTTTCTATAAAGATGTTTCACAATTTTCCTTGCAAGCCAGTGTACCTTAATGTTCGTATAGCATGAACCAGCAAGCGGACGTTCTCGAACTTCTGTTAGCCAAACCTAACTTGCTCTGCAAAGTGTACTAGAGTGTGTAGATACTGTTCAAAATGTAACTATTGATATCGTACCTTATAAACATATGAATAAAGTTAAAATTTATCGGAATATTAACTTGAAAACAAATTACCACTCATAATGTATTGTAAAAAATGCGACAAACCCAACTTGCCCAGCAAAGTGTACAGGAGTCTGTAGATACCATTCAGAATGTAACTATTCATGTTGCAGTGGTTGCCAGTGATGACCTAAGGCTCTGAGACGTGGCCGCTCACTATGCACTTCATCAGAAAGCTTACAATCACCCAAAGGGCAATGGAGAGGGCTATGCCCGGAGTTTCCTTGCGTGATTTTGGGGACCGAGTCACCCACATCCGTAGGAGTGTAACCTTTGATTCCCTACACATGGTCCCCCGGTGGTGCAAATCAGGTGACACTAACTGGTGGTAGGTTTCGGTCGAAGGCTTGTGACCACCCACTGGGAAAAGACGTACCGCCAAGCAGCCTAGCCGTGTTCCGGTTACGATGCTCAGTGTAGCCAACTAGAGGAGTTGGGTCGAGATAACTGTTCCAAGGCAGACCGGCCTGACACCCGCTGTTGTGGACGTATCGGGACACTAGTCGCGGAGGGTAGCAGGATCTGAGGCACGGTGTGCCGCTGGCCAACTACAGGTAGTTGGGGGCCCAAGTAGTGTGCCAGCCACACATGAAAGGTTGCCGCACCAGCTGTCGAAAATTACACCAACGTGCTGGGTGGCGACCAGATGGAGAGGGCCCGATGGGCATTTCGGGAGGGCTCGGGCGTCCCCGAAGTCTCCAGACTAGTGCCCTAATGATGGTGTTATTTCAGTGCGTCTCTGTAGGTTACCAGCGTGGAACCTCGTCTCAGTTCCTTGTCGTCTCATTCAATCACTCTTCTATTATGATAATGACAAGGAAAAAGAATACTGGATCTAAACAGTGGCTGCTCCCCGTCCCCCACAAAGTGCAACTCACTAACATTAAAGGTCTTCACTTAAATCTCTCTGCAGTGCACTACCACCTGGAAGCTGAAAAACCAGCGCTGTTTTTACTAACGGAGACGCAGATAGCGAGACCGTCAGACATGTCGTACTTATCTTAACCAGGGTTTACCCTGACGCACAATTTAATTCCACGTCCGGGTTTGTGTATGTACGCCCGTGACGACACTTGCTATCGGCGTCTCCGTAACATTGAGTACTCCAAATTCACAACGCTATGGGCTCTGGAAGACACAGGTCTGGACAAATTAATTTACGCCTGTGTCTACCGATTGTACAGCGGAGAACAGGAGCCAACCAGGCTCACAGAGTACCTCAGTGAGGTGACTGATGCGGCACAGCAGCGGTATGCTCCCGCCCAATTAGTGTTACAAGACTGACTGACTGACTTTAATGCTCACCACCAAGAATGGCTCTTCCAATATCAGTGCACTGACCATGAAGAACGGGAGATGCGTAAGCTTTCACTTGCGCTAATCTTTACCCAGCTGGACCCTCGTTGCCCGGATGTTGATTCGCACACGGCCAATTGCTTGGACCTTACGCTGACAACTGATCCAGACCGATACTCTGTGTCGATAACTTCACCCTTGGGTAGTTCCGATCAATGCCTGGTGAAGTCTGTGTCCGTCTTCTCCCCGCCTGATCCCAGCCCAAGAGACACCCGGCGGGTTTGGCTGTATAGGTCAGCAGATTGGGATGGCATGCGATCTATCTACGCATTCTATCCTTGACAGCCTACTTGCTTTTCTTCGGCTAATCGCTTGTCGTGCGCGGACGCCGTGAAGGATGCCGATGCCTTGATCAAGCAAGATGGTGTTGCGATTGGCTCGGTTAGACCACTTTGGCCAGATAAGGACCAAACTTGCTTCTTACCAAGCAGGAAGTAAAGCGTTTTGGTCCCTGGTTAAGTCGGTCGAGTCGAACTTTTGCCGTCCCTCACTATCACCACCGCTGAAACCTGAAGCGTCACTAGCCCACTCCGCTTAGGAGAAGGTTAATATATTTGCTTCATCTTGCGGCATCTTCACGTCTGAATAATGGTGACGCACGGCCACCTCCTTCTCCTAATGCGAGACGAGTATGTCGGACATTCGCATCCAACAAAGGGACGTCCGTAGTGTGCTGCGCAACCTCGACGTGAACAAGGCTAGCGGTCCTGACGGAATATTGTGCAACTGCACTGTCTCCGATCTTGACACGCCTATTCCGCCTTTCGCATGATACTGGAAAAGTGCTGAATGTTTGGAAGCAAGCTAACGTACAGCCCGTGCTCAATAAGGGCAGTTCAGCTGACCCGGCCAACTACAGACCCATCTCTGTAATCATCAATCATCTCTGTGCGTGTACTTAACGCGAAGCACCTGTTATACCTAGAAACTAACGATATCCTTAGTGACCACCAATATGGCTGCCGCCGAAATCGGTCTACTGGGGTATCTACTAGCGTATGCCATTCATATATGGAGTGAGGCCATCGAGAGGCACGGGAAAGCTCTTGTTGTCTCCCTCGACATCTCGAAGGCTTTTGACAGGATCTGGCACGAATTCCTTATTAGTAAGCTTCCTTCATTCGGTCTGCCCGGTGATCTGTGTGATTGGATTGCTGACTTCCTGATAGATCGGCCCATGGCTAGCGATGGCTGCTCGTTAGACCAATTGGATATTATTGTCGGGGTTCCTCAGGGGTCGGCTCTCAGCAACATTATTCTTGCTGCACATTAACGATCTGCTAAAACCACGGGGTTTCACCTTTGGGTATGCAGACGACAGCACTGTTGCTGAGAGATACTTGCCCAACGCATGGGCTTCCAGGCCGCAGATACGGACTCTCCGTGAGGCCATGGTGGAGCGTTTAAACCTGTTCTTGCAGGCAGTCTCTGAATGGGGCGATGACAGTCTGGTCAGGTTTAATGCTCCTAAAACCCAGGCGTGTCTTTTTTCCGATAAAAAGAGACAATTTCACCCGGCTCCTACTTCCCGAGAAGTGAACGTGCTAATAACGGACCATTTTGAGTTTCTTGGCGTTAAGAGGCTCATCAGCAATGAGGCACTGGTCAAATTAAAGCTCCAGAGCCTTGAATATTGTCACCGAGTTGCTAGGTTGTCGGTTTTTGTCGGTTACATTTCGGAGAGTGTGCGATGGAATTGCATGATCTTATTCCACCTAGCCCGTTTCATCTTTGGACAACCAGACGTACGGCGATGTGCCATCGGTACATGGTGGGCATCCCACCCATACGCACAAAACGTTATAGGAACGCTTTTATTATGCGTACAGCTAAGGAGTGGAAAACCCTGCCGGAGTCTGTGTTTCCTGACAGCTACAATCTAGGGGTCTTTACAAGCGTGCTTCACCGTCGACCACAACATCGCTTACATCACGTGAGATAGTGGTCAAGCGCGAGCCAATAGAAAAGTGACAGAATCAGAAATGTAGAGATCCGCAAGAGAACCAGGGTTTCTAACATAGCCCGAAAAATAGCCCAACTTAAGTGGCATTGGGCAGTGCAAATCGCACGCAGAATGGATGGCTAATGTAGCAGAAAAGTTCCGGAGTGCCGACCGCGAACCGAAAGACGTTGCGTTGGAAGGCCTCTCACTAGGTGAACCAATGACCTAGTGAAGGTTGCGGGGATCCGCTGGATACGAGACGCACGGGACCGGTCAATGTGGCGGCGCTTGGGGGAGGCTCATATCCAGCAATGGACGTCTTTCAGCTGATATGATGATGATTACAATGATGATGAATAACAAATAAGCAGACAACAAAAGATAACTGTCATGAGTAAAAAATCCGATTCGATAAAATAGTATGGAATCTGCCCGACTATTTTATCAAACCGGATTTATTTTGCTCCTTTTTGAGTGTTATTTTCTAGTTATACTCAAAAAGGAACAAAATAAATCTATTTTAATTAGATACACGTGGAAGATCAAACGTTATATTATTATAAATCAATTTTCCTTAACGATAGAACTCAACGATAAACCTTATTCTTCATTAAAATTATTGAAAATAAACTCTTTAGCCCTTCTCCACTTTTCGAACGTTAATGATATTTTAATAATCACAATTAATCATGTCATTTTACAACCAGCTGTAATTAAGGACCAATGTCCGATAGCACAAAATACGGGCTAGCAAACTGTACCCGTACTTCTGATAGCAGTGTACGTACAAATTACACTTTGAATACGTTCGAATATTTGGGTTAATGGAGCTGCAAGAGGTTGCAACATTATCTACCATACAACGTTATGTAGACTTTACGTTCGATTTATAAATAAGTAAAGAAAGAAAAACACTTAATTAGCACCGACGTAAGCATACAACTCCAAATAAAAAAAATCAAAGAATAAGAATACAGAAATTTTATACATTCTAAAAACATTAGAAAATGTTCCATTTCTGTACCAAATAGGTCCATTTATGGTTTAAATGTATAACCAAAATGTCTGAGGACTAGTATTTGACGCTGGTTTTCAACTGCACTTGAGATTATGAGGCGTCAAGGGTTTTTAAAAGACGTATCCTAGATGAAATGAGACTTGACTGGGCAAATGATAAATCAACGGAGAAAGCTAAATGTGTTGTAAGGGTGAAGAGAAATACTACTCCAGGAAAACCCGAAATACTATACTATTAGTTGAATACAGGCCTGCGGATGACAGCCAAGAGGAAACGCTGGGGTCCATTAGCAACGCTGCTACTCTTGGATCCTTCAAGGTCTATACCCACGAAACTGCGAAACGCAGCAGCGGTAAACTAGGAGGTTGTTCCTTGAGACACCGATTCCAGTCAGACAGGTAGAAAGTGATACAATGGTACACAATTTACAACTATTAATCACATTGATTCCCGCGAGGGATTCCTGGGCTCGTTCAATCCCGTGTATGGTCTGGGGGTATAGGGGGAAATATATATAATAATTAGGGATAACCGACGTGTTCTGGACCGAATCTCCGGCAGACAACCAGACGCGCTCCCGACTCAAAAATATTTTGCTACGCGCGAAATATATACAAATGCACGGGCAATTCACCGTCCACTCGCGGGTGGCGGTCAAAATTTCGAACAAATATTGGCTGGTTAAATTTCCACAAAACCAGATCAAGACCAAAATGTGTTACGTCTCGCGTTTTCAATCACATTTTGACGAGTCAGTGTCAACTGTCTACTCCATCAAAAGCTGTCAAATCGATGACAGCGAGCTGACACAGTGTTGCAACAAAATAACAAAAAAGGAACGAAACAATTCGTTCCGAAAACTATTAATATCCGACTTTAATTGTCATATTTTTTTTTTGTACTCTACTGTTGTGTCATTTTTAACCCAAAAGTTGACTGGTAGCGAATGCCTTGCTGCATTAAGTCCGCCTAGTATCACCATTGTACATGAAGTTTAAATAAATAAAACCAGAATCCAAAGTACAAATCTTAAAATAAATATTGTAAGATGAAATAAGTTTATGGCAAATAGCGAAAGGTACATAATTAGAAAGCCGGCTCCTAATAACAGTTGTTGCCAAGATAGAGTATAAAATTCAAGAGACGATTACGAACAATTCATTCAAGTGACGAAAGTTTTAATGTCAAATATATTTATTTCAACTAGGCCATCAAAGACCAGGAGATCATAAAATCCATAAGATTTTGAAGGCCTTATTATCCGCATTGTGCGGAAATGGTTTTAGGGACGCTTAAAAAAAAAACATGCAAAAAAATTACTGAAATATTATTACAGAAATAGAAATAACATCAGAAATTTCTCGTAACAGCAGAATAGCCAGATAAGAGAGAAAAATGCTTAGACAGTTTTTAAAATAACACAGTTCTCAATTATATTGTTATAGCTAATATAAAATTCTCGTAAAAAATTCAAGATGCTATAAATCTACCTTATGGTTCGCGAGGAGTTTTGAGTTCATGAGATAACGGATTTTATTTTTACTGGTTTTTAACTAACCCTCTGAATCTGCTGGTACTTCAAGTTTTGGAATCTTGATAAAGTCTTTGATGTGACCTGCATTCAAATCACACGATGTTGGGAACGTTGTTGTGATTGGTTTGGTGGACTTACTAACTAGTGTCCTACTTATCGCTTCTTCTCCACGTTTTCTAAGCAAAGCATTGTCAAGTCAAATTGTAGATTTCGGGATCTTACTCTAAAGTGTTAAAACTGTCATGGTTTCATTGTGAGAGCGGGCCGGCACTATACAGGACGAAGATGACTTTCCCTTTTAGACAGTGGAATCATGATGACATTGACACGTTTGGCCTCTGTTTTCTCTGCCACCTATAAACCGTCAGCTTTCAAAGCAAGAGTAACAGGCATCATTTAAGTTCGCTCGTTCCATCACAGACCCCATTCATTGCTTACGTTCAGATGAAATCGAGGTGAAGAGGATCATATTAAATTCGATGGATTTCAGATACAAAAATCTATATAGTTGATCAGATCAGATGGGTAAATCGCCGTATTTTTAAGCAAGGTCGCCCTGCGATCTTTGTCTTAAACTATAAAACATACTTTTTCGTAGTTAACCTAGAATTTTGATCTGTGTTTGGTAATGATTGTTGCTGAAACGACAAATTTTAAAATCACCAACACGATAAGCAAGTTTGAAGTCTCAAGTCTCATCTCAAAGATATAAATAGAACATAAGAAATTGCTCTTCAGAGAAATAACTACAGCCTCCTCTTTTATTAAAACAGAAAACCCTTTTAAATACCCTCAAAAACAATAAAAATAACACGACAACACTCCTTACTAATCGCCACTCCGGGATATCTCTATCCCGGGGGCCGCATTAATAACTCCGTCCATTACTCACCGTAATTCCCGGGGTAGTCCGGAGTGTCGGCGCTAATCCCGCGAGCCCGGGACCGCGGTGTCGCATCACTGGAACAATGGTTTGTTAATTAGATATGAATTACAATTGATGACTAATTAAGCTGGTGTTATGTTAATGCCATGTTATACGTATTAGGAGGGTTACGTGGTAGTTAATTTTAGGATGGGGATGCAATTTCGTTGCAATCTTGTAGAAGAATGAAGATAGTTTATGTAGGGCCTTGAAGACTGTAATTACAGGTTTTTTTTAATGGTATCGCTATGGCTACTGGCTTGATGAATCTATTTATAAATGCAAATAAAGTTTTTTAACATAGAATATACTCAATTTATATATTTGCCAAAGGGCATCGGTTAAACTGGAAACAAACCCCAAAATTGTTGGAAAATCTAGGTAGATTTATATTTCATTTCGTAAAGTGAACACTTTTAACTATAATTAAAACACATACATTTACTAAACCCCTTGTTTCAGAAATCTTGTGTTTGGTAGATTCTAAGCGGTCTCAACCAATTAGAACGCTGTATTTGCACAAACTGAGTTTAGTTGGACTAATCGCGATTAGTTACATTGGTGAAATCGTATCGGTCTCTATTGGCCCACCAATTCTAAGTATGAAAGTTTGTATTTATGTAAACAATCAATTAAATAATATGTCTACAGTAAATAATATATAGAACCAAATATTATTCTTGTTTGAAAAAAAATCGAACAAAATCCGGTTGGTCCTCTAATTTATCCCGGAGCTGTCGGCCCAATGGATAAACCTAGATTAAAATACACATGCATCATATTCGTACAGTTCCGTTAAATCGATCAAAAGCAACTGGACAAAATATTTATTTCGATTATTTTTAAGTGGATATAGTCGTTGGAGCTCTAATACAAATTTGTTTGTTTTCGAATGATTCAAGAGAAGGTGATTATGAATTTAACAGTATTTTTTTTCTCTGTAATGTTTGAATAGTTACTTGTAAAAAGTTTAAAAATTAAGTTTTTAAACTGTCATGGTAACTCACATTAGCATTATAAGCGGGATATGTACCATGGTTACTGTTTGTTATGAGTTTCTGATATTTCGGTGCTGTTGCAAGCACCATGATCACGGATAAACTGAAGTTATTGCGGGTGAGTGCACAAACAGCAAACAACAACAGCAACAAACAGTAAACATGATAAATAGCCCGCATATAATGTTGATGTTAGTTTAAAAATTGGTCATTTCAAAACAAATTATCACACACACACACTTTACAAAGCAGTGGTGGCCCAATGGTAACGGCCATGACTTACGTGTCGTAGGTCGTGAGTTCGAACCCAGGCAGACTCTTTACTTTGTGTAAATTATTTCATCACCACTGCACTTAAATCCTTGAAGGAAAACATCGTGAGGAAACCGGCATGTCCTCGAACCAAAAATTCGTGGGCATGTGACATCCACCAACCCGCACTGAGCCCACGTGGTGGATTAATACCCATTCACAGAGAGGATGCCTGTGTCCCAGCAGTGGGAACATTATAAGGCTGGTGATGACACACTTTACACTTTAATTTTTTTCAACTCTTTGTTGGACAAAACCCTTCTGCTACTGATTTGAACCAGAATACATAAATATAGTTTTTTGTTTTGAGTTATTTTTATGCACCTGCTATGACATTTCTCCATCACCCTTGGTCAACTAGTCCATGCCTAAGGCATTAGGTCCACCTTAGTACCTTTGTGTTGCATAACATTTTAATAAATACAAAAATAAGAAAGAAAACCGAGCATTTATCAACAAGCATGCTCATTGCGAGAGCAGTAGTGGCCTAGTGGACGGCCATATAACTAATAATTAGATCATGATATAAATTATCACGGCACATCGTGTAAATTAGTTCATCACCATTGCTCATAATACAGTAAAGGAAAACATTGTTTGGAAACTGGTATTATAAAACAAAGACCATTTACCAACCCGCACTGGGCCAATGTGTTGGTGCCCACGCTCTCTACACAGAGGAGGCCTCTGACCTTGCAATGGAAACATTATAGGTGAATATTTGCTCCATGAGTATTGTCAATATCTCACCATATTAAACTATTGATTTCTGGCCCAAGCTTCCTATTGATTTCTGGTTTCATCGTAAACCAGTAACATTTTTGTTACTATTAAAATATTTGCAGAATTTACTATTAAAATATAATTAAATTTTAATGAAAACTCATCTGCATCCAACGGCTAAACAAAATAATTTGCATGAGCTTATAAATATAGCTTCATTTTGCAGCTAAAATCACAATAGTCGTGTAAACATGAGCTAATTAAATATGAATTTTATATTACGCTTTATTTAGTTACAGCAAATAAACGTTTATTTTTAACGTTTCGGTTATGGTCGCAGATTGTATTTTTCTCTCGTATCGGTATGTCATCATCACCATCAGCGTTTTAATGTTGCCACTGCTGGGACACAGGCCTCCTCTCCATGAGAGGGTATTGTATTTACTGTTAATGGTACTGGAAATAGGCAGGTACTGTATTGGTATAGTATCTTGTATCATCAGCTTATAACGTGTCCAATGCTGGGACTAAAGCAATCTCTCTGTAAGGCTCCGCGCAACGGGGCCACCGGCCACAACCACAAAACGCCGCCGTCGGCATATTTCCTGTAGTTTGTCATACGGTTTGTGTGGAGTCGCTGCACACGGTTGACGCCGGTAGCCGCTACACGCTTCTAGCTTCTCGTGGCGGCGTTTGTAGCTGTCGCGTATGGCCCGTGTGCGGCGACAATAAGGCTCCGCGCAACGGGGCCACCGACTACAACCACCAGTGGCTGTCGCGCGCCACGTTCTTTGGTACCGCGCAAACATAGGTGGTCGGTAGCTGCTACAATTTGTTACTCTCCTGCTGTGAGTGCGAGTGTAAGCTGCGAGTGGTGCCATCGGTGGCGTGTTGCGGCCACTCAGTCGAATGTGGTTGACACTAAGTCGCGAGTGGCCGATTTTCTACGCGTGTGTGGCGAGTCCATACAAATTGTATGAAAATTCTTATAAACTGTTTGTCGCTAGCCACCAGTGGAAGCCACTGCTGGTTTGCGCGAAGCCTAAGAAGTAGTGGTGCTCATACGCCACTGGTGGTCATTATCCAACCTGTGGACCCATTGTGGGCTTGTTGTAGTAGCTTACTGCAGACCGGGCTCTGACAAAGTGACATTGACTTCTACCGGCGGCGGCGATAGCGATTAAAATCACCACCGGAACCAATTTGTACTGAAAATTATAATTACGTAACTTGGAAACATGTTGTTTTGTCTATTGAGATATTTTGATAATTTTGGTCTCAAATGAAAGTTATGAATCATTTTATCCATTCAAACATGTAAATCGGTCCACGCGTTTCTAAGATACTAACTCATTACTGAATGCCAAGTGGAAGAGTCAAGGAAGCCCCTTACCCCGATACGTTTGTTTTGATCGTGTTAGCGACCCCGCCTTTACATATTTTCGTATCGTTTTTAAATATTGGAATACATTGGTAGACATGTGTTAACGACTTTTATTTTTTTGTTATCTGGCGGTGACTTTAATGAAATGCCAAAATTTGAGGGATTGACCACTTGGCATTTCGATAGCGTTCCTCACTCTTACATTTTCGTCATGTTTTCAATCGCTATCGCTACGGTTATGTTGGTAGAATGTAACTTGTCTGGTTTTCATTGATAGAATAGATCACGTGAAATTTTTAAAGTGCGTGTCAAATCTATTAAGAATTTCGTTTTGGCTAGATCTGCAGACAGTTACTATAACAAATCCGAGTTCTTATTAAAGATCATGTCCAAATTCTATTTCTATAAATCCAAATGTCCAAAATCTATATCTATACTATAATATTATTATTATAATATATACTAATATATATCATCATATTATAAAGAGGAAAGATTTTTTTTGTTTGTTTGTTTGTACCGAATAGGCGCCGAAACTACTGGACCAATTTGAAAAATTCATTCACCAATAGAAAGCTACATTATTCCTGAGTGACATAGGCTATTTTTTAATTCCGAATATGGGCCCTTTGGGGTGGTCCACGGGAGCGAAGCCGCGGGCAACATCTAGTAATATTATAAAGAGGTAAGATTTTTTTGTTTGTTTTACCGAATAGGCTCCAAAACTACTGGACCGATTTAAAAATTCTTTCACCAATAGAAAGCTACATTATTCCTGAGTGACATAGGCTATTTTTTTATCCAGAAAACGGGTCCTGTGGGGTGGTCCATGGGAGCGAAGCCGCGGGCAACAGCTAGTGAATTCCGTGATGATTGACTTTTAAAAACAAATGACTTCGCTTTATAAAATTGACAGCGGTCACTAGATTGAGGTTCGAATCACGAAACATATCGGCCAGAGATAAAATTTTACCCATGCCATCGACCCGAAAATCCTCGTACATCTGTACTGTTTCCTATTTACTACCAACATTATATTCTCGTTCGTATCTGCCATAAACAGACGGTGGGGAAAGTTAGTGGAATTTAATACCTCACTCCCAATTTAACATTTCAACACTTTAGTGTTGTTACTTTGTCAGTTGCCGCGTTAAATAATAGTGTTGGGGGTGTAGTGAGGGGATTGGATAGTAGTTAGTCGATTTAACAAGAATAGTGATAACTACTTTGATATTTCTTTTCGATTCTACAGACATCCTATGTGCATGAAATGTCCCTAGTGTAAGGACAAAGGCTTCACTGACAGCGAGTGTGCCATAATCCACTACAGGCCCATTACGGGTTATTAAATGTCACATATACACGGTTTCGAGGAATCATCGACACGAAGAAGAAGACTGTTTCGAGATATGTGGTGATGATTTGTGTAAGGTAAGTTTGCTAAAATAAACTGGCCGTTATTGTTGAACTCGCATACGCGGAATTTACTGGCCCAAGACCATCTCTAACTATTATATTGGACACATATTGTTTGCTTTATCAAATAAATAAAAATTTACAAAGATAAAGCGCATCACAGTTTAGGAGTGGGGGCTTGTGACGTCACTTGTCAGTACAAAGCGTAGCAAGGCGTGACGTCACACGATATTTCAACGAACTGTATCGTCGTTATCTTTTTATTTACGTGGCAAAAGAAAAAATGCGTGTACAATATTTTTAGGTTATTTATTTGACAGGCTAAATAGTTGTTTTTGTCATCATTCCTATTGTGTGAAAGATCATATTGCTAAAAGAGAGAGATGATTGCTGATAACAGAAGACATTCTGTGCAGAGCCTAAACAAGTTGGAGTAAAGGCAGGACGGTAATGATATTTATAAATAGTGTACACAATTTGTAATTCTTAAACCCTACATCTAACGCGACCAGATAAGACACCTACCAACATACTGGCATATATTTCCCATGTCTTGAAAGATTTCTAATTCATATCGTTACGTAGCAAAAACGAGAAATTAGTTCTTATTTTTCTGAAGTTAGGTCCTACGCTGCAACAACAAGTTGATTTGTCATTCTTAAGGCCGTACCCTGACCAAAAAATCAGCATGAGATATGAGCATTCCTATTGGCCTAGCGGCACTGGTGGCGCATGAATTACGGTAGTGAATACGCCCAGATTTCAGAATAAAATCTTTATAAAATCGAATATTGAGCTTTTGAAAAAAAATAACTTACAAAATGTTCATTATCAAATTGTCTATACATTAGTGTTAGTATAAAAAATAAATAATGAACATTTTACGAGGAGATGCATGCTATCAAAAATGATTTCTCATTTTTATTTAAGGAGATTAGTGAAACTTATACCTCTTTAAAAAAAAAGTGTACTACCATTTTAGAATCAATATTATGTAGAAATTTAATGTGTTTTTATTAATTGATATTTTTTTTTAAAATAAAGAGTAGATAGCTCTTAAAAACTGCACAAAAACGACTAGCGCGGCGTTTTGCTCGGGGAGGCGCCTTAATACTCGTTTCTAAACCATTTCGAATACTGGACATCTATAAACGCGAATGTTATGATGATTTAAACATATTATTGCAAAGTTAAAGGGAATTCCTTATAATATAGATAGCATAATGACCGCTATGTCTGCAACACAAATTTCTATGACGATAAAAAAGACGCGCGTATTCGATTTTTGAATATGACCATCTTTTTAGGGTTCCGTAGCCAAATGGCAAAAAACTTGATAAGTAGATGTATTCTGTGAACCGCATTAAGATTTTAACACTAAAATAGAATGGGAACACCCATACTTAGAACTGAAAATCAGTTTTTTTTTCTATCAAACCCATACGTTTGTGGTATCTATGGATAGGTCTTCAAAAATGATATTGAGGTTTCAAATTTTTTTTTTTCTAAACTGAATAGTTTGCGCGAGAGACACTTCCAACGTGGTAAAATGTGTGTAATCCTCAAAGTGGTAAATCCTGTAACTTCTAAATTAAGAGAATCATAAAACTAAAAAAATATGATGTACATTACCATGTAAACTTCCACCGAAAATTGGTTAGGACGAGATCTAGTAAATAGTTTTTTTTTAATACGTCATAAATCATCAACCGCAATTTACCAAGTACGGAACCCTTCGTCCGCGAGTCCGACTCGCACTTGGCCGGTTTTTTTATGTTGTATAATTTTAGAATTTGGCTTCAAGACTGTCTTAGTGTGCTTTGAACCTTACTGCTTATACTTGTAAGGGAATTGAAAATTTTTCACAAACGACTGTCCAACTGTAGCCTTGAGGCAGAAAACTTTACAGAATTTTTCTCTTTGGGGAGTCGTTTCTCGAAGAAGTAGTGATGCAGGAATTCTTAAAAGATAGTCATACGGTCAGCAAACTTGAGAACTTGGGCAATTTATGTTTTTTTATTTTTATTGATGAATTATATTTTATATAAAGTTTTAAAAAGTGATGGGATGACGAATTGATATACGTTAAGTGGTTGGTGGCAGCTCGATGTAGTTGCCAAAAATCGAAACAAATGGCGTGGGATTGGAGACAGCTGTCCAGCAGTTGATGCTGTAGGCTGATGATATATATATATAATAATAATAATACTGTCAGCATATTGTGTAACAACTGAGAATCATAAGTATCCATGCTCCTGTTGGTAGTTTACTAATCCCTTTAATGCTAATTAGCAGACACAATAGAAAAACAATTGTTTCTGGAAACCAAAATTCCCAATTGCACTCAAGGGGCTAAAGTATCATCTATACACTAATTTGTTTTTTTTGTTTGTACCGAATAGGCTCCGAAACTACTGGACCGATTTAAAAAATTCTTTCACCAATAGAAAGCTACATTCTACCTGAGTGACATTGGCTATTTTTTTATCCCGAAAACGGGTCCGGTGGGGTGGTCCACGGGAGCGAAGCCGCGGGGAACAGCTAGTTAAGTATATTTTTATGCCCTAGTTTAATATCACTTGTCAAGTGTCGACTAATGACACAATCAACTGTCTTTTTCTGTCTGTCTGTAAATTACCTACGAGCTATTCCGCTATACCATTTCTTAATCCTACATACCTTCCTGTATAATTTCCTGTAAACCTCAAATAAAATCCGGCACAAAATCTCCGCACTCGTAGCATCCCCAACTTCACCGAGGTACATTCGCGAACATAAAACTTTAAAGCCAATAAAACGGGTACCATCTCCAACATAGCTGATAAGCACTTTTTTATTTAACTGTACCGCTCAACCGATATACTGCAAAGTGAATATCCGAACTGTCTCTGGTGGAAAAGTTTTATACTTATGAAGCTATAGTTATAACGGGGTGAGTTTGAGCACTTTTGGGAAACTAGTTTTTGGAGTACTTAATATGGGATGTAAAAATTTGAATGTATGTTTCAAAGAGGCCTTTTTATCAGACTGCAAGGAAAGGGTTACGTTTTTCTCGCGTATCTTGTATGTATGTATATTTGTTTGTTTGTTTATAGGTATGTGATATTCTTTATTTCCTCATATCTTTCAAACGTCTTGACCGTCCAACTGTTCTTAGATAGATGAAGTTAAAAAAAGTAAAATAAAAAATCAAAAAAACCCGACTGCTTAACAAGCGAACTAAAAAGCTGTAAACAAGAAAAAATCATGCTGTGCTGTCGGAGGATCAGGGGGTCAGCCAGTTCGCGAATATGTATCCTCCGACTGCACAGCATAATTTTTCTTATTTATTGCCTTTTAATTCGCTTTTAAAGCAGTCGGATTTTTTATTTCTAAAATATTTTTTATTTTGCTTATATTATATTAAAAGCATCTGTCATTTGTAATCTTTGACTTTCATTACGGGTAATCAGAAGCCTCATATCTAACACCAATGTTGGCAAAAGTGATCGTGTTACCCAGGGTTGTGAAGATCTATGTCTAATATTTTATAAGTGTAGAAGTTTACCTGACGCTTCTCTAGATGGCGTTAGGATCGAAATAGATCGCGCTATCGTTTTGTTACCAAGCAAACTATATACAGTTTTAGATTATGTT
Organism: Orthosia incerta; assembly: GCA_948252205.1. Lineage (NCBI taxonomy): Eukaryota > Metazoa > Arthropoda > Insecta > Lepidoptera > Noctuidae > Orthosia > Orthosia incerta. The sequence continues at coordinate 16,880,402 of OX411764.1, read as the reverse complement.
TGTAGGATTGCCATGCCTGGTAAATTAAATTGTCCTAATTAATACAGTGCGTGAGTTTTATTGAGTGTTCTCGCCTTCGGATCTTGAAAGCCTGTTCAAGGTCCTTCGAGAGCCGGATTGGCGTGAAGGTATTTTTTGGTAGTCATCGGTGGTGGTGGTGATTATCACCCCGCAACGTCAGTAAAAAAAAGATAAATAGACAGTCGCTCCATTCAAGATACTTGCATTTAGCTGAATTCTGTTTTTGACCTTAGTTAACCTTAACTTACAAGTACCTATAGGGTAAATATTTACCGTTGGTAGTGGCGAAGTATGTGGGTGTGATCTACCCTTCTGTGCACATTGATAGTTACAGCTGTACCTGAAACAAAACAAAAAGGAAATTAAACTTAAAGCCATGTGTTTTTACCAACTTTCCAAAAAGGAGGCGGTTCTATGTTTGACTGTTTACTCCTGTTTTATTTACTGCGTCAATTATGGAATGTAAACTGAAACAAAATGAAACTTCTCAATGATAGGTTTGTTGGAATTGTTTTGAGAAGCCCTCTGGCTATTAATTATTTTCATGTTAATATAAAGTACCAAAACTAAAAAGACAAAAACATAAAACTTTTTAACAAAAAAAATAAACCGACTTCCAAAACAAAACACTAAAGACACCGACTTCCGAAAAGAAAGTAATTTTTCGCCTCGTAGTGTTTTTTTTTTGTAAGTCGGCTTAATTTTTTTGTTAAAAAGTTTTGACTAACAAGTTCGATACAGATCACAATGATCTTGCTGTCCTTAGGCTCTAGAAAAAGCAACGGTCGGAACGCCATAAGTAAGGGATCGATCACGTGACATTTCGACAGCGCTCGGCACTGAAGCCCTATACAAGTGACATTCATCATCGAAAGCGTGGCGATAGAGATTTTCAAAAAGGTATATTTCTACAAGCTGTATCGAAAAATCACGTGATCAATCCTCATTTTGACATTTCGACTATCGCCTTCGCTGACGCCATCGCGTTTGTGTTTGATATAACAAACACTAACATTTTTGACGTTTTTGCAATCGCCACGCGCATCTGTGTCGAAGTGGTCACATTGAAATTTTGTGAAGATCTGATGAAGATCTTCGGAGATAAACATCAGAACTCAGAACGTTTATTGTTTACACCATTTCATAACATAAAATCACGATGCTTTAAAGGTGTATGCAGATGTGTACAGTTCACTCTGGTAAACTCACACTCCACCGGTAATGTTCAAGTTTCATGTTATTCGGGTAACCTATTTTGGCATCACTGTCGACATTATACCTTACTGTAGAACTTGTGAAGGAGCAGTGGTGGCCCAGTGGTATCGGCCGCGACTTACAAGTTGTAGGTCGTGGGTTCGAGCCCAGGTAGGCGCTTTACTTTGTGTAAATTATTTCATCACCACTGCTCTCAAAACGGTGAAGGAAAACATCGTGAGGAAACCGGCATGTCCTAGAACCAAAAATTCGAAGACATGTGACATCCAGCAACTCGCACTGGGCCCGCGTGGTGAATTACGGCCCATTCCCTCTCACAGAGAGGAGGCCTGTGTCCCTGCAGTGGGAACATTAATAGGCTGATGATGTGATGTGATGATGTGTAGAACTTTAAACAGAACAGAAAAATTTAAACATAAAAAACTTCTTACGGTCGGCGTTCTTTCGTTTTTTCGTTTTTTGACACCGACTTCCGAAATTGAAGTTAATTTTAAATTTGTAGTGTTTTATTTGGAAGTCGGTTGTATTTTTTTGTAAAAACGTTTCCACACACGTTGTCACATGCGTTTTATTTATGCTATTAGGTACGGATGGTATCGTAATCCTAACTAATATTTAAATGGAAATACGAGTTTGTTCGTTACACTTTCACGCCATATCGACTCAACCGATCAACATGAAATAGTAATTTCGCATACGGTAAACGCTAGTATTGATTCTAATGACTTGGTCGAAAATAAATACTAAATAAAAATATATTATATATTCTCCACTCTACCATTAAATAGTCGAGCTACAATAAAAGCATATTATTTTAATAGTCATGAGTAAATTCACGTTAAATTCATACCAGACGGGCTTAAATTTCACAACAGATTTACCAGAAATTTAAATATTTTAATTACTTACAAAACCAATTAATTAATGTATTTTATTCAGTCAAAGCTCATAAAAATAGAGCAAAGGCATAGAATAGATAGATGCAGAAGGTCCACTACATACAATGAGCGAAAACAGACACACGCACACTTAGAAGCGTACGTACGGCGAACTCAAACGGTACTCTCTTTCTTCTCCTAAAATTGTTTGCCCAAAAATCATTATTCATAACACGTTTGCAACAAACTTCAGTAACCATAATGTTCAAAATCCCGAAATTTTGTTTTTCATAATTCTTTAGTTCTAAAAGTATTCTGTCATAATATCGAGTGCTATAATAATTGTATCTCTTAATTTTACATGACCTAAAGTCGTATATGACCTAATGTGTATTATTCCGAATGCTCATTTATAATATTTTTTTAGTCCTAAAACATCATCATCATCTTCCTGCCCTTGTCCCATGTTACTTGGGGTCGGCGCAACACGTTTTCTTTTTTTTTTTTTTTTTTTTTTATTTGTTATAGGCTCGCGTTTGACCACTATCTCGCCTGATGTTAAGTGATGATGTGGTCGAAGGTGAAGCACGCTTGCCTAGAAGTAACCTATTCACTCTTGACTTGAAGACCCCTAGGTTGTAGCTATCAGGAAACAAAGACGCCGGTAGGGAAAACCACTCCTTAGCTGTACGCACAATGAAAGTATTTTCAAAACGCTTTGTGCGTATGGGTGGGATATCCACCATGTACTGATGGCGCATTGTCGTACGTCTTGTAGTCCGATGATGGAAAGGGCTAGACGGAATCAAATTGTGCAGTTCCATCGCACACTCTCCGAAATGTAACCGATAGAATACCGACAGGCTGGCAACTCGTCGTCGGTGTTCAAGGCTCTGGAGCTTTGAGTTGACCAGCGCATCGTTGCCGATAAGTCTCTTGGCCCGTCTGTCAATCGGCTCAAGTGCATCTAGTTGGTACCTGGCAGATCCGTCCCAGAGGTGAGAGCAGTACTCCATGCATGACCGAACTTGCGCTTTATACAAGTTGAGCAGCTGTTCAGGCGTGAAGTACCGTCTCACCTTCGCAAGGATCCCCAACTTTTTTGCAGCCAATTGAGCCTTTGCCTCAATGAAAGGACCAAAATTGAGGGTCGATGTCAACGTAACACCAAGAAGGTCGAGGTGGTCCGTTATCGGCACGGTTACACCACGGAAGGATGGAGCCGGGTGGAATTGGCTCTTTTTTGCGGAAAAAAGACACGCCTGGGTCTTAGCAGCATTGAAACTGACTAGATTAGCATTGCCCCATTCGGAGACTGCCTCCAAAGACAGGTTCAAGCGCTCAACCATGGCCTCCCGAAGAGACCGAATTTGAGGCCCGGTAGCCCGTGCGCTAGACACATATCTCTCAGCAACAGTGCTGTCGTCTGCATACCCAAAGGTTCCGGGTTTTAGCAGGTCATTAATGTGCAGCAAGAACAATGTTGCCGAGAGCACTGACCCCTGAGGGACTCCGGCGTTAATACCTAACTGACCGGACGAGCAGCCATCAATTACCACTCGGATGGACCGATCCCTCAGGAAGTCTGCAATCCAGTCACACAGGCCACTAGGCAGACCGAAGGAAGGAAGCTTACCAATAAGGCTCTCGTGCCAGACCCTATCAAAGGCCTTCGATATGTCAAGGGAGACAGCAAGCGCCTCCCCGTGTTTCTCGATGGCCTCACTCCAGATGTGGATGGCATACGCTAGAAGATCCCCAGTTGACCGGTTTCGGCGGAAGCCGTATTGGCGGTCACTAAGGAGGTCGGTCGGTTCTTCTTCCATACCGTCCTGTCCCCCGTCAAGCTATCACTGATTATATCACCCTTTTCTTTCATATCACTCCTCACACAGTCCATCCATCTTTTCTTTGGCCGTCCCCTCCCTCTCCATCCATCCACATTTATATTCATAACTCTTCTAGTAACATGCATTTCATCCATCCTCATCAGATGACCATACCAGGACAAACGGTTTCCTTTCAACTTTTCTGTCACTGGCGCCACTTTCAAACTTCCTCTAATATACTCATTTCTCTCACTTTATCCATTCTTGTCACTCCGCACATCCATCTCAACATTCTCATCTCTGCTACATGCAATCTCTTTTCATCCATCTTTTTCACAGCCCAACATTCTGATCCATACAGTACGACAGGTCTTATCACGGACTTGTAAATTTTACCCTTTAACTTGAGGGGCGTCCGTGGGTCGCAAATTGTGCCAGTGACCTGTCGCCATTTCATCCATCCCGAGTTGATCCGGTGCGTTATGTCTCGGTCTACCTCGCCATTCCCTTGGACAAGCGACCCTAGGTACCGGAAGTCGGAGCAGATTGGTATGATATTCGGGTAATATATTCTGGCGTTAGTATTATACTTCCAAATTAAACTACAAAGTGAATAATAACTTTATTTTTGGCAATCGGTGTCTTTCATACATACCAATTTGTTGCTTTATGGACGTTGACTTCCATAATTTTTATTTTTATTTTTGAATATCAAGCTTTTGAATATCAGGCGTAGTGGGGTGTTCGTCGAATTCCAGCCAGTCGGCCTTACAGGCGGCTGAATCTCTAAGTAGTTAAAATCGTTGACAGCCTACAAACTCTCACCAGTGGCTCCAAGTAGCTGTCTTGCACGCAGCGGCCACGCCCCGGTAACCACGTCGGCTCGTGGGCCAAACCTGGTAGAGGGGGGCTTAAGTGTTTCGGCACTCAAGTCTTGCAGTTGCTCCCTGCTTAGTGCACAGGATCTGTCTCAGCCGCATTAGCAACCCACCATCGGTGGCGAGGCAGTCAGGCATAGTAAAAGGCCTTAAGGGCGGCGGTAGGAGACATATAGTTACCGTCCGGCCAGATACTGGATGGCGGGTAAACCACCAGCAATAGCATTCCCAAGGAGGGTTGTTGTCAGGCTGGCGGCCGACTGTAAAACATTTTTTAGTCCTAAAACATTTGTTAAAAATTAGGTTTTAGTGACAGAAACGAATCGCTGTAAATCCGACTCCACGCAGTCTTGTCTACTCTACCCCTAGACTGTAATTTAACATCGCGTAGACGCGGAGGGGCAATGTGGCCCGCGAGTTGAGAGGGTGGTTGTAACACTCGCCGCCACGGCTGAGGCAAGCCGAAGCTGCGGTGGTTTGCGCCATCATTGCTCTTCAATACAGAAGTTTTAGAGCAACAAAATAAAAAATGAATGCATTTGACAAACACTGCGAGCGATTAGAAAACGATTGTGTAGGACCTACCACATATTTTTCTTTTTTTGGTATGGGTAATCATCCAATCACTTCACCCGCTCTGAACCCAACCATCGATATATAGGTATGTACTACGCACAAGATTTGGCGATTCGAACACTCACTATGTTCGACTGAACTGTACTGAAATCTGTACACCTTACTTTAAACTATGTGGAACGAAACGCGTAAGCACCATGAATTTCATCGCGCTTACGATGTTTTGATCGCGAATAAACTAAATTTTATAAGCGATCTAACGCTGCATGTTCAGAGGAGGGTCCGGTGACGGACAGCCGCGGCGGGTTTGCGGTGAGTGCTAACGCGTGCCTGTGTTCCCGCTATAAGCGGCACAGGAAGACACCGTGGAGTTTTAGTGGGTTAGAGTCCCACATAACTGCGCTATCTCTAGCATTTCTACAGGCTAAAAAAAAAAATGCGCTCGCAAAATGGACATTTTGGAAAAAGACCATGAAGTGAAGTTTTACCTTACTATGGTAATCACCGTCAGAAAATAGAAGGAGCTCCGTGGAAGACGACACGTGATCTATGCCACCGATTTTCCCAATTTTTTTACCGTCCGCAATTTGACATTTTGTACTTTTCGCTCGATGTATGGAACCGACCTTCTGCGCCTGCTTATATTGTGTCCAAGATTCGCAGTGTCCTTTTAAGAATACAAATAAAACAGCAAGGTAGCTTTATGTGTCGCAATTAACGATCCGAATTAGAATTCAAAACAATTTGAATATAAGGCCGCCGTTTGTTTTACGCGCAGTCGTAAAGGTTTAATTTGTTTTACGCATAATAAAGTTTAATTACGTTACACTTGAGATTATAAGTTATTGGTCTGGTGGAGGTGAGGTTTGAGGTTTTATTTACGGAGTAGTGATTGTAGCTCTTCTAAATGAGATTATATTTTAGATATAGATAAGCGAATGTACTGTTAAGGCCGTACCCTGACCAAAAAATCAGCATGAGATATGAGCATTCCTATTGGCCTAGTGGCACTGGTGGCGCATGACGGTAGTGAATTCGTCCAGATTTTAGAATAAAATCTTTATAAAGACGAATATGAAAAAATAAACTTACAAAATGTTCGTTAATACATTGTCTATCCATTAGTGTTAGTATAAAAAATAATTTATGAACACTTTACGAGGAGATGCATGCTATCAATAATTATTTCACATTTTTATGGTTTTGTTGGAAGGAGATTAGTGAAACATATAACTCTTTAAAAAAAAGTGTACTACAATTTTAGAATCAACATTACGTAGAAATTTAAAGTATTTTTTATTAATTGATATTTATTTTTAAATAAAGAGTAGATAGCTCTTAAAAACTGCACAAGAACAAATAGCGCGGCGTTTTGCTCGGGGAGGCGTCTTAATATCAAATGCTCATGGTTTCCTGCTTTAGAATTGTATTGTAACTGCTAACTTTTTCAGCAGGAAAAACAATGTCGAAAACTATACCAAGAATTTATTTCATACTCTCGGAATAAAAATATTGTGGGTGCGGGGTGCGATTGGTCAACAGATATCCAAACATGCATAAATTTATATTATGTATAGTTCATAATACCTACACAAATAAATATATTTTCTTTCTTTGTTTATTTCTTTCTTTCATTTTTTCTGTCTTTCTTTCTTTCTTTATTCCTTTATTTCTAACTATATATTGCTAGCTGTGTTTGTCACTGTGTTCAACAAGTCGATGCGTCGATGTGTATAATACTTAGAAAGAAACATTTTTACAAAAAATAAAACGTCTTCCAAATCAGAACACTACAAAGTGCAAAATAACTTATATTTTGGAATTCGATGTCAAAAAATGAAGAAACAAAACCAGAGTCACATAATTTCGAAGTTGAAATCTTTTTGCACTTTGTAGTGTATTGCCTTGGAAGTCGGTATATTTTTGAAGTCGGATAAATACAAAGAGAAAAGTGATTGCAATTTATGAGTCTCTATTCAATGTTTTCATTACTTAATAGTGATTAATTATAATTACAAAGCTCTGCGGAGAAAACGAAGAAAAATGCTGGAATTCTCTTTGTTCTAGTCTTAATACTGTTTATGAAAAGGCGAAGCTAGGTGATTACTGAAAGTGATGTTTATTTTACTAGGGACTAGCTGTGCCCTTCTTTTACTGCTCGTGTCTTCTTTGAATGAGAAGAGGGCCTTTGATTTGCAGTGGGACAGTAACAAGCTGCTATTAATATTATGTTACACAGCTGAGCGGGTGATACGAAGGAAAATATAACGGTTGACAGGACGTAATGGAAGAAGAAAATGTTGTTGCGCTGATCCCAAGTAACAAGGGCAGGCAGTTGATGATGATGATATGAAGCTGTGCCTATGACAATTGGCAACAATTGACAATTAGCTCCATAGTTAAAGTTTTTGTCACCCGACTGCCGAAGGAGGGTAATATATTTATCAGTTTATGTATGTGTGTATGTTTGTTCCTATGTGGCGTTCTAGAAACCAAGCGCGTTGGCCGATTTGATATTTTTTACATCAATCTATTCTTCTTAATATTGCAAGTGTCACTGACTACATTAAAATGAGAAAATACAAAAATGTCTGATTTTGGGCGCCATATTGTGGGGGCTAAATAATAACAGCCGCATGGGTCAATCATCAAGGTTAAGCAACGCTTGACGAGGTCGGTCAGTGGATGGGTGGCCATTTCAACATACCGAGTTTCCTCCGTGCCTCGGAAAGCACGTTAAGCCGTTGGTCCTGGTTGTCATTTGAAGATCTTTGACATTCGTTGCAGGTAGTCAGAAGCGTAAGATTTGACACCAGTCTTACCAAGGGGTACCGTGTTACCCAGTTACTGGGTTGTGGAGGTCAGATAGGCAGTCGCTCCATCTAAAACACCGGTACTTAGCTGAATCCGGTAAGACTGGAAGCCGACCCCAATATACTTGGGAAAAAGGCTAGGCAGATGATGATTGTGAGGGCCCAATTTTCTTACTTCTTCCAAACCCATCGTAAGGGATATCAAAATTGAGGGTAGATGATTTCAAAAATATATATAACACTTATATGTTTAAAAGTACCTAACTCGAATAATAAAAGTTAACAAAAAAGTTACAAAAAAAACCCGACTGCTTAAGAAGCGAACTAAAAAGACGTAAACAAGAATAAAATCATGCTGCGCAGTCGGAGAATACATATTCGCGAGCTGGCTGACCAAAACCATATTGTTATGACTATCTTAAGCAGTCGGATATTTTGTATTTTTTTTTAAACTTTGGTATTTTCACTTAATGAAAGTCATTTCTTGAAGTTAGGCTGAGACCCAGCACTTTTTGAATGTCAAAGTTCTATAGAAAGACCGACCCCAGAAAGGCCGCCCGTCAAGTTGATCAGGCTAAGATTTTTAAAAGCCGAAGTTCTACAAAAAGACAGTTCCTCCGAAAACACCCGCACTTCAAATTTATCTGATTGCCAACTAATTCAAAGATAGATTGACTAAAATCCGACTAAAGGTCCCACACATATCAGGGCCATGCCCGGGACGTGACAGGGCCGGGCCCAATCATTGAAGCTACGTCACTGGCCCGTGCACGGCCCGTGCCCGGACGTGTCTGAACGAGTTCATATAAAATGTACACAACGATATTATTTGAGCCCCTGACGGGGCACGGTCCGTCCACGTCAAGGACACGGCCCTGATATTTGTGGATAGACCTTTACTATCAAGCAAAACAAAACCACGATAGGTATATCAGTGGACTGCGATAGTTTAAGTTGATGTATCGAATCAGTGTTTTTCGATTTATAAACACACTAACAAACTGACAGAGATAGGGAACGACGTTTTTAAATAATGAGAATAAATAGCTTTATCCTTTTGTTTTTTTTGTATCGCAAAAATTTGCCATCAATAAACAACCCTTAACAAACAAAATAACAATTAAAATAATTAATGACCACACAAACACACAAACGACCAACCAAAAACACTAATGATAATTGAAGTCAGTGCTCCGAAAATAGGGCAAAGGCACTCTTTTCATACAGCCTGAATACAACTTGTTACTGTTAACTGTATAGCACAAAATTGAAAATTCCAGTGTGAAATTTCATCTCTACCCTGAATGAGGCCTCATTAAATGGTTGTGAGGCCGCAAATTGCAATTTATTGTCCTAGAAACGACATAAATTTGTTATGTTAAGCTTTTATTTTTCGCTATATTTTAGAGTTTAAAATCGCTTGTGCTTTTTATTGGAGCGTTATTTTTATATTGCGTTAAGCGTTATATTGCGTTAAGTTACAGTTTTTGGACGTTGTGGATAGCGGAATTAAAAACGTATCTTTAATAGTACTTACTAGCTCTGCCCGCGGCTTCGTTCCCGTCAACTGACTGCCTACACTACCCTTCTTACCTTCCTGGCAATTTTGTTTTCTAGGGTCATCATTCTTTCGCGGCGAATCTTAACACCGCCATTCAGAAAATTATTTCAAATGCACCACGCCATCTATCCAAAATTTTATAACGGGCGCGCGAAATTTTATAAACAGACCTTTGGCTGTCTAGATATCATGTAAAAACTTCTGTATCTATCTGTTTAAAATAAAATTATTTGCATTGTTGAACTACTAATCTATCCCTGTATGGAGGCCATTTTGCAATTTTCCGTCTACTTATGGTATTTATTTGCGCCCAAAAATGCGTTAAAATTTGTGTCGAAATGTGGAACTTTCGACGCTCATAACTTTCAAATATTTTCTTTTTTTACTTTTTTGCTTCCATACAGGGCTAGATAATGATGAGACAAATTGATATCACATTTTATTTTGAACGTACATCGTCAAACAGTGGAATAATCCCCAAACTACGTTTGTATGGAAGAATGTTTGACTAGTGTAACCTTAAGGGGTAAGCATATCTCTCATTTGATCGGTTTTGTTCAAGTTTCATTATATTCGGGTAATCTATTCTGGCGTAATAAGAAACTTACTAAACAACTCGCCTATTAGGTTAGGTAGGTACAACTAAAAAGTGAAAAATAAAAATAAACTTTTTTACAAAAAAATGCTGCCGACTTCCAAATACGAAAACTACAAAGTGAAACATAATTTTTACTTTTGGAAGTCGGTGTCCATAACGCAAAAAAATGGTATCTACGAAAGACACCGAATTCCAAAAGTAAAAATTATTTTTCACTTTGTAGTTTTCTTATTTGGAAGTCGGTAGTATTTTATTGTAAAAAAGCTTTTTTTTTATTTTTTTTACTATTGAAGGTCGCTACCATTGATAGGATATCACTTGGTTTAAACCCTCTTGCAGCCCCCGTCAGATGCATTTCTGGCCTAAATAATTCACACTTAAATAATTTCGGAGCCCTTCATACTTCTTTACAATGGTACTCGATTGATTCCGGTCGAACTACAGTTCGGTCAGTGAATAAAAAGGTACAGGGTTTAGTTCGAGTGTTCACATAATCAGATTGAAAGAAATAAATGTTTGAAATGTCGTTTTGCGTACAAATGGTCCTATTAACACATTTTGCTTTTCTGTCGATAGAAATTCAGGACGGGTATAGTCACGATTTGCTTCTGAAGTAACGATTGAAATATTGTTAAAAATGTCCGGATTGAAAAAGGTCGATTGGAAAAGTATTGGGTGTATTACTGCATAGCATATAGCATGGAATATAATAAAGCAAGCAAGGAAGCGTGGCGCATAGGACCGGTCGAAGTGATGACGCTTGGGGAAGGCCTATGCTCAGCAGTGAACGTCTTTCTAATGATATCTTCGATAAAGCATCGACTTATTTTGTAACACTACCGCATTTTGTGTTCTGATCATTATTATCTTCTCAGTAATTCTATGACAGCAAAAAGCTTCGAACATCATCTTAAGGTTACACTAGTCGAAGGCACGAACTATTTCGTGCGCGGGGTTATCTTATCCGACAACACGTGCGAAATAGATAGATGCTGTGATAAGCAGTAAGAAGCTAGTTCGCGTACGAATTAGTGCTATTGCAAGTTTGTAGCGAAATGGATGATGACTTAGGAAGAAGAAGAGAGAAAAAGAGAGACGAAATTTTATAAACAGACCTTTGGGTGTCTAGATATCATGAGAAAACACCTAAATGTATATTTCCAAAATAAAATGATTTGCATTGTAGAACTACTAATCTATCCCTGTATGGCGGCCGTTTTGCAATTTTCCTTCTTCTTATGGTATTTATTTCCACCCAAAGATGCGTAAAAATTAGCGTTGTAATATGTAACTTTCGACGCTCATAACTTTCAAATATTTACTTTTTTGCTTCCATACAGGGCTAGATAATGATGAGACAAATTGATATCAGTTTTTATTTTGAACGTATATCGTCAAACAGTGGACTAATCGCTAGACTACGTTTGTACGGAAGAATGATCGACTAGTTGTAGTTAGATCAAGAATATGAATCCACTGGCTTCTGCCAGCGGCTTCGCCCGCGTTCGAAGTATTTATCATCCCAAGAGAACATTATCACGGGATAATGGCCTATGTGCTATTCCAGCCTATTATCTATCTCTGTGCCAAATTACACCCAGATCCATCCAGCCGTTTGAGCGTGAAGAACTAACAAACATACAAACACACACACATACTCACAAACATTCACCTTTATAATATAAGTGTGATGACTATGTAATCCATATACCTATTAATATAAAGGCCAAAGTTACTTTTATCTGTCTGACTGTAGGTTTATTCCGTTTTAACGCCTACACCGCTAACCATTTTTGTGAAATTTTGGTTATAGGTAAAGGTAGATTCGATCTTAAAGAAGAACGTAGTTATACGTTTTATCCCGGGAGTAAGAAAGAAAGAAAGAAAGAAAAAGTGTTTATTCGCCACAAAAACGACATACAAAATTTTCGACATCTTAAATTAAACCCTTAACGGTCTCGTGGCTAAATAATAACAGCCGCACGGGTCGATCATCAAGGTTAAGCAACGCTTGACGAGGTCGGTCCGTGGATGGGTGACCATTTCAACATACTGAGTTTCCTCCGTGCCTCGGAAAGCACGTTAAGCCGTTGGTCCCGGCTGTCATTTGAAGATCTTTGACAGTCGTTACGGGTAGTCAGAAGCTTGAGATCTGACACCAGTCTTGCCAAAGCGTACCGTGTTACCTAGTTACTGGGTTGTGGAGGTCAGATAGGCAGTCGTTCCATGTAAAACACTGGTACTTAGCTGAATCCGGTAAGACTGGAAGCCGACCCCAATATAGTTAGGAAAAGGCTAGGCAGATAATGATTTAAATTATGTTAGTAAAGAAAAGTAAGATTTAAATTAAATACCAAATTTGAGTACAGTACTAGGATGATGAGTAAGTACAAGCAGATGCATGTCGTGACTGTGACAAGAAGGCTTCCACTCAGCATATTGCTGTGCCGTGGGAGACCCACAGCACGGCGCTGATTTTCAGTGGTCGCCTAGGATGTGACGTACGGAAACTAAAGCATGTTGTGTCTAATATAATACAAAAACATAAAACAAATATAGAAAGATATTATAAACCACTAGGTTAACCAGTACGTTTAGTTGACATAATTTACGCCTTTCTCGCGGCTGAAGTCATTTTCGAAAGCTAGTATGTACAAAATATTTCTGGACTAGAGAGTTTACATTATTCAAAGTTCAAAATTTATGTGATCGATTAACGCAAAAAAAAAATGCTTGAATTCAGTTTTGATTTATTTACCTAAAGCTCAAATATATGCATCGTTCGACTAATACTTTCAGGAAACCAATCATTTTCAGTCCTTTACGCGTCATGCAACTTTCCACTCAGTGAATGAACGGCTGAATGAGCGACTTAATGAACGAATGTGTAAGAGTGAATGGAAAAAGCCTCAAACTGAACATGTCTTGCCATTAAGCTAATGATGCGTGCTTATTAGCACGGTCGATGTAGCGTATCTACGAAGTTTTTGTGGTGGGTAGTTCGCAGTTTTTTTAGGGGTCCGCTGGTGAATGGACCTTTGTGTTTGTATGGTTGGGTTTTTGGGGCAACCTAAAAATAATTACGGGCATATGTCTGTAAGTGGACGTCTTTCGGCTGAAATTTGAAACAACTGACAAACTTACATACAAATGGGAGAGGGAAAGGGGCTCATTGCGCATCAAAAGATCTGGCCACATCGATGTCGTGAATGGGAAACGTTCCCAGAACGCTGGCAGCATTGCCACGTTGAAAAAAAAGTGATGAACTGACAAACTAAAAGTTAACAAATTGCGTGCCTAATTTTGTTTGGTCTCAATAGTAGACCGTGGGTTTTAGGCAAATACATGTATATTCTTGTCTTCTTTCTAGTACTTCTTCTACTAGGTGTTTTACCATGCTAGTTCACCACGAAGCCGGCGGTCGTCCTGTAACTCTCTTGTGTTCAGTTAGTTGCAATGCTTTCTTCACGACATGTACTTCGTCGCATTGTATTTTGACCATACCAAACGAGACTGCTTTCGGTTAGTTTCTCCTAAATAGGGGAGACTTTGCAAACACTATATTATATATTATTTATTATATTATATTAATACAGGTATATTATATCATTGATATAGAGAATTTTATGACGTTCAGTTCAAAATATCACTTGTCTTTCCAATTCTTTTTTACCCGACTGCCGAAGGAGGGTAATGTGTTTATCACTCTATGTATGTATGTAGGTATGCATTTATGTTTGTTCCTATATGGCGTTCCAGAGACCAAACGCGTTGGCCGATTGGAGAAACTAGAAGAAAATCATACTGTGCAGTCGGAGGATACATCTGGTTTTAGTCAGCCAGCTCGCGAATAATACAGCAGACGCAGACGCAGTCGGAGGATACATCCTCCGACTAAAGTGTACTACCATTTTACCGTCTGCGTCTGCTGTATCGTCTTTGATAGTTCGCTTTTTAAGCAGTCGATTGTTTTTGATTGATTGAATTAACCTTTTTTCACAATTTTTGTTGCTGATTGCACGCAGTGCCACGAATAGAAAGGGATGCGAGTTCGACTAAAAGGAACAAGGAGAAGAAAATCGCTGATAGAGTGGCGGTCTTAAGCCTTATCATATTTTATCAGTTTAGCAGTCGATCCGTAAAAACGGTTGGTATCTTTAACGATCCGATATTTTAATAAAGGAATTGCATTTTCCCTTCTGATACTCCTCAATCATTAAATTTCAACGTTACACCAACAAGTATAGTGGAATAGGTATAAGTATTCTCTTCAGTATGAGAGTAATGACGCGTACTTATTAGCACGCTCGATGTAACATCCGTGGTACGGTGTAACAGTTATGTTACTTTTTGCGGTGGCAGCGTGAAGAGGGTTCCGTAGCAAGTTGGACCTTCGTTTGTGTATCCCTAAAAGTAAAGTAAGTTTGTTTGTTTGTGTTTTTGAATGGCAGTTTTAACGCTAGCAACTTAAAATTAAACATCTGACTCTGCAGTGGGTAGGTCATCATTGCAATGCTTATCCACCCGTCCCTTCTTTTCTTATTTTAGTTTTATTTTTTATTGTTTTTTTATTATTTAAAATCTGTGTTCGGTTCATTCTTTATACAAAATCCAACTTTTTGAATAGTCATATTTTATAACTTCATTTTTCTAAGAGCTTCTAAAAATTATTTTCGACAGATATTTGTATTGTCCAAATTTTTCATACAAATATCTCAAATAAAAGCTCTTTTAGTTCTTTTGAATTTTTGGGCAACTTTTCTAATTTTGAATTCCTTAAGATCACAGCTTTCGTCTATAATATCCCAATAATGATGGACAAATGTCCAGCAGTGGACGTCTTTCGGCTGATATGATGATGATCCCAATAATCAGACTAATATTGTGTAGTTTTGTTTGATTTACATAGATTTGTGTATTGGAATGATGCACTAATTAATAAAATTCTTGTGCAAAAATAACTAATACGAGTAAGAAAGGACAATACAAAATACTTTCACTCTTCTAGAAATTCAACAAAATCAGGCTTGAAAATTATTGCAAGAGACCTCACAACGACATTCATTAAGCCAACGATGCAGTATAATGTTGTCGAGAGAATTTTTAAGAATCAACATTAAATATTCGATAGGGCCATTAAAGTTTTATTGCTTGCCAGCATCATAAAATAAACTACAAAGTGCTTAAAACCACGAGACACTATTTAAGAAGAAATGTTTTAAAAGGGTCTTATATTAAAAGCCTTTTTAGAGGCCTTTATATTTAAATCGAGAAAGGAATTGTTTTTATTTTAATTTTCCTGTTTCTGCTTTTTTTGTTGTTTGTAAATCAAGCTTTTATTAGAAAAAGAAGGGTTCTTTCTATAAATATATCTGGCATTAAGGTCATTTCTTTTACTTTTTAAACAAGTAAAATATTTCACGTGTCTTTAATTTTACAGGCACTCATAAAATGCCTTCAAACTGGAACAAAGCTGCTTGGTGGTTGAAATAAAGCTTCCTCAAGTAAACTTGCTGGCTCTATATTATTATATAAATCGAAACGAGAGTGCAAGCCCGCCATAGTTGGGTATATTACACGGTCAAACATACATTATTTTATCAAAAACTAGCGATTTTGAAAGCGTTTGCATCCGTGCTTTCCACGGTGACCGCAAAAAGATGCATTAAAATTAAAAAAGATACAATAACCCTTAAATAAAATAACTCTTTCCTTGCAGTCGGTTAATACATACAATTATTTTTTCTGTAAAATTAATATGTGGTTAGAACTAAATGAACACACGACTTTACCGTATCAATCAAAACATATAATAAATATGTAAAAAAGTCATTTTCGTACATATTTATATTTAAAAAAAAATAGCCATGGTGTTAAAGGATAACCAACAGAACCCTTTGCCAGCATATTATTTGTGCACGCATCACGTGAAATGTACGAAACCAATGTAGATAACTGTTAACCAATGTAGATAAATTTTTATACATTACAATTGTACGTAACTTGAAGTATTACTTAGTTTTTGTTTCATCGCAATCGGTTCACTCTATCAAAAGTTAGATGAATTTAAAGTGTTCAAGAAGTAAAATTATCACAACACACGCAATTCAGACCAGTCGGACAGTAGAACTCGATATTCGATAGATGGCGTTGTGCATTTGAAGTCATTTTCTGTAAGGCGGTGTGAAGATTTTCCGCGAAAGAATGATGACCGTAGAAAAAAAATTGGTAGGTAGGTAAGTAGGGTATAGGGTATGTCTGGCAGACAGATGACGGGAGCGAAGCCACGGGCACAGCTAGTTTATGTATAAGAATTCATCATCATCATCAGCCTTCTAATTTTTCCACTGCTGGGACACACGATGAGAGGGAATGGGCACGAAAACATAATACACCACGCGTGCCCAGTGCGGGTTACAGCGTTTATTAGAATCTAACACAAAAAAAAATGTAATGTTTCTACAGAACCACGGACCATTTATCCACGATCCACGCACTTTGTCAGCTAGTTAGAGGGATGAAGGCTTCTGGCAGCTGATTACTGAACTGAGTAATTATGTGAATAAAGTACATGTAACACAATAGTAACAGTTACGACTTTGTTTGCGTACAGTGTATTTTTTTTTCGAACGATGTATTTGGCTTTTGAAAACAATGTAATTGGTTTCTCGAAAATGTAATTGGTTTCTGGGTTGTATAGGCTAATGATGTGTTATTATTATATTTAGCCATCATCATCATTATCATCATTTCGGCCGAAATACGACCAGTGCTGGACATAGGCCTCCCCCAGGCATCGCCACATTGACCGATCCCGTGCGAAAATCAATATAAATAGAGATCCAATATAAATCACGGCTATCTTTCATATCTTCATAGGCTTTTTATACTGATATACTGTTCCCTTGTGATGATAAAACACTTTTTACGCGGGTGAAGCTGCTGACAAAACCTAGTGTTAGTATAGTTAGTATATTAGGTTTATATGCAGTCCCCTAGGATCGAAAAGATCTAGATTTTACCTACATAAATCTCAAAGGTCAAGGTCTCATTTCAAAGTTCATTCATAATTAATTAGATTTGTATGAGTACAATAATGTGGGGTAATATCTGGGAGGGCTTTTCATTAAAAACTAGTTGACCTCAAAGCAGTACTACTCGCACTATAATACTTTACACTACTTAACTTTGGTAGTTGGAGGAGCTCGTGGCCAAATAATAAAGAAATTTGGTGCAATTAAATTGCACCAGATGGCGTGATAAGCTTCGATTTGTTATTGAAATTTGAGAAATATTTTTTTTTAGAGACGATCATAAAAAATGTATGTTCTTGTTTAATTAGCTCTCCTAAGCACAACATTAATGAATATTAGACTCTTAATTTACATTTCAAAGATTATTTGAATGGATCATTTAAAATTGTTTTCAATAGATGGCGCAGTTTTAAATTTCTGAGGCATCCACTCGATTTTTTAAGTTTGTTTTGTCACATATTTTGGTACAAGGAAACTGTAAAAACGTGCAAAAAAATACCATAATACAAATCGTCACTGTATTTAAAAAAAAATTATTCACGAACCGAGCAAACCCTTTTACTTGCAAGTCGCTGCTAACCAGCCATCCATATCCGTGGAACGTAACCGAACGCGATCGATTTTTTTAGAATACTAATTAGCTTGTCTGGAAGAGATTGCCATGTGCGATAAGACCGCCCATTGTACACTTATCTTTAAAAATGATTTTTATCCTATAATTATTTAAGTGGTGTACAATAAAGTATATAATAAATAAATAGCTTAATCAGACGAAAAACGCTAGTTACGTCGGCACGGTTTCTTTGAATGGGATGAGGGATCTGTATGCTAGTATAATTATCTGAGGTATGTAGGTATGTGTGTCAATTTCTATGGCACGCTCTACAGCCCAAACGGCTTGATGGATTATGACATAATATGAGGTGTCGTTGGCTTCATCTCAATTCCGGGAGTGACAATAGGCTATAAAATATTTCCTTATGGCATCCAAAAAAAAGGGGTGAACAATATTTTTTTTTCGTTTTCTTAACTATATGGGTATCAAATGAAAATTACTAAATAGCTTATATTAGCTGTAATTTATACCTTAAGGGTACACTAGTCGACGGTGCGAACTATTTTGTGCGCGGGGTTAAAATGCATTTTATATCAACCGACAACACGTGCGGAAGAGATAGATGCTGTAATGAGCAGTAGGAAGCTAGTCCGCGTACGAATACATACTTTTGCAAATTTTGCGAAACTTTATAAACAGACCAGTCTAGATATCATGAAAAAATTACTAAATCTATCTCTTTAAAATAAAATTATTTGCATTGTTGAACTACTAATCGATCCCTGTATGGAGGCTGTTTTGCAATTTTCCGTCTTCTTATGGTATTTATTCGCGCCCAAAAATGCGTTAAAATTATTGTCGAAATGTGGAACTTTCGACGCTCATAACTTTCAGATATTTTCTTTTTTTACTTTTTGCTTCCATACAGGGCTAGATAATGATGAGAGAAATTGATATCACTTTTTATTTTGAACGTACATTGTCAAACAGTGGAATAAACCCTAGACTACGTTTGTGTGGGTAGTACGTTTGTTTGAGGAGTTGTTCAAGAGTGCATATAATTTTTTATTTTGAACAGATAGATTTAGTAGTTTTTTCATGATATCTAGACTGCCAAAGGTCTGTTTATACAATTTCGCGCGCTCGGTTTTGTCCTTAATCATTATCCATTTCGCTACAAATTTTCAAAAGTGTGTAATCGTACGCCAACTAGCTTCCTACTGCTCATCACAGCATCTATCTCTTCCGCACGTGTTGTCGGTTGATATAAAATGCATTTTAACCCCGCGCACAAAATAGTTCGTGCCGTCGACTAGTGTACCCTTAAACCTTGAGGTACTAGCGGGGACAAACAAAAATTATAGAAAACTTACCAAAACTTCGTTTGCTACCGCTGGCAGCACCTCATAACATTTAATGTATAAATTATAGCTGGTACTTGTTTTTCTCTTTTCAGTTAATTATTTTTTAGCAGTAGGGTTTTTTGTTTTTATAATAATTTGTTTTTTATTCTTTAACTACATTCTCATTATTTAACATTAGGACAGAATCTAGCAAGTAGTAGATTGTGTTTAGCGCTAAATTAAATTAAGATGTTTGTAGGTCAGCTTTAATATAAAAGAAAATGGCCACTAACAGGAAAAATATAATCCAATTTACAGCAGACAATCTCCTGTTACCAAAATAAAGGTACCTGCGTAGTTGGGCAGGGATGGCCAACCTTTGGCACGAGCAAAATATAGTGTCGGCAATTTTATACACATGTTTTTACAAAATTATATGGATGTTTTTGTTTTGCAAAATTGTTTAAAATAACACTTAATATTTTTTAGCTACTTCAAAAAAGGAGAAATTTCTGAATTCAGATATATTTTTATTTTGTCAATTTAAACCGGATGAGGTCGGTTTCTTTTTCTGTCTACTCTAAAAAAAAACCCTGTATTAACAAACACCGAAACAAACTTACATGTCAAAATACTTATGAACTCTAGTAAACAAATATGAAAGATTTTAGAATATCTTGATGAGAGACGTCGACACGTCGTGCTATCCGACGTCAGTTGGCACGTTGGACGTCTCTTTGTAATTCTCAACTTTGAAGTAAACCAACTGACGTCGGATAGCACGACGTGTTTTCGGAGAGAGGGCCAGGACATTTCTTCAAATTGTTATATCTCAGTCGTTTTTCGATCAATTTCGTCGACGTCTTGTCTTGACGTCTCTTTGTAATTCTCAACTTCAAAGTTGAGAATTACAAAGAGACGTCCAACGTGCCAACTGACATCGGATAGCACGACGTGTTTTCAGAGAGAGGGCCAGGACATTTCTTCAAATTGTTATATCTCAGTCGTTTTTCGATCAATTTTGATTCCGTTTTCACACAACAAAATAAATATATAACAAATATTTTTTTCATGCATATATTCCCTATTGGTCAAATTAATCTGAAAAAAAATCTGTGGCTCGCCGTTCACCATAAAAACAAAAGTGATACATCATCTTATTTCTTATAAATAAAAGATGAGTTTTCCAACAAAATGTACACTTGCTAAGAGACATCCCTTTTTCATGCTTGATCAAGGACTTCCTGGTTCTGGCTAATAGTAACTTAAAGTCTTGTCAATATTAGCCGCTCGTTAAAAGAACGCATAAATAACCATTTCATTTACACACACATTTTCATTTATTTTTTTGCTTTGCTTAATTGGAGAGTGCTAGATAATACCTACCACTGGCACATTGAACTACAACACTGATCTGTCGATGTCACTAGTGAGAACTCAAACATTATTGACTAGTCATGGCCACAATGTGTATCCTTTTAAATAGCCAGCTATAAAACAAACCTAGACCCAAACTCCGACTCTAAAACAACAAAAGGTTGCCCACCTCTACCCTCGTACCAAAACAAGCATAACATACATAAACAAATAGTTAATTAACTATATAAAACAGAGGTACTGCAGCTACAATAATATTACTAATGTAAGGAACATCGTTAGAAGCAAATGTTGTTGTAGGACTGGCGTACAGTGGGAGACAGAAGTGGTGAAGCAGTTTGGAGTTTAGATTGAAATCACTTTTGGTCAAGAAAGGCTACTGACCCGGCAGCTAATCATCTTTATTATTGCCATCGATAACATTGTTATCTAAAATATATTTGAATTAAAAAAAAAAAAATATTATGCTTTTCAAATTTGTTTTTAGGGAAAAACAAATTTGAAAAGCCTCATAAGTAAACTTAAAACAGAGCCTCTAGACAAGTAACATTTTATGAGCGAAAGTTATAAACGACAGCGATTGGTAACAATATATCAAAACTGTATGAGATAGCCAAGTGCTATCAAAATGTCAAGTTCCAATTCCTTACATTATGGCATTTTGTCAATCGCCTTCGTTGACACATTGTCCAAGGCCTAAGGTTTGTTGAGGCACACCATGGTTCGTACTAGAAGACAAATAAAATGAAATGTAATTGTTTCATAAGCAATTGGGAGAAAAAGGTCCTTATTTTATACCCGGCTGCCGAAGGAGGGTAATGTGTTTATCAGTCTATGTATGTATGTTTGTTCCTATGTGGCGTTCTAGAGAACAAACGCGTTGACCGATTTTGATAATTCTGACGTCAATCGATTCTTCTTAACCTTGCTAGTGTCACTGGCTACATTAAAATTGGAAAAAGAAAAATGGCGGATTTTGGGCGCCATATTGTGGACTCCAATTTATTTTTCTTCTTTAGCCTTCGTGTGAGGTATCAAAATAAGGAGTTTTAAGAAATGATTTAAAAAAAAAAAGAACTAATCTTCCCTACATGAACGACAACGGTTTCTTCGGAATCAAAATTTCTCGGATACGGATCAGATGTAGACAACTGGAATGAAACTAAATAAAAAAAAAATTAAAAAAAAAAAATTGGCCTTTGTCAATGACTTCCTTCGAGAAAGTTATTAATTTATATGAGCAGAGGCAGTTTTTAAAATACAATCACAACTTTGTATTACAACCCGTATTTATTTTTATCCTGACTGTACATCGGCCGAGTTTGTATTTAAATATGCATGCAGTGATAATAGTAATTGGAGTGGATTGGTAATGTAATGGTAATTAGTAATGGACCGCTAGCTTCTAATTATTTATGTAATAATGCCTTCTAAGATAGCTTGGGAGAGCACTTGAAGCTTGAAAACTCATACAGTAAATTTATCGTGATGGTCTAAAGCTAATGCGATTGCAATCATAATTATAAGCCTGATAATGCGACGATGAGACACCAAGTTTTAATTTATACTATATATATAATATTATAAAGAGGAAAGATATTTTTGTTTGTTTGTTTGTACCGAATAGGCTCCGAAACTACTGGACCGATTTGAAAAATTCTTTCACCAATAGAAAGCTACATTATTCCTGAGTGACATAGGCTATTTTTTTAATCCCGAAAATGGGTCCTGTGGGGTGGTCCACGGGAACGAAGCCGCGGGAAACAGCTAGTTTAAAATATTTGTAAACCTTATTAACTTATTAAAATGTATGTCTTTGGTACCTCTTGAGAGCAGTGGTGGCCCAGTGGTATCGGCCGCGACTTGCAAGTTGTAGGTCGTGGGTTCGAACCCAGGCAGGCGCTTTACTTTGTGTAAATTATTTCATCACCACTGCTCTCAAAAACGGTGAAGGAAAACATCGTGAGGAAACCGGCATATCCTAGAACCAAAAATTCGAAGACATGTGACATCCACCAACACGCACTGGGCCCGCGTGGTGGATTACGGCCCATCCCCTCTCATAGAGAGGAGGCCTGTGTTCCAGCAGTGGGAACATTAATAGGCTGATGATGTGTGATGATGTGATGTGTGGTACCTCTTTATTTTTTTGTGTCGTTTTGTGACACCGACTTCCGAAACGATAGTTATTTTTGCTCTTTTTAGTGTTTTTTTTTTGTAAAAATGTCAACATTTTCTCTTTTTTGTTTTGGTACACGTGATGGTGTAAGAAGTGAGCCAGTTATATAGTGAGGTACCGATAGGATTGACAAAATACACTTAACAACTCAATTTACACATTCGTGTTGTTTGTCGTTAAGGAGTTCGTTTATATTTTCTATAATTATCTTGACAACTGCTGAACCGATTTTGATGAAACTTTTTCTAAGTTGTACTCTAATAAAAAACCGATCACGGTCCGATTAATAGTTAAAAAGAAATACGTGGGCAAACATTTATAGGTACAATACGCTTACGAAATTTTGCACACTTGTTCAGAAGCCCACATAGAGTATCATATGTGCAATTGCAACTATATTACATACATACGTGTCGAATTGTCAACCTCCTTTTTCAGAAGTCGGTATAAAATTGTATGTCGGGTTTAGTCAATAGTACGGACGTCAAAACAAATCACAAGCACGCCCCTAGCGGAAATAAAGAGCAAATACGCATTGGCGCGCTTTTATAAGCACTTGCGTGGAGGAAATAGGGCAGTTGAGTACTGGCAGCCGTAGAGCTAAGACGTCGTAGAAACAGTGTCAATCCGTAATATTAGTAATCAGGAGTGTAACTTTTGTGTCTATTTGAATATACTCAGTGTATCGAATAATTTGTGTGATTTCATTTTCACGATTCACCCACCGACCTGCCCACACAAGATGTCTTAACCTAAGGGAATATTTCCCGACTTCCCGATGGTTTGCATCTATCAGCCAGCCTTGATGCGACATATATTTACCAAGGCGCGAGCCTATGGGAGATTAGAAAAAAAATATCACGGTGAAAATAAATTTAACACAAAATATAACTACTACGCATCTAATCAAGTACCTACACCCACCCGTAGCTCGCAAATAGAATCCTTAGCAAGTTGATTGTCTGTCGCTTCCGTCCCAAATATTGAGCCTAACTTTGTCAACTGGTACCTACAGAGTTAAGCCTGTAATCTGTTGTGAACCCACTGAAGTTGCGACGCGGTTTCAGTTGTTTGTGAGGCTGAATATTGAAGAAGTGAATGAATATGTAAAAATTTCGGGAAACACCGTGATTATGTCTAAAGTTCCTATTAGTAATAATGTTACGTAAAAGTCTACGATATAATGTACTAGAATCGATCGAAAAGCGAGCCAAGTGGCTCAATCGGCAATGAGACACTGGTCAAGTCAAAGCTCCAGAGCCTTGAACATCGTCGCCGAGTTGCCAGCTTGTCGGTTTTTTTATCGGCCACATTTTGGGGTGGAATTGCATGATCTTATTCCGCCTAGCCCGTTGCATCATCGGACTACCAGACGTACGGCGATGGGCCATCGGTACATGGTGGACGTCCCACCCATACGCACTAAACGTTTTGGGAATACTTTTATTATGCGTACAGCTAAGGAGTGGCATTCCGTGCCGGAGTCTGTGTTTCACGATAGCTACAATCTAGGGGTCTTTAAGTCAAGAGCGAATAGGTTTCTTCTAGGTATGCATGCTTCACCGTTGACCACATCCTTGCTTACAATAAGGTGAGATAGTGGTCAAGCGCGAGTCTAGAGAGAATTAAAAAAAAATGTGGCAACTTAATATTTCGCTTGTCAATGTCATATATTTTGGGCTTTTCGACAATCGTTATCTCTGACAGAAAGGCACTTTGTCTAGGATTTTTGAAGGAGGACTGCTAGGTAAAGGCCAATATGGCAGAAGAAAGGTGAAGCCTGTAACCAGCTCAGCTAGTTTCAAACTGAAATGATGATGATCATGATCTTCTGGCGTTCAACATGGCTCGAGCTGTACGAGTTCTGCAGCCTTATTCCGTTAGTGAGTTCGGCAGGGAAAAAGAAACCAACTATATGAAACAGTACGACACATTTCCTTTTAATTACTTCTACATTGCGTTAACAATTTAGATAGGGTACGTCCTCCAACCTATGAGTTGAATTCACATATTATTATTTCCATGACCTATCTCCTTTCGATTTTATTACGCAATAGGAATGTCGTTATTTCAAAGGTGTCTCCACCCTTATGTATACGTGTTCTTTGCTGAATTCACTTACGCAACTAGACTGCAGGTTGATACGAGGGAAGACGATTGTTGTCTGTTTTATGGAATTCATAAAGAAATATTAGGCCAGAGAAAAGGGGAGTCTAATCGGTTAAATCCTCACACACCTTTTGCAGAACTTTGCGGCAGAGAATTTCCAGTAGAACGGAACGGCGATCATGTTCAAAACCTTTTGGCAGGGAAAACATTTGAGCTCCCCTGCAACGCTAACTGACTTGACTTTAGGACGTTCAAATAAATAGCATTGTCTTCATTAATATTAAAACAGCCCGTTTTAACCTAACCTAACCTAATATTAACACTGATTTATTTTGCTCGAAGACCTAGATTTGACTGGCAGAAAACCTAGTAAATGCCACGAAAAAAGAATAGACATAAAATCTAATTATAAAAAATATACTATTATAATTAGACCCTAGCTTGGGCCTAAATTCTACATTTTTCAGGACTTTTTCAGCGTTCCTTTTTCAAACAAAATGTCCGCCATTTTTTATTATAAACTGTAAGTCGACCAATCTATTCTCGGAAAGAAGTTTTCAAAGCCACTTAAAGCAGCAGACGGTCTTATGTTTTTAAGAACCCATTACGTGACCAGGTTTAAAATAAACAGATTATAACAAAAGACTATCTAGGAACAACGAAGAAAGTCAAGGTTTTGTTGAGTAACACTCATAGTATGAGATCCCACTGCAAAAATCTGCGTGTATATTGTTTTTGATGAAGCTTGATTTTTCTAAGTGATTCTTGATAGACTATGTTCCAAAAGCACCCACGATACTGCAGAAATTCCTAGTCTAGGGTAAAGTTAAAAAACAAAGAACATAAATTATGTTTAATAAAAAATCCTGTTTCCTGGAGATTTCTGCAGTCAGATCTTAGGCTATGAAAACCTTCTTGGATCAGCCTTGTGTACCCAATTTAATGCTTTTATCAACTTAAGTCAAGGCTCATACCAACACTGCGCAAAAAAGTTTGAAAGTGTCTTACTTTTAAGTTACACGGGTTTATCTAGTTTAAACTACTGCATCTGGCGACCTGATGAGTAAGGATTAATTTCATCCTGTCATTCAATCTTTCAAGTACTTATGAGTAACCAGAACCCCGTTTTACTAAGTAGCTGGGTAGTGTTGCGGCAATAATAATAGTAAGATTATACCATACTAGCTGTTGCCCGCGGCTTCACTCCCGTGGACCACCCCACAGGACCCGTTTTCGGGATTAAAAAATAGCTTAAGTCACTCAGGAATAATGTAGCTTTCTATTGGTGAAAGAATTGCCAGTAGTTTCGGAACCTATTCGGTACAAACAAACAAACAAAACAACTAAAGACTTGACAACTAGAACCCTATTAAGCTCGCCTTTGTACATAAGTTGCGTGTTTTGTGTGTTATAAAGAATGTGAATATAAAATATATGAATACTTATATATGTTTTTTTTAAAGAAAAAATACGGTTGGTCCCGCTATGCTCGACTCGAAAAATACCTACTATAAAGTGCTGCTATGCACGGAATCATATTTGCGGGCAGTGATGAAGAAAACTGTTATAGTGTATATTCTGCTTCGTGAATGTCTAAAATTATCCCAGGATAACATATTTCCGTGATAAAAAGTATCCTATGTGCTATTCCAGTCGATAATCTATCTCTATGCCAAATTTCATCCAGATCTGTTCAGCGGTTTGAGCGTGAAGAAGTATCAAACATAAAAACACACACACACACCCACTCACTCACAAACTTTCGCCTTTAAAAATATTAGTGTGATTTAAAAAGTAAATGAAGAAACCTAGTACGTTTATTCCGTTACTTTCGAGAAAAAAAGTTGATAAACGTTCCGTTTCATCATACTAACGCGCACTCAACACGTCGCATCATATATTTTAAAAACAAAGTGTCCATCCATTCCATAGATCTTTGAAAAACGAAACGTTTGTCCATAAAATATAAACTTAACCTAAAAATATGTTTTTAGTTTAATTTCAATATTTTTCAATTTCCTGCTCAATTAAATTAAATTCAAACATTTTTTTTCAACTGTGCCTTCCATTGTTAACGTAGAATCGAAGAATCTCGTGCATAGCGGCACTTTAACCGAAAATACAAAACCGGCCAAGTGCGAGTCGGACTCGCGCACGAAGGGTTCCGTACCATTATCACAAAAAACAGCTAAAAAATCACGTTTGTTGTATGGCAGCCTCACTTAAATTTTTATTTTATTCTGTTTTTAGTATTTGTTGTTATAGCGGCAACAGAATTAAATCATCTGTGATAATTTCAACTGTCTAGCTATCACCGTTCATGAGATACAGCCTGGTGACAGACGAACAGACAGACAGACGGATCGCGGAGTCTCAGTAATAGGCTCCCGTTTTTACCCTGTGGGTACGGAACCATAAAAAACGACTTCAACAAATCACATTACATAGTGGTATAACTATATTCGGTTGTCTTTGTCTTTAGTTGTTTAATTTTATTTTTGCATCCTGCTTTTTAATGTCGGTTAAAAACTATGATCATATAAAATCTAAAACGCGTATTCCTCTCAGTGTGCGTCTTTCCTCTCTCCGAAATGTTGTAGCACGTAATGGGCGTTTCTGCTCCATTAGCCTTATGGCCTGTGTATCTTGGCCGTAACTTGTACACCGACCACTAATTGTGCTACGAAGGGCAAGAATATTATGTCTGGGTAAGAGATGGTTTGATTTCTTGTTGGATAAAGTTAGATTATTCTGTGTAGGCGAAGCGGTATTTAGATGGAAATATAAATATAGGTTGAATAGGTACATTTCGGGGAATGTGCGATTGAATTGCATAATCTAATTCCTCCCAGCCCGTTTCATCATCGGACTACCATACGTACGGCGATGTGCCATCGGTACATGGTGGACATCCCACCCATACGCACCAAACGTTTTGAGAAAACTTTTATTATGCGTACAGCTAAGGAGTGGAATTTCCTGCCGGAGTCTGTGTTTCTCGATAGCTACAACATAGGGGTCTTTAAGTCAAGAGTGAATAGGTTACTTCTAGGCAAGCGTGCTCCATCATCGACCACATCATCGCTTACCATCAGGTGAGATGGTGGTCAAGCGCGAGCCTATCTAAGATAAAAAAAACAATACCTACATATAATAAATCTGTAGAAAACTCATTTTACATCGAAAATATATCCAAATAAATAGCCAGGGTGTTAAAGGATAACCAAAAGAACCCATTTTCAGTATTTTTTGAATTTTTGTCTGTTTGTCTGTTTATTTGTGCACGCATCACGTGAAATGTACGAAACCAATGAAGATAACTTTTATACATAAACATTGTGCGTAACTTGAACTATTACTTAGTTTTTGTTTCATCGCAATCGGTTCACTCTATCAAAAGTTAGATGAATTTAAAATGTTCAAGAAGTAAAATTATCACAACACACGCTATTCAGATACTTGGACAGTTGAACTCGATATTCGATAGATGGCGTTGTGAATTTGAGGTCATTTTCTGAATGGCGGTGTTAAGATTCTCCGCGAATGATGACCCTAGAAAAAAAATTGGTAGGTAGGTAACTAGGGTAGGGTTGGCAGACAGATGACGGGAGCAAAGCCGCGGGCACAGCTGGTTACTAATATGGTGCCAAGTCAAAACATTAAGATTTTTGTGCTATACTTATCTAAATTAATTTAGGGCTAGTTTTTAGAATTCAGATTTATATAATTGAACTAGCTGTTGCCCGCGATTTCATCCACGTCAAATCCGCTTCTCACTTTTTTATTTAAAAAAATAATTTTTCCCAAAATAACTGTACAATTTTCTGTGATAAAAAGTATGCCTATGTTACTCCTCATAACATCAGCTTTCTACCAGTTAAGGCCCGTTAAAATCGTTACAGCCATTTTGGAGATTACCTAGAACAAACAGACAGACAAATCGACAGACGGCCAAAAATCAAAAAAATTGCGTATTTGTTATTAGTACCGTATATTTTTACATGCATTCAATAAAACATTGTTATTTTGATTTTACATACAGACACTTAAATTTTATTAATTTGTCAAGACCTTTATTTTATTTCTTTTCTTAGTGTCTACATTAGATTTAAATATTTTTATAAAATACAAAAACTAAAATCATTTAAAAATAATGGTGGTCCACAGGTATCAGGAACAGGGTCCAAGCTACCGGCAGTCATGGCTCCAGAGAGAGGAACCTAACTATAAGAGCTATGTCCAGAAATACTGCTTTCTGAATCAAGCCCTTGACCCAACCACCTAACCAGAGCCTACTAAGCTGTTGGTCGAGGTTCTTGGTTTTTAAGCTATTGGCTGACACGACTATCGGTACAATGATCGCCGAGTCCACATCCCACATGTTGACAACCTCGGGAGCCAAGTCAAGATACTTGATTTGCTTATTTTACTCAGCTTCCACGAGGTGCCCGTCATATCGGGCTTATTGGCTACAATAGTCCTATTATTATTATAACTAAATAATAAATTAGGGTGTTTTACATATTTTCTGTACTGTCAAAACACAATTTTTATTAGTCATGTAAAAGTAATCTGACTATTTAAAAATCGGCCCAAATGTATTGCTCACTTATAATGTTTCAAAATAAATGCACTTAAATGATGATGAAACTGAAAATCGCCTCATAATCAAAATGTCTAATTTATATGTCGGGTTTAGTCAATAGTACGGACGTCAAAACAAATCACAAGCACGCCCCTAGCGGCAATCAATAGCAACTACGCATTGGCGCGCTTTTATAAGCACTTGCGTGGTGCAGAATATGGCAGTTTAGTACTGACAGCCGTAGAGCTAAGACGTCGTAGAATCAGTGTCGATCCGTAATATTAGTAAGCAAGAATGTAACTTGTGTCTATTTGAATAAACTCAGTGTATCGAATAATTTGTGTGATTTCATTTTCACGATTCACCCACCGACCTGCCCACACAAGATGTCTTAACCTAAGGGAATATTTCCCGACTTCCCGATGGTTTGCATCTATCAGCCAGCCTTGATGCGACATATATTTACCAAGGCGCGAGCCTATGGGAGATTAGAAAAAAAATATCACGGTGAAAATAAATTTAACACAAAATATAACTACTACGCATCTAATCAAGTACCTACACCCACCCGTAGCTCGCAAATAGAATCCTTAGCAAGTTGATTGTCTGTCGCTTCCGTCCCAAATATTGAGCCTAACTTTGTCAACTGGTACCTACAGAGTTAAGCCTGTAATCTGTTGTGAACCCACTGAAGTTGCGACGCGGTTTCAGTTGTTTGTGAGGCTGAATATTGAAGAAGTGAATGAATATGTAAAAATTTCGGGAAACACCGTGATTATGTCTAAAGTTCCTATTAGTAATAATGTTACGTAAAAGTCTACGATATAATGTACTAGAATCGATCGAAAAGCGAGCCAAGTGGCTCAATCGGCAATGAGACACTGGTCAAGTCAAAGCTCCAGAGCCTTGAACATCGTCGCCGAGTTGCCAGCTTGTCGGTTTTTTTATCGGCCACATTTTGGGGTGGAATTGCATGATCTTATTCCGCCTAGCCCGTTGCATCATCGGACTACCAGACGTACGGCGATGGGCCATCGGTACATGGTGGACGTCCCACCCATACGCACTAAACGTTTTGGGAATACTTTTATTATGCGTACAGCTAAGGAGTGGCATTCCGTGCCGGAGTCTGTGTTTCACGATAGCTACAATCTAGGGGTCTTTAAGTCAAGAGCGAATAGGTTTCTTCTAGGTATGCATGCTTCACCGTTGACCACATCCTTGCTTACAATAAGGTGAGATAGTGGTCAAGCGCGAGTCTAGAGAGAATTAAAAAAAAATGTGGCAACTTAATATTTCGCTTGTCAATGTCATATATTTTGGGCTTTTCGACAATCGTTATCTCTGACAGAAAGGCACTTTGTCTAGGATTTTTGAAGGAGGACTGCTAGGTAAAGGCCAATATGGCAGAAGAAAGGTGAAGCCTGTAACCAGCTCAGCTAGTTTCAAACTGAAATGATGATGATCATGATCTTCTGGCGTTCAACATGGCTCGAGCTGTACGAGTTCTGCAGCCTTATTCCGTTAGTGAGTTCGGCAGGGAAAAAGAAACCAACTATATGAAACAGTACGACACATTTCCTTTTAATTACTTCTACATTGCGTTAACAATTTAGATAGGGTACGTCCTCCAACCTATGAGTTGAATTCACATATTATTATTTCCATGACCTATCTCCTTTCGATTTTATTACGCAATAGGAATGTCGTTATTTCAAAGGTGTCTCCACCCTTATGTATACGTGTTCTTTGCTGAATTCACTTACGCAACTAGACTGCAGGTTGATACGAGGGAAGACGATTGTTGTCTGTTTTATGGAATTCATAAAGAAATATTAGGCCAGAGAAAAGGGGAGTCTAATCGGTTAAATCCTCACACACCTTTTGCAGAACTTTGCGGCAGAGAATTTCCAGTAGAACGGAACGGCGATCATGTTCAAAACCTTTTGGCAGGGAAAACATTTGAGCTCCCCTGCAACGCTAACTGACTTGACTTTAGGACGTTCAAATAAATAGCATTGTCTTCATTAATATTAAAACAGCCCGTTTTAACCTAACCTAACCTAATATTAACACTGATTTATTTTGCTCGAAGACCTAGATTTGACTGGCAGAAAACCTAGTAAATGCCACGAAAAAAGAATAGACATAAAATCTAATTATAAAAAATATACTATTATAATTAGACCCTAGCTTGGGCCTAAATTCTACATTTTTCAGGACTTTTTCAGCGTTCCTTTTTCAAACAAAATGTCCGCCATTTTTTATTATAAACTGTAAGTCGACCAATCTATTCTCGGAAAGAAGTTTTCAAAGCCACTTAAAGCAGCAGACGGTCTTATGTTTTTAAGAACCCATTACGTGACCAGGTTTAAAATAAACAGATTATAACAAAAGACTATCTAGGAACAACGAAGAAAGTCAAGGTTTTGTTGAGTAACACTCATAGTATGAGATCCCACTGCAAAAATCTGCGTGTATATTGTTTTTGATGAAGCTTGATTTTTCTAAGTGATTCTTGATAGACTATGTTCCAAAAGCACCCACGATACTGCAGAAATTCCTAGTCTAGGGTAAAGTTAAAAAACAAAGAACATAAATTATGTTTAATAAAAAATCCTGTTTCCTGGAGATTTCTGCAGTCAGATCTTAGGCTATGAAAACCTTCTTGGATCAGCCTTGTGTACCCAATTTAATGCTTTTATCAACTTAAGTCAAGGCTCATACCAACACTGCGCAAAAAAGTTTGAAAGTGTCTTACTTTTAAGTTACACGGGTTTATCTAGTTTAAACTACTGCATCTGGCGACCTGATGAGTAAGGATTAATTTCATCCTGTCATTCAATCTTTCAAGTACTTATGAGTAACCAGAACCCCGTTTTACTAAGTAGCTGGGTAGTGTTGCGGCAATAATAATAGTAAGATTATACCATACTAGCTGTTGCCCGCGGCTTCACTCCCGTGGACCACCCCACAGGACCCGTTTTCGGGATTAAAAAATAGCTTAAGTCACTCAGGAATAATGTAGCTTTCTATTGGTGAAAGAATTGCCAGTAGTTTCGGAACCTATTCGGTACAAACAAACAAACAAAACAACTAAAGACTTGACAACTAGAACCCTATTAAGCTCGCCTTTGTACATAAGTTGCGTGTTTTGTGTGTTATAAAGAATGTGAATATAAAATATATGAATACTTATATATGTTTTTTTTAAAGAAAAAATACGGTTGGTCCCGCTATGCTCGACTCGAAAAATACCTACTATAAAGTGCTGCTATGCACGGAATCATATTTGCGGGCAGTGATGAAGAAAACTGTTATAGTGTATATTCTGCTTCGTGAATGTCTAAAATTATCCCAGGATAACATATTTCCGTGATAAAAAGTATCCTATGTGCTATTCCAGTCGATAATCTATCTCTATGCCAAATTTCATCCAGATCTGTTCAGCGGTTTGAGCGTGAAGAAGTATCAAACATAAAAACACACACACACACCCACTCACTCACAAACTTTCGCCTTTAAAAATATTAGTGTGATTTAAAAAGTAAATGAAGAAACCTAGTACGTTTATTCCGTTACTTTCGAGAAAAAAAGTTGATAAACGTTCCGTTTCATCATACTAACGCGCACTCAACACGTCGCATCATATATTTTAAAAACAAAGTGTCCATCCATTCCATAGATCTTTGAAAAACGAAACGTTTGTCCATAAAATATAAACTTAACCTAAAAATATGTTTTTAGTTTAATTTCAATATTTTTCAATTTCCTGCTCAATTAAATTAAATTCAAACATTTTTTTTCAACTGTGCCTTCCATTGTTAACGTAGAATCGAAGAATCTCGTGCATAGCGGCACTTTAACCGAAAATACAAAACCGGCCAAGTGCGAGTCGGACTCGCGCACGAAGGGTTCCGTACCATTATCACAAAAAACAGCTAAAAAATCACGTTTGTTGTATGGCAGCCTCACTTAAATTTTTATTTTATTCTGTTTTTAGTATTTGTTGTTATAGCGGCAACAGAATTAAATCATCTGTGATAATTTCAACTGTCTAGCTATCACCGTTCATGAGATACAGCCTGGTGACAGACGAACAGACAGACAGACGGATCGCGGAGTCTCAGTAATAGGCTCCCGTTTTTACCCTGTGGGTACGGAACCATAAAAAACGACTTCAACAAATCACATTACATAGTGGTATAACTATATTCGGTTGTCTTTGTCTTTAGTTGTTTAATTTTATTTTTGCATCCTGCTTTTTAATGTCGGTTAAAAACTATGATCATATAAAATCTAAAACGCGTATTCCTCTCAGTGTGCGTCTTTCCTCTCTCCGAAATGTTGTAGCACGTAATGGGCGTTTCTGCTCCATTAGCCTTATGGCCTGTGTATCTTGGCCGTAACTTGTACACCGACCACTAATTGTGCTACGAAGGGCAAGAATATTATGTCTGGGTAAGAGATGGTTTGATTTCTTGTTGGATAAAGTTAGATTATTCTGTGTAGGCGAAGCGGTATTTAGATGGAAATATAAATATAGGTTGAATAGGTACATTTCGGGGAATGTGCGATTGAATTGCATAATCTAATTCCTCCCAGCCCGTTTCATCATCGGACTACCATACGTACGGCGATGTGCCATCGGTACATGGTGGACATCCCACCCATACGCACCAAACGTTTTGAGAAAACTTTTATTATGCGTACAGCTAAGGAGTGGAATTTCCTGCCGGAGTCTGTGTTTCTCGATAGCTACAACATAGGGGTCTTTAAGTCAAGAGTGAATAGGTTACTTCTAGGCAAGCGTGCTCCATCATCGACCACATCATCGCTTACCATCAGGTGAGATGGTGGTCAAGCGCGAGCCTATCTAAGATAAAAAAAACAATACCTACATATAATAAATCTGTAGAAAACTCATTTTACATCGAAAATATATCCAAATAAATAGCCAGGGTGTTAAAGGATAACCAAAAGAACCCATTTTCAGTATTTTTTGAATTTTTGTCTGTTTGTCTGTTTATTTGTGCACGCATCACGTGAAATGTACGAAACCAATGAAGATAACTTTTATACATAAACATTGTGCGTAACTTGAACTATTACTTAGTTTTTGTTTCATCGCAATCGGTTCACTCTATCAAAAGTTAGATGAATTTAAAATGTTCAAGAAGTAAAATTATCACAACACACGCTATTCAGATACTTGGACAGTTGAACTCGATATTCGATAGATGGCGTTGTGAATTTGAGGTCATTTTCTGAATGGCGGTGTTAAGATTCTCCGCGAATGATGACCCTAGAAAAAAAATTGGTAGGTAGGTAACTAGGGTAGGGTTGGCAGACAGATGACGGGAGCAAAGCCGCGGGCACAGCTGGTTACTAATATGGTGCCAAGTCAAAACATTAAGATTTTTGTGCTATACTTATCTAAATTAATTTAGGGCTAGTTTTTAGAATTCAGATTTATATAATTGAACTAGCTGTTGCCCGCGATTTCATCCACGTCAAATCCGCTTCTCACTTTTTTATTTAAAAAAATAATTTTTCCCAAAATAACTGTACAATTTTCTGTGATAAAAAGTATGCCTATGTTACTCCTCATAACATCAGCTTTCTACCAGTTAAGGCCCGTTAAAATCGTTACAGCCATTTTGGAGATTACCTAGAACAAACAGACAGACAAATCGACAGACGGCCAAAAATCAAAAAAATTGCGTATTTGTTATTAGTACCGTATATTTTTACATGCATTCAATAAAACATTGTTATTTTGATTTTACATACAGACACTTAAATTTTATTAATTTGTCAAGACCTTTATTTTATTTCTTTTCTTAGTGTCTACATTAGATTTAAATATTTTTATAAAATACAAAAACTAAAATCATTTAAAAATAATGGTGGTCCACAGGTATCAGGAACAGGGTCCAAGCTACCGGCAGTCATGGCTCCAGAGAGAGGAACCTAACTATAAGAGCTATGTCCAGAAATACTGCTTTCTGAATCAAGCCCTTGACCCAACCACCTAACCAGAGCCTACTAAGCTGTTGGTCGAGGTTCTTGGTTTTTAAGCTATTGGCTGACACGACTATCGGTACAATGATCGCCGAGTCCACATCCCACATGTTGACAACCTCGGGAGCCAAGTCAAGATACTTGATTTGCTTATTTTACTCAGCTTCCACGAGGTGCCCGTCATATCGGGCTTATTGGCTACAATAGTCCTATTATTATTATAACTAAATAATAAATTAGGGTGTTTTACATATTTTCTGTACTGTCAAAACACAATTTTTATTAGTCATGTAAAAGTAATCTGACTATTTAAAAATCGGCCCAAATGTATTGCTCACTTATAATGTTTCAAAATAAATGCACTTAAATGATGATGAAACTGAAAATCGCCTCATAATCAAAATGTCTAATTTATATGTCGGGTTTAGTCAATAGTACGGACGTCAAAACAAATCACAAGCACGCCCCTAGCGGCAATCAATAGCAACTACGCATTGGCGCGCTTTTATAAGCACTTGCGTGGTGCAGAATATGGCAGTTTAGTACTGACAGCCGTAGAGCTAAGACGTCGTAGAATCAGTGTCGATCCGTAATATTAGTAAGCAAGAATGTAACTTGTGTCTATTTGAATAAACTCAGTGTATCGAATAATTTGTGTGATTTCATTTTCACGATTCACCCACCGACCTGCCCACACAAGATGTCTTAACCTAAGGGAATATTTCCCGACTTCCCGATGGTTTGCATCTATCAGCCAGCCTTGATGCGACATATATTTACCAAGGCGCGAGCCTATGGGAGATTAGAAAAAAAATATCACGGTGAAAATAAATTTAACACAAAATATAACTACTACGCATCTAATCAAGTACCTACACCCACCCGTAGCTCGCAAATAGAATCCTTAGCAAGTTGATTGTCTGTCGCTTCCGTCCCAAATATTGAGCCTAACTTTGTCAACTGGTACCTACAGAGTTAAGCCTGTAATCTGTTGTGAACCCACTGAAGTTGCGACGCGGTTTCAGTTGTTTGTGAGGCTGAATATTGAAGAAGTGAATGAATATGTAAAAATTTCGGGAAACACCGTGATTATGTCTAAAGTTCCTATTAGTAATAATGTTACGTAAAAGTCTACGATATAATGTACTAGAATCGATCGAAAAGCGAGCCAAGTGGCTCAATCGGCAATGAGACACTGGTCAAGTCAAAGCTCCAGAGCCTTGAACATCGTCGCCGAGTTGCCAGCTTGTCGGTTTTTTTATCGGCCACATTTTGGGGTGGAATTGCATGATCTTATTCCGCCTAGCCCGTTGCATCATCGGACTACCAGACGTACGGCGATGGGCCATCGGTACATGGTGGACGTCCCACCCATACGCACTAAACGTTTTGGGAATACTTTTATTATGCGTACAGCTAAGGAGTGGCATTCCGTGCCGGAGTCTGTGTTTCACGATAGCTACAATCTAGGGGTCTTTAAGTCAAGAGCGAATAGGTTTCTTCTAGGTATGCATGCTTCACCGTTGACCACATCCTTGCTTACAATAAGGTGAGATAGTGGTCAAGCGCGAGTCTAGAGAGAATTAAAAAAAAATGTGGCAACTTAATATTTCGCTTGTCAATGTCATATATTTTGGGCTTTTCGACAATCGTTATCTCTGACAGAAAGGCACTTTGTCTAGGATTTTTGAAGGAGGACTGCTAGGTAAAGGCCAATATGGCAGAAGAAAGGTGAAGCCTGTAACCAGCTCAGCTAGTTTCAAACTGAAATGATGATGATCATGATCTTCTGGCGTTCAACATGGCTCGAGCTGTACGAGTTCTGCAGCCTTATTCCGTTAGTGAGTTCGGCAGGGAAAAAGAAACCAACTATATGAAACAGTACGACACATTTCCTTTTAATTACTTCTACATTGCGTTAACAATTTAGATAGGGTACGTCCTCCAACCTATGAGTTGAATTCACATATTATTATTTCCATGACCTATCTCCTTTCGATTTTATTACGCAATAGGAATGTCGTTATTTCAAAGGTGTCTCCACCCTTATGTATACGTGTTCTTTGCTGAATTCACTTACGCAACTAGACTGCAGGTTGATACGAGGGAAGACGATTGTTGTCTGTTTTATGGAATTCATAAAGAAATATTAGGCCAGAGAAAAGGGGAGTCTAATCGGTTAAATCCTCACACACCTTTTGCAGAACTTTGCGGCAGAGAATTTCCAGTAGAACGGAACGGCGATCATGTTCAAAACCTTTTGGCAGGGAAAACATTTGAGCTCCCCTGCAACGCTAACTGACTTGACTTTAGGACGTTCAAATAAATAGCATTGTCTTCATTAATATTAAAACAGCCCGTTTTAACCTAACCTAACCTAATATTAACACTGATTTATTTTGCTCGAAGACCTAGATTTGACTGGCAGAAAACCTAGTAAATGCCACGAAAAAAGAATAGACATAAAATCTAATTATAAAAAATATACTATTATAATTAGACCCTAGCTTGGGCCTAAATTCTACATTTTTCAGGACTTTTTCAGCGTTCCTTTTTCAAACAAAATGTCCGCCATTTTTTATTATAAACTGTAAGTCGACCAATCTATTCTCGGAAAGAAGTTTTCAAAGCCACTTAAAGCAGCAGACGGTCTTATGTTTTTAAGAACCCATTACGTGACCAGGTTTAAAATAAACAGATTATAACAAAAGACTATCTAGGAACAACGAAGAAAGTCAAGGTTTTGTTGAGTAACACTCATAGTATGAGATCCCACTGCAAAAATCTGCGTGTATATTGTTTTTGATGAAGCTTGATTTTTCTAAGTGATTCTTGATAGACTATGTTCCAAAAGCACCCACGATACTGCAGAAATTCCTAGTCTAGGGTAAAGTTAAAAAACAAAGAACATAAATTATGTTTAATAAAAAATCCTGTTTCCTGGAGATTTCTGCAGTCAGATCTTAGGCTATGAAAACCTTCTTGGATCAGCCTTGTGTACCCAATTTAATGCTTTTATCAACTTAAGTCAAGGCTCATACCAACACTGCGCAAAAAAGTTTGAAAGTGTCTTACTTTTAAGTTACACGGGTTTATCTAGTTTAAACTACTGCATCTGGCGACCTGATGAGTAAGGATTAATTTCATCCTGTCATTCAATCTTTCAAGTACTTATGAGTAACCAGAACCCCGTTTTACTAAGTAGCTGGGTAGTGTTGCGGCAATAATAATAGTAAGATTATACCATACTAGCTGTTGCCCGCGGCTTCACTCCCGTGGACCACCCCACAGGACCCGTTTTCGGGATTAAAAAATAGCTTAAGTCACTCAGGAATAATGTAGCTTTCTATTGGTGAAAGAATTGCCAGTAGTTTCGGAACCTATTCGGTACAAACAAACAAACAAAACAACTAAAGACTTGACAACTAGAACCCTATTAAGCTCGCCTTTGTACATAAGTTGCGTGTTTTGTGTGTTATAAAGAATGTGAATATAAAATATATGAATACTTATATATGTTTTTTTTAAAGAAAAAATACGGTTGGTCCCGCTATGCTCGACTCGAAAAATACCTACTATAAAGTGCTGCTATGCACGGAATCATATTTGCGGGCAGTGATGAAGAAAACTGTTATAGTGTATATTCTGCTTCGTGAATGTCTAAAATTATCCCAGGATAACATATTTCCGTGATAAAAAGTATCCTATGTGCTATTCCAGTCGATAATCTATCTCTATGCCAAATTTCATCCAGATCTGTTCAGCGGTTTGAGCGTGAAGAAGTATCAAACATAAAAACACACACACACACCCACTCACTCACAAACTTTCGCCTTTAAAAATATTAGTGT
Organism: Orthosia incerta; assembly: GCA_948252205.1. NCBI lineage: Eukaryota > Metazoa > Arthropoda > Insecta > Lepidoptera > Noctuidae > Orthosia > Orthosia incerta. Next base: position 16,840,975 of record OX411764.1, on the reverse strand, counting down.
GATTTAAAAAGTAAATGAAGAAACCTAGTACGTTTATTCCGTTACTTTCGAGAAAAAAAGTTGATAAACGTTCCGTTTCATCATACTAACGCGCACTCAACACGTCGCATCATATATTTTAAAAACAAAGTGTCCATCCATTCCATAGATCTTTGAAAAACGAAACGTTTGTCCATAAAATATAAACTTAACCTAAAAATATGTTTTTAGTTTAATTTCAATATTTTTCAATTTCCTGCTCAATTAAATTAAATTCAAACATTTTTTTTCAACTGTGCCTTCCATTGTTAACGTAGAATCGAAGAATCTCGTGCATAGCGGCACTTTAACCGAAAATACAAAACCGGCCAAGTGCGAGTCGGACTCGCGCACGAAGGGTTCCGTACCATTATCACAAAAAACAGCTAAAAAATCACGTTTGTTGTATGGCAGCCTCACTTAAATTTTTATTTTATTCTGTTTTTAGTATTTGTTGTTATAGCGGCAACAGAATTAAATCATCTGTGATAATTTCAACTGTCTAGCTATCACCGTTCATGAGATACAGCCTGGTGACAGACGAACAGACAGACAGACGGATCGCGGAGTCTCAGTAATAGGCTCCCGTTTTTACCCTGTGGGTACGGAACCATAAAAAACGACTTCAACAAATCACATTACATAGTGGTATAACTATATTCGGTTGTCTTTGTCTTTAGTTGTTTAATTTTATTTTTGCATCCTGCTTTTTAATGTCGGTTAAAAACTATGATCATATAAAATCTAAAACGCGTATTCCTCTCAGTGTGCGTCTTTCCTCTCTCCGAAATGTTGTAGCACGTAATGGGCGTTTCTGCTCCATTAGCCTTATGGCCTGTGTATCTTGGCCGTAACTTGTACACCGACCACTAATTGTGCTACGAAGGGCAAGAATATTATGTCTGGGTAAGAGATGGTTTGATTTCTTGTTGGATAAAGTTAGATTATTCTGTGTAGGCGAAGCGGTATTTAGATGGAAATATAAATATAGGTTGAATAGGTACATTTCGGGGAATGTGCGATTGAATTGCATAATCTAATTCCTCCCAGCCCGTTTCATCATCGGACTACCATACGTACGGCGATGTGCCATCGGTACATGGTGGACATCCCACCCATACGCACCAAACGTTTTGAGAAAACTTTTATTATGCGTACAGCTAAGGAGTGGAATTTCCTGCCGGAGTCTGTGTTTCTCGATAGCTACAACATAGGGGTCTTTAAGTCAAGAGTGAATAGGTTACTTCTAGGCAAGCGTGCTCCATCATCGACCACATCATCGCTTACCATCAGGTGAGATGGTGGTCAAGCGCGAGCCTATCTAAGATAAAAAAAACAATACCTACATATAATAAATCTGTAGAAAACTCATTTTACATCGAAAATATATCCAAATAAATAGCCAGGGTGTTAAAGGATAACCAAAAGAACCCATTTTCAGTATTTTTTGAATTTTTGTCTGTTTGTCTGTTTATTTGTGCACGCATCACGTGAAATGTACGAAACCAATGAAGATAACTTTTATACATAAACATTGTGCGTAACTTGAACTATTACTTAGTTTTTGTTTCATCGCAATCGGTTCACTCTATCAAAAGTTAGATGAATTTAAAATGTTCAAGAAGTAAAATTATCACAACACACGCTATTCAGATACTTGGACAGTTGAACTCGATATTCGATAGATGGCGTTGTGAATTTGAGGTCATTTTCTGAATGGCGGTGTTAAGATTCTCCGCGAATGATGACCCTAGAAAAAAAATTGGTAGGTAGGTAACTAGGGTAGGGTTGGCAGACAGATGACGGGAGCAAAGCCGCGGGCACAGCTGGTTACTAATATGGTGCCAAGTCAAAACATTAAGATTTTTGTGCTATACTTATCTAAATTAATTTAGGGCTAGTTTTTAGAATTCAGATTTATATAATTGAACTAGCTGTTGCCCGCGATTTCATCCACGTCAAATCCGCTTCTCACTTTTTTATTTAAAAAAATAATTTTTCCCAAAATAACTGTACAATTTTCTGTGATAAAAAGTATGCCTATGTTACTCCTCATAACATCAGCTTTCTACCAGTTAAGGCCCGTTAAAATCGTTACAGCCATTTTGGAGATTACCTAGAACAAACAGACAGACAAATCGACAGACGGCCAAAAATCAAAAAAATTGCGTATTTGTTATTAGTACCGTATATTTTTACATGCATTCAATAAAACATTGTTATTTTGATTTTACATACAGACACTTAAATTTTATTAATTTGTCAAGACCTTTATTTTATTTCTTTTCTTAGTGTCTACATTAGATTTAAATATTTTTATAAAATACAAAAACTAAAATCATTTAAAAATAATGGTGGTCCACAGGTATCAGGAACAGGGTCCAAGCTACCGGCAGTCATGGCTCCAGAGAGAGGAACCTAACTATAAGAGCTATGTCCAGAAATACTGCTTTCTGAATCAAGCCCTTGACCCAACCACCTAACCAGAGCCTACTAAGCTGTTGGTCGAGGTTCTTGGTTTTTAAGCTATTGGCTGACACGACTATCGGTACAATGATCGCCGAGTCCACATCCCACATGTTGACAACCTCGGGAGCCAAGTCAAGATACTTGATTTGCTTATTTTACTCAGCTTCCACGAGGTGCCCGTCATATCGGGCTTATTGGCTACAATAGTCCTATTATTATTATAACTAAATAATAAATTAGGGTGTTTTACATATTTTCTGTACTGTCAAAACACAATTTTTATTAGTCATGTAAAAGTAATCTGACTATTTAAAAATCGGCCCAAATGTATTGCTCACTTATAATGTTTCAAAATAAATGCACTTAAATGATGATGAAACTGAAAATCGCCTCATAATCAAAATGTCTAATTTATATGTCGGGTTTAGTCAATAGTACGGACGTCAAAACAAATCACAAGCACGCCCCTAGCGGCAATCAATAGCAACTACGCATTGGCGCGCTTTTATAAGCACTTGCGTGGTGCAGAATATGGCAGTTTAGTACTGACAGCCGTAGAGCTAAGACGTCGTAGAATCAGTGTCGATCCGTAATATTAGTAAGCAAGAATGTAACTTGTGTCTATTTGAATAAACCCAGTGTATCGAATAACTTATGTGATTTCATTTGCACGATTATACCCACCGACCTGCCCACACACGATGTCTTAACCTAAGGGAATATTTCCTGACTTCCCGATGGTTCGCATCTATCGGCCAGCCTTGATGCGACATATACAATACAAGCGAACTAACAGACGGATAGATGTATTACGGCATTGTGTAAAAAAACTCTGCCGAGCCCAAACGAATTGCAATAATGGCAGAAGAATGAGCAACTTCAGGTTACACTAGTCGAAAATTCTTCCAAACAAACGTAGTCTAGGGATTATTCCACTGTTTGACGTACGTTCAAAATAAAAAGTGATATCAATATGTCTCATCATTATCTATATCATTATGGAAGCAAAAAAGTAATATAAGAAAATATTTGAAAGTTATGAGCGTCGAAAGTTCCACATTTCGACACTAATTTTAACGCATTTTCGGGCGCGAATAAATACAATAAGAAGACGGAAAATTGCAAAACGGCCTCCGTACAGGGCCAATAGTTCAACAATGCAAATAATTTTATTTTGAACAGATAGATTTAGTCGTTTTTTCATGATATCTAGACTGCCAAAGGTCTGTTTATAAAATTTCGCACACTTGGTTTCGTCTGTAACGGATGTGACGTCGGCCTACGTGCAATCGACCAATACCCGCAGAGCCCGCCGAAGCTAAGCCGCCATATTGAAGCCTCCCCTCCAGTCAAGCCATGTCTGCAACGAGGACTGTGTTAATATAAGCGATTGCCCATCATTTATTTGTCTCTTTCGATTGTGAATACAAGATCTGAACAAAGCTCTGCCCGGTTTTTATTTATCCGTTTCACTCAGAAGTGGTATGAACAAAAATTTATCTTCGTTTAATAACACATCCACGCCACAACCGCAAGATCACCAGACTCTGAAGAAAAATCGAAGAAGTTTGTGTTATTCACGAACGGAACGACACTACAAGCTTCACGGCGTGAGCTACACTCTGCCATCGACCCAACTGCACGCCGAGCAAGACTGCATCAAACCCTGTGCTGCGTGTGACTGCAAGGAGAGGTCCTAACAAGGGCCGAGAGCTGCCAGGAGCCACAGCCAATTTGCCAGGTACGTTGTCTTTCTCATTTCCATATTCGCAATATCGATAACTCTAATTCTATCCAGGCCATAGCCATTTGTTTTATTCGTCGCCATATTTTCAATAATAAAGATAAAACTAGTTTGCATAACCAGCATCCGTGTATGTGCGTGTATGACTATGTTTTTACGTAAACGAAACAAGAGTTATAAGGATAGTAGCAGATGGCGTTCTGTAGTTTGTCTACCCTCATGGGAAAAAGGCGTGACTTCATGTATGTGCTTATTTACTGTTCCCTGATCTGAGGTGCTTATAATTAACTCTTATTCTAGCCAGGCCATAGCCACTTAGTTTAGCAGTGGGAATAAATAGATTAACCAAATACAAATATTGTTTTGCTTCGGGTACACACAACTGATCAACCCGTGTATAGACATGAGATATCCTTGGATACTGGAATCTGAATCCAGTTACGTTTATCCGGTGAACTAAGTAAAATAAAAACGTCGATATTAAGCTTTGTCACAAAATAGAACGCCGCCGCTTACATACTTTGTGCCTCTGTGTTGATTACCTCGCTAAATGTCCCTGTAAAATGAAAGATTTCCGTTACCTTATATAGATGATCAAGTTTCTCGAGTTATCTGGCGAAGATTACTCTAACTGTTACGTATCAGTATGGTCCAAAGTTAGCAATTAATCCAGATGATACTCATGAACTAGCAAAGGTAGTAGGTAGTATAAGTATACCGGGGTTCCATTTAGTTTAGAAAAGAGGCCTTCAGTGTGAGATTTATTAATATAGTACCTAGCATAATCTGCCAAAGTAGGTATTAAGTAGGTATTGGCATTTTTAGAAGATTTACTTCTACCCTCAACTGATTAAAATTCTGGTGTTATTATTTTATAAAATGTCTAACAAAAAAGGACTTAATACTGAAAGTTAAATATGAATACTCGTTAATACACTAGTTTAAAAAAAAATCAATTCGCTTAAATGGCCAGGTCAAATTGCCACTAGTGGCAGACAGCCTAGTTGGCAGTTTCAAGTTTCATTTGCCTAATAATGTGTGTCATGTGGGTACGTCAATTTATCGGATTGTGCAGTTATTTTAAGAAGTGTATTCCAAATTTCGCGTTGATTGTGTACCCGTTAAAGGATTAGTTTTGAATGATTGCAAAATATTTCGGGTTCTAAGCCTGTTTTCGCATTGTATGACCCCGCGCTTCCTACAGAAGTACATACGGATGCGTGTAAGTTAGGTGTCGCCAGTATATTGATGCAAAAACAAACTGCAAATAAAATTCATTACGACCAGTCTGGTTACAAGTGAGCATAGCATGGACCATTATTATGAGCTTCAAACTCTCGCTGTTGGACTCGTTACGTAGATTTCACGTGTATGTTATAGGTAAACATGTCATGTAAAGGTTGTTACTGATTGTGCAGCTGTCCATGGTACGATCACGCATCGCAGGATAGTGGTTTTTGATAAAATATTATAACATTAGTGTTGAGTATAGGCCGGCCTATCGTATGAAACATGTAGGTGCACTTGGCAGAAATCCAGTCGATACAATGAATAATAAAACCGTCTCTAAGTCACTGATACTGGTTATATACGTTACAATGCCATGACGACAAGCTTTAGTTCACTAATTAACCAGCTAAAAACCAACACCGTCGATCCGGACATAATAAGCAATTACTTGATTGTTGACGAGAAGCTTTATAGAAAAACCCTAAATGGCAGTAGAATGGTAGGAGCTTCGGAGCTTGGGTAGATAGATAAGATAGTGCAAATGCATCATGATGACTTTGGTCACCATGATTTTAATAAATTAGTATATTGGTTACCAAAAATGACTCAATTCATTAGAAAATACATGACTGCACGTCTTCATTGTGCATATGGCAAGGGCAGTTAGTGTATGAAAGAACGAACATTACATCTAAATTCCTAAACCGTCTGAACCAATGCTTATGATTCATGTAAACCATTTAGGTCAGTTTTGTTAAAAAGAAAGGGGTATTTGTACAGTTGTCTCGTGGCTAAATAATAACAGCCGCACGGGTCGATCTTCAAGGTTAAGCAACGCTTGACGAGGTCGGTCCGTGGATGGGTGACCATTTCAGCATACCGAGATTCCTCCGTGCCTCGGAAAGCAAACTAAGCCGTTGGTCCCGGCTGTCTTTTGAAGATCTTTGACAGTCGTTACGGGTAGTCAGAAGCTTGAGATCTAACACCAGTCTTGTCAAGGGGTATCGTGTTTCCCAGTTACTGGGTTGAGGAGGCAGTTGCTCCATGTAAAACACTGGTACTCGGCTGAATCAAGTAAAGCCAAGTCATGTAAAGCCAAGTCAAGTAAAGTCAAGTAAAGCCAAGTCATGTAAAGCCAAGTCAAGTAAAGTCAAGTAAAGCCAAGTCAAGTAAAGCCAAGTCAAGTAAAGTCTAGCAAAGTAAAGTCTAGCAAAGTAAAGTCTAGCAAAGTAAAGTCTAGCAAAGTAAAGTCTAGCAAAGTAAAGTCTAGCAAAGTAAAGTCTAGCAAAGTAAAGTCTAGCAAAGTAAAGTCTAGCAAAGTAAAGTCTAGCAAAGTAAAGTCTAGCAAAGTAAAGTCTAGCAAAGTAAAGTCTAGCAAAGTAAAGTCTAGCAAAGTAAAGTCTAGCAAAGTAAAGTCTAGCAAAGTAAAGTCTAGCAAAGTAAAGTCTAGCAAAGTAAAGTCTAGCAAAGTAAAGTCTAGCAAAGTAAAGTCTAGCAAAGTAAAGTCTAGCAAAGTAAAGTCTAGCAAAGTAAAGTCTAGCAAAGTAAAGTCTAGCAAAGTAAAGTCTAGCAAAGTAAAGTCTAGCAAAGTAAAGTCTAGCAAAGTAAAGTCTAGCAAAGTAAAGTCTAGCAAAGTAAAGTCTAGCAAAGTAAAGTCTAGCAAAGTAAAGTCTAGCAAAGTAAAGTCTAGCAAAGTAAAGTCTAGCAAAGTAAAGTCTAGCAAAGTAAAGTCTAGCAAAGTAAAGTCTAGCAAAGTAAAGTCTAGCAAAGTAAAGTCTAGCAAAGTAAAGTCTAGCAAAGTAAAGTCTAGCAAAGTAAAGTCGAGTCGAGGCTAGTAAAGTAAAGTAAAGTCGAGTCGAGGCTAGTAAAGTAAAGTAAAGTCGAGTCGAGGCTAGTAAAGTAAAGTAAAACGAGTCGAGGCTAGTAAAGTAAAGTAAAACGAGTCGAGGCTAGTAAAGTAAAGTAAAACGAGTCGAGGCTAGTAAAGTAAAGTAAAGTCGAGTCGAGGCTAGTAAAGTCGAGTCAAGCCTAGTATTGCGCCTGGTAGGGCCTAGTATTACTCCTGGTAGGGCCTGGTATTACGCCTGGTAGGGCCTAGTATTACGCCTGGTAGGGCCTGGTATTACGCCTGGTAGGGCCTAGTATTACGCCTAGTAGGGCCTAGTATTACGCCTAGTAGGGCCTATTATTACGCCTAGTAAAGTTAGGCAAGCCAGCCGAACCAGCCTAGCCAGGCAAGCCAGCCAAACCAGCCTAGCCAGGCAAGCCAGCCAAACCAGCCTAGCCAGGCAAGCAGCCAAACCAGCCTAGCCAGGCAAGCCAGCCAAACCAGCCTAGCCAGGCAAGCAGCCAAACCAGCCTAGCCAGGCAAGCCAGCCAAACCAGCCTAGCCAGGCAAGCCAGCCAATCCAGCCTAGCCAGGCAAGCAAGGCAAGCCAGCCAAGCCAGGCCATTAAGCGGCACTTTTGAATGTCAAATATTGAATGTAAAAATAAAACTTCAGATATCGCAAGAGTGATAATTTGTACAAAAGTGTTGTTTTTATGACTACAATTAGTGCAGCTAGAGTCAATACAAACTGGATGACTATTATTCAGGACATAATATAGTAACTAAAGTCAATGTCAAACCCATAGCCATGACATATTTATTATAGCCATTATTTACATTGAATGTGGTACAATGGTTTGCAAGAATCTGTTAAGTCCATATTGAAAATGCATTATGTAAAGTAGTGGCATATTATATATAGGTACAGGATTATAGACATAAAAGGTTAACGTGGTTCCAAAAGCTCACGGGTGCTTCGACTGTAAATGCGCTAAGGCCATATAGAAGTAAAGCACCTATATCAGACAGTAACAATAGTAGTGACACTGAATACCTAATTGATTTATATGAAAGCTAATGAATGTGTTTTGCTCCCATTGCGGGAGCAATGATTCCAGGATGGCCGAATGTAACGGATGTGACGTCGGCCTACGTGCAATCGACCAATACCCGCAGAGCCCGCCGAAGCTAAGCCGCCATATTGAAGCCTCCCCTCCAGTCAAGCCATGTCTGCAACGAGGACTGTGTTAATATAAGCGATTGCCCATCATTTATTTGTCTCTTTCGATTGTGAATACAAGATCTGAACAAAGCTCTGCCCGGTTTTTATTTATCCGTTTCACGTCCTAAATCATTATCCATTTCGCTACAAATTTGCAAAAGTGTGTATTCGTACGCGAACTAGCTTCCTACTGCTCATCACAGCATCTAGCTCTTCCGAATGTGTGATCGGTTGATATAAAATGCAATTTAACCCTGCGCACAAAATAGTTCGTGCCGTCGACTAGAATTAAAAACGCAATCAAGTTATCATTCTTTACATAGTATAAAACAAAGTCACTCCTTCTGTTTGTACGCTTAGATCTTTGAAACTACGCATTTTAATGCAGTTGTCAGCAATAGATAGAGTGATTCAAGATGCAGATCCAGATGCATATTATAGTAAAGAAAACCCGAGAAATTCAAAGATTTGTAATGTGATTTCGTAACAAACATGTTTTTGTGCGCTTAGATTGCAAACGCTGGCTAAACATTACGAAATAGATCAAATTAATATATCACGGAATTGTATAATAATATCTTACAAAGGTCAATAAAAAAAATTGCAATGGTATATGTTTATTTCATAAGGATAATCCACAGTAACCATTTTAAAAAAAAACACATACATTACATATATTACAAAAATATATGAGTTATTTGCCAAACTATTTAAAACAATACAGTATTATTCCTAATCCAATTAAATGAATTAGATACGTTGTGCATTTCATGTAGATCAAAATTGCCTTTTACAGCATACTCGTATCATTAAAATGAATACCTTAGGAGTTATCACAAAATAAAAGGTAACGCGCGCGAAAATAAATTCAAGCGGGTGGGCCTCACACCGATGACGGGATCCTATCACGAAAGGAAAAACGTAGTAGGTATAATACCTATGCCCTCTACTACCCGTACGAAGCCGGGGCGGGTCGCTATTAAAGAAAACAAATATTAATTCATGGAAAACTCCATAAGTGAGATTTCTTAGAATTTATCATTAAGTGGCTTTATAAGATGGGTACGAGTATGTCTTCGAATAAGCAAAGAGAACAATAAGTACGTTACTAATTTCTACCGTTTTAAATCTATCAATATATTAAGAATCCTTTTTTTTTCGAACCACTTAAAATTGCATCCTCAAAGTTCACAATTGGGCATACTAAATAACAATGGAATCCACCCCTATTAAGGGATATGTAGGTGACACAGGACTCAGGACACCTCTGCTAAACCCTTCTCAAACACAGGCGCGCTATGTAATCCACTCGTGATAACATTAAATAGGGCCTTATGTGTTATGTAATAGAGTGTTAAGTGGTATAGCGGTAATTAAAATTGCGTTTGATACAGTTAGTGAGGTATGTGTCGGATTGGGCTTTTATTGGTATATAATATTTTTGATTAAATATTGCCTTGACTGCCTCGGGGTCGCAATTGTTACTGTTGACCTTGCGGTTCTGGGTTAGATTCCCTGGATGGTCGTGAATCCACGTTTTAGGCACTCAAGAGATTAATAGCCGATTCTTGGCAATAGGATCGCCACACTTGAATATATTCAATATATTTATTGTCTCCACATGTGAATTACTTAGATGGTAAGTTACAAATTTAGACCATTGTGGACCCTGTCAGGCACCGCAAATTTAGGAGAGAGGAAGAGGGCTTTTATTTAACTAAGTATTTATTTAGTAGATGGTAGTTAGTTAATTTTAAAAATTGTCATTTAAATAGGTATTCATTTTCATTATAATTTAATTTAGTTAATATAAATTTATTATTTATATTATTTTAATTTATGCACTTATTTATTTATTGAATACTCGTAGATTGTAATTAGTAAAATTTAAAAATTGACATTTAAATATTATGACGTAATGAGGGTGTACCGAGTGTACTAATAGGTACACGTCTGCGTATCTCTTCGAAGAAAACGGGTTTTGTACCTAGATAATATTTCATACCTATCAAACCCTATGAAAATGTTATAGTATACATACGGTACATGGTGGACAGCCAACCCATACGCACTTAACGTTTTGAGGATACTTTTATTATGCGTACAGCTAAGGAGTGGAATTCCCTGCCGGAGTCTGTGTTTCCCGATAGCTACAACCTAGGGGTCTTTAAGTCAAGAGTAAATTGGTTACTTCTAGGCAAGCGTGCTCCATCATTGACCACATCATCGCTTACCATCAGGTGAGATGGTGGTCAAGCGCGAGCCTATATAAGATTAAAAAAAAAAAGTATAAAAAAATATTTACAAATTTTATATACAATTGAATATTTCTAATCGTATGACTAATAACAAAACAAACTTACATACAAAGGATAGATGGAAAAGGGCTCATTGCGCATCAAAAACCACATCGATGTCAATGGGAACGTGCCCAGAACGCTGGCAGCATTGCCACCGTTCAATGGCAATGCTGATTATCTGGCTAAAGAAAAGGCTGACCCTCTGGTCACGGGAAAAGTCGACTAGCCGTTTACTTATGTCTCGAAACACTCGATGAGCACTCGGACCGGGACCTAAGGTCTCAACCCGAAACTGCTCAAACATATAACTTCCAATAAGATTGTTATATTATTGTTTTAGTATTGAACGGTCTGTCCAGGTTTTCACAACTATATTGAAGTATACTTTCAGTCTAACCGGATTTAGTTGAATACCAGTATATTACGTGAAGCGACTTTCCACCTAACCTCCACAACACGGTTACTGCATAACACGATATAAATAATTCCGTCAATACCTATTACCAAAAAATCTACCAAACCCATTCGGGGATAATCCATTTGATTATGTAACACCTGATCCGCTGTCAGTTTCAATTTACAAACGCCCCGTACACTTCTGGCCAAAAATACCCACCCAGTGTAGCTATACCTACACGTCATTGCAAAATAACGGCTCACGTGAAACAAGTCAATATGGCGTCATTTCACCTGTCACATTACAAGCTACTCCCGATATTGCGCGGGCAATTTAAAAATGGAACGTAATGTTTTAACCTACATTTCAGTATTACTATTGAATTGACGAGATGATATGTTGTGGAGGTCAGATGATAAAATTTTATATTCACTCACATCTGATTGTATTGGCAGCTGCTGTGAAGCTAGTTGGAAAAAATGTTAATTAAAAAAATTAAAAATATCCGACTGCTTTTGAAGCGAACTAAAAAAACACAAACAAGAAGAAAATCATGCTGGGCATCCTAGGTTTTGGTCGGCCATCTCGCGAATATGCTTTTTGATTTTTTTAATTACCTTTTTTTATTTACAACTTTTTAGGCAACATTATTTTTTTCGAATTAGATACATTTAAACATAGAAGTATTTTATATATTTGGGAAATCACCTCTTAAAACCCTTTATTTTGAAACCCCACAGGATGGAAATGAAAGAAAAAAAATTGGGCTCCCAAAATATGGCACCCAAAAGCCGCTATTTTTCTATTTTCCAATTCTATTGTGACACTTGCAAGGTTAAGACGAATTGATTTATGTAAGAATCATCAAATTGGCCAACGCGTTTGGTCTCTAGAACGCCACATAGGGACAAACATACATAGACTGAGAAATACATTACCGTTCTTCGGCAGTCGGGTAAAAAGGTTTTAAAAGGACAATTAAATGTATACAAACTGTAGGCCAAAGGAACCCTGAGACAGTGAGATGGGGTTACGGAAGACCACGAAAAACATGGCGAGATTAACTAGATAGATATTCATATTGCCAATATTGGAAGTGGAAAACATATCGATTATTTATTTATTTTATCAATTTATTTAACAATTTTTGTACACACATATGATAAAAGGACAAGAAGAAGGAACAGAAATATAGGTACAGAGGTGATGCTTATTTGTAATGAAATCTTCCAGCATACCTGCGAAAGGAAAATGACAAAAAAAAATAGATGTAGACATTGTGTTTGGAGGTGAAAAATAACGACATAAAACAATTCACATTTATGTAATATACAATATAACAAATAAAATATACTGTCATAAACATACATATAAGTATAGGTATATATCATAATAATTAATACTAAATAACTACAAATATATATTACAAGATAATTATACATATTATATACAACGATGACGGAATGGAAAGGTCACTCTTCTTTTGAAAAGAGAGCAAGTGTTTTGCAAGAGTTTGGCAGTCCCTAATGTCAGGCGGCAGCAAGTTCCACAAACGCACCGCGTGCACAGTAAAGGAGAAGGAGTAGAAGTCGGTTGTGTGGCAAGGAGTATCAAGGAGATTCTTAAGATGTGACCTGCAAGGTGCATCCGCAGGACAGGAGTAGGAGAAGCGTTCACGGAGGTAGGATGGCGATTATTGTTGCATTGCTCATCTAAGTGATTTCTTACGCAAAAATTTCATCAACATCACCATGTTATTTGCTACTATAAAATGCATTCGCTCCATAGCCGATATAAAAAGGCCTTACTAAAGTTTATCCTCAATAACTACTGTGCTTTTCAAATCCAACTTTTAATCCGTATGAGATTAAAAACCTCTCGAAATCTTAGCAGAAAACTGAAAACAAACAATGGACTGACCTTTAAAAATATGTCGCATCAAGGCTGGCCGATAGATGCAAACCATCGGGAAGACAGGATGCCCACACACGATGTGTCTTAACCTAAGGGAATACCCCTTAGGTTAAGACACATCGTGTGTGGGCAGGTAGGTGGGTCAATCGTGCAAATGAAATCACATAAGTTATTCGATACACTGTGTATTTTCAAATAAGACTCAAGTTACATTATTGCTTACTAATTTTACAGATCGACACTGATTCTACGACGTCTTAGCTCTACGGCTGTCTGTACTCAACTGTCCTATTTTGCTGTCCCCACTATGCAAGCGGTTAGATAAAGCGCGCCAATGCGTAGTAGTTCTTGCTTTGCCGCCAGATGGCGTGCTTGCGATTTGTTTTAAAGTCCGTACTATTGACTAAACCCGACACGGCCATCCTGCGAGACAGGCGTCCTCGTCTGTTCCCCATTGTCAGGTTTTAACAGTGTATCGAATCATGTGGAAATCCTCAATGGATGTCCTCAGCCCTTGGGGAAAGCTGAGGGGTCTGTCAGACTCCTACTGACTAAAACCACATGGTGTTATCTAGGCCGTAATTCCTCTTGAGAGGCGAACGTGGAACACACACGTCGCCATCTCGGGCCTCTCTCAGGTGACAGATCCCCAAATCTATCACCCGCAGGCATCATCTTCTTGTCCTTGCTCCATGTCATCTCATGGTCACCTCGTGTTGCACCACACATCATCTTAGTCCACTCCATCCTGGCTATCGCCCATCATACAAAGGGATGTTTTTCTGAAACACAAAATTTCCAAACAGTATTCGCTCGTCCAATCCTGACTCAAACTCTATAGTGAGGAAACATTTTTAAACAATCAAACATGATCATTTAAATCTCTCTGTTCACTATTGTAAGGAACGAATAATTCTATTTCCAATTTAAAGAAAATAGCAACCTCATCGATTTGGTACCTAAAAGCACCCAATTTTCGTGATTACAAAGTTCAAGTACCACTGATAAGTCATAAATCTCAAATTAAATCGAACAAAAGAAACAGTATACCATGTTTCTTATTCACGATTCTTAACCATCACATAGCTCTACTAGCTATTTCATAGCTCTCTTAGCTATCTCAATTGCTCTACTCGCACATCTCCACGATGTCGAGTCAACTCGACTCTCTGAACTCGACCTTGTTCACACAGAGATTTAGTACTTACTACTTTATCTACAATCTCAATTGGTACTTGAGCTCTGTGTGTCTTACCAACACGATCTACGCATAGTAATCAAAATTTGAAAACCAAAACTATTTCAATTTTCGTAACGAGGGCTTGACGATTCGAACGTCATTAACATTAACATGATCTCTCCACACGCGTGACTGCGAGTTTACTTTCCTTTAACCTCATGACTCAATAGGAACTTTCTGTAAGGTTCCTAACACAAACATGAATTTTCACACCAGCTATAGTGTCAGATAGACTTACAGGTGCCATACAGGCCTACCGTTGCCATAAAGGACTACAGTTGTCATACAGGCCTATAGTTTCTATAAAGACCTTCACTTGCCATACAGGCCAACAGTTGTCATACAGGCCAACTGTTGCCACACAGGCCAACAGTTGCCACACGTGTCAACAATTGCCACACAGGCCAACAGTTGCCACACAGGCCAACAGTTGCCACACAGGCCAACAGTTGCCACACAGGCCAACAGTTGCCACACAGGCCAACAGTTGCCACACAGGCCAACAGTTGCCACACAGCGCTCGGCTACTCCTGACCGAACTAGATTATTGGGTTCGTTAAAATAGGGAAATTTTAGAACCCTACTTTTTAACTAAATCATTACCCTGGGCCATGTACCACTAGTCGCTCCAAACAAAGTTTAAAACTTATTCTGCAGCAAAAACTGCCAAGCTTATGGGAACCCTCGAGTAAAACCTCCAACGCCACGGCTCCCTAGCCGACCAGCAATTATATTGCTCTCGCAATGGTCTCTCGGTCTCTCTCTAGACCCCGACCTCCACCAGAATCCACTGGTACGGTCAAACATAATACGTTCGATAGACTGAATTACTCGCTTGGCTTGATCATTATTATCAAAGTCCTTTTGACATCAACATCGACTGGTACATGACCCGCTGGCATCTCCCTAACCTATACTGTGCATACTTGTAGGTTCTAAGGGTACGTATTTAAAGCTTTCAACGTATAACGATCACTGTCCTGTCATAATCACCTATCGCGGACTAAATACAAAGCCTTTTTCGTTTCCGTACTAGAGTTTCCCACACAACACTTCATTATAAAAAGGTTCAACGATCAAAAAGTTCAACTAAACAAAGTTATTGTAAAAATTCTATTACTGTTTACCATAATTCAAAGGCAATGCACACTCAACTCATGAAACTTCTTCGTTGACCCATCGCCACATGTTACTCATGAGGTGCGGTCCAAAGTTCTGAGTATAACAAGTGTACAAGCCATCAGATTTGGTCTCACTACCATTGTCATCAACTATGACGTCTAATTCTCAAGGAACTTGGTGACCGGGGATCCTTCCCACAAGATTCGCGCTTTTGACCCAAAGATTTTGGAACATATCGACTGTTTAATATGAAGGAAACAATTAGGCCTGATAATATTTACGTGATGATAACTCGTGTGAAGGAGCTTCACGAATTAACTTTGATCAATATCATTTAAAATCAAATTATCAACAGTAACCCTTTACTATCGCTCGCTAACTCAGTTTTCGTGTAAGGAAAACGATCGCGAGATAACTGCTATCATAATATTACTTTGAAAGTAAGCAAGTGCATTCAGATCTAAAGTCGGTGGTTGTAAATCGTTACGCAACATAAGATCTGTTCCGAATACACGCAAATGACCAGTACCGTTACTAACTCGATACAATTGCCTTCGCCCAACGACTTTACTAACTCGCTTTGCCACTGAAAATGACTAGTTGTTAAGTCACTTTGGATAGATCATCTTCTTCATCATCTGCCTAGCCTTTGCCCAACTATATTGAGGTCGGCTTCCAGTCCCACCGGACTCAGCCAAGTGCCAGTGCTTTACATGGAGCGACCGCCCATCCGACCCCCACAACCCAGCAACTGGATAACACGGCACCCCTTGGCAAGACTGCTGCCAGATCTCAAGCATCTGACCACTCGTAACGACTGTCAAAGATCTTCAAATGACAGCCGGGACCAACGGCTCAGCGTGCCCTCCGAGGCACGGAGGAAACTCGGCATGCTGAAACGGCCACCCATCCACGGACCAACCCCGTCAAGCGCCGCTCAACCTTGATGATCGACCCGTGCGGCTGCCATTATTTAGCCACGAGCTCATCTTCTTATGGGATATTAAATCCTAAAGTTCGTACTGAACCAAATGTTGAAACTACCGCCAATAGGAAACTCATCAACTACTTTCTTACAAGTGTGTCTTAATTACCTAGTGATAGTGCTAGATGTAACCATGACCAACTCAGTGGTCAAACATGAACACTCTTAAAGCTCGAACTAGCATCTCTTCACTAGAGAACATTCGACCTACCTATCGAAATAACATGGAAGCGACTCACCGAGTATTCCATTCCAAACTTGCGAGCGCCCGACTTCACAGCTGTGGTCGTAATGTTCGGCTACCACCTGCGAACTGCTAGCCTGCAGTCGGTCTCAATCTCTCAGATGTTGACAGTTGACCTTCGCATTCAGCATTTGAACCGCTAGCCTGCAGCAGAGGCTCCACTGCGACGCAATGTGGTATCTGAAACATGAAAAACACTACGAGAGTAAATGTTCACACAGTCATCTTAACCATACACAGCTTTGATAACAATTAGCCGGTGCAGCGGTGGAGTAACCTCAACCGGCACGGCAAAATGGGTTATTATGGACACCGAATGTGAGTGCAGTGTCCCTGTCTAAAACATGAACCACTCATTACAGTGTCCCAAGTGTCCAGGTAGGTATATGGGCTTTAGAGAATCCAATGAATGCCATAACGTCAGTGGTATTTTAAGTCTCAATTAATGAGGCCTGATAGGGTTTACTACGTTCCAGATAGTATGGCTTCCTAACTCGAAGAAGAATACCATGCTTCTTCTCAAACTTAACCCTCACTGCATAAAACTATCACATTATCAAAACTAATCAAAATATTTCATTTGGAATTATCATAATTTCCAGAATGATGTGTTCGGTACGGCATTGCTACTATATGGCTCTAAAGTCCGAACAATAATAGTCAGCTAAGGACTATTAACAGTAATAGTAGAATAACAACTCTCGAGTAACATTAAAACTTGATCAGCGATAACTAACATGAAACTACGACCCGTCACGGGCCGCCCCGACGATATACTGACCGTCATACCGTACACAAAACCAGAATTTTGAATAATGAACACTCTTTGCCATAGTCACAACAAAATGAAAACGACGCAAAATGAAAACGACTCACCAGATTGGCATTAAGATCCGTGTCTATGGATCTTTCCACACGTCCACACGCTCCTCCTTGACCTGTCCAGCTCCTTGGTTGTTGCTAGCTTCCTTGCTGCTCCGCTCCAGACTGGTTTTTCATTATTTTGTTTTCGAGGGTAGACCAACTGACACCGTATTTTTTTTTTGCAAGAATGTAACCGCCATTTTCACCAGCATTGTTTTTACGTGTGATCTCATTAGCACGACCGAATCCCAATTCTGATGTAGCATCAAGGCTGGCCGATAGATGCAAACCATCGGGAAGACAGGATGTATTCCCTTAGGTTAAGACACATCGTGTGTGGGCAGGTAGGTGGGTCAATCGTGCAAATGAAATCACATAAGTTATTCGATACACTGTGTATTTTCAAATAAGACTCAAGTTACATTATTGCTTACTAATTTTACAGATCGACACTGATTCTACGACGTCTTAGCTCTACGGCTGTCTGTACTCAACTGTCCTATTTTGCTGTCCCCACTATGCAAGCGGTTAGATAAAGCGCGCCAATGCGTAGTAGTTCTTGCTTTGCCGCCAGATGGCGTGCTTGCGATTTGTTTTAAAGTCCGTACTATTGACTAAACCCGACAAATAAATCTCCATTTTAATAAAAAAATATTAATTTCCGGTATTACAAGTTAAGTGTTGTCGTAGGAATTTGCATTTGTTTATCGAAAAATGCTGAAAAAATAAGTATTTTTATACACGAGGCGATGAAAATGAGGCGAAACATGAATATTTCATGAATTTCTTTGCAAATTGAAGATGTTTGGTGAGTGACAATAGCTTAGAGTTATTGATTTTTCTGATAGAGAAATTGGAAGTTTAAATAATTGAGAAAAAAGGCGGTTATGGAAAGATATTTAAGAGGCAGACGTGAGTAGTGTGTAAAGGAGTGGCTAAAGAACCTTAGTAAACATCTACCCACTAGAAGAACGAATTGCTTTTTTTCTTTATTGCTAAGCTCGCGTTTGAATACCATTTTAGCTGATGATAAACGATGATGTGGTCGCACGCATGCCTAAAATTAACCCTCACTAATTTCATTAAAGAAAACTACTAACAAAACAACAAGAAAATCTCGATTAGTACTAAAACCGTATTAAGTTCAGGATTAAGCCAACAGGATAGAACAAACTGACATTGCAGCTTAGCTCGTCCGTGTAATTATGAGCTTCTAGTGAACCGGCATGAACTGGTATTAACCGGAATTAACTGGATAAAACCAGATTGTGAGCAATATAGCCGGCCTGGATTTGGCCGCAATCTTAGCCGGTGCGGTACGTGTTGTTTTGGATGTGGTATGGGATTCTTGGGTAATTTCTAATTTCTAATTTATTTATTAATTTAAATATACTTTATTGTACACCAAGATAAAAAATTACATACGGAAACCTTAAAATAAGAACAAACATACAACAGTCGGCCTTATCGCATTCTGCGATCTCTTCCAGGCAACCCAGAATGGAGAGAGATAGCCTGGACACAACATGGGGTTGCACTTGGTGCAATTTTAAAATTAAATAATAAGTAACAAACATAGGAAGAACCAAATATAAAATACTAAAATAGATACATAAATACATACATACATTTATAAATATTCAGTCAAGAAAACAATACAGCTCCAACAAGAATCACAGTGACAGGTAGTGCTCCTTTACCAGTCTTTTAAAGATCGGTAGTGATTGCGCGCGTTTTATTGTCACAGGCAATGCATTCCATAGACGAGCGGCCTGGACAGTAAAAGATTTATCAGCAAGATAGTGGAATGCATTGGCATTCAATCTAATCAACGACTTTAATTGAAATGGTTTGAGCCAGTTCGACTTATAATATATGTACGTATTTGATTTCAAATCCATTTTTAAATCAGTTTTATTTATCTCACGATAAAACTATGTTATAACCTACGCAGAACGCGAGCAGAAGAAATTCTTATGAAAAATAGTAATCGAAAAAGTTGCTTTTATTATTATTTCTTGTTGTTAGTAGTTATTTACTGTTCTAGCCAAAGACATTTATTACATCTATGGTTCTAGCTTTTACCGATCTAAGCTGAACCGCGGCATAGAAAATTCGCGGTTTCAATTTAAGGGACTTGTTGCTGCGGCCATTAGTTCTTCAATAGACATGGCCACTTTTGGCAGCCCACTGCCACTTCAGCTTGCTTACTCTCTATGTCAACGACTCCCGCTCTTTTCCAGATACTCTAGATAAGGATTGAAGGCCTGTTAATGTCCTCACTGCTGCGACAAAGGCCTCCTCTCCGTGAGAGAGGGACTGGGCCTTAATCCACCTACCTACCCTTATGTCTTAGATTTTTGGTTATACGACATGGCGGTTTCCACACGATGTTTTCTTTCACCGTTTTTAGAGCAGTGGTGATGAAATTACACACAAAGTAAGTTGAACCCACGACCTTCGACACGTAAGTTGGGGCCATTACCACTGGGCCACCACATCATCATATCAGCCGAAAGACGTCCACTGCTGGACATAGGCCTCCCCCAAGCGTCGCTACATTGACCGGTCCCGTGCGTCTCGCAACCAGCGGATCTCCGCAACCTTCACCAGGTCATCGGTCCACCTGGTGGGTAGGCCTTCCAACGCAACGCCTTCCGGTTCGCGGTCGCCACTACAGAATCTTTCTGCCCCATCGGCCATCCGTTTTGCGAGCAATGTGCCCTGCCCACTGCCACTTAAGTTTGGCAATTCTTCGGGCTATGTCGGTAACCCTGGTTCTCTTGCGGATCTCCACATTTCTGATTCGATCACGCAAGGAAACTCCGAGCGTAGCCCTCTCTATTGCCCTTTGAGTGACTGTAAGCTTTCTGATAAGGCCCATTGTAAGCGACCACGTCTCAGAGCCATATGTTATCAGTGGCAATACACACTGCTCATAGACTTTCGTCTTGAGACACTGTGGTAAGTTGGACGAGAAGTACCGCGCAACTGGGCCATCACAGCTCTCGACAAAATGAGAATGTGTCTACCAATATAGGTAGATGATAGGTATTTCAAAGCTGAGATTCCCTTTTGTCTTATCCACATCTTCATACCTCTAGATAAGTACGCAAGAATAACTGGCGTTTGTTTTCTTCCTTCATTTCAATTATCTTGGCTCTCCTCAGTCTAAGGCGACGAAAATTTCATTTTACTTAGATATTTCATTTTTTCAACGTAATTAGGTTTTTTTTCGTCTCATATTATACTTTAAATGGCCGTACCTGCCCGTGGCGTTGGTTAAAAATGTATTTCGGGCCAAAAAAGGATAAAAATAATGAAAACATCATACCTGTATCCCCTGAGTGGAAAGGCAATGGTGTCTATTATTATCCACATTATGATCCTGTACATGCCAGTTATAGTCCCATGAAACGGGACTAACCCAAACCCTTTAGATATTTCGGCAGAGGTAAAATTTTTGTTTTAGGTATATCATTAGAATGTAGAGGATAGGATATTGCCAGTCTACTGTGCCATGTTATGAAATTGTATTGTATTTTTATTGATTATATAGGATGGAATTTTGTAATGCCACCTGGAGGGTGACCAGCTCTTAGAGCGGTATCAATTTGAGATCGAATAAGGGACAGATGTATCTGACTTGTATACATCTGTCACTTACTCGATATCAAATTGATACCGCTCTAAGAGCTTATCGTCACCCCCCTGAAGGGAAAGTACTCTTAATACTGTAGATATAAAATTTTACTCAATAAAACAATCCTTTATTTTTGAAAAGAAAAAAAACTGCATTCAATGATTTTAGAAAATTTGCTTGCCACACCCGGGAATCCAACCGACTTGGTTTTCCTTTCATTTAATTTATCAAGTTTGTAAAAGAGATTTCATCCTTATAATTGACCCTAACGATCGATGCACTAAAAGTACAGGGTATATTTTTTAAAGATTTTAGTCGGTTGTAAACGAATTTTCGAAAATCTTTGAATGCAGTTTTCTTTCTTTTCAAAAATAAAGGATTGTTTTCTTTGAGTAAAATTTTCTATCTATTTAATATCGCGTTGTTAATTATTATTTATCACACTTGCACGTAAACAGTATCTAAGCATACAGGTTAACTTGGCCGTAATGCACCATATAAAACCCTCGAGCTTTCTTTTTGTCATGAAACCCAAGGTCGGTGAGTAATTTTTTTTTTAATTTATAGCACAGCACACAGGTCATGCAAGTTCAAGCAAGGAGTTTATACGCAATTGAAAAATTGTCTTAAAATGTTATCTAAACAGGAATTTCATTGCAATCTCTCTACATGTTACTTAAATATTCAACTAATGTTCTTAATGATCGATTTTAATAGTTTTTTTTTATCAAAACGTCGATTTTTTTTTTTTTTTACACTCCGTCATGGCTGTATATCTACTTAAGTATTTACCCTTAACGTTTCTGGACAAAAAATTTGTATAATCTGTGGTGTGGGCTAATAGCCCGCCATCCGCTTAAAACAAAGTTCACGTATTTCGTAATAATAGTTGTGCTGACTTGTGTATTTTATTTATTTACTCGCAAATATGATGAAAATCATTGTATGTTTCACGAGCGGTACGGGAATTACGAACCTCGACTCAGAAAAACCTCAGTCTTCGACTTCGGCATAGAGCAACACGGACCAGAGGGGAGTAGCCATACGCAGGCGTTCCCCTCTGTCAAAGTACAAGTCCACGCGGTCCTACGCGTACAATAAAACTAGTTGCAGCCCAACTGCGCAGTAGACTAAATCTAGTTACGCGACTGAATCGACGTCCTAAAAAAATGCCAAATTGTTCTGTTTTTTGCTGCGAAAAGAGATCTGCCACGTTAAATTTACAAAAAGATGGCGTTACCTTTCACATGTAAGTAATTTTTAATCACATTATTACTATTTACTTCTATAAAACTTAAAAATTACAATATTATCGGTAGTGACGTTTCGGATTTGTTTACCAACACAGGCCGCTCGCGCTCATACAATATGCGGATCGACTGATCCGAGTCTGTTTCCGAGTAGTCGCTGTCGCCGAGCGAAAGTGTTGTGACCGGTTTGTTTGTAAATAGTTATCGATAAAAATGGCAAAGGAGTCTATATCCATACAGAGACATTTTTGAGATTAAGTTTTCTGATTTGAATAAAATGTTATAGTGTAAGCTTTATTTTATTATACATAGTTGAATAATAAAATAAAGTTAAATTAAAAATACAATACTTACGAGTATTAACACATATTATTACAATTACTTAATGTGAACTTCAACTATAATGTTTTTTAATTTATTTATTGCAGGTTTCCTAAAGATCCAAATTTAAGGGATACATGGCAGAAATTTTGTAATAATACACTTACCTGGATTATATTATTATTAATAAAAAAAGCAGACCCACAAAAATGTATACGTCATATTTATACAAAACTAATCCATTTTTAAAACCAGTGATAGATACAACTATCATGGTTTTTAAAATGATCTAAAAATTAAGTTTATTTGTTAGATGTTAATTATTGTAGTACATAATAAATAAAGTCAATCTTTATATAATATCTACCTTTGTATCACTTTATAAACCTAATATTCCTAACCGAGTTCTTGAATTTATCGATAATGCGTATCGACAGTAGTTACAACAACGGCTGTAAGCATATTGTCAGTGTAGTTGCGTTATCTCATTATACTGTTATGACACAGAAAGTATCTATGTATGTGTGAAATTGTTAGTGTATTTTTATAATTTTATGTGTGAGTTTCGTAGTAACAGACGATTATTTTTGTGTGAGAATTTGAGAAAGTGTGGGTAGAGCAGATTTCCCCCCGCAAAAAATGACAGACAGTTTTGTATCGGGAAAAAACGCTATGGCTACTCCCCTCCGGGGCGCCGGTGGTCCGTGTTGCTCTATGGACTTCGGGCTTCTAGTAGAGCCTCGATCGTAATTCCTTACTTACCGCCCTTAATACACAAAGTACTATTTTTAAATCAAAACTATTAGTTACACGAAAAAACTATGTTTCATAAATAATGTACATAAATAATAGTTTTTTTCAAAGCTTTTAACCTAGACGTTACTAAGTAGTATGCTTTAGAAAATAACCGTTTTACGGCACTAAAATGGTGGAAGGCCCTTAATATAGCTTGGAAGAGTTACAGTATTATCTACCTGTACGTATACTAACCATAGAACTCGATCAATCAACAGATAAACCTGTCAAATATGGTGATTAAGGCAGCATCGTCTCTGCTTTGTTTGCAGGGGTCCACAGACCCTTATTAAGCCCATCGATCGTATTATAAATAATTTGCTAATATTTTTTAATTCAATATACTGTACCTGGATGGTAATGCAGTGGTGGCCCAGTGGTATCGGCCGCGACTTACAAGTTGTAGGTCGTGGGTTCGAGCCCAGGTAGGCGCTTTACTTTGTGTAAATTATTTCATCACCACTGCTCTCAAAACGGTGAAGGAAAACATCGTGAGGAAACCAGCATGTCCTCGAACCAAAAAATCGAAGACATGTGACATCCACCAACCCGCACTGGGCCCGCGTGGTGGATTACGGCCCATTCCCTCTCACAGAGAGGAGGCCTGTGTCCAAGCAGTGGGAACATTAATAGGCTGATGATATGATGTGGAGGGTAATATAATACACTAGCGTTGCCCGCGGCTTTGTTTGTTTGGATTTGTCAATGCGTGTGTAGTTTTCTGTCGTGTATTTTCTTCTGGATCAGAGTTTACCAGCTACAAACAAACAAAAAATGCAATCATCATCTTCCTGATCCTGTCCTATTATACTTGGAGTCGGGGATACACGGCCTGTTCTTAATTTTTAGGGTTCCGTACCCAAATGGTAAAAACGGGACCCTGTTACAAAGACTCCACTGTCCATCTTTTTTTTCTTTTTTATTTGTGTTGGGTTTGCTCTTGACTCTAGTCTAGGTCAGAGGTGACAGAGACAGAGTCGATGATTGAGTGAAAGCTCACTCAATCGTCGACTCTGTCTCTGTCACCTCTGTTACAGGCTTCTTCTGGGTAAGCACCCAGAAGAAGCCTGTTTACTCTAACTTTGAAGAGATTCGGGTTGAATGCGTTCGGAAACAAAGACGCAGGTAGTGAGTTCCATTCATTCGCTGTGCGCATTATGAAGGATGTTTGGAAGCGCTTGGTGCGAATTGGTGGAATGGCAACAAGGTAAGGATGATAACTTGCAGTGCGTCTAGATGTTCGATGGTAGAAGGGGGCCGGTGGGATGAGGTCGTGGAGTTCTTGAGCACACTCACCGAAGTACAGTCTGTAGAAGACCGACAAGCAGGCAACCTTGCGGCGATGAGCCAAACTCTTGGCTCTGCGTTCCACCGAGTCAAGCGCGGCAAGCTGATACTTAGCTGAGCCATCCCAAAGGTGGCTGCAATACTCCATGCAGGATCGGACTTGCGCCTTGTATAGGGTTAAAAGTTGTCCAGGCGTTAAGTATCGCTGTATTTAGGATGCCGCAATTTGGGCTTTGTACTCAATGGAGGTGCCGAAGTTGAGGCTAGATGTCAACTCTATGCCTAGGAGCTCGAGCCGATCAGTCACAGGAACAGACGTACCCCGAAAAGTAGGAGTTTGATCGAAAATACTCTTTTTTTACGGTAAAAAGACACGCCTGTGTTTTGTTGGCGTTAAAGGAGACCAGATTGTCATCACCCCACTGGGAGACAAAGCTTAAGGTCAAATCTGTCCGCTCCACCATAGCCTCTCTCAAGGAAAGAACTTCATCCACGCTGGTTTTTGCGCTGGACAAGTGTCTCTCTGAAACAGTGCTGTCATCTGCGTACCCAACAATACCAGGCTGAAGTAGGTCATTGCTGTGCAGCAGGAAAAGAGTTGCAGAGAGAACAGACCCCTGAGGACTTGCGGCATCAATAGCCATGAAGTCAGAGGAGCAGCCGTCAATGACTACTCGGATCGACCGTTCACTGAGGAAGTCTGATATCCAGCTACAAAAACCAGCGGGGATGCCATAAACAGGAAGCTCACTGAGTAGACTCGCGTGCCAGACCCTGTCAAAGGCCTTCAAGATATCAAGCGAAACAGTAAGTGCTTCGCCGTGTCTCTCGATGGCTTTGCACCAGCAGTGCGTGACATACACAAGAAGACCGCCAGTTGACCGTCCCCGGCGAAAGCCATATTGACGGTCACTGAGGCGATTGTAGTCTTCAAGGTAGGCCAGCAACTTACTGTTCAGTACCCTTTCCATAACTTTGGACAAAATGGAGGTAATGGCGATCGGACGGTATTTGGCAGGGTCTGCACGGTTGCCTTTTTTGGGCATTGGTTGCACATTTGCAAGCATCCAGGATTTCGGCACCGTTCTTTTTACAAGAGAGAGGCGGAACAAGCGAGTCAACACAGGAGACAGTTCTGGCGCACACTGCCTCAGCACTCTCGCTGGAATGCCGTCAGGCCCGCTGGCCTTGTTCACGTCTAGACTGCACAATACTCTCCGGACCTCTTTACACAGCGATCTCCGGCATCGAAGAGTCATAATGAGGTACAGTAGGTGGTTGCTTGGAGCCAGCGTTCAGATACGAATTGCCAGCAAAAAGAGATGCAAATAATATTTTATAATGTGTGTAATTATTAAAAATATATTACGTTTATATTCATAATTTACACCACTGAGTAAAATTAAATTAAGGTTAAATTGTCACATTCGATGAATCACTTATGATTGAGCCTTACCTACAAAGAAAGAAAGAAAGAAGAAAGAAAAATTGTTTATTCTGCACAAACTAAACGCACAATACAAAATAAAGAGTGGCATTCACTAAAGGTACAAAAATTAGCCAAAAGCCTCGTATTTAAAATGAAAATTTGTAAAAGTTTGCCAATTTTTGTCTATTGCTTGATGAGAGCAATACACAGTTATCTGTGGGTGAGAGGCCAAAGACAATTTACTTCTGTAATATGTTGCGACATTACCAAATGAAAACAAATAAAACAATCACAAATTAAACGAAATGCCGATTACTGAACGGAAAATTATCCATCTTTGAAACAACAAGAACAAATAGTATGTGCGTCGCATCTGTGCAAGAATAGGTCATTGCTCAGCTTAATGCGGTGACTTCAGACGAACCTATCGTCAACAGCGCTGATTTTCAGCAAAAACCTGGCGAATGACGTAATGACGTCCCCCCATGTGAAAATACTATAACTGGTAAGCAAAATTTCGTACGAACACACTATGCATCGCGCTTGTAACATTTATAAAAAAATAGCGGACGCCTCGCGTATTCACCCGCGTAGTTCCCGTTCCCGTAAGAATACAGGGATAAAAAGTAGCTTGTAGTGTAGCTTCCCAACGGTGAAAGAATTTTTGAAATCGGTCCTGTAGTTTTTAAGTTTATTCGTTACGCACAAAAATTCAAAAATACTATTTTTTCCGCTTTATTAGTATAGATATAGATAAGGCTATTACCTACTACATTAGTACCTTAGACATTGATCTTACGATTCTAAAGCTTGTTAATATGTTATCTGAAATTCAGGACCTGTATATGAATTAAGTATTTGGAGTTAAGATCGCGTCAAACCCTGCCGCCTAATCCCTACAGCCAAAGTTTGTCAGATTTCCAGGCTATAGTAGACTTTAGATAAACTCAACTTCAAATTCTTAATTCAAAAATTGGAGGCGGATTTTAAAATGGCGGTTTGACAACTTTTGTATAGAAAATAATTATGTCAATCGGCCATTTTTTTTCCACAGTTAAAAGTTATCAGACTATTAAAAAATCGGGCCTAAATAGTAAAATAACGATGCGTTCAATCAACGACAATATGTTTCAAAACAAATACCAAGAGTCGACCCCTTCTATCATAATACACAACACGAAATATTTTCCAACAAGAAAATTAAAAATTCACGATAACGTAATACGTCATAAAGCCGGTGGAACGTACGTATTTTCTTGTAAAACCTTCCTTT
The DNA here is from genome assembly GCA_948252205.1 of Orthosia incerta. NCBI lineage: Eukaryota > Metazoa > Arthropoda > Insecta > Lepidoptera > Noctuidae > Orthosia > Orthosia incerta. The sequence continues at coordinate 16,813,398 of OX411764.1, read as the reverse complement.
TATCATAGCTTTATAAAAAAGAGAAAATGTTAAATTCTGTAAACATTGTTACACCTGGTTTAGAAACTGTTGTTTATTTAGGTAAACAAAATGCTTTGATGAAGAAAAGGACTTTTTGGGAATGAATACAAAAGGTAACAATTCGCTTTCATGCTCGAAGGGGTATGCAGAGGTCTATTGTAAAAGAAAACTACCAAATAGAGAATGTCATTGTTGTATACTCATATATTTGCAAGCTTACCTTTATGTGCGTCATCGGTACATGGTGGCCATTCCACCTATATGCACCAAACGTTTTGAGAATACTTTTATTATGTGTACAGCTAAGGACTGGAATTCTCTGCCCGATTCTGTATTTCCTGATAGCTACAACCTGGGAGTCTTTAAGTCATGAGTGAATAGGTTTCTTCTAGGCAAGCGTGCTGCATTGCATGCATCGTCGACCACATCATCGCTTACCTTTCATTTATTTATTTGATAAATCAAAAAATACGATATATTTTATAATCTCGCTGAAGAAGTAAATAAAATTATTATTGTCTACCTAGGAAACATCCCTATTGTCAAAAATCTACATATGTCAGCCGGGCCCAACAGCTTACCGTGTTTTCTGATGCAAGGAGGAGGCTCTCTAGCCACAAGCTCCACCAAATATATAGTTTCATTAACTTTCTCATTAGTAGTTTCAAACATCAAGAACACAGTCAACGAACTTTCAGAAGCTCTTATAGAAAATTCATTAAGTATTCGCTCCGTGAAGAAAAATAAAAGAAGAACTATATTCACTAAAGAAACACGAACCAAATTATCAAACTATTTAATTAAGAGAATTGAAAAGGAGGCAAGTCACGGCAGAAGCTAGTTAAAATGAAATATGAAACTTTTAATTAAAGTTTTCTGGCGTTCGTTTCTCTGGACAAGTAGGTAAGTGAAGTTTGGTACTAAATAAAGTTACTGCAAGAAAGAAATAAATTTTGGCATATCTTGAAGTGGATTTATTCTTTTTGTGAATATTAAAGAATTGGGCTGATTTTTTGAGACTTGAACAAAATGTTGAAACCCTAATTTTTACCCGACTGCAAGGGAAGGGTTATGTTTCAAAGGGAAGGGTTATGTTTCTCTGTCTTTCAAACCTTTGGACGGATTCATATAATTAATACAACGTTAGATAGGTCCTGGCAACCCAAATGTTCTTAATTAAGTGACGTTAAAAAAAACAAGCGCGGCATATTTTAGGCGAAATATTGTGCAGGTCACAATTTTTTTTTCTTCCAATCCTATCAAATGGGTTATCAAAATGATGGGTTTTTAGTTGTGATGACAAAAAAAATAGCTAAATAATAAGTTGTAAATAAAAAAAGTTTTTTTTTTTTTTTTTTTTATTTGTGATGGGTTTGCTCTTGACTCTAGTCTAGGTCAAAGGTGACAGAGACAGAGTCGACGATGGAGCGAGCTTACCCAGAAGAAGCCTGTTCACTCTAACTTTGAAGAGATTCGGGTTGAATGCGTTCGGAAACACAGACGCAGGTAGTGAGTTCCACTCATTCGCTGTGCGCATTATGAAGGATGATTGGAAGCGCTTGGTGCGTATTGGTGGAATGGCAACAAGGTAAGGATGGTAACTTGCAGTGCGTCTAGATGTCCGATGGTAGAAGGGGGCTGGTGGGATGAGGTCGTGGAGTTCTTGAGCACACTCACCGAAGTACAGTCTGTAAAAGACCGACAAGCAGGCAACCTTGCGGCGATGAGCCAAGCTGTGTAGCTTGGCATCCGCCAGCTCAACGTCGCCAATGAGCCTCTTGGCTCTGCGTTCCACCGAGTCAAGCGCGGCAAGCTGATACTTAGCTGAGCCATCCCAAAGGTGGCTGCAATACTCCATGCAGGATCGGACTTGCGCTTTGTAAAGGGTTAAAAGCTGTCCAGGCGTAAAGTATCGCTTCACTCTATTTAGGATGCCCAGCTTTTTGGCCGCAATTTGAGCTTTGTACTCAATGGAGGCGCCGAAGTTGAGGCTGGATGTCAACTCCATGCCCAAGAGCTCGAGCCGATCAGTCACAGGAACAGACGCACCCCGAAAAGTAGGAGTTTGATCGAAGATACTCCTTTTTGCGGTAAAAAGACACGCCTGTGTTTTGGTGGCGTTAAAGGAGACCAGATTGTCATCACCCCACTGGGAGACAAGGCTTAAGGTCAAATCTGTCCTTTCCACCATAGCCTCTCTCAAGGAACGAACTTCATCCACGCTGGTTCTTGCGCTGGACAAGTATCTCTCTGCAACAGTACTGTCATCTGCGTACCCAATAATACCAGGCTGAAGTAGGTCATTGATGTGTAGCAGGAAAAGAGTTGCAGAGAGAACAGACCCCTGAGGTACTCCGGCATCAATAGCCATGAAGTCAGAGGAGCAGCCGTCAATGACCACTCGGATCGACCGTTCATTGAGGAAGTCTGATATCCAGCTACAAAAACCAGCGGGGATGCCATAAGCAGGAAGCTTACTGAGTAGACTCGCGTGCCAGACCCTATCAAAGGCCTTCGAGATATCAAGCGAAACAGCAAGTGCTTCGCCGTGTCTCTCGATGGCTTCGCCCCAGCAGTGCGTGACATACACAAGAAGATCGCCAGTTGACCGTCCCCGGCGAAAGCCATATTGACGGTCACTGAGGAGATTGTTGTCTTCAAGGTAGGTCAGCAACTTACTGTTCAGTACCCTTTCCATAACTTTGGACAAAATGGAGGTAATGGCGATCGGACGGTAATTGGCAGGGTCTGCACGGTTGCCTTTTTTGGGCACTGGTTGCACATTTGCAAGCTTCCAGGATTTCGGTACCGTTCTTTTTACAAGAGAGAGGCGGAACAAACGAGTCAACACAGGAGACAGTTCTGGCGCACACTGCCTCAGCACTCTCGCTGGGATGCCGTCAGGCCCGCTGGCTTTGTTCACGTCTAGACTGCACAATACTCTCCGGACCTCTTTAGCGTGCACAGCGATCTCCGGCATGGAAGAGTCACAGTGAGGTACAGTAGGTGGTTGCTTGGAGCCATCGTCCAGACGTGAATTGCCAGCAAAAAGGGATGCAAATAAATTTGCTTTGTCTCTCGCAGAGTGAGCCAGCGACCCATCAGGTTTCAGCATCGGAGGTAAAGTGGGCCGACAGAAATTCGTTTCGACCGCTTTAGACAGGGACCAAAACTGTTTACTACCCGGAGGGTGCGATGCTAGCTTGGCCCCAATACGTCCAATATGGTCAAAACGTGCCCGACGCAAAACCCGCTTGCAGAACTTGGCGGCAGAATTAAAGGCTCTTTTTTTCGCGCGAACCCTACGCGCTCTAACTTTGCGGTCGCGGGCCCCGACCCAGGCTTGGTAGGCAAACTCTTTTCGGGCCTCAGCGAGGGCGCATTCAGCATTATACCAAGGTCGGGATTTGGGACCGAGCGGAATAAGAATAAGAATAAGAATAATTTATTAAAAGTAAGTACGTTGACAAGAATGTACATTAGGTGCAATAGTATTATTTCTAAAACAATGGTATAAATAGTGCTTATATGTAAATTATAACTAAAATATTTTATTACAACTCCAAGATTTTAGACAAGAATTTCTATTTTTGGTAGGGACCGGCCCGATTTAGGTTCTTTCAAACCTGTGTTTCAGGCCATCACTTTACAAAAACTAATAATTGAGTCAGTTAAAATATTAAATAAAATTAGTCTATTAACAAACATGAAAATATATAATTTGGTACAAAAAACAAAAAAGATACAAAAAATAAAAACAAAATTAAGTAATTAAAGTATGTACAAGTAGATATGAGGGTATACCCTAATCAAACAACAATTTCTAGAAGTTTTTCTGTGTCACTGTAATTGAGTGTCCCTAAATAATCTTTTAAGGTAAAAGAGCATTTTTTATATGTTAAGCTATAAACATTGAGTAATCTGTTGACTCTATTATACAGAAAAGGTCCTAAAAACACATAAAACCGATTTATAAACGCATGTCTGGTTTGTGGCATTGAGCATACCAGATCCTTCCGTCTCTTGTCGGATGGAACTGGATCATAGGGTAGTGCAATGTGCTGTTGCAGTATTGTGTGGAAAATAAATAATTGCCGTACTGTAAGAACATCACATGCTTTGTAGAGCAGCTGTGTCGGAAATCGAAATGGGCGAAAGGTAGCAACCTTTAGAATTGCTCTTTGAGCACGTTCTAGGGGAAGTAAAATTGAATTAGCCGCGCCACCCCAAGAAGTTATACAATAGGTAAGAATGCATTGACACAACGCTAAATAAATCTGTTTAATTAATTTAAAGTCAGCTATATTACGTAAATTCTTAAAAACATATATTAATTTGCGCACTCTAGTACATAGTAACTCGATATGTTTACGGAAATTTAAATTGGAGTCAATAGTGACACCTAGATATTTAAAATTATCAGCTTTAGCTAAAGTAGGGCAAGAACATGCAGTGTCAGCGTACGTGTTACAGGTATGCGCGTAAATGTTTAGGTTAGTAAGCGGTATGTTAGTATTTCTCATTGTAAATAAAATGTATTTGGTTTTATCTGAATTCAGTGTTAGAAGATTAGCCTTGAGCCAATTAGACACCATGTTAACGCCATTCTGAGCATGTTCATAAACCTCAGCTCTTGACTTAGCTGCGAACAACAGAGCGGTGTCATCAGCATAAGAAATTATGACACCATTCTGCAGTGGCAGGCTACATAGGTCATTTATGTAGACTAAAAATAATGTGGGACCTAAAATACTACCTTGTGGAATTCCAAAACCACTATTAGTAAGATCAGAACTTGTATACGGACCAATTTTGACACGCTGCTGCCTATCGCTGAGATAATCAGAAAGCAGTAGAAGTTGCGTTCCTCTTATCCCAAGCGATTCAAGCTTCTGCAAAAGTGTATCACAAGAAATTGTGTCGAAGGCCTTGGCAAGGTCCAGAAAGATCCCAGCCGTATGCATTCCGTTATCCAGGTTTGTACTAATATAATTAGTCAATTTGTTTACTGCTTGGCTAGTTGATCTTTTGGGCCTAAACCCAAATTGATTATCTGAAAGTAGTTTGTTATCTTCCAAGTATTTTAGCAATCTACTGTTGATAATTTTTTCTAAGATTTTTGAAAGGCCTGTTAACACTGAAATGGGTCTGTAATTGTTCACACTGTTTTTATCTCCTGATTTAAAAATAGGTGTGACCACAGATTTTTTTAGCAATTTAGGAAATATTCCTTTGGATAAACATAACTGAAAAATGTGGGTTAACGGAGGGGCGAGGAGGTGTTTAAACCTTTTAAGAATATTATTGGGTATATCATCCCACCCAGTAGCACAAACATCCTTCAACCCTTCTATTATTCTTACTACTTCGTTGACGTCAGTATCTAATAAAACAAAAGAATTTAATGTAGAAGGTGTTCTAGCTGGATTTTGAGGGGGAAGACGACTACTATTTAAGGATTTTTCTGCCAAGTTCTTACCAACGTTCACAAAAAAGGTGTTTACTTTATTCGTTGCTTTGGATGGGTTAACCTCTGTAGTTAGTAAATCAAGCGGAGGTTCGGGATTTTTTGATCTAAAAATATTGGTTTTTATATATTTCCACACAAGTTTACTATTTTTCCCTGCTTTCTGTAATTCATTTTTATCGTATTGGATTTTTAGTTTTTTCAAAAGATTATTACAGAAATTTCGATATCGTTTATAAGTAACAGAAAGTATTTCGTCATCGGGTGAGAGTTTTGATTTTAAGTGAAGTTTGTCTCTGTTTCTTATACAACGAACGAGACCGGGTGTGATCCATGGTTTAATACAACTATACTTTCTAGGGATTGTCTTAGTGAAAGTGTTTTTGCTAATTGCATTCTGTAGTGAATTTATGAAATATTTTAATGAAAAATTTGCATCAACAGATTCATAAACTGGGTCAAAATTTATACCGATTATGTCACTTTTAAGGTTTGTCATATTGACTTTAGTGTAGCTACGTTCGCAGTTTTTTCTAGGTGATCTTGTTTGGATTGTTAGTAAAACAGCTTGATGATCGGTAAGCGAGGAGTTAGTTACCAATGTTTTGGATGGATTTTTTGATTTTAGAATGATATGGTCCAAGCAAGAGCCGCTCTGATGTGTAGGGTGATAGTGAGCTGATAAAAGTCCATGAGATGAGCAAATATTCAGATAATTATGTGTATGGGTGTCGAGTTTCTCGGCAGCAATGTTAATATTTATATCGCCCATAAGTATAATATTTTTGAAAGAACTTAAGTTTTTTAAGTTTGTGTCAAGTGAGACCAGAAATCCTTCGATATTATGAGAAGGGGGCCTATATATAGCCATGACTACTGTATCAGGAATAATCTTAATTATTAAGCTATTACTATCTTGGGAGGGGGGTTCTTCTTTGATAGTTCGCAAATTATTTTTAATATAAACTACTACTCCGTCGTTTTGATTTGTGTTCCTGTCTGTTTTGTATGAATAAAAACCGTCCAGAGATGGTAAGTCGACTGTTTGTTTGGACAACCAACATTCCGTCAGGACGATAATATCACAGTTTATGTCAATACTTTGTAACAACACTTCAAAACCGTTCATGTTTCGGTTAATGCTGCGAATATTTTGTGTAAGCAAGGTAAGAGTTTTGTCACCAGAGGGAAGAAGGTGTTTACAGTCCTCAATATTACAGGTTTTAGATTCAGACACAGTAAAACTATCTAGATCACAGATGAGCTGATTGCTCATGATAATTACAAACTAGGAAGAAATGCAATCAAAGGTGGTGAGTGCCTACTAAATAGAATATTCTGTAGCGCTCTTAGGCGCCCTCATAGTCTATTGAGTTTATGTAATTGGTCTCTGCATATTTACGTGCTGGACAACTTACATCACCGGTTGGATGGTCGCATTTCCTCTTAAACCGTTTGCACGTCGCACATTGAGGGGGAGAAGATTTGCTGCAGCATTCCTTCAAGGAGTGTCCAGTTTCTCCACAGTGGCCGCACGTAGGACTACTTTCACGGCAAAACTTGGCTGCGTGGCCAAATTGCTGGCAATTGAAGCATCTTGTGACAATTGTGAAATCTCGCACAGGGCATGAAGTCCAGTTAATAAATATTCGGCTTTGATTTATTAGCACTTTTCTTATGCTAGCGGATAGTTCCAAGATGTAATTGCAGGTTGGAAGGCCCTTTTTACCCGATTTATGGCTCAATTTGATGTTCTTAAGGAAGGTCTCTCGAGTAGTATTCGGCAATTTGTCTGACAGATTTTGCTCAAAAATACAGTCAAATACTTCCTTCTCAGTAAGGGCGACGGGAACACCAATAACTGCTACCCTAGGGCGTCGTTTAGATGGTTCTTCTATTATAAGGTCAGAAGTAATAATATTCTCCGATTTTTTTAGTTTTTCTATGTCGCCTTTGTTTTCCGTGCTAATCAGTACGCCTCCATTTTTTACTTTTTTCAGGCCCCGGACTTGGATCTTAAGTTGTTCGGGAGAAATCAACTTTTGAACGAGTGACTTGGTGTCGTCACTGGTTTTAGTTTTATCGCTGGGATATATGGCGATAGAGCTTAGGTTAGCAGGACGGACGAAGTTGTCGGAGCCTTTCTTCACCATACTAGCATAAGAAGATGAGGGGTTTATCTTGGATTCAAGAACTTCTTTGAACTGATCCAGAGAGTTCACCATGTTCTGCTGAAGTTGTAGGTGCTGGACGGTAGTGTGGCTCTGGATCATCTTCTGCTTTAGCGATTGGAAAAGGACAGCCATCTGAGAAGTCCCACTTGAGACCTTTCGGCAAAGAGTTGAAACACGGAGTTTCTGGTCCGAGTTCATTTTTCCATCAGTGACAATAGTGCACACTTCGTTTAGAATGCTGTCTATTGATACTAACCATTTCTGGATCTCTGACGTGCTGATGACTTCACTCGGCAACTCATTCTCTGCAGGTGCAGGAGGATTTGGATTTCTCGGGGGCACTTCTTGGATAGGCGCCGGCGGAGGACTTGGTCTTAGTAGTTGGCTACGACCAAACGGGCTCGATCCTGGGGTAGACATAGTACTACCCGTAACACTTTGTATAATTTAGATAAAAAATAGAAAACTATTCAGTTCATCTTGCACACAAAGTCGGAAGAAACCAACTAGTCACACGTGACACACTTAACTTTGTTTTTAACTGACGCCGCAAAAATTGATTTATATTATTATTTTGCAATTGTTAATAGATATTTCATTTTAGCAAGTACAAATAAACACGTCCGCTTAGTCTCGCGATTAAGCGATCATCTCAATGTTGGAGAATGGAATGAAATATTCCATTCCCTGCCGAATCACATCCGCAACCGCGTCCGCACAGCTCGAGGGGTCACCCGAGGAGAAACACACATGCCGCCAAGGATAAGACGCAAAAAAGTGCCGCATCTCGTCCCAGTCTGCTGACTCGTATCGCCATACTCGCCTCGTGCCTCTAGGGCTCTCATCTGGAGGAGAGCAAGTCGAAACGGATTTCACTAGACAGTGGTCAGACGTTCCCAGCGGGGCTGAGACCGACACCGAATGACTGTCCGGATCAGTTGTCAGCAGAAGGTCCAAACAATTGGGTGTATGGCCGTCTACATCCGGTACCCGCGTTGCCACATTCACCAGCTGGGTAAGATCTAGCGTTAAAGCAAACTTGCGCGCCTCCAACCCGGCATGGTCGGTTTTCTGGTACGGGAACAGCCACTCCTTATGATGGGCGTTGAAGTCCCCCAGAAAAACAAGCTTCGCTGTTGGGTATCGTTGCTGGGCTACATCAGTCGACTCTACAAGGCTATTAAAGAGCGCTGTTGACTCCTGGTCACCGCTATGGGATCGGTATACGCCGACGTAGATAGACTTCTCCACGCCTGTGTCCACAAGCAGCCATATGGCAGAAAAACCCGATTTCTCAAAGCAACGGAGACGACGACAACAGATGTCATCGCGGACGTACACACAGACCCCAGCTTGCTTCTTGAACTTGTGTTCAAGAGAGTAACCCGGGTAGTTGAGGTACGCCACGTCCGACGGAGTTGTTATCTTCGTCTCCGTTAGGAAGAACAGGTGCGGCTTCTCGGTCTCTAGGTGGTGGTGGACCGGATCAAGGTTGGAGTGCAACCCCCTGATGTTAATGAGGTGCACTTTAAGTGGGAGGAAGTGCAGCCGTTGTTTAACCTTATTTCTCTTCTTTGCTTTGGTCATTGATATTGTTAGAGTTGCTGGGGAAAAAGTTGAACTGTCGAGGCGCTGCTCAGATAACCAAGTGGACCACTAAAACCAACTCAACCTATGGGGAACTCATTTGGAGACTGCGGGGACGCCCGAACCCCCCCGGATATGGCCACCGGGTCCTCCCATCCAGTCGCCAGCTGGCACGGTGGAGCATACCGGGATTTTTCGCGAGTTGGCGGGGCAGCCTTTGGCACGTGGCTGGCGTGCTACTTGGGCCCCCTACTGACTGCGGTCGGCCAACGGCTGGCACCGTGCTTCGGATCCCGCTACCCTCCAGAATGAGCTACCCGGCAAGTTATTCTCAGAGACCACGACCGGTTCTGAAAAGCGCAACTGACAACCTCCTTCTCCCCCAAAGGCACTGGCACTCCCACACACCGACGGAATACAGCAAGCTGCTTGGCGCCGGACTCCGGTGGGATGGTGGTCGCGAGCCAGGCGGCCCCTTGCGGAGCCTACCACCGCTTAAGTGGGATCTTTCAGCCGTACCACAGGCAAGCCCGTGGTGCCGTTGCCCGGGGTGGACCACTAGGAGGTAGATCCCATACCACCCCAAAAGTTGATAAAATCAAAAAACCCAACTGCTTATGAAGCGGAATAAAAATATATAAACAGAAGAAAGTCATGCTGTCGAGTAGGAGGATACATATATACGAGCTGCTTGACCATAACTAAATATATTCTTCGACTGGACAACATGTTTCAGTCGGATTTTTTGATTTTATTAGGTTATTTATTTGGTTATGTCTATATTTTTTTAACCTTATAAAGTTTCAATTATTTTTTGAACTCTCAAAATAACACGAAGGGGAAGTAATAAATAACATAGCTGAAAAAAAAAATGTCACATGTTGGAAACATAATATTACAGGTATTCAAATATTAGTTGCCCTTGTTTCATTATCATTTTAGCCAAAGACGTCCACTGCGGGATTTGCTTATCCCAAGCGAAACCATATCAACCGGTTTTGTACTGCTCGCAACCAGCTGGTTCCCTTAGCTTGTATCATCATCGATTCTCCTAATGGGACCCTTCGATTACTCATCCAGTTATCATATCCATATTATTGATTAATATGTCTGAACTTTAAAAGAAACAAGAACCTAGCGCTTAAAGCTAAACAAATCGAGTACTTTTAAATAAGTAGTATTAAATAATCTTAATTTTACTAGTAAACTGTAAGATTATATTGCACCCAAATCTTCACTTATCAGCTCCCAAGCTAACTCTTGTACACACGAAATTAAATTGCAAACAATATGGAAACTATATGAATAACAATCACGAAATTGTATAGTTGTCTACGTTGCATACCTACAGTTGCAATTTCATCTATTTCCATACTTGCACCCAGAGTTACATTGTCGGTTTTGGATTCATTACGTTTACTTGCATCGTTAGGGTTTGGTTGTATTAACATCTACGGTAATCAGCCAAGTTATTCAAATGATCCCTGTACTAAAAGATTTTTTTACCTCTGAAAAGTTTATAATAGCGCTTTTATAGCATCAATCTCACTTGAAACAACATGTAGGTCATACAAATGTTTCTTGCAATCATACGACTCATAGAATCCAATCAGTTCCATCGTTCGTCCGTAAGTACCTACTGCCAAATGAATGATTTTATTTTTACTGCAAACACTAAAACACAGTAGATACTAGAAAAAGCGTGTTACAAAGAGACTCCTATAGTTTTGCCTTCAAAATGCCATACCCATTCAGAATTCATGAACGCTGATGTGTACATACTCGTAGTACATAGCTGTAGTATGATCAGTTTATTATAAAACTTTCAATTTATAGTGTAAACTCAACTTGGTATATTAATATTAACTTTAAAACTTTCGCGTTTCATAATAAAAAAAAAACAATTTATATCACGGCAATTTAACGCGATGATTTCGATTATTTATTTACCTATTTCACCCGACGTTTTGGCCGTGTTGCAACGACCGTGGTCCCGGGTAGACTCGTGTCTCGGTGTACTGGCTCCGTTGGGGCAGATAATTCTTCCTCTACCCTCACATTTAATATATTAACTTTAGGATTGATTAAGATTTAGTAGCTGATTAATTTCTGCGTGGGCTAGTTCATCAATGAGTAACCTACTCCTTTCTCCAAGTCATCCCAAACACATATTTCTTACCACAGTTACAGAACCCGATGTAAAAGTGGTCTCCATTAGCGCATAACGTGTCGGGTGGCGCACTAACAAAAGGTTTCAGCGATATCAGCTTACTTCAATTTGTTACATTTATTACTTGGCTCTGTCTGGAAGCTTCTGGATTGTGTGGAGAGTCGAGATATTTCCGATCGCCTGATTGGCTGAGATGTTTTATTGGGGAGTTGAGAAGTGTAGATACAATATTGTACTGTGAAGATATTTTTTAGATTTTTTTAGATATTTTTTGACAGCGGTTGTGAGTGTGATTGTGAGTTTGATTCTAGCTTATATCATGGAAATAGTACATTTCGACGTGAGCTGAAGGCGAACTTCGAAAGCTACATGCGAGTGTTAAAATAAAGCCTTTTTATGCAAGACACGAATTATTATTTTTCCACTACCTGATGAGCTTACTTAATTAAATGCAAATAAGTTCTAGGAACAATTTGTTAGAAACAGCTTACTAGTTGTAAATTTACTAATAGTAAATTTTAGTTTTTTTTATTTTACAATCTTGTGCCTAAATGTTCATGTTTCGAAACGAATTTCTTAGGTAATTTGTTTCATAATAAACAAGGGAGTAGGAAAAAGTAATATTAGCATGCTTTACAAAAACATGTCATGAACCAGATAAGGTTTTCTATTACACCTAAGCTGTGCAGGGTGGCTTTTAGTTATTTGGTAATCTTTCAGCTTCTTTTTCTTCGTATCTTGATGTTGTTCTTGTTTCGTGTTCGGGTATCGTTTATTATTATAATTATTTTTTTTGTTTTATCTCTCGTGTCCTGTGCGGGTCACAATTTTTTTTTTTCCTTTTGTTTCTTTCTTTTTCTTCCTTTTTCTTTTCTTTATTTTTCATTCTTACTTTTCTTAATTTGTGTGACCAGTAGCGACGTCTACAGACCTTAGCGTTGGCCTTGCAAATGGCTTTCATGATGCTGCTGTTTTCCTTGACAAAGAGCCGAACAAGATATGAAAGTGTTCACCGACAACAGCTTAATAAATTTGTTACATTTATTACTTTACTTAACTTTCTCTGGAAAGTTCTTGTAGAAAGTAGGATTGGATTCTGGACGTATTTCCGACTGCCTGATTGGTTGAGATGTTTTATTGTGGATTTTGTTTTAAGAATTGTGTGTTGGAATGTATTTATATTTATAGATAAATATGATTATTAGACATGGATAAAATTAGCGATGTGTTTTTATAGATACCGATAGAAATTAATTTGTGAATTGGCTTTACTGGGATAGACGGACCCAAGATGCTTGTATAGTCTTCTGATAGATATTTATGGTCTGCCATAGTTACATTTGAATTGAGTGCGATGACTACTATTTTGGATTTTTGTTGCCAAAGCCAAACCTTAGGAACTACTCGTCTTAATTCATCAATAAATATTTCAAGTACGTAGTAATGAGCATGTTAAAATCTATAATGGTATAACATCAAGCAATTACTAAATTAAGCAACATTTCGACGTGCCTTGTTAGGTCCACTTCCTGCTAAATAAATTCACACTAAATTCAACCACTAATATTTGCTGTCTAACTAATAAAAACCAAAAACAATTGAAGCAACCGTTACGTCCAGCCATAATGTACGGCTAGCAACCAAATTACACATTTCACAAAGAGCGAGCACGGTCAGCAAATGTGGCATTTGGATTACACTATTGTTAGTGGTCAGTAGTGTGGAAAGAGATGGCACGACGTTTATGTGTTTGGGGGAAGAATGGGTGATAATATCTGGTAGAACATTGTGATCTAATCTTGATCATGTAATGGTAGCGTCGGGAGGACGTTGAATAATAAGCTTGTTGACTTAAGAATAATTAATAAATACTTTAATTAAAAAATCAGGCCACTGTGGTACGGTCTAATAAATCATTTAAATTAAATCGCAGTCTGCTGAAGTTATCACAAAAAGACCCACAAAGTACTAAGCAATAAGTTCCTATTGACAGAATTTGAGTACAGAACCCTCGAAAGTTAGTTTTTATCGCTTTTTGACAAGATTGAGAGAAGAACTAAGACTGAAGTGTCTTCAATAGCCAACAAACACCGAACAACTATGGTAAAGAATGCTCGTTTCATCCACTATAAAAATAATAATAAATCATTGGAGCGAATAAACACGTTCATCTCACTCAGACGGGAAGCGAAGTGTTGATGATTAATAAATTGCAGATAGGCGCGTAGTTGCCTGGTCGTAGCGGTTCAGTGGTCTGCTACGGCCCTGTAGCAAATGTGGCAGAGTTGAAACCAAGCGTGTCTTCGTAGACTTAGTTTATCTAAAATTGTTTTTGTATTCTGAAGTTATCTTCGCTAAAGCAGCCTGTAAATTTATGTGAAAGATTTTTTATAGTCAAGTTACTTGGTTTGACAAAAACTTAATTTGTGGGCGATCTGGAGTCTAAATTAAACCTAGATATTTATTTAGAACTCTGGTTCCCCATTACAACATGAATAGATATTGTGTGATATGAAAACCTTTTCTCGTAACTAAAATATATTTTCCTTAGTATTAGCTTATAAGATTTGAGAATCGTCACAATTACTATACTCGGCAAATTGATTTCATGATTTCTTTCCTGTCCATAAAGACATCATCATCAGTCGCGACCTTATCCCATTTACTTAGGGTCGGCCCTCCTTATCCTTTTTCTCCATTGTGCACGGTCTTGGGCAGTGCTGTTGTCCAAATTTACTTCTTTCAGGTCTTTTTCAACCGTCGTCAACCAAGTGGCAGGTGGTCTACCGCGTCCGCGTTTCGTCGTTGGCAAGTTAAGGGCAAGCTTCACCATATGGTCAACTGACCTTCGTTGGATGTGGCCATACCATCGGAGTCGATTTTCCTTTACTTTGTCAATGATGGGAGTGATTTTAAAACTTCCTCTTACGTACTCATTCCGGATCTTGTCTAGTCTGGTAACACCTGCCGACCAGCGCAATATTCGCATTTCCGTTGTATGTAGTTTGTTTAGGTGTTGTTTAGTGGTTGCCCAACATTCTGATCCGTACATAATTGCGGGGCGTATGGCTGTCTTGTAAATATGGCCTTTAGTTTTAATGACAAAAAGACATAAAGCCTGTCCATAAAGACATCAATAAACTTTATGTCCCTTTGACGACTAACACAAAAGGCATTTCACCAAAACTTTAAACCACCACAAACCTTAATCTTTCCCAACAATCTCTCGTCTCCAAGCCCCTATATTTCTGTCTACCCGCACTTCTAAGAGGCAGAGCGTGAAGATAAGCCTGGTCCATGTTTCCCATTACAGCGACACGTCGGTCAGATCTCACGATATACTGAGCCCTTGGCTGAGGTGGGGAGGATGTTACACCGTTAGGTAACAAGATATTTGAAGATGCTACAAGTTTATGAATATTCTACAACATCATCAACTGCCTAGGATTGTTGCAACTATGTTTGACTCAGCATCCAGCCTTAACTTATCAGGATGAACATAAGAATTTTATATGAAGCGTTTGCCTATCTGATTTTATTTGTAGACACACATCGGTAAGATCTCACGATATACTGAGTTCATGGGCGAGATGGGGACGATGTTACACTGTCATGTAACACGAGGGCCTAAATAAGAGACAATCGCTTTTAAAGCATTTCTACCTCAACGTACATACATAACTTCACGCTTTTTCTCAATGGGTGTGCGCAGAAACTATGTAATTCTACTTGCTACGGTTTATAATCTTTTTGCTTCGATTACTTTTATACATCAAGTTATACACGCACGCGAGTTTTGTGTGCTGAGAACAGGGCCTTTCAGATAACCGTCACACACGCTTCAGCTAACTACCTGCTAGTGTGTACTTGAAAATATCTGATCATATCCTTCTAGGAAAGATTTTTGATGCCTCACTTCATGGTCAGATATTATAACTGACAATAAAATACATAGGTGAACACAATAACGATAATTTCAAACTCCTTATTGTTATGGCTAGTCAACTCTTTAAATGATGTGGTCAGTAACCGTAACATTTGCGTAAAACTATAGTTAACAGGTTACCAAAGTATAGTATCTAATTTAATTGGTACGTTATACTTTTACAACACAAATTCATGCAACTTAAGAGTTACCCTACAAGTTTTACGAGCTAAAAACAGAAAACAGCTATTTTTTCAGCGCAGTTTTCTCAATAACTACAAGATATATGATAAATCTTTTAATGCATTTTTTTGCGTCAAATAGTTACCTAGTAAATGTACATTACATATTTTTGATAACTGCTCAAATTAAATAAGAAAAATAAATTTCTAACACGTTTTTACGAAATCCCGAAACACCAGGTTTTTCAATTGCTTTTTCAGCTTACTGGTGGCAAATAATAATCTGCAAAAGATTGAATGGACCGGGCATATTGACTGGTTTTTCAAAGTTTACTGTATTTGTTCATAAAAAAAAATGTTGTCCACGCGGAAAAAAAAGGCAATTGTATCATGTGCAAAAGCGTCGTCTACGCGTAAGAATATGTTGAATATATAACTGGTAAATAATTTGAAATTTGAGGTACTTATCAGTCGAATCCAATTTTTATATTATATTTTTGAGTACTTATTTTATTGTAATAAATTGTCCAAATAATGTCTTATAAACCGTTGCACTCGCGCGAGGCATGCAGTCTCGTTTAAGGGCTTATAGACAACGGACCTGTGTCGTTTTTATTGTTGTCATTATGTTTTTTATCATATATCTTGTAGTTATTGAGAAATTTTTGCTGAAAAAGTAGCTGTTTTCTGTTTTTGGCTCGTGAAACTTGTAGGGACTCTTAACAAACGATAAATATTAATCACATCCACCACGGTGTTACCGACAGCCCCAGACAAAAGCTCCCAGCGCGTCGGGCATTCAGTCCAAATGGAAATTTAAACTTAATACGTTTATAATAATTCTCCATTCTGTATCAAGTCTTTGTTAACGCTCTTGTGTGGATCCTTTTGCGATAATTAAATTTTCGTTTGGAGCTGCTAATTGCGTTTTGTCTATGTGTGAGAAATATTAACACGTAAACTTGCTTTAGAACTGATAGTTATATAAAATCTATATAATTGTATACATATGAGTAATAATAAATTGTACCTGAGGTTCTAGACGAGTGTCAGTCTCTCAACGAAAGACGGCGACGCCAAAGGGATTTGTAAAAAAATCTTTTAAACAAAAACATTTTTTTTTACAAATTTCGAAAGTCGGTGTTCTTGTATTCGTTTTTGACAGAGACTTCTGAAATTGAAGTTATTTTTTACTATGTAGTTTTTTTTTTATTTGGAAGTCGGTTGTATTTTTTGTAAAAAAGTTTTATATTTTTCTCTTTTTAGTTTTGTTACCTTATGTTACCATGAAAATACGCATTATTAAGGATAACTCAAAAACTACTCGTCAGATCTTGATCAATTTTAAATGTGACCACATGAGAAGCACCAGCTTTCAAAAAAAAAACCGGCCAAGTGAGAGTCGGATTCGCGCACGTAGGGTTTCGTACCATTATCGCAAAAAACGGCAAAAATATCACGTTTGGGTAGCCCCACTTAAATATTTATTCGGGTTCGAACTCACGACCTTCAACTTTTAAGGCGCGGCCTCTACCACTGGGCCACCACTGCTCTCCTAGTCTATACTCACTTTAAATCGCTAAGTTTACATGGAGCATCATCATCTGCCTAGCCTTTTCCCAACTATATTGGGGTCGGCTTCCAGTCTTACCGGATTCAGCTAAGTACCAGGTGTTTAACATGGAGCGACTGCCTATCTGACCTCCACAACCCAGTAACTGGGTAAACACGGTACCCCTTGGCAAGACTGGTGTCAGATATCAAGCTTCTGACTACTCGTAACGACTGTCAAAGATCTTCAAATGACAGCCGGGACCAACGGCTTAACGTGCTATCCGAGGCACGGAGGAAACTCGGTATGTTGAAATGGTCACCCATCCACGGACCGACCTCGTCAAGCGTTGCTTAACCTTGATGATCGACCCGTGCGGCTGTTATTATTTAGCCACGAGCTCCTCTAAGTTTACATGGAGCATTGTTTGCATTTAGTTATTTTACATGGAGCGCCAGCAGCTGGTAACAATATCATCATCATCCGTCCACTGTTGGACATAGGCCTCCCCCAAGCGTCACCACATTGTCCGGTCCCGTGCGTCTCGTATCCAGCAGATGCCCGCAACCTTCACCAGATCATCGGTCCACATAGTGGGAGGCCTTCCAACAACACGTCTGCCGGTTTGCGGTCGCCACTCCAGAAGTTTTCTGCACCATCGGCCATCCGTTCTGCGAGCAATGTGCCTTGCCCACTGCCACTTAAGTTTGGCAAACACATACTCCTTGACAAGTCTAGCTGTTTGTTTGACTGGTAGAAAATGTCTAAGGCATTAAATGCTTATCCAGGAACCTCACATATGCGTTGATTTATTTTTTACTTCGATGGTCCTAGTTTATCATAATTATGTGACTTCGAGTTACAGCTGTATTAGCTATATGTAGGCGGGCACGCCCTGTATGCCTGGAGGCTTTATAATTCGGGTACTAAGTTCCGTTTACGTTTTTATTTTTAGTTTTTATTTTCGCTTGAGTTTAGATTTCGATGTTTTTGTTGGTATATTGGCGTGTGCAAGCTGTCATTATGGCAAATATATTTTATTTTAATGTTTTGTGTTGAGTAATGTAAATTATTTGCATACTATTGTATAGAATCAAGTTTTGGTTTTTTTTTCTAACTGAACAGACAGCTGTGCTGCTGGGGAGTTTGTTGCGCCACTTCTTCTTCCCAGCAAAAGCACTAGGAAGTGGTGAAGGGCGGGCGTTTTTGGGGGACTGTCTTATGTAATTTTGACGTTCGGAAAGTGCTGATTCTCAGCCTAGTTTGAATAAATGACTTTTGAATTTGAATTATGGTGCGATTGGGGTGTTTTGCATTTCATCTCTATGCGACTTTCTGAGAGCTCATATTCAAGTTGCGGGCGATGCTCATCGAGGAACTTATAAAGGTCGCGAAGGTAAGAGCTATATCCGACAAAATTAGTACCGTCGGCCTACATACGTTTGTGTGCATGAAGTATTACATAAATAAGTAAGACACTACTTACTTTAGTAAGCGAAAATATCACGAGTAATCCAAAACATAATGATGATAAAACTTGGTAATTAATTCTCATTACTCGTTCCTCTAGGGCGCAGTTGCTAAGTAATATTATTGTATAAACTAATATCTAAAATAGCGTTGACATTTCTCAAGATTTAATTATACCACAGAAATTTGTATACTGAGGTTGAGCAGTGGTAGCCCAGTGGTAACGGCCCCGAATAGGGAATATGCATGTAATTTTTAGGGTTCCGTACCCAAAGGGTAAAAACGGGACCCTATTACTGAGACTTCGCGATCCGTCTGTCTGTCTGTCTGTCTGTCCGTCTGTCACCAGGCTGTATCTCATAAACCGTGATAGCTAGACAGTTGAAATTTTCACAGATGATGTATTTCTATTGCCGCTATAACAACAAATACTAAAAACAGAATAAAATTAATATTTAAGGGGATAAAATCACGTTTGTTGTATGGGAGCCCCCATACAACAAACGTGATTTTTTTGCCGTTTTTTGTGATAATGGTGCGGAACCCTTCGTGCGCGAGTCCGACTCGCACTTGGCCAGTTTTTTTATTTGCTAAATCAAATACTAACTATACCTAGTAAACAAATATGAAAGATTAAAAAAAATATCTTGATTAGTGGCGAAGTTATAAAGTGTCAAATTTGAGAATTAGAAAAAGAGTTCCTACGTGCGATCTGGCGTCAGATAGCACGACGCCCATAAAACTACCGTAGAAAACGGCGTTTTCATTAAGAGGGATATTATTTCTTCAAATTGTTATATTTTGTTCGCTTTTCGATCAATTTTGATTCTGTTATCACTGTCAGTATTCTATTTTTAACCGACGTATGTTTGTTTGTTTTTTTCGATTGTAGACCGATTTTGAAATTATTTTTTTGTTTGAAAGAGTTTGCTCTTATGAAGAACTTCGGAGATATACAACCGAACTCTTCAATAAATAACGTCAAATCTCTCGGGATTGCAGCAATAGCATGGCTGTTTATTTTTTATACCATTTCATAACATAACATCACGCCAGTACACTCTAAAAGGGTACGCAGATGCGTACAGTTCACCTTGGTACAATTTCACCGGTAATGTTCAAGTTTCATGATATTCGGGTAATCTATTCTGGCATTATGAGTATGAGTGCAGTGGTGGCTTATAGGTATCGGCCGTCGTTGTAAGTCGTGTGTTCAAACCCAGGCAGGCGCTTTACTTTGTGTAAATTATTTCACCACCACTACTCTCAAAACGGTGAAAGAAAACTTCGTGAGGAAACCGGCATGTCCTAGAAAAAAAAAAAACGAATACATGTGACATCCACCAACCCGCACTGGCCCCGCGTGGTGGATTACGGCCCATTCCCTCTCACAGAGAAATGGCCTGTTTCTCTGCAGTGGGAACATTAAAAAGGCTGACAATGATGATGATTCTGGCATTATAGATACCTTACTAAAAAACTTGCCTATTAGGTAGGTATATCTAGAAAGTGGTTTTTTTTTTACAAACATGTCCTACCGACTTCCAAATAACAAAAACTACTAAGTTTATTTTCTTTTTGAAGTCGGTGTCCATAACGCAAAAAAATTGGTACCTACCAAAGACACCGACTTCTATAGTTTGTCAACACGTCTATGCCTATAGGTACAGAATAGTGAAATCGGATGTGTGTTGAATTATTATTCCTTTTTAGGGTTCCGTACCCAAAGGGCAAAACTGGGACCCTATTACTAAGACGCCGCGGTCCGTCTGTTTGTCTGTCACCAGGCTGTATATCATGAACCGTGATAGCAAGACAGTTAAAATTTACACAAATGATGTATTTCTGTTGCCGGTATGACAACAAATACTAAAAAAAGTATAAAATATATATTTTTTTTTTTTTTTTTTTTTTTTTATTAAAAATTAAAAATTCTCAGTGAAATTTAAGTGGGGCTCTCATACAACAAACGTGTTTTTTTGCCGTCTTTTGTGATAATGGTACGGAACCCTTCGTGCGCGAGTCCGACTTGCTCTTGGTCGGTTTTTTTTAACGAATTTACCTGATGTTTGTCAACTATATGAAACCTTGACCTGTTTGGTACATAAAACGCGTTAGCCTCGTCATCGCGTTTTTCATGAAATTCCGATATCCCACTAACAACCAAACTAATAAACGCTTTAGATGACCCCACAGAAAAACTCAGTTAATTCATTCGTTACAAAATAAAACCGCTTATTTAACAAGGTTGCTAGTTAATTAATTTTTCGGTTTTTGCTAATATCGTGTCAGATCCTTGAGGATCAGTCAGAGATATGACTTTCAAACTCACTCATCACACTTTTATTGCAAAATATTATGCTTTGTATAATTTTTTTGTGAGCAGTGGTGGCCCAGTGGTATCGGCCGCTACTTACAAGTTGTAGGTCATGGGTTTGAGCCCAGGCAGGTGCTTTACTTTGTGTAAATTATTTCATCACCACTGCTCTCAAAACGGTGAAGGAAAACACCATGTCCTAGAACCAAAAAATTCGAAGACATTTGACATCCACCAACCCGCACTGGGCCCGCGTGCTGGATAACGGCCCATTCCCTCTCACAGAGAGGAGGCCTGTGTCCCAGCAGTGGGAATATTAATAGGCTTATAATGTGATGTGTGTATAAAATTTGAAAACATGAAATAAAAAAGTTTAAGTTTCGAACATTTACACTTCAAAATTACGTACAAAACGTACAAGAACGAACTTGCAGTTTACTGGCACCAGTTTACTGGTATTAGTTCTTGTCTAGGGGCGTCCCATTTATTGGCTACAATTCCGATCCTGAAACGTTTCAATTAAACTTTAGCCTGACCTAGAAATCGAATCTAGGACTGTAAGTTTGTATCCGTATAGCTGAAAACAATTAGGGTGCTTTTGTGAGTTGAATCCTTACAAACAATTAAATAGATGTAAACTTGTGTTGTTAATTTGTTTGTTTGGCCTATTTTACATAAATTTTCAACGGCTTAACTGAATCTTGTAGACTTAATACACGAATAATAATTCTGGGTGTAATTAAAATATTTAGAACAGTTAGTTAGTTATGAATATAAATGTGAATAGATGGAGAGAGCGGGGACGGCCAAAGATCTGTGTGAGGAGTGATATGAAAAAAAAGGGAGGCGTGACGGGGGACAGGACGGTATGGGTGCCCCAAGTAGCATGGGACAGGGGCAGGAAGATGATGATGAATTTTTAGGAAGCAGTCCGGAGTTTGGATTTGTGCCTAGTTGTTGGCAATACGCTCGCTCCCATTACATGAGACTTAAACATAACTCACGAAATGTGAGTCTCTGTCTAACCCTTCGCGATGTATAGTCATGATGTTATTCAAAATTCTAATTCAATTCAAATTTAATTTTATCAAGAATTTTTTTTAAAGTTTTAACATTGGCCCCAAACTAGGCAAGCTTGTATCTTGGGTACCAATTATGAGAGTAAACCATTTTTTTTTAAAACGTGATCGGTGACATACAAAAGTTAACTTAAATTACACAGAATAAAATAAACAAAATAATTACACAAAAACGTAAAAGCTGCAAAAATAAAATTAAAAGAAAAAGAAGAAGTTCCCAATAGGTAATAATAACTTAACTTGAATTAAAACGCTAGATTGTTTGTTTATTAGGGTTCCGTACCCAAAAGGTAAAAACGGGACCCTATTACTAAGACTCCGCGATCCGTCTGTCTGTCTGCATGTCTGTCCGTCTGTCACCAGGCTGTATCTCATGAACCGTGATAACTAGACAGTTTTAATTTTCACAGATGATATATTTTTGTTGCCGCTGTAACAACAAATACTAAAAACAGAATAAAATAAATATTTATGTGGGGCTCCCATACAACAAACGTGTTTTTTTTGCCGGTTTTTTGCTATAATGGTACGGAATCCTTCGTGCGCGAGTCCGACTCGCACTTGGCCGGTTTTAAATGAAAGTGAGTGAAAGTTGTAAGTGTGTTGCAGATTTGTTTGTGAGCATATGTGTGAATATGAGTGTAAGAGAAAAGATTTGAGTGAGTGGGAGATCTTTTTGTGAGTATGTGTATGAATGTGAGTTTAAAGTGAGTTGTAAGTGGGCGGTAGACGACCTGTTCAACCTCTATTTTAAGGCGCCGATTCCCTTGAGTAGCTGATTTTAAAATGAGAATCACGTCTAAATGGCTAGTCGTAATTTTTTGAAAAAATATATGTTATATTAGACTATTTTCTTAATAATTTGATCTGAGCAAATTTTCAGTTTTCTTCGTATAACATAGTGTAATTAATTTGTAAAGTTATGTCTAAAACGGACAAAAACTCGACAATCACACCAAAACCGCTGGGCGTATTTTAATGAAATTGACACCATCTCAAAGACAATTTAATTATCTACATTGTGATCTGAGCCTTTTTTTTTAAAGTCATAGAATAATAAGGAAAGTACAAAAAACTACTAAATTTCGGGTCGCACGGGTGTGAAACGAGTGCGCGTTTGGTTCCCTCAAGGTCGTTGGCGTTAGTCGTCGTCTTAATACATTTATTACTTTTCGACCGCGAAGTGGAAGGAGTTGCGTTGAAAGGGCTCCCACCAGGTGGACCGATGAGCTGGTGGACGTCTTTCGGCTGATATGATGATGATGATTACTTTTTCAGATTATGTTATGTTAACTTGTTACTTTTTTTCTCTTAACAAAATCAAAACAAAACAAAGCTTTAAAACATCAACATCTCAACCTTAATTTACAGCATTCTCAAGAAAAAAGAACTCATTCCACTTAATAGAAATAAAACCGTTATGCTCCTTAATGCTTCGAATTCCTTTGCAAAGTGGTTTCGGCAATAAAAAGAGACTATTACCCTATTGCTATCTTCTTAGAAGATAAGGCTGCTTTTCAAACGAAGATGTGCGAGGTTACTAGGCGGTGTGCGAGGAAAAAGCCACCAATGGGAGCGCTTCATTCTCTTAGCTTGGCTTAGCGCAGCTTAGTGAAAAAAGGCCTACAGAACTAGGTATTAAAAGCGAGATATGCGAGAAAAGCAAGCGAGGTTTGTGTGAGAGCAATGTGTGCCTCCGCTCAACCCACCACACCGCACTCCAACCGCGGTTTACTGAAAAGAGTTCGCCACGCTTCCTGCGACCATTAAGCTACACACCGTTTCACAACTTTGCTACACAACCTCGCATCGCGTTAGCTCCTCGCATAGCTTTGGCAAAAACAGACACACATCCTCGTGTAGCGGCGACAACAACCATCGGGCAGTTGCTCGCAGGATTCAATACCCAGCTGGGTTGGAGTATCGTCCCTTCTATACTTATATTTATATATATATATATATATCATCATCATTTCAGCCGAAAGACGTCCACTGCTGGACATAGGCCTCCCCCAGGCGTCGCCACATTGACTGATCCCGTGCGTCTCGCATCCAGCGCCTTCCCGCAACCTTAACCAGGTCATCGGTCCACCTAGTGGAAGGCCTTCAAACGTATCGTCTTCCGGTTCGCGGTCGCCATTCCAGAACTTTTCTGCCCCATCGGCCATCCGTTCTGCGAGCAATGTGCCCTGCCCACTGCCACTTTAGTTTGGCAATTCTTCGGGCTATGTCGGTAACCCTGGTTCTTTTGTATATATATATACATATATTATATATATTATTATTATTATAAAGCTGAAGAGTTTGCTTGCTTGTTTGTTTGTTTGAACGCGCTAGTTTCTAGAACTACTGGTTGGAATTGAAAAATTTATTGTGTTGTATAGTCCATTTATCGAGGAAGGTTATAGGCTATATAACATCACACTACGACTAATAGGAGCGGAGCATAAATGAAAAATGTTGCAAAAACGGATAAAAATATTCCTTTTTGAGAGCTTCCGTTACGTGCGCTGCGTAAGCGGTTAAAGTGGAATTATATAATAACAGTTACGAAATTACTTTTGTATGGATCATTATGTAACTGGCAGAATGATACTGAAACGAAAAAGCACGCGTTGATTGTGTGTATATAGTCTGTGGTTTTTAGTCTGAACGTTTCTAGTAAATTGTTGTTGGCACTTATTTGCATTTAATGAAAGTAAGCTCATCAGGTAGTGGAAAAATAATCGTTCGTGTCTCGCATAAAAAGGCTTTTTTTAACACTCGCATGTAGCTTTTGACGTTCTCCTTCGGCTCACGTCAAAATTGGCTACATCGCTCGTGTTAAAATCTCGACTTTTTATGCTCGACACGAAATGTACTAATTCCATATCGTCCTGTTCTCCGTCACGCTATCACTGACTCTCTTTTCTATCATATCACTTCTCACACCGTCCATCCATCTATTTTCTGGCCGTCCCCTCCATCCTATAGTGCTTGGCATTCCCATATTGTTTTTCCGATCGTTATAACGGCGCTTTTGTTGATAGAATATTACTTGTCTAGAGTTTTTGTTCTAAATATCTCTTAACTCGCACCGCTCATCTACCTCGCATATCTCCCGCAGAGAAGCACTCTAAAGGAGAGGAAGAGGGGATCATTTATTCGTTGTATTAAGTTAATGGATTTCCGTGATAACGGGCCCTAGTTGTGGTTGTTTAATTATGATAAGGAGGAATTGTTTTGATTGGGAGCTTAGAGAAGGAGATGGTAAATCTATGTGAATGAGATAACTATTCAAGGGCATTGAACCAAATTGGTCGTCACCCATCAATTATTAATTCGATTTTTCTTCAAAGATGCGACACACAATGATACCGTCATAAATGGCAATGGTATAGCAACTTCCACAGAAAAAAAAATCCTTTCCAATTCCTCTAAAATATAACACACCTAGGCAAATTCGAAAATCAATTAACTTTGGCGTGATTGAGATCAGTGTAAAAATGATAACCTCTTTTTATATACATATCTTTCAACTGTAATCAATGTAGGTAACTTTTTCTTGTATTCTAGTTTGGCCATATACTCGTATATTTATACTAAAGCTTACAAAATTTTGAAATTCATACGATTAATCTCTTTAAATATGCAGAAATTCATTAATTCAAGGTTTATTTCTATTATTGATAGGCTCACTTTTGACCACTATCTCAACTGATAGCAAGCGATGATGTGATCGACGGTAAAGCTCGCTCGCCTAGAAGTACCTATTCCCTCTTTTTTTATAGCCCCCTAGAGATTGCAACTACCAGGAAACACAGATTCTGGCAGGAAAATGCACTCCATAGCTGTACGTACAATCTATCGTATTAATGTTCGTTTCATGACCTACTTAATTGTGATCATGAAGTCTTTAATAGAATTGGATTTTTATTATTTAAGGTTACACTAGTCAACGGCACGAACTATTTTGTGCGCGGGGTTGAAATGCATTTTATATCAACCGACAACACGTGCGGAAGAGATAGATGCTGTGATGAGCAGAAGGAAGCTAGTTCGCGTACGAATACACACTTTTGAAAATTTGTAGCGAAATGGATAATGATTTAGGTCGAAAACGAGCGCGCGAAATTTTATAATCAGACCTTTGGGAGTCTGGATATCATGAAAAAACGACTAAACGTATCTGTTCAAAATTAAATTATTTATTACTACTAATCTATCCCTGTATGGAGACCGTTTTTCATTTTTCCGTCTTCTTATGGCATTTATTTGCGCCCAAAAATGCGTTAAAATTAGTGTCGAAATGTGGAACTTTCGACGCTCATAACTTTTAAATATTTTCTTTCTTTACTGTTTTGCTTCCATACAGGGCTAGATAATAATGAGACAAATTGATATCACTTTCTTTTTTGAACGTACATTGTCAAACAGTGGAATAATTTCTAGACTACGTTTGTGTGGAAGAATTTTTGACTAGTGTACCTTTAATTGACACTGGCAGGAGATTCCACTCCCTGATGTAAATTTTGCTTTATTTAGCCGGAATGTTGATAAAAATTATGCAAAAGAGCACAATGAAAGCGTTGAACTAAAATACAGCACTACATAAAGCAAACGTAAGCATTCAATAATTAGCAATATTAAGCTCGTTAATGAAGCGAATGCACTCAGCATTATTGATTAATGTAACGTTAATTTTATATTCCACAACCAAATATGAGTAGTACATTATATTTATACCAGCTTCTCCCCTCGGCTTTGCGTGCGTGAATTTGTTTTATTGTCCTAAGAGACCATTTCACCATCTTGAGCGTTTTGGCGTAACGTTAACATCGACACTCAATTTTGGCTCATACATTGAGGCAAATGCTGAACTGGTTGGGAATACTTGTGGAGGTGGGACGGTACTTCACGCCAGAACAGCTGCTTAAGTTGTATCAAGCGCTAATTCAATCTTGCGTGGAATACTGTTCTCATCTCTGGGACGGATCTGCCAAATACCAGCATGATGCACTAAAGTAAATCGAAAAATGAGCCAAGAGACTCATCTGCTATGAAGCACTGGTCAAGTCAAAGCTCCAGAGCCTTGAACATCGTCGCCGAGTTGCCAGCTTGTCGGTATTTTATCGGTTGCATTTCGGGGAGTGTGCCATGGATTTGCATGATCTAATTCCACCTAGCCTGTTTCATCATCGAACTACAAGACGTACAGCGATGCGCCATCGGTACATGGTGGAAATCCCACCCATACGCTCTTAAAAGTTTTGGAAATATTATCATTACGCGTACAGTTAAGGCGCGGCATTCCCTGCCGGAGTGTGTTTCCCGAAAGCTACAACTTCGGGGTCTTTAAGTCAAGAGTGAATAGGTTACTTGCTGCGGCTTGCCTAGAAAGCATGCTACACCGTCGACCATATCTTAGCTTACCCTCAGGTGAGATAGTAGTCAAGCGTGAGCCTAAATTGCGCATAAAAACATACCGGAATGAAACGTATCTGTCTTCTATCCCAGGTTCTGGTCTATCCATATCCATATCTTATCAATATCCATGGTCTTTATTTCAGCCAAAAGCCACAGCTGGATATAGGCATTTCCCAAATATCGTCCAACAGTTCGGTTATTTGCTGTTATCGCCCAATCGAAATGCTGCCAAATACATATAAAGACGGAAACACTTAAATTTCTGTGTATAAATTAAGTAAGTAGTAATTTTTTCTACAAATAATAATTATAGTACGATGGTCTCCGCTCCATGCGAAAATATCATTATTCAGACCATAATCTTTCAAAGTGAACAATAACGATCATTTAGATTCAAATATGAATCTCTGAACTCTTAATATTAAGTCGCTCATAAAATAATATTTACTTTGATACAACTGCCCCATTAAAATCAATCATAACAATAAAACTTTCCTCTTAAGAAACAATCAGAAATATTATTAAATAAAACTGTTCATAGACTCTCTTTGTACATAAATTTACATTGCACAAACAAAAAACTTGAAGAGAATTTGTTGATCCAAAATATTTTGCTACGGATCTCTTAGCAGTACTTGCTACGGCGTAGTATATGCTACGGCGTAGCGGGGTGCTACGCGGTAAAGTTTAGTTCTACACTTTCCGATTTATTGCGACGTTTAAGAACCCTCTTGTATTTATGTGTTTGTTTCAAGAACTTACTGTTTTAGGTTTCTAGTTTGCAGTTTGAGTTTTAGAGATTATCTAAGTTCTCTGTCATTAATGGTATTTATGATGTATTCTGTTACCTGTATTATCTTCTTCTTCTTTCTCGTGGATAATTTAACTTTTACGCACAGTGCTGGGCTATGTTTGCCGAGTTAATTTTATAGTTGTGTGGCCATATTTCATATCGAAAAGCCTCGGTGTCTCGAAAAAAAATACGTGAAGCTGTGTTGGTCGCGGCAGTCGTTTGTATATCTTTAACCGCCGTTACTGTTAGTCATGGTGGTTGCTGAGATATGAGCCTTTTTGGTTTCGCACGGGGTTTAATTTTTTTGTTGGTGTTGGCTTATTTCTCGTGTCTCCTGTGCGGGTCACAATTGTTTTTTTCTTTGTTTCTTTCTTTCATGGGTGACACGATAGTGTAGTGTTACCCAGTAACTGGGTTGTGGAGGTCAGAAAGGCACTCGATTCATGTAAAACACTGATAATAGATGGGCAAAAGCTAGACAAATTGAGAAATCTTTATTATTCTCCGTCACCAATGCTACTTTCGATGTGCTATTTGCCTGTATTCTGATCTTAATCACACTAATATAGGACGCACGGTTGGCGCAGGTGTTAAGCGATTTACTGCTGCCCTGCGTGTCGCGGGTTCGATTCCCTCACGAAACAAATATGTGTATGACTTACAGATAGTTGTTCCAGCTCTGGGTGTTTCGTATATGATTTAATATGTTTGTGGACGGACCCACGATACAGGAGAAATGCGTAGAGGGCAAAATGTGTTAAAAACTAAAAGTTTCTTTTTTTTTTGTCTTTTTACTTCTTCACGCCAGAACAGCTGAATGGATCTGATGAAATTTGGCAAAGCGATACATTATAGTCAAATAGGCAGAAATAGTACACAGGATACATTTTATCCCAGGAATATGTTCACTCGGGAAAATTTTCGACATTACAAATAAAACTTAAATAGATCACCAAATGCGTGAAAGATGCTATTATGTGTACAGAAATAAAGTAATTAGTAAAACTCCTCCAGCTTTCTAGTTGTCTCCAGTGATAGCCTATCTCAATGCATTTGATTTTAAGAAGCTTCTTTAAATAGGTAACAAAGTTAGTATATTTATGAGTACCTCTTTGTGTCGTGTATCACATCATTAAACACAGTAACAAAAAAAAAACATACAAGAAGTCGAACATAGAACCTCCTCCTTTTTCGAAAGTCGGTTAAAAATAAACACATATGTGCAAACCCTTACTCACATAGCAAGCTACATTTTGCCAACGTAACAAAACTAATAATACAAACAGAAACTCAAACGGCACAGTATCATAATGACAGCAGGCTTACATTTTCAGCTGTTGAAAAAAGTTTGTGCTAAAAAACCAAATGCAACACTGCAGGAAATATGCAAAAATATCGTGCAATTTTTGCGCAATGTTCAATATTTTCTTTTGGTGAAGGTTCAAAAGCATAGTGATATATTTAATAAAGGTTTTGTTGTTTATGTAAGTCGTTTTGTAATTCCAATACATTCTTGAAATTATGTGTTGTTGTAAATAGGCAGTCAATAGCGCAGTGCATTTATGTTAATGCCCACGGTTTCGGCACCTTATTTTAGGATTCAGCAACCGTTCTCCTAAGACCGATTCGCCATTGGACTGTACACCGACAGGATGATTCATTTATTACCGTTTCCCCAGCAGAGTCTTGTAGATATCATCTGGTGGTGCTTTTTTTAAAAAACTTGCCATCCTATTCCCAACCACTGCAGCAAATTCTGCAACCTTAAAATATCACAAGCGAGCCAAGTTCGACGAGTCTCGGAGAAACTAATAAACTGGCTTGGATTCCGCTTCAAAATTAATCAGAAAATCTTGCAAAATGTCATTGTTAAAATAACAATCGCAACTCGTTAAAACTAGTGGCTCTGTGAGCTGTAGAACTTGCGAGTCCCTTTGATTTTTGTCTCTTTGATTTTTCAAAATTGTTTCGTCATTGTTGTAAATCATTTCAAAAAACTGAATCGGCGAAAAACTGAAAAAATACCAAATAATTATCGAACCTGCTCAGAAAATTTCAAGAGAATTGGTTTAAAATTGCGACCTGTAGAGAAGAACAGCCAGACATCAGGACAGACATACGAAAGCACTTTTGTCCAAGTTGAAACGAAGACGCTTCGCTCGCGCTTTGCGTTCGCTCGATCAAAAAACTAGCTTGTTCTCGCGGCTTTGCTCCCTTCCCCAATTCCAAAAGATCCGGGCACTTTTCCTGGATTAAGCTCTGAATAGAGCATAAAATACTATCAGTAGAAGAATCAAAGTAATTGCTTCTGTATTACTAAAGATTACCTCGCAAGTAAGCAACCTTCCGCAAGTAAACAAACAGTTGCCCCCCCCTTTTTAATTCTAGTTTTTCCAGTAACCTATCTGTAACCCAGAAAATTCAAGGAGATTCTTCCAACATAACCGTTTTAGTTATAGATAGTGTTCCTTGCTGTACTCCACATTAAACATTCACCATCTAATCTTCCTGAAAAGCGTTTAAAACACCTAGTTAGCAATAACATATCCTAGCTAAGAAAACTGGATGGCAAACCCATTTTTGTGAACAGTTTCCTAAGGGGGCAAAGTGCTTCTATAAATATGATAGGACTCGTTTCTGCAAGCGGTTTCACCCGCGTGATAGTCGAAGCCCGAGGGAATACATGCCCGGGTTAAAAAGTATCCTATGTGCTATTCCTGACTATATTCTATCTCTGTGGCAAATTTCATCCAGATCCGTCGAGCCGTTTGAACGTGAAGAATTAACAAACATACAAACACTTACACAACACTCACACACTCACAAACTATCGTCTTTATAATATTTTTGTGATAGTGTGATGTGAAAAACGGTGAAGGAAAACATCGTGAGGAAACCGGCATGTCATAGAACCAAAAATTCGAAGTCATGTGACATCCACCAATCCGCACTGGGCCCGCGTGGTGAATATGGCCAATCCCCTCTCATAGAGAGGCCTGTGTCCCAGCAGTGGTAACATTAATAGGCTGATGATGTGATGTGATGTGTAAGGGTAGCAGCTGGCTTGTGTCTAAAATGCAACCGCTACAGGCGTTGATCGCGTTAATCTATTGAAGGTGAGGCGGAGAGAGGGGTAATGAGGTCGTGGCTAAATAATAACAGCCGCACGGGTCGATCTGCAAGGTTAAGCAACGCTTGCCGAGGTTGGTTCGTAGATGGGTGATCATCTTTACATAGCGAGATTCCTCCGTGTCTCGGAAAGCACGTTAAGGCGCGGATATATATAGGAACCCTAAAAAGCGTGGCTTTAAACCGATATTGATATGGATAGCAGTTACCAAGAATCAAGCTTGTGCAATTTACAGGATATATCATCATCATCATCATCATATCAGTCGAAAGACGGCCACTGCTGGACATAGGCCTCCCCCAAGCGTCGCCACATTGACTGTTCCCGTGCGTCTCGTAACCAGCGGAACCCCGCAACCTTCACCAGTTCATCGGTCTACCTGGTGGGAGGCCTTCCAACGCAACGTCTTCCGGTTCGCGGTCGCCACTCCAGAACCTTTCTGCCCCATCGGCCAACCGTTCTGCGAGCAATGTGCCCTGCCCACTGCCACTTAAGGCGCGGATACCTTGAGTAGCTGATTTTAAAATAAGAATCACGTTTAAATGGCTAATCGTAATTTTTTGAAAAAAATATATGTTGTATAAGACTATTTTCCTAATAATTTTATCTGACAAAATTTTGAATTTTATTCGTATAACATAGTGTAATTAATTTGTAAAGTTATGTCTAAAACGGACAAAAACACGACAATCACACCAAAACCGCTGGGCATATTTTAATGAAATCGACACCATCTCAAAGACAATTTAATTATCTACATTTTGATCTGAGGCTTTTTTTTAAAGTCATAGAATAATAAGGAAAGTACAAAAAACTACAAAATTTTGGGTCGCGCGGGTGGGTAAGGAGTGCACGTTTTGTTCCCTTAAGGTCGTTGGCGTTAGTCGTCGTCTTAAGTTTGGCAATTCTTCGGGCTATGTCGGTAACCCTGGTTCTCTTGCGGTTCAAGACATTATGTAACAGATTAATTAATGAACTATCAAGATTTTATAAACAGAATATGAAATTAGAATTTTACCAACATATAAAATAAAGATGAGCAGTGGTGTCCCAGTGGTATCGGCCGCAACTTACAAGTTGTAGGTCGTGGGTTCGAGCCCAGGCAGGCGCTTTACTTTGTGTAAATTATTTCATCACCACTGCTCTCAAAACGGTGAAGGAAAACATCGTGAGGAAACCGGCATGTCATAGAACCAAAAAATCGAAGACATGTGTCATCCACCAACCCGCACTGGGCCCGCGTGGTGGATTACGGCCCATTCCCTCTCACAGAGAGGAGGCCTGTGTCCCAGCAGTGGGAACATTAATAGGCTGATGATGGGTATAAAATAAAGTTCAATTTTGCTTTAATCCAGCACCCTGCATGAGGATAATGTATAATACCGGGATTAGTTTTTCGTCCATATGAAAACTTGTTTTCGCAAAATGTCCGAATAAACAAACGAATAAAAATACCCTTTTCATAGCATTTACTACGGTACGGTTCACTGTTTGGTATGAAAGTGAATGTAGTTTTGTGTGAGCATAGTCATTTATCATGCAGTTTTCGGAAGATACTTTTGTTATATCCATTTTTAGGGTTCCGTACCCAAAGGGTAAAACGGAACCCTATTACTAAGACTTCACGATCCGTCTGTCACCAGGCTGTATCTCATGAACCGTGATAGCTAGACAGTTGAAATTGCCACAGATGATGTATTTTTATTGCCGCTATAACAACAAATACTAAAAACAGAATAAAATTAATATTTGAGGGGGGCTCCCATACAAGAAACGTGATTTTTTTGCCGTTTTTTGATAACGGTACGGAACCCTTCATGCGTGAGTCCGACTCGACTCATTTTATGAATGTGAAAGTCAATCAAAGCTCAACGGCGAAACGGATTTGGAAAACATTATTTTTATGAATTGCCTCTCGCAGTTCAACCAAGTGATGACTACTGCTAAACTGGGCTTTCCCTGTGGAGACC
The DNA here is from genome assembly GCA_948252205.1 of Orthosia incerta. NCBI lineage: Eukaryota > Metazoa > Arthropoda > Insecta > Lepidoptera > Noctuidae > Orthosia > Orthosia incerta. The sequence continues at coordinate 16,780,155 of OX411764.1, read as the reverse complement.
AGGCACAAAAACTTTACCTAAGAGACAACGCTGAGGTCTATCCCCTATGGGATACGAACCTCGGCTCAGGGCGTCGCTGGGGGGACAACTAGGTCTGGATCTTGATTAAGTGATTCTACCATCCGTTCAGAAAATACCTATGTGGAGAAGAACGGTCAAGACATAAGTAGACCATGGCCTGGATTATTTTTATTGTCGTAACGTAACTTCACTTTCCCCTGGAATATTTGGACTGTTAAAACCTCTGGGCAACACCACAAATATTGATGAAAGTCTGTATGTTTGAATTTTTGAGGATTTTTATGTCGCCTTAATAGCTAGATCTGGATGAAATTTGGAACACGGATGAGCCATAACCCTTGATAAGAGCATAGTTCATACGTGGGATAATTTCACGGGAGTGAAGTCACTGCCTAGTGTTGGTATAATAATAATAATGTACATGTACAGGCGCAGGGCGTACCGGGGGACGGGGGCAGGGCGCGGGGAACAACGACCGGCGCGGCGGCGCTCGCGCGAACCCCGCCGGCCATTCGGACAAAATGAAGGACCGAGTAAGCGCGTCTCTGTACTCTCTAATTGTAACTAAATTTACTCTGTATCGCTCGGCTATCCTTTTAAATATGTACTAAAAATACGTCCGTTTCAATCATCTCCCAACAAAAAAAGAATAAACAATTAATTCCTTGTTCAAAAAAAACACCAATTAATAATGTGACTCGGGGCTCTTTTCATGAATTTATCTGTCTTAACGACGTAATAAGTACACAAAACACTTATTTTCGACTCGGCTAACACACTTCGTTAATGACAACCTATTAAAACCTAATTATCGTACACGTAACATTAATTTACATGACACACAAAACTCTACTAATTTTGTTAACTAGATTTACCTACGGATTTGCTCACGTGGCCTGTTTACAGGACCTATATGTCATCATCATATCAGCCGAAAGACGTCCACTGCTGAACATAGGCCTCCCCCAAGCGTCGCCACATTGACCGGTCCCGTGAGTCTCGCAACCAGCGGATCCCCGCAACTTTCACCAGGTCATCGGTCCACCTGGTGGGAGGCATCCCAACGCAACGTCTTCCGGTTCGCGGTCGCCACTCCAGAACCATTCTGCCCCATCTATCCTGCAAGCAATGTGCCCTGCCCACTGCCACTTAAGTTTGACTATATGTACTATTTTTTTTTTTTGAATTAAAAGCCTATGGATCAAGGCATATTGACACAAAGTCGAAGCGTCATACTAAAAATTACATAGCGTTTTGACCCCTATCTCCACAACGTATAACAGAAACAATTTTCTAAATCATCTCTCTACTTCCAAAGATTGCCTCCTACAACAAACAAACATTTAAACTCTTTACAATATTAGTTAAGACTTAATATTTATGGATGTTTGTGAGTCTGCATGTTTGTCCCAATATCATGCTTTAGCGGGGAAAGGATTTGAGGATAAATGTGCATACAGGTATATAGGTAAGCCCTTGCCCTTGTTGGTCCTTTGTTTAAATTACAGGATACTTTTCATCTGGGTAAATGTAGTAGTTTCACTATGAAACGAGTAAAACCGCGTTAAAACCACCCTAATTTTCAGTAAACCCGTTAATAATCCATTACTATTCTATACATAGCCTGAAACAAGGCCTTACAGTAAACAGTAATTACAGTTCGGTAATTGAATTTAGTATGTGAGATATTCAAAAGTTAGTGGCAACAGTTTTCTTTGACAGATGTCACGTATGCCAATGACAGCTGTCATAATGATGTTGACAGCAAAAAACGACAATTTTGTGGGTACTTCGACAGGGTTTATGAGGGTATAAAAATAATACTTGTGGCGGTTTTTTTAGTTGATTAGCTGTTGCCCGTGACTTCGTCTGCGTAGCATTAGTACTTTGAATAGCCTATGTTTTTTATCGCGCCATAATATTATAGATATGTGGGCCGCTACTTGAGAAATTATTAGTTCACCATACTAACTTCAACTGTCCACGCCCGAATGGATGCTTTCCGGGATAAAAACTATCCTATGTCCTTCCCAGGGTCTCAAACTATCTCCATACCAAATTTCATCTAAATCAGTTTAGCGGTTCAAGCGTGAAAAGCTAACAGACAGATAGTTATTTTCGCATTTATAATACTACTATAGTATGCATTAGCACATAGAAGATAAACTTCCCCTGCCCACCCCCTAAAGGATGCTTTTCGGGATAAAAACTAACCTATGTCCTTCCCAGGGTCTCAAACTATAACCATACCAAATTTCATCTATATCGGTTCAGCGGTTTAAGCGTGAAAAGGTAACAGACAGACAGAGTTACTTTCGCATTTATTTTTATATTAGCACATAGAAGATACAATGTAATGCTTCTACTCAGTCATACTCATTATGTAATACAGAACATAAATAATAGAACTTATATGTAGTAGTTGCCTATACTTCAAAAAATGTAGCTTGATCTCTGCGACAACTGTCGGTATCAATACAGTAACAATAGCACTTGACAGGCTAACAATAACGTATACGACAGTTTGACATATGTCGCAGAGATCAAGCTATTTTTTATGAAGTATAATTGGTAGTTACTTGCACAATACCTCATCGATCTTGTGGTCACAAGCGCTTCTACTGAGCATGAGGTCTTGGGTTCGATCCCCGGGTCGGCCAAAGTGTTGTTGGGTTTTCCATCTGGGATTTCTCAAAGGCAGCTTGGAGTCTGGATTTGCGACCGGTTGTTGGCAATAGGCTATCTCCTGACATGAGACTTAAACATAACCGGCCCCACAGATATACATCTAACTAGATAACGCAAGTCCTTCCATTTGTAGGAAGACCAAGCGTGCCACTTTTTCACACAGAATTTTAAAACAAATTTACTTACCTATGAAAGAATACATTTCCAATGTCTCGGCCAATATTTTCTATAGGTACAGTTTTTATAGTTCCATATGGCATAATCAGGCATTTTTCTAGATTTCGGTGGCTTTCCGGTGCCAATAATGCTAAATGAAAAGCTCAAAGCACGATCATTGTTCGTAATTTAACTCCGTTTTTTGACACGCAAGGTACATACAATCGCGTCATCTAAACTCCAAAAAGAAAGAAAATGTGTCTATTGGCATTCAAAACAAAAACACCTTAAAATTAGACAGTTAAATAAGCCCATTTTACAGCCCGTTCAACCGATTTTGACTTCTATTGCGTTAGTGATACGACAAATGGATGCTGTAGTAAACAGTTGGTTTTGGTAACAGGTTAATGCTTTTTATGTCATCCTTATGTTTACGAGATAGAACTCAAAATCGGTTGAACGAACTGTAAAATGAGTTGTAAACACATCACATCATCATCACATCATCAGCCTATTAAACATTAATACTCCTACCCACTGCTGAGACACAGGCCTCCTCTCTGTGAGAGGGAATGGGCCGTTATCCACCACGCGGGCCCAGTGCGGGTTGGTGGATGTCACATGTCTTCGAATTATTGGTTCTATGACATGCCGGTTTCCTCTCGATGTTTTCCTTCACCGTTTTGAGAGCAGTGGTGATGAAATAAATTACACAAAGTAAAGCGCCTGCCTGGGCTCGAACCGGCGACCTATAACTTGTAAGTCACGGCCGATACCACTGGGCTACCACTGCTCCTAATACTTTAGTGATACGACAAATGGAAGCTGTAGTAAACAGTTGGTTTTGGTACCAGGTTTATGCTTTTTATGTCATCCTTATGTTTACGAGGTAAAACTCAAAATCGGTTGAACGGACTGTAAAAAGAGTTGTAAAGACGTCTAATGTTATTTCAAACGGAGTATAGTTAGATTTATGTCTGTGACTGGCCAAATGTGGGTTTGCGAAGTACGTTATTATCATCATCATATCAGCCGAAAGACGTCCACTGCTGGACATAGGCCTCCCCCAAGCGTCGCCACATTGACCGGTCTCGTGCGTCCCGCAACCAGCGGATCCCCGCAACCTTCACCAGGTCATCGGTCCACCTGGTGGGAGGCCTTCCAACGCAACGTCTTCCGGTTCGCGGTCGCCACTCCAGAACCTTTCTGCCCCATCGGCCATCCGTTCTGCGAGCAATGTGCCCTGCCCACTGCCACTGAAGTTTGGCAATTCTTCGGGCTATGTCGGTAACCCTGGTTCTCTTGCGGATCTCTAAATTTCTGATTCGATCACGCAAGGACACTCCGAGCATAGCCCTCTCCATTGCCCTTTGGGTGACTTTAAGCTTTCTGATGAGGCCCATTGTAAGCGACCACGTCTCAGAGCCATATGTCATCACTGGCACCACACACTGGTCTTAGACTTAACGCGCGTTACGCGGTTATACTACGTGCGAAAACTAGTCTTAGTCAGTATTACCGTTCAAAATCCATTATCATTCTATACATAGCCTGAAACAAGGCCTTATGACAGTAATTACAGTTCGGTAATTGAATTTCAGTCGCATGCGTGTGCTGTCATATACAGGGTGCTTGTAATTAGCGGCAACTGTCGACCGCGATATGTGTGATGTTTGATTGTTTTGTGGGCCTTTTGTTTGCGGGTGACAGGAGCGAGGGAACTGGATTGGCAGCCTGTGTAATCTGTATCTTATATCAGCTTTGATACTTACTGGTTTTTGCGTTTTATATAAAACTTTGAATGTTTAAAGTACATTGTGATACAAGGGTGGCAAGTACACACAAACCCGTGTATCACACGACGTTTTTCAATACAGTTGTGGGAAATAGTAAAAACTAATCAAAGAATTAGATTTGTTTATAATTTTTTTTTTTTAAGAAAATGGCGCGTTTTTGCAACTGGACAGTTTTTTTTATACAACGGAAACAGCCTATACAGCCTATTAGATTTTTGACAAATGTTGATGTAAAAATATTTAAATTAAAACTGGTAATTAAATATTTTAAACAACCATTTAAAATACTTTTCAGAATTCAATGCTAAAACGTACGGAATCATTCATTTTTCCTCGTATGAAATCTATCCCATTTTATTTTATGTATGAAAACTCCTTGGTACTAAACTATTCTGCTTTTCAAAGCTTGATTATGTTAGGTATTTACTGACAACGAACATAAACGTCACCCAATTTCTTTAAAATAATAGTAACCAAAATTTTTTTTTTTTTTTCAACCCCTCTGCAATACCTTTTGAAACCTTCATCAAACCATCATCTGCGGTTGGCAAAGGTATCCAATCCCTATTCAGCTTAATAGTGACAGAGTTAACAAGCTGTTTCCAACAAAACCTCCTTACAATAAAGGTCCACTGTTAATGTTGCCATCATTTTGTTATCCTTCAAAATATGGCTTTGGTAACCCCATCTATTTACCCTCTGTCACATAAATCTGAACCTTAACAGTAGTGATATAAAGTTAAATTTGCAACGTCGTTTATTCTAGCACCAATTTTTTATGAAAGCTGCGATGATATAATCTCAAATCTATTTGCTTTGAGATAAGGTTGAATACAGCTGCAAGCATAAGTTTGTTTTTTCTTCAACTGAAATCGCTGCCGTCATTACGGCTTTGAAAATTTGATACATTTTTGCTGCATTTTCGTGTTTTATCTTCAAGTCTAGGCAAAAAAGAAAGTCTTTGAATCTGAAATAATGATCGTTTATTTGCATACCGGGTAACAAAGAAAAGAAGATTCAAAGTAGATTTCTAGCTCAAAATATTGTTGAACAACGGAATAGAGAAATATCACTGGAAGTAAAAAGTAACAATTTCACTTTGATTTGAATTTGTAGTTTTCATATAAGTCAGAAATCGCTAACTTATCTTTATGGTTGCCCTAGTCGACGGCACGGACAATTTTGTGCGCGGGGTTAAAATGCATACTATCTCATCCGACAACACGAGCGAAAGAGATAGATGCTGTGATGAGCATCAAGAAGCTAGTTTGCGTACGAATACACACTTTTGCAAATTTTAAGCGAAATGGATTTTTATAAACAGACCTTTGGGAATATGGATATCATAAGAAAAAGACTAAATATATCTGTTCGAAATTAAATTATTTGCATTGTTGAACTACTAATCTATCCCTGTATGGTGACTGTTTTGCAATTTTCCTTCTTATTGTATTTATTTGCGACCAAAGATGCGTTAACATTAGTGTTGAAATATGGAACTTTCAACGCTCAACTTTCAAATATATTTTTACTTTTTTGTTGCCATACAGGGCTAGATAATGATGATACAATTTGATATAATTTTTTGTTTTGAACCTACATCGTCAAACAGTGGAGTAATCGGCAGACTACGTTTGTATTGAAGAATAATCGACTAGGGCAACCTTAAGGGAAATCTTCGATCCAAAGGATTTGATTTGACATCTTGATTTAATTCGACATAACCATACACATTTCTGCTTGAACAATAGTGAACATTATAAAGTCGTGCTTGTATGACAACAAAGAACAGTATACAGTGAGCCACTGCTATAAACAAATCAGATCTGAAGCCCTAGACAAGTGGCATTCGATGTCAGCGAAGGCGATAATCGAAATGTCTAATTGTAAGGGATTGATCACGTGATTTTTCGATATCGCTTGTCAATTCCATACAATTTTGCCTTTTTGACAATCGCTATCGCCACGCTTTCGATGTTACAATGTCACTTGTCCTCTGACTCCATCTTAGTATGAGAACTGTCTCATGCCACAAAGTAGGTGTACTGATTTTGGTACTAGAGTTAAGAAAATCCTTAGTTGATAATGACTTATCATGCATACTTTTTCAGCCTATAGTTACGATACCCCTGAATTTGGGGTCTGCGGCTTAGGTTGGGTTATTTTGCGAGTTATAAGCAATCAATCCACGAACAGTTCGTATCGATTTCTGGTTTTTGGCCCATACATTTTGGACCATCTCCTTTCTCAGGAGATGGTGTTTAGATTTTTGTCCGATATGTGACAATGGGCTTGACTTTTATTACCCAGGACCTAAAAATAACAGGGAACAATAGGGTATAATACTATCAGCAAAATATAATCCTTATCACCATAAGAATGTATTTTAGAACCAAAGTCTCAGTCGAATTGCTTAAACATTTTAAACTAGCAACAAACTTGTTGTTGAAATGATTCAAAATTTGACAGTCGAGCACGATATATACATAAACACCTATAAATTATGCAAGATACACACACTATCGAATAAATTACCTGTGTGATTGCTATTCGAACAATAAGATTAGGCAATTAGACACATGACAGCAGGCATCACTATAACTTATATCACTTGAAGATTGAGTGTTAGTCTGTTAGCGTTGATAACAAATTAATAGCTATCTATGATCGTTAATTTACTGGCTGGTGATGTAGGCTGTCTGTCCATATATCTTGGAATGGTAATTGCATGATTTTGTAGCTAGAATTTATATAGGATTGTATTATTCTTGATTGATCTTTTTTCTAGCCTAAACACCGAAAATAGTATATCTTTGTCCGGATACCAGTCCGGACAAAGATACACTATTTTCGATATATATACGAATACGAAAGTAATAATTTGATTGTTAGTTAGTCAATCTTAATAGAAATCTCAGTATCACAAATCATTTGGCGACAAAAAAATATTCTTGTGGATATAAAGTCATTCTCTAACAATCATTTGGAAACAGCAACGAATTATTGTTGGATACAAAATTATTATCTTACAATCATTTAGACACAAACAATTTAGGATGGATAATGTCAGACAACACAAAATCTATCCTAAACTATCTAAGATAGAAACACGAAGAAAATATCGAGCTTTTATGTATTATTATGTTAAATGAAGTTTTCAAAATTTCATTTTCACAAGAAGCAAACATATTTGCAAAATATTAGTTCAATCGAACACCGGGAAACGGGTCAAACTTGCAAACTTTGATTACATATACAGACACTGCGACAAAAGAAACTACATAAAAACTTGTGATTATTCATGTTTTTAGAGGCTAGACTTTCAATTGTTTTCACAGCTTCTTGAAGATTATAAGCAAACGAAATCGCGAAAATAAAACGACTTAGCACCAGCAACGTCACCCCAATACGACTTTCATTGTCACAGTAATTTATAAACTTAAACAATACCACCTCGTTCCCATTAAAATCTGGCCGAAATTCTCATTTCTCGACTCGCAATTATTCGTAACATTACAATGTAATGAGAGCCGAAACCGTTTCATTTGACGTCGGCACTAACTGTTCTACCTACCCTCTATAGAACGAAATAATGCGCAATTATGACGTACGCTAAAGACAGGACCCGTATTTTGTTGGGTAAGGGAGCGTTTAGACTGCAGAACGGGCCGGTAGAGATGTCAGAAGTTGACGGTTTGACTGGGACAGATTGTTACAAGGAATCATGGTGATTGATGATCGTTTGTCTTGTAAACTAAATTTATTCTATCTGATGTTTATGTTTGTGTTCTAGAAACGAATAATCTGTTCTTTCTTTCGAAAGCAGTCATAATCTTCCTGCTTTATCCCATATCACTTCGTTCGATCGACGCAAAGCATTTTCTCTTGCATTTTATTCCTTACCCGCAGGATTGCAGGATTCTATTCAATTAACAACATTGAACATTAGCTCCTAAAACACAGGCTTCTGGTCTAGTTTAGGAGGCAGCAGTTCGGACTTGTTTTTGTCACTATGTACAACATTTATTGTTTGTAACTGTGTAAATTATTATGTTAATGTGAATGTACAAATAAACAATTTATTTATGTTATTTATATAAAATTTTCTTGGTCCTTCCAACCATTAACATTTTTGTACAAAGCAACATTTTGTGATATATTCGCTGAAGACAATTTAAAATCCATAGATGTCACACAAAAGACTTCTTCTAAACAACTGAACGATGCAACATTTACGAATTAATTTACCTTACCAAAAGCTGCACCAAAGTGTCCCCCCTTTAAAAAAACCACGAGATCAAACTAAAAGACAACATAAAAACAGCTGGTGAAACCGGTCTCTAAAACCGTGCGACACTCATCCAGTCTGAAACTCCCCCAACATTATATAGAGAAGGGTTCGCACAAACGACATGTTGTAATGACGGGAAGCCGTATGCCCGCTTCCGATGTAACAGATAGCGTAATGATACCTACAATGAATAGAAAGGAAACATATTTTTGTATGGAAAACGCTGCGTTGTTCATGTTTGTGTGGGAGTGCTTTAATGGCTGTTTTTTGTTGGAAGCAAGATTTAAGATGACTGTGTTTTATGTGTGATTTCTTTTGGCTTCGGTAAACAATACTCCCCGGCCTCATACAAGAAACACCAGACTTCAATGCGTTGTTACAACCACATGGTTTTAGAAAATTGGATTCAGAGCCATCTCTATTTCTTTCTGTGTATTAAAAACCACAACCAACGTATAAATAAGCCATAATTCACCACTTCAACCATACATTCATGGTATTTTTTGTTGCTCCTTACTTACGCCAGTGGGTACTACCAGTATAGTTCTCGCCAAACTTCTGGGCCACCCTGAAGTTGGCTTTTCGACGCACAAGGCACGAAACTGTGCTATTTTGTATGAGATTTACTACTGCGCAGCCATTTGTAGCCAACTTCAGGGTGGCCAAGAAATTTGGCGAGAACGTAATTCCAAAAAAATGTTTTTGGTATTACTACCCAACTGCTGCTGCTGGTAAGGCTAGTAATTTTTCTGTTAGCTGGTAACTACAGCTAAATATTCATCTAGAAAAGTAAGTAGTTGGTACCACGGTATGGTAACCCTACAAATTATTAAATGTTTACTTTGGAAGCTCTAACGAGCATGTTGTCTACAAATAAACTCTTTCACAAGGAACATCTCTAAACAAAACAAATGAAATATCAAATTAATTTTCTTCATTCTAATTATTCTGTTTTCAAAGGCGACAACAGATATGCTGTTTGGCTCTTGTGATACAGGAATTTCTAGTACAAGAACCACTGCTGCATTGATATTTGTTGACATGAAGTGTGTTGTATAAATAAATAAACTTCACCACTTCCCAGTAACTAACCTGGCAGTGTAATAAGCGTAAAAACGTCCCAACCGATACTGTAATACAGTCATGACAACAGCCTTGCCAAAAGCGTTGTAAATCCCTATAATAAACCCAAAATTACAAGCTTTAACGACTTCCCAAACTTGATTTATCTACAGCCAATAAATATCTGGCTTGCACAAAATTACGTCCCAAATTAACATAGTAACCAATTTTTGGCGCAACGATCAACACACTTTCACATGGCAACAATACTTAATTATGCAACATAGAGCTACCCGAGCTACTACCAAAAAAGCGACATCCAGAAGGTCATCTACATACAACGAACGAAAACGCACGCACACATAGACACGCTTCATGTACAAGGAGTGCAAGGGCACTCGCGAACGGCATTTAGTTTGTGATCCCCGTACAGTATTATACGTACTACACGGTAAAAATAACTGAGCACTTTGAACAGTCAATTTCACTCTCACTTTGCGCCCGAGGCGAACGAGGGGTGCAGCGCGGGTATGCAGTAGTAGGGGCTCAGTTAATTTCATCGAGTAGTACACATCTATGTGTGCGTGCACCTGTTTTTGCTCGTTATATTATTATTAACGTCGGTCTTCTATACCAATCTATTCAATTAAGAGGTGTTTCACCTATTTATTAAATGAATTGATTTTCTTTGAAAATAGACACGGCAGCTGATTTACTTAGCTCTAAGTCAGCTTTATCCATACAACGATCAAAAATGCACGCACACATAGAAACACTTCATTTACAGCGAGTGCAAGCGCACTTGCGAGCTGCATTTGTTTGAGATAGCCGTACGAACGCGTCTATGTGTGTGTTCGCCTGTTTGTGCTAGTTGTATGAAGTCGGTTTTCTGTACGTTTTTATTTTGTGACAGGCAGTTTCCAAAATTTTAATTACTACGAAGCTCAGCAGGAACCAAGCGTTAATTATTCAACAATGCGAAGCCCGCCGGCAATTGTTTTCGTGAATTGCTATTATATTGCATAATATCGGTATATTTTTTATTTATGACTGAGGCTGGCTATAATTTCGGACTGTCAGTCTGCCAAATGAGTTGAGCTTCGGGCGATGTTTGGAATTCATCAGGAAAGTTTGAAGCGGAGACCGGTTTGGAAGTTGAATGATTGTGTTGTTTATCTATAAATGTTTTTGAAGGCTTGAAATAAGTTTTTTGTATCAGTTGCTTTTGCAATGGATTGTTCACAAAAACTCGCCCGCAATGATTTATTTTTCCGCCTATTCTATCTAGAATAAGAGTAGTTGTGTACCGGTGGTAATATTGAGAGTCATGAATAGACCTTTCTTTTTGTTAAGGTTAAAAACATTTTGTCAAGATCTGTAGTAGAAAGTTGGAGATTGTTCATCTATACTTTTAATAATATTATAAAGAGGAAAGATTTGTTTGTTTGTTTACCGAATAGGCTGCGGAATCTTTGGACCGATATAAAAAATTCTTTCACCATTAGACAGCTAAATTATTCCTGAATGATACAGGCTATTTTTTAATCCAGAAAACGGGTCCTGTGGGGTGGTCCACGGGAGTGAAGCCGCGGGGAACAGCTAGTTTGCTATCCATGTCACATTTAGGGTAACAGCTCAAGATGACTCCAGTATTTAGGAGATTAGCTATTCAAGGTCGGTAGGAAGGCTTACTGCGAATACTCTGAGCGCGTTGGACGTAATTAAGTATTATCTCTCGTGGATACTCTTTTTAATGAACAGAATACAACCTGATAAAACCCTTTTGCAACGCATAAATCTTTACTCACAATAATTATACAAGAAAATATTGTTTGTAGGTTTTTTTTCATCATAATTATCATTTCAGCCAAAAGATGCCCACTGCTGGACATAGGCCTCCCGCAAGCTTCACCACTCTGATCGGTCCTATGCCTTCTCATCCACCAGACTCTCGCAGCCTTTACCGCATAATTTTTTGTTCGTAGGAGGTAAACTTTGAAAATTATGATCTGATTACAAATATTCTTTATTTGAGATAAAGCTACACTATTGCTTTGTGCCAATGACACGAAAAAAATACAGTTCTTGCGGAATATGTTACAAGAGAAAAGTTAGGTAGTGATAATATTGCGAATACTCAAAAAAGCCAAAGCCGATTTTAGTATCCATGATTATTGGTTAAGTCACTTTTCAAAAACTTAATAAACCAACTGAAATAAAACGATAGATAGAATACTCACAATTTTAATACTGCGTTCAAAACCTTCCAAGATACTACACTAAAGGTCGAGGGTCAGCTATCGTGTCCAAACTCACTAGTCGTTCAATCGCGATGCAGCATCGATGAATTCACAAAATGGCCAAGCATATATGCTAAAAATAACATATCTGCTAAAGCAAAATAATAATCTGAGTCAACTTTAAACAAGACCAAAGAAACGAAAAATTAAATTAGCATTCTCCATCCAATAAATTCAAACTCACTTAACAAATCAAATGCAACAAAAACAAGCACAGAATGCGTGCCAATACAAAACAAAACGACTATCTACAAAGGACTTTTACGAAGATAAAGTACAGAACAGAAGGTTAGCTCCATACAACTAGCGCACGCACACATAGACGCGTACGTACGGAAATCTCAAACAATTGACAGTTCCGAGTGCACATTCACTCGCCGTACGTGAAGTGCGTGAGTTGAATTTTATCATCATCATCTATCTGCCCTTCTCCCATGTTACTTGTAGTCGGCGCAACACGATATATCCTTACATGCTGTCCTGTCAATCGTCACGCTGTCACTGACTTACTTTTCTTTCATATAAATGAATCTATTCAATTACTAGTACTTAAATTTATATTTATAATTAAATCATTTATTAACTATTATCAATTTTTAATCAAATATTTTTCAATTATTAACTGTTATCAATTTTATCAAATGTTTTTATTAATTTTATGTATAATCCATATTTAAATAAGTTATATTATGTTTGTTCTCATTAACTTATCAGTCTTACATCTAATTTAACCAAAAATCTAATTTTCATATGTTGTGACACGTTTGCACAGAATGATGTTTTATGTATAACTAGCTGTTGCCCGCGGCTTCGTTCCCGTGGACCCGTTTTCGGTATAAAAAAAAATAGCCTACGTCACTCAAGAATAATGTAACTTTCTATTGGTGAAAGAATTTTTTAAATCGGTCCAGTAGTTTCGGAGCCTATTTGGTACAAACAAACAAAGAAATCATTCCTCTTTATAATATTAGTATAGATAGTATAGATTATGTTAGTTTTTTTTAAAGTGTGCAGTTGTTTTTCTATCAATAAGTAAATATAATTCCTCACATAATCCCACGATATCTTCTTTGGCCTCTCGTCTCTCTCTCCATCCATCCACATTTATAAATATACTCATAATTACTTTAGTCACATGCGTTTCATCTTTCCTCTTAATATGCCCTTACCAAGACAAAGATGGAGTAGTATTTCTGTACAACTATTTATTCTGTGGCACTATTTTGTACAAAATTTATGGGTACACAAAAGAGGCGGTCATTTAGAGATATATTTTCAGAATTCATTAGTGCTTTAGTAAAGCTAGAGTATAATGGTTCTTTGTTTAAGGTAAAGCATTTTGTATTTCTATTCAAAGGTATTACATTATTTCTGTGGTGATTGTATCTAGATATTTTTCCTAACGGATGTACCGAACTGTTTATTTTTATTGCCATACTAGTTTTTTCCCACGGCTGCCCTTGCGTATGAAAGGTACTACACAGTCTAGACGTGAATAAGGCCAGCGGGCCTGATGGCATTCCAGCGAGAGTGCTGAGGCAGTGTGCGCCTGAACTGTCTCCTGTATTGACACGCTTGTTCCGCCTCTCTCTTGTAAAAAGAACGGTGCCGAAATCCTGGAAGCTTGCAAATGTGCAACCAGTGCCCAAAAAAGGCAACCGTGCAGACCCTGCCCATTACCGTCCGATCGCCATTACCTCCATTCTGTGCAAAGTTATGGAAAGGGTACTGAACAGCAAGTTGCTGACCTACCTTGAAGACAATAATCTCCTCAGTGACCGTCAATATGGCTTTCGCCGGGGACGGTCAACTGGCGATCTTCTTGTGTATGTCACGCACTGCTGGGGCGAAGCCATCGAGAGACACGGCGAAGCACTTGCTGTATCGCTTGATATCTCGAAGGCCTTTGACAGGGTCTGGCACGCGAGTCTACTTAGTAAGCTTCCTGCTTATGGCATCCCTGCTGGTTTTTGTAGCTGGATATCAGACTTCCTCAGTGAACGGTCGATCCGAGTAGTCGTTGACGGCTGCTCCTCTGACCTTATGGCTATTGATGCCGGAGTTCCTCAGGGGTCTGTTCTCTCTGCAACTCTTTTCCTGCTGCACATCAATGACCTTCTTCAGCCTGGTATTGTTGGGTACGCAGATGACAGTACTGTTTCAGAGAGATACTTGTCCAGCGCAAAAACCAGCGTGGATGAAGTTCGTTCCTTGAGAGAGGCTATGGTGGAGCGGACAGATTTGACCTTAAGCCTTGTCTCCCGGTGGGGTGATGACAATCTGGTCTCCTTTAACGCCTCCAAAACACAGGCGTGTCTTTTTACCGCTAAAAGGAGTCTTTTCGATCAAACTCCTACTTTTCGGGGTGCGTCTGTTCTTGTGACTGATCGGCTCGAGCTCCTAGGCATGGAGTTGACATCCAGTCTCAACTTTGGCGCCTCCATTGAGTACAAAGCCCAAATTGCGGCCAAAAAACTAGGCATCCTAAATAAAGTGAAGCGATACTTTACGCCTGGACAGCTTTTAACCCTATACAAAGCGCAAGTCCGATCCTGCATGGAGTATTGCAGCCACCTTTGGGATGGCTCAGCTAAATATCAGCTTGCCGCGCTTGACTCGGTGGAACGCAGAGCCAGGAGTCTCATTGGCGACGTTGACCTGGCGGGTGCCAGGCTTCACAGCTTGGCTCATCGCCGCAAGGTTGCCTGCTTGTCGGTCTTCTACAGACTGTACTTCGGTGAGTGTGCTGAAGAACTCCACGACCTCATCCCACCAGCCCCCTTCTACCATCGGACATCTAGACGTACTGCAAGTTATCATCCTTACCTTGTTGCCATTCCACCAATTCGCACCAAACGCTTCCAAACATCCTTCATAATGCGCACAGCGAATGAATGGAACTCGCTACCTGCGTCAGTGTTTCCGAACGCATTCAACCCGAATCTCTTCAAAGTTAGAGTGAACAGGCTTCTTCTGGGTAAGCTCACTCCATCGTAGACTCTGTCTCTGTCACCTTTGACCTAGACTAGAGTCAAGAGGAAACCCATCACAAAAAAAAAAAAAAAAAAAAAAAAAGTACTATTTTTTAATTATTACATAAAATGGGACGCTCAGTACCCGTTACTAATCATATTTGTGTAGTACAAAGTAAAAAGAACAAAATCCCATAATTTATTATAGTTGGTAAATTAATAACCGAATCAATGATTCATAACAAATTGCTGCTAGAAAATACCACGCACAGGAATTCCATTTGTTTTCGTGTTTCGACACCGACTTCGGAAAAGAAAGTTATTTTTCGCTTTGCAGTGTTTTTTTTGGAAGTCGGTTTGTTTTTTTTTGTTAAAAAGTTTTTTATTTATCTCTTTTGAGTTTTGATAGGTACCTCCAATTGCCATAAAAATATAGCCAAAGTACATTTCATGACGATTCCAATAAGCCCAAATACGACTAGGAAACATAGTTTTATTTCGGAGTTCCAGTGCCTACCTGCCAGTTTCATCATCAGATCAGTTCGATACGTACCATTTTCATCAGTACTATATTATTTATGAGTATTTGCTTCATCATAGTCGTTTAACTATTCGAGATATCTTATACCCATGACATTCTTAGCATTAAGGAGTTCCAGTGGCCATCTGTGATCTTTTCTACCAGTTCCACTTCACCAAATGATACCTATAATGATAATTCTGAGTGCAAATGATTGCATTGTTGATGAAAATACCAAAATCGCTTTATACTTTAATATTTGAGGAGTTCCCTCGATATTTCCAAGATCCCATCATCAGATCCTGACCTGATGACTATGGGACCAACTGGATAGTATACCCTTTCAAACAAAAGAAGAATTTTCCAAATCGGTCCAGGCGTCTTTGAGTAATGGGGGAAAATACATTAAAAAAAAGATGCCGACGAATTGTGAACCTCCTCCTTTTTTTGAAGTCGGTTAAAAATCTAGAAATGACAGCTGTAATCAACCGTCGAAAGTGCTTTCCGAGGCATTTAGGAGTTTAGATAGGTAATGGTTGGTCACCTCGACGTGGGCAAGCTTTGCCTAACCTTGAAAATCGGTATAATAGGTATATAATAGGTATGTAGTTAGGGTAAGTAGGGTAAGAAGGTAGAGTAGGGTAGATCTTCTTCTTCTTATTCGTTTTCTTCATTTCTGAAGGTCGTGCCCGTCTTGAAAAGCTTTGACGGAGTCAACGACAAAGGCATTAAGTCCGCCACTGTACCTTTTGTGCATGAAGTATAAATAAATAAATAAATAAACGACGAGCTGCTTCCAAGCCACCCTGTCTTCGGCTCTTCTCATAGCAGTGGTCACCGTGAGTCCCGTAATGACCGTGATCTGGTCAGACCAGCGAGTAGGTGAACGTCCACGTGGTCTTTTTCCGTCCACCTTTCCTACTACCACCAGTTTTTTCCAGGTTGTCTGGCTGTCTCCGGGCGATGTGACCAAAGTAACTTAGGACTCGTTGGTAGCAGATCGTGGAGAGTCTAGTTTTGATGTTCAACTGGTCGAGAATGGACTTATTCGTGCGCTTGGCTGTCCATGGTATGCGCAACATCCTTCTCCAGCACCACATTTCAAACGCCTCTATCCTTTTCCGATCCACCGAGCGAATTGCCCAAGACTCGGAGCCGTAAAGAAATATCGAGAATACCAGAGTTCTCACGAGTCTCTTCTTAGTGTTATTGGAGACATTTCTGTTCTGCCATATCCTCGACAACTTGCTCATAGCAGCCTTGGCCATCTGCGTGCGCCTCCGGATCTCCGGATCTCTCTGTAGGGTAGATAGGATAGTGTAGATAGTTAGGGTAGGGTAGGTAGGTAGGGTAGGTAGATAGGGTAGGGTAGGTAAGGTAGGGTAGGGTAAGTAGGTTAAGGTAGGTAGGGTAGGGTAGATAGGATAGGGTAGATAGGAAGCGTAGAATAGGCAGTTGACGGGAACGAAGCCACAGCGGGCACAGCTAGTAAGGGCATAAAACCAACTACATTCCATACAATCTACATGGATACTAAAATTTCCATATCAGCCAGAAAATTAAAATTTAAGCCAATCTTGTCCATAAAAGCTCGGATAGTTCTCTTGAGACAGAAAATTATCTAACTTACACGGAGTAAAATCATAAATGTATGTGAATTTAAAATTCTAGCGCAGTTTCTCTCGCGATACGGAAAATGAGTGGGTTAATTTTTTCTCTGTACTTGATAACGTTTTCAACTAAATTACTGAACTAGCCGGAGTAGTCTTTTTTGCGTTGAGAAAAGTAAAAAAAATTAGGGTGCAGTTTTTCGGGAGAAGTGTGTCAATGCTTGTGTGTTTTAAGCAATTATGTTTGGTTGTAAACTAAGCTGGCAATGATGGTGTGGTTGTTGGCGATGAACCATTGCGCACGTTTGCTGGCAATGATGATGTGTTTGTTGACAATGAACCATTGCGCATGTTTGCTGGCAATGACGGTGTTTGTTGGCAATGAGGATGCGATTGTTGACAATGAACCATAGCGCATGTTTGCTGGATATGATGGTGTGTTTGTTGGCAATCACCCATTGTGCATGTTTGCTGGCAATGATAGTGTGGTTGCTGGTAATAAAGGTGTGTTTGCTTGCAATGATGATATTATGACTGTGCTGTTTTCTTTTCAAAAACTAAATGGAATTTGATAAGGCAGAATAACACATGACTAGCCGTAATCGTCATTCAATGAAACAAAAATAATATTACAATATATCAATTCTTCACAAATTGTCGACAAAGAGAGCTGGCACTACCCACTCTTACACTAGAAATATTTGTATTTTAATCAAAAAATAAAAACCAATCAGCGAACCAGCCAGCTACAATAATAGCGCACCTACCTAACTTAACCTGACCCACTTGTTGAACTCACATAAAATATTTATAGAACAAACTGTATGGTGCACTGGTCCAGTATTCATTCCATTCATATTGGATCCCTCGCTTATTGCTCGTGCATATTTCAGAGGCTCGATCGGTAGGTGAACTGCATTTTTCTTGCGAGCTCTCTCTGTTATGGGCGATAGTTTCAATAGTTGATGTTTACCTACTGGCTGGTTAGGAGTTGGGTTACGAGTATTAGTTTAACCTATTTTCCTCGGTGGTGTTTAGAGCTAACTGTTTAAACTAGGTAAGGAGTTTGGGAACCCTGTAGACCCCGTAGACATGGATTTTTAATATATTATTTACTAGCTTTGTTCACGCTTATTTAAGTAGGTACTTTGTAGTGTCTACACTGATCTATACTTTTTAACCGACTTTCGAAAAAGGAGGAGATTCTATGTTCGACTTCTTGTGTCTTTTTTTTTATGTATTTTCACCGATATCTCCGTCAATTGTGAACTGATTTTAAAAATTATTTTTTTGTTTGAAAGAGTATGTTCCGAAATTGGTCCCATTTTAATTTGGTGAAGATCTGATGAAGAACTTCGAAGATATACAACAGAACTCTTCAATAAATAACGGAAAATCTCTCGGGACTGCTGTAATCGCATGTCTGTTTATACCGTTTCATAACATAACATCACGCCAGTACGCTCTTAAGGGGTAAGCAGATCTCTCATTTGATCAGTTTTGTTCAAGTTTCATGACATTTGGGTAATCTATTCTGGCGTTATAGGAAACTTACTAAAAAACTTGCCTATTAGGTAGGTCCAGCTAAAAAGTGAAAAAAAAAAAATTGAAATAATTACTACCGAATAACTTTATTTTTGGAAGTCGGTGTCCATAACGCAAAAAATGGTTCCTACGAAAGACACCGACATCCAAAAATAAAGTTATTTTTCACTTTGTAGTTTTCTGGAAGTCGGTAGTATATTTTTGTAAAAAAGTTTTTTTATATCTCATACACTGGCATAATTATGGTTTATTTATAAATGTTTTTTTTAGATGTTTTCCATTTGTTCTCCATAGAAAACGTCAATTTCGTGCACAATTTTTTTAATTTTCATAACTGCTAAATATAGGTTTGATCATCATCATCAGTCTATTAATGTTCCCACTGTTGGGATACAGGCCTCCTCTCTGTGAGAGGGGATGGGCCGTAATCCATCACACGGGCCCAGTGCGGGTTGGTGGATGTCACATGTCTTCGAATTTTTGGTTCTAGGATATGCCGGTTTCTTCACGATGTTTTCTTTCACCGTTTTTGAGAGAAGTGGTCAATTATTTACACAAAGTAAAGCTGAAGAAAAGAAAAAAAAGGCAGAAGCCTGGGTTCGAACTCACGACCTACAACTTGTAAGTCGCGGCCAATACCACTGAGCCACCACTGCTCTCTCAATATAGGTTTATGTGATACAAAATATTTTTAATTTCATAAGCCAGAGCTTAGCTTTACTTAGGTTTGAAAACTCCTCGGACATCCCTTCCTTTTCCATGTGTTTCAGGGGAAGTTTATTCGTAACAACCGACTTCTAAACAAAAACACTAGAAAGTGAAAAATAACTTCAATTTCGGAAGTCGGTGTTCCTGTTTTCGTTTTTGACACCGACTTCCGAAATTGAAGTTATTTTTCACTTTGTAGTGTTTTTATTTGGAAGTCAGTTGTAATTTTTGTAAAAAAGATTTTTATTTTTCACTTTTTAGGTGTGGCACTAATGGAACACTTTAGGCGAATAAATTAATCCAATAACATGAAACTTAAATAAACAAAACCGGTGGAATATATAGTATACCAGGGTGATCTGTTCACACCTGCATACCCCTTTAAAACGTACCAGTGTAATGCTATGTTATGAAATGATATAAACAATAAACAGATATGCGATTACAGCTATCCCGAGTGATTTGCTGTCATCTATTGAAGAGTTCTGATGTACATCTCCGAAGTTCTTCATCAAATCTTGATGAAAATTGAATGGGACCATATGACAAACACCAGCTTTCGAATAAAAAACGAATCATCAAAATCGGTTTACCCAATAATAAGTACTGAGGTAATACACATAAAAAAATACAATCGAATTGATAACCTCCTCCTTTTTGCGAAGTCGGTTAAAAAGGCATGCTTACGATTGAAAACTGGGAAATGTGTAATGGCCCTTTATGCAAGCAGACACTGTTTTATATGACACGTGTTTTGCGAAAGTGCATCTGTATCAAATAGTTCTACTCTAAAGGTTGTTCGAGTTTGTATCGGTAAAAAACTACAGCTGCAAACCAGGATACACATTTGGTAGAATATCAAAAATACACAAAATACTGCGTTAATATTTTAGTTATTAAAAATAAAATTGCTTCATATCTGGTTTCTGTTTAGAACTTTGAACTTTGTTTTACTTTTAAATGATAAATGGTTTTATTTCTGTTAGTTGGTTTGTACAAACACTTTTACATGTCGATCAAATTTTTTAAAACTAAATGAGGTCGGCGTTTCCTATCTGACTATTCTGAGAAGAACTTCACAAATCCCAACATAATAGGGTGAATTATTAATACCTATTAAATGATAAATGATTTTATTTCTGTAAGTTGGTTTGTACAAACACTTTTACATGTCAATCATATTTTTTAATACTAGATGTGGTCGGCGTTTCCTACCTGACTACTCTGAGAAGAAAGGCCGAAACAAACTCAGAGGTCACAGTCTCTTTTAAAGACCAGACAACAATTTTGGTTAGATCATGTGAAGACCATGTAGACTGATGTCTGAAATGGTCAATTGAGGAAAGAACCAGCCAGATTGAGTGGACATGTCCAGTCAGTGCACGCATTTGTCAATAACCGAACAGCTCTACTCAGAATTTAAGAAGCTCAACGATTTGACGAACAATACCAAAGAAAGGACAGTCGGGTAGGCCGCATAAACTACTCAAACTGCCAGACCACGATTAAAAACTAAGATAAATTAAAAATTAAAACAAAACAAAAGAATGATCCACATAGTCTTCACATTCACAATAATTAAAATAAAATAATATAATATTTTAAAAAGTAAATATTCTTGTCATTGCAAGAAAACCAAAAAAAATAAAACAAAATTCACGGTGAAAAATATAAATTATCAAAATTTATTTTTAATTGGAGCAGCTCAATCCCAAGCCTTTTTGTCCTCAATTTAATATTTAATGGCATAAAACGCTTTCTGGCACAACTTACGTTTAATGAATTGAATATTCGGCTTGTGGTTTCATTTCATACCTGTTATTATTATTTATTTATCTCTCTTGGTACTGATTGGCTTAACTCAATTTTAAGTTAAGCTCGCCTTTGCAGATGAAGTTTAATTTCACTTTGTGTTAGTGTTAAATAAACAATTAAGAAAGAAGTATTATTTCATCCATGTTCAAGACCATTTACTGATAGTACCTTGAGGCATAGTATATTACAAACGCACGAAAGGTACAGCATAGAACATAGCATGAATGGAACAGCCAAAAATCCGCTTAACGTCTAGAAAAGAGATATCGCGAAAAGTTTTATATCTTTTCCGTCGATGCCCGGCGCTTCGAGGAAATCCTTAAGACTTGGAACAAAAGGCGGAATGAATGTTTCGGGGCTGTGAGCTTCGCTTGATAAAGGGTGAGTGACGGCCAGTGGGTAGTGTATTGTGACCATGTTTTTGGTGTAGTTTGGGATACAAGTTTATTTATATTTGACGCAAATAAACTAACAACCCAAAAAAAATAAGATAAAACATAAATCAATATAATATAATAATATTTTCAACACACTTGCTCATAAAGTGGCTCTAATTTCAACGCAATTAGGCACATTATGATACCTGTTATCAAACTGTGACTTTTTCATTGCTATTATTCACAAGTGAGTTATAGAGTTTTTTTTTAATTTATTGATTGAATTGCTTTGTTCTTAAAAAAAGTTTCGATACAAAAAGATCGTGCTCAATAGTACAAATAAATTCATGTACCTAGCTTGCTCATTTTATGCAACTTCGTATTTAAATAGATAATTTCAACTTGTACGTGCTTAATAAATAAAACTTTCACTCAAATATAAATTTTATTTGCTCTGTAATTAAGAAAAATTTAAAATCCCTATTTTGTGCGTGGCTAAAACACTATCCACGAAAAGCCAAAAAAAAAGATACCTCATTCTTTTAGTCTATGGCCGATCGCCATTGTTAATTGCGCGCGCATAGGAAAACTGATTAATTTTGCCCGCCATTGTGAAAAATTTTCACAACTCGTTTTTACTGTTGAAAATGTTTTTTTAGTATTATTTTCTTCACAAGTCTGTTGAAAAACATCGTATGATACACGTGTGTATTGATGATTACCGTCCTCGGCTCTCTTAAGACCCTCACCTACGGCTCGGGTCTCAATGGCGCCTCAGCGGTAATTACCAACATTGCACACTTGTACCATAATGTACTATTATTTATTCATGAATAAGAGACAACCATACAGAGCAACTCAATAATAAACACATAATAGACAAAAATCTTTTAAAGTAAAATTGACATTAAAATTTAGCCAGGTCTACAGTTGGAGAATGTGAAAAGGTAGATTGTAAAACTGGTTTGGTTGTCTTTGTAGTGATTAGCCCTATCCCCTCGTACTAGTATAAAACTGTATCACGAGCGGATAGACTTCCTCAACCATAGAACAACAGATTCACACAAGGTTCCAGTTACAGTTACACATAATTAGGTAGATTGATTACTTATTGTATAGGTAACAAATATAACCTACCTACGGTACCTACTGGTACTTAAACTAAATTTATTTTAAAAATAGTGTTTTAATTGCATGTATAGCAGGGATAATGTACCACAATATCAAAGACGCCGTCCGATCAATACGCGAATGATAAATTTAGCCATTGCCTACGGAAATTTGCTATACCCGAGACATTTCAGGTGCTCTACTAAGCAAAAACAATGTTTAAATATCGAAAAAGGCAAAATTTAAGAATAACTCCAGTACACACTTATTTAAAATTGTAAATATGGCGGCAGAAGTAGGTACAGTAAGTTCTATTCAAAGACAAGCTCCTTTACAAAAACCTCGTAACGTCTAAGAACGGTACTAGCAAGATATATATAAAGTATACTGTAATCAATTGATATACGATCATACTTTAATGCCACAGGCTCCACTAATAATTTTATGCAATACACATTTAGAGATACTATACAGTATCTAGGGCAAGGCACTGCCACCTCCGACCGCAATAATTGATTTACACTGGCATCAATATTAACGGGTTCAGAGCACAGCACTAGCCCCGTGTGGCACTTATAAGAAAGATTACAGCGTTTGGTTGATCAATGGATAGAGAAATAGAATAAAATTCACAAAGTACTAAATGCACTCTGGAAGATGTGTTTTATTGGATGTATAGTAGTGTCAATGTTGACGACACGGTTGGCATAGTGGTTAAGCAATCTGTGCATGTATGTGTGGTGTCATTTTGTGGCGATTAAATATTTTTACTTTATTTCGTCTTTCTTTCATAAATAAAGAAACAAAACAAGTACACGAAGACATCCCTAGTGTGAGGCAACGTTTTAAAAAAATAATAAATAAATAATGTGACAAAGTAGGAAGCAATCTATCACCAGAGATGCCGTTAGTAAAATACGCGGAGTTGCGGATATCAACTCAACATAGTTACAATACAATTTTTCCTCTTGGAAGGAATCATGAAATTGGGAGTAAGTCGTTGACCAGACAAGCCTCTTTACAAAAGCCTTGTGACCTTCTAGAGCTCCTTTAACGTGGTGTTCTTACACTGCTTTAAATTAAAGATCGTATTTCAGTCCTTGTGAAATCAATAATTTAAAACCCATCTACGACACATTAAATGCACATATACCTCACAGTATCTAGGGCAAGGTACCACAATAATTGATTGACACTAGCATCAATAATAACAGGTTCAGAGTACTATACGTGTACAAGTCTCGAGTGGCACTTGAAAATATCATTAAACATTACAAAGTTCAGCTGGTTACTCGTAGCAGTTTGGAAGACTAAAGATGCTGCTATTTTGTTATGCCGTAAAAGGCGGGTGCATTACTCAGGAAGACAGAAAAGATGAAAAAGAAATAAAAAGTACTAGGGTAGTAGTAAGTAGTAGTAGGTTGGTTTACCACAAAACGATCTAAATATTCGTAATTATGCCTCTACAAAATAGAATCCAAAATAATCAAGACCTGGGGGGTGACCATAAGCTCTTAGAGCGGTATCAATTTGAGATCGAATAAGGGACAGATGTATCTGACTTCTATACATCTGTGACTTACTTGATAGAAAATTGATACCGCTCTAAGAGCTCATGGTCACCCCCCTGAAGTTGAAAAGAAAGTAAAATATATTAGCAAAATGCACATGTCAAATACTTACGAGGATAAAGAACAATATGACAAATAATTATAAAAACAAGAAACCTGACTGCAACAAAATAATTAACTGCAAAGAGAAAAACAAGTACTAGGTGTTATTTTTTGAGTTACCGCGGCCGTGGCTCAAGCAACCGAAGGAACACGGGTGGGTTTTAGTCAGTAAAAGTCTGATACGCCCTCCCGCTTCACCCAGAGTGGGAAAAGTCATTGGATGATTTCCAATTAAAAAAACCGGCCAAGTGCTAGTCGGACTCGCGCACGAAGGGTTCCGTACTTGGTAAATTGCGGTTTACGATTTATGAAGTATTAAAAAAAACTACAAGACTTACTAGATCTCGTTCAAACCAATTTTTGGTGGAAGTTTACATGGTAATGTACATCATTTATTTTTTTAGTTTTATCATTCTCTTATTTTAGAAGTTTCAGGGGGGGGGACACATTTTACCACTTTGGAAGTGTCTCTCACGCAAACTATTCAGTTTAGAAAAAATATATACTAGAAACCTCAATATCATTTTTGAAGACCTATCCATAGATACCCCACACGTTAGGTTTAGATGAAAAAAAAAATGAGTTTCAGTTCTAAGTATGGGGAACCCCCAAAATTTATTGTTTTTTTTTTTCTATTTTTGTGTAAAAATCTTAATGCAGTTCACAGAATACATCTTCTTACCACGTTTTAACAGCATACTTCTTATAGTTTCGGAAAAAAGTGGCTATGACATACGGACGGACAGACAGACAGACAGACATGACGAATCCATAAGGGTTCCGTTTTTTGCCATTTGGCTACGGAACCCTAAAAAGGTATAATTTATTAAATACTGTGAAATTATCTACATTGCACCATAATAAATATATTGTTTTGTGACATATTTATTCAAGGAAATATTTTAAAATAGACATAAAATATTATGAGGCTGCCAGCGGTAACAAACAAAGTTTTGGTAGATTTTCTATAATTTTTGTCTGTCCTCGCCTCCTTGTCTTCCGCCTCGCAGTCGGATAAAAATTCTGTGGTTGGTTAACATAAAAAAGTAAGACCTGAAAAAAATACTGTTGCATTCAGATTCTTCACGATTGACTATAAGTTTAAGCTCTTCTGGCCAGTTCCGTAGTCAATACAGCAGCTGCTAAACTCATTTGATGTTTTATATTTTCACATTGCATGAGGCATTTTAATTTCAATGCCAAAACGACAAAAGAAGTTGCGTGAACTTACAGAAGAATTTACGCGTCTGAAATTCTTAGAAAACAATGTTTTAACAATCCGCATCGATTGTTTGGTCTCTGAAGGGTAGACATTCAAGACATGATCGAAACCATAGATTGAATTCTAATTGTCTTTGCAAAAATGTGTCATTCGTTGTCAAACAGCATACTCTAACAAAAATACCTTCAAGAATTTCACTACACAATTTATATAGTGCGTCACAATTGCCCTAAGTTCACTTGCACCAGAATAATTCTGCAATTTTAGTTTACTTATAACGAGTGTGTATTTAAAAAAAACCGGCCAAGTGGTGAGTCGGACTCGCGCACGAAGGGATCCGTACCATTATCGCAAAAAACGGCAAAAAAAAACAAGTTTGTTGTATGGGAGCCCCCCTTAATATTTATTTTATTCTGTTTTTAGTATTTTTTGATAAAGCGGCAACCTTCAACTATCTAGCTATCACGGTTCATGAGATACAGCCTGGTGACAGACGGACAGACAGACTGACAGACAGACGGACCGCGGAGTCTTAGTAATAGGCTCCCGTTTTTACCCTTTGGGTACGGAACCCTAAAAAACCATTATATCATACATCCATTGAACAAATTGAAAACCATTTCCATCCAACCTGCACTTACGAGGTACCTCCACAATTTACACAACACAAAACAGAAAACAATTCCAGGAAAGTCCCAACAAACAGCGTACAACCGGTCACCCGTCTCGGTAGGCATTGCAAAATGTATGAGCCGGCTCCTATCGCGTAATGGCGTAAATAGCTCGGGGCAAATCGCTTTGTAGCTAGGAATTCATGGTCACTATACTATGTATCGTTTTCATGTTTTTTTGATACCACCAAAACAATGTTTAAGTGAAAGAAAGAAGGAAGGGTTTTATCGACTGTTGTATAGAATAAATGGTTGGCCAGATAAGAATGAGTGATTGTACAAGGAAGGAGGGGAATTAGAAATTGGGTTTTTGTGGCAGATTCGGGGTAGGTACAGGAGGGTATAGAAACAAAGGATGGTAAGGAAAAGAGTTTTTGTCTAGTGTAATTGTTTTTTTTTTGAGCTTAGACTGTAGACAAAGCTTCATTCTATCAGCGATGGATCGGTCGAAATGCCAAACCATAAAAGGACTAGCTTGTCCCCGCGGTTTCGTTCCCGTGTCCGACTCCACAGGATCAGATTTCGGAATAAAAAAAAACTTTTTTACAAAAAAAATCTACCGACTTCCAAATAAGAAAACTACAATGTGAAAAGTAACTTTATTTTTGGAAGTCGGTATCTTTTGAAGGTACCATTATTTTCGTTATGGACACCGACTTCCAAAAATAAAGTTATTTTTCACTTTGTAGTTTTATTATTTGGAAGTCGGTAGTATTTTTGTAAAAAAGTTTTTTTAATTTTTCACTTTTTAGTTGTACCTACCTAATAGGTACGCAAGTTGTTAAGTAAGTTTCCTATAACGCCAGAATAGATTACCCGAAAATCATGAAACTTGAACAAAACCGATCAAATGAGAGATCTACTTACCCCTTAAGAGCGTACTGGCGTGACGTTATGTCATGAAATGGTATAAACAATAAACAGACATGCGATTGCATCAGTCCCGAGAGATTTTCCGTTATTTATTGAAGAGTTTTGTTGTATATCTTCGAAGTTCTTCATCAGATCTTCACCAAATTAAAATGGAACCAATTTCGGAACATACTCTTTCAAACAAAAGAAGAATTTTCAAAATCGGTCCACAATTGACGGAGATATCGGTGAACATACACATAGGCTATGTCAATCCGGAATAATGTAGCTTTCCAAAGGTGAGTTAATTTTTAAAATCGGTTAAGTAGTTTTTGAGTTTATCCATTACAACCAAACTTATATACAATCAAACCTTTCTTCTTTATAATATTACTAGCTTCTGTCCGCGGCTTTGCCCGCGTTAATAGAATTTTATCATCCCAAGGGAATACATACTATCCTGTGTCCTTTCCAGGGTCTCAAACTATCAGCCACTTTTCGTTGTAATTTTATAACTCAACAAGAACGGGCTCACCTATCCAAACCAAATGTTTAGGCTTTGTACGGATTATTTAGTAGATAATAATAGTAATATTTAGTAGATGATGACCTGGATGGACCTGATGGTGGTGACCTGTAACACAGGTTTTTTTGAAAAACCTACTTCAGGCACCAGTCTCTTGCAATGGTGTATTATAGATTAAGCATTGATTGTAATTTTAATTTTAAGGTTACCATTGTAAAGAGAAAATAAATGAAATATTGAATTGAATTGAATTGAATTGATGATTTATGTGAAGTTTTTTTTTTTTTTTTTGTTTATGGTAGGTACGTTAGGTAGGGTAGGTAGGTAGGGTTGGGTAGGTAGAGTAGCGTAGGTAGGGTAGATAGGTAGGGTAGGGTAGGTAGAGTAGGGTAGATGAATGTTTGGTGTTTTTATGGCAAAACAAAGTTTGCCGGGTCAGCAACTAGCTGTATAGTATAGATTATTATTACTAGCTTCTGCCAGCGGCTTCACCCGCGTGAAATTCGGAAACTATACCGAGAGAACATAATCCTGGCATAAAAAATATTCTACGTGCTATTCCAGACTATTATCTATCTCCGAGCCAAACTGCATCTAGATCCGTTCAGCCGTTCTGGCGTGATTGAGTAACAAACTAACATTCATACATTCGCATTTATTACATTACTAGCTTCTGCCAGCGGCTTCGCCCGCGTAAATGTCGAAACTTATGCCAAGTGAACATATTCCCGGGATAAAAAGTATCCTATGTGCTATTCCAGACTATAATCTATCTCTGTGCCAAATTTCATCCAGATCCGTCCAGCCATTTGAGCGTGAAGAAGTAACAAACATGCAAACACACTCACAGACTTTCGCCTATAATATTAGTGTGATACGAGTATTAGTGTAGATTGGCCACGATTCGATCATGCATGGAGTACTGTTCTCATCTCTGGGACGGATCTGCCAAATGCCAGCTTGATGCACTAGAGTCGAAAGCAGGCCAAGAAGCTCATCGGGAGGCACTGGTTAAGTCAAAGCTTTGAACATCATCGGGGAGTGTGCGATGGAATTGCATGATCTAATTCCGCCTAGCCCGTTTCATCATCGGACTATCAGACGTACGGCGATGCGCCATCGGTATATGGTGGAAATCCCACCCATACGCACTAAACGTTTTGAGAATACTTTTATTATGCCTACAGCTAAGGAGTGGAATTCCCTGCCGGAGTCTGTGTTTCCCGATAGCTACAATCTAGGGGTCTTTAAGTCAAGAGTGAATAGGTTACTTCCTTCTTCCTTCCTTCTACCACATCATCGCTTACCATCAGGTGAGATAGTGGTCAAGCGCGAGCCTATATTAGTTTTTTTTTTAAAGTACGATATACTTCGATAGCGCTTTGCAATCTCACACATTTTGATATTTTTTAAATGTTTTTTTTGACAGAATGTCATTATTGTCTAAAGCCTCACAGCACTATTATTATTTTTTTACTTTTCCCCGCACTAGGAATTTCTTCCTGTATCGTGGGTGCGTTTACAAACATATAAGCTCACATACACAACAACCAGAGCCGGAACAACTACCTGTAGGTCGCGACACGCAGCGCAGCAGTCAATTACTCAACCACTGCGCCAACCATGCGCCCTGACTATTGCTGGACTTATAACTTGTGTAGTATTACACAAGTAATAAATGTACTGATCTCTCTAATACTTTGTCCCCTCAAGAACTGTGCATTTTTTCGGAATATTTGGAGGACTGATTCGCATACAAAAATGTTTCTTGCATACCATAAGCTTAACTTATATACAATCCTGTAACTGTCCCACTGCAGGGCAAACGCCTCTTCTCTTACAGAGAAGGCACGAGCATTGATCACCACGCTTGCTCAATGTGGATTGGTGATTACATACTTACTTCAACTATAAGTCCAGCAGCCTAATTGCGTAAGTGAATTCGGCAAAAGAAACGAGTCGATTCCTTCAAAGAATCAGAATCATTACTTTCAACTTTTTCGGTATTGTGAAACTAATTTGGAGAGTACAAACGGGTTTTACGCTTGTCAAATATACTTGATATTTGCATTACACAATACCAATAGTGAAGTTTTATCTCGATTCTTCCGCTTTCGTTAATTCTTTACAATCAATTCTACGTCAAAATATTGGTAATGGAAAGGAGCATAACCTTTCCGTTTCAGGTTTTTGGGAAAGAATTGACTTGTTTGCTTTGCCGAATTCACTTACGCAATTAGGCTGCAGGTTTCCTCAGCGATGTTTTTCTTCACCGTTGTCTGTGATTTCGAATTTGAAAAAGTCACATTGGTACTTACCCGGATTTGAACCCACGACCTCAAACACGAGAGGCAAGGTCTTAGCCACTGGGCGACCATGACAGCTAGCTTTACTTATGATATGCAAAAAATATTTGTAATTGAATCAGTCCTCACCGCCTGAGAATATAACCTTCTACAAACAAATTATATTTCTTGAGACAGTGAAAGTGTAGAAAGAAACGCCTTTTCTTCACGAAAGGATTAAAAAAATGCAAATATTTCTCCCACACTTCTTCAGCTTTATTTAGAATCTCATGTATGGAAGCAAACCAAATGAGAACTTCCTAATCGAAAACCAAATTACATAGTCTGACCTTGTGCACCTTGTAGTAAGCACTTATGTGTAGCGTAAGTACCAACCAAACTAAATTGGGTACAACCCCCAGAGAGTAGAGACGTCAATGACACAGTTAACTGGAATTCTCAGTAACATACGTACTCTAGAGGGGGAGGTGGCAGGGGTTTTGAGCAAACTAAGCAGTGCAATTCCTTGCGTGAGTTTGTTTCCTGATAGCTACAATCGGGTGACTTTAGGTCAAGATGAATAGGTAGGCAAGCGTGCTTCACCGTCGACCACATCAACATAAAAAAAAACATGGTCTTCTTCTTTTCGATTCGATGGCACATTTAATTAGATTGTCTGGGCCCAGTAGGTGGCCACGTTTATTGCAGCGTCAGTGGTACGAATTCGGTCATTTTCTAAAATGCCTAATTCGGGATATGCCAGGGTTCTTCTGTACCGGAAACATTTCGGTGTTGCTGCATGGCTGTGGCTGGACAACCTGCGTGCTACCCTCCGACACGAAGATCGACCTACCTACCTGGCTGCCACCAGATACCTACGTTCTGGAACTACAGGATAGTGGTTTCCATTCGGCGGTCTTGAACATAACACGCGCTCGATTCTTAGAACTCACACCAGTCTCCGGCTGGGATACTGTTAAAATTTATTTAATATTTTTTTTTAAATAAATTATTGTATCTTCCCTCTCTTCGAGAGTTTAATTTACCTGCCTGGCCCGTAACCGTCACAGTGGTAAATATCCCGAAACAAATATTAATTCTAATGATTGTGACCATGTCAGCTTGAAAACTTATATTGACCACATCATCGCTTACCATTAGGTGAGATAGTGGTCAAACGCAAACCTAACAAAAATAAAAATAAAAAATATTCTAGGCAAATAGTTGATAGCTCAGCCGGGCAAAAAGGTGCGAATTGTTCCTTAAATCTGACGACTTTCAAAAATCGTCCAAATCGAAATTTTCAAAGCTCAGTTAACTACTTTTTTCTTTTTTTTAAATTATTTTTTAGGAGTGGGAATAATAAAATGTGTTTAGTATCTTAAATCTATACAATTAAGTTAGAAAGCTTCCTAGAAAGTAATCCGAAGATACTTGTGATGGGATCAGTTTCACACAAACATCGTGCCAACAGTATTGCAGTATTGAGCTTTCTATTTTACCATTTGCGATATCATACTTGTGCGAATTAGGCCTTTATGCAGTTGCAACATTTATATGCGACCTGTGCTTGATAGGTCGCATATAAATGTAGTGACCAGAGAGTGGGGATCTACCAAGGGCATCAGAGTAAAAATAAGTTTGGCATGCTTTTTTTGTTATAGCCCAAAAGTTACTGTATTGTCATCATCATCAGCCTATTAATGTTCCCACTGCTGGGACACAGGCCTCCTCTCTGTGAGAGGTAATGGGCCGTAATCCACCACGCGGCCCAGTGCGGGTTAGTGTATGTCACATGTCTTCGATTTTTTGGTTCTAGGACATGCCGGTTTCCTCACGATGTTTTCCTTCACGGTTTTGAGAGCAGTGGTGATGAAATAATTTACACAAAGTAAAGCGCCTGCCTTGGCTCGAACCTACGACCTACAACTTGTAAGTCGCGGCCGATACCACTGGGCCCACACGCAAATTATTTATATTAATATCACAATTATATTGTAATGCAATTAATACTATGCCCTGAATATGCTTGCTTAAATTGTTTTTAATATGAAGATAGACAAGTATAAATTTAAAATTTCCAAACAACCAACAGTTTATTTTTTATTAATTTCATATTTTTTTAACTACACATATATCTAGTAGTAGACACGCTTTGATCAACAATCTATCGAACACGTAATTATGACACGATATCTTGCGAAAATACACCGATTCAAAAAGTAAAATGCCCATAAATTTTGAATGGTTAAACCGATTTCCATTAAATATAGCACTCTCAATAAAGTCACCTTTCAAACAAAAAAATAACAAAATCTAAATCGGTTAATCCGTTTAGGAGCTATGGTGCCACAGACAGATACACAGATACACAAACACACAGGTACACACATCAAACTTATAACACCCCCTCTTTTTCCGTGGGGGGTTATAAAGTAGGAAAGCTGCCTGCTCCCCCACTACTCTGTAACTGCATACACCTCGGTATTTACGTGAGCAAACATCCTGAATAGGTACTATGTAGCATTGCTACAGTCTAAATAGGATTTGGACATACACCAATCGTCAATGCCTGTACGGCATTTCAAAACAATTTCTTGAAGCTATCAGTGGGATTGGAGCGTGATAAACTTGTATTGTAGCAAAATAATTGAGCAATTCGGTAGTTCTGCGATTGACTTAGCAGAACTACCGAATTGCTCAATTATTTAGCTACAATACAAGCCTATCACGCTCCACTCCCACTGATAGTTAAATAATTGAGCAATTCAGACGTAGCAAAACTATCGAATTGCTCAATTTAGAATACAGAATTATTGTTACATTGCGTCACTATAATATTATAGTCTGCTGACGCATTTCAAATCTACTTAACTGTTTTTTTAGGGTTCCGTACCCAAAGGGTAAAAACGGGACCCTATTACTTAGACTCCGCGATCCGTCTGTCACCAGGCTGTATCTCATGAACCGTGATAGCTAGACAAATTAAATTTTCACAGATGATGTCGTTCTGTTGCCGCTTTATCAACAAATACTAAAAACGGGCTAAAATAAATATTTAAATGGGGCTCCCATACAACAAACGTGATTTTTTTGCCGTAATGTTACGGAACCCTTCATGCGCGAGGTGAACTCCCACTTGGCCGGTTTTTTCTTGTAGTTCCCGTACCAGTACAAGCCATTAAAAGTATAACCTAAGTGAAAAATTAATCAATTCACCAAACACAACAACTAAGAACGTTTGGTAGCATAGCTGTTCTTGTCTTTTTTTTTAAGTTTAAAATAAACTTATATTATTAGGCTTCGGTTTCTCAATACATATAATAAATCTGTAGAAAAGTAATTTTTGTACATCGAAAATGTTTCCAAAAAAAATAGCCAGGTTGTTAAAAGATAACCAACAGAACCTATTTCCGGCATTTTTGGAATTTTTGTCTGTTTGTTTGAGCACTCATCACGTGAAATTTACGAAACCAATGTAAATAAATTTAATACATAAAAATTGTGCGTAACTTGAAGAATTACTTAGTTTTTGTTTCATCGCAATCGGTTCACTCTATCAAAAGTAAGATGGATTTAAAGTGTTCAAGAAGTAAAATTATCACAACACACGCAATTCAGATACTCACAGACAGTTGAACTCGGTATTTGCTACATGGCGTTGTGCATTTGAAGTAATTTTCTGAATGGCGGTGTTAAGATTCGCCGCGAAAGAATGATGACTATAGAAACAAAAATAGTAGGTAGGTAAGTAGGGTAGGCAGGAAGGTAAGTGATCCCTTTAGCTGTATGGGAGCAACCCTGTTTTTTTTTTGACAATTTGCATGGCTTTGGGTCAACAAGATGCTTATACTGTGAAAATTTGAAGACTAGCTCCAACTGTTTGGCTGTAAAACCTGTGTGATAAACGACGGACAGACAGACAGACAGACAGACACGTGAGTGACAGCAATAGGGCTTCGTTTGTACCTTTCAAACTCTAGTTCGAAATTAAGAATTTGATGTTTGATGTCATTTCGGAATTAAGAATTTGATGTAGAATATTTTTGTCAAACTCTGGTATTGATAGAAAACCTGTCAAATTTTGACATATTAAAGTAATGTTTGACATCTTCATAATTCCAAATACTCAATTCAGAAACAGGTCCTATCACATCTTCAGCCTATTAATGTTCCCACTGCTGGGACACAGGCCTCCTCTCTGTGTGAGGGAATGGACCGTTATCCACCACGCGGGCCCAGTGCAGGTTGGTGGATGTCATATTTCTTCGAATTATTGGTTCTAGGACATGCCGGTTTCCTCACGATGTATTACTTCACCGTTTTGAGAGCAGTGGTGATGGACTAATTAACACAAAGTAAAGCTCCTGCCTAGGCTCGAACCCACGACCTACAACTTGAAAGTCGCGGCCGATACCACAGGGCCACCACTGCTCTCACAGGTCCTATACCAGTATTTAAATTCTAACATTTAACTTGCAATGAATTCCTTGCTGAAACTGAACAAACTTGTAAAAATATTCAAGAACTTTAATCGACTTCTAATAACACCGACATCAATTTAAGAAATACATAACAAAAATCTTCCTTAACGACTACAACAAAAAACCGTGTTATAACAAGTTTAAAAACTAAACAACCGTTTAAAGTATGATAATGAAAAGCAGTTTACAAAGTACTTGAGGCGCCCACGACGTCTGGGTGTCGGGTGTTGCCCGGTGTTGCCAGATCTCATAAATATTTATCAGGCGACAACACTTGCATATCAAATTGCACGGAAAAGCTTAGCAGCTTCGTGGACATTTTTAAAGTTTTCAAAGATTTTTCGTTGTTTAAAAATGTAGGATGGCTGGTACTTTTGTTAAAATGGCACAAGTGATGAATTGACGATATTAAGGTTACACTATTCGATTTTTTTCCATACAATCGTAGTCTAGGGATTATTCCACTGATTGATTGATGTACGTTCAAAATAAAAAGTGTAATCAATTTGTCTCATCATTGATATATATATATATAGATAGTGGTCAAACGCGAGCCTATAACAAATAAAAAAAACAAAATCTAGCCCTGTATGGAAGCGAAAAAGTAAAAAATGAAAATATTTGAAACATTTCGACACTAATTTTAACGAATTTTTGGGCGCAAATAAATACCATAAGAAGACGGAAAATTGCAAAACGGCCTCCATACAGAGATAGATTAGTAGTTTAACAATGCATATAATTTTATTTTGAACAGATAGGTTTATTCGTTTTTTCATGATATCTAGACTGACAAAGGTCTGTTTGTAAAATTTCGTGCGCTCGATTTCGTCCTAAATCATTATCCATTTCACTACAAATTTGCAAAAGTATGTATTCGTACGCGAACTAGCTTCCTACTGCTCATCACAGCATCTATCTCTTCCGCACGTGTTGTCGGTTGATATAAAATGCATTTTAACCCCGAGCACAAAATAGTTCGTGCCGTCGACTAGTGTACCCTTAAGGGCCTACAACCGCTTTAGTGCTGTAAAACGGTAACGGCTAGATTAAAAGGCTTGAAAAAAGAAATATTATTGATTCATGTACATAATTTTTGAAACAAGGTTTTTTCGTGTAACTAATAGTTTTGCTTTAAAAAATAATTAACAACACGATATTTTTCGCAACTTTTGGAAACTCATCCAATACGACTTGGATGTAAAAAAAAAAGAGATGGCTGGCATTTTTTCATAACTCAAATAATATTTTACAAACAAAACTGTTCAAAAGGAGGTTCCAT
The DNA here is from genome assembly GCA_948252205.1 of Orthosia incerta. Taxonomy (NCBI): domain Eukaryota; kingdom Metazoa; phylum Arthropoda; class Insecta; order Lepidoptera; family Noctuidae; genus Orthosia; species Orthosia incerta. The sequence goes on along the minus strand of OX411764.1, from coordinate 16,744,189 downwards.
ATTAATATTTTGGCATCGAGCGGGCGCACGGCCAGTACTGCGTTAACATTGGGGCGTAGATATCGCTTTAAGGCGCCAATTCCCTTGAGTAGTAGCTGATTTTAAAATAAGAATCACGTCTAAACGTCTAGTCGTAATATTTGGAATAAATACATGTTACTTTAGACCATAATTTGATTTAAGAAAATGTTGAGTTTTATTCGTATAACATAGTGTAATTATTTTGTAAAGTTATGTCTAAAACGGACAAAAACACTATAATCACACCAAAACCGCTGGGCGTATTTTTATGAAATTGACACCATCTCAAAGACAATTTAATTATCTACATTTTGATCTGAGGCTTTTTTTTTTAAAGTGATAGAATAATAAGGAAAGTACAAAAAACTACTAAAATTTGGGTCGCGCGAGCGTGAAACGAGTGCGCGTTTTGTTCCCCCAAGGTCGTTGGCGTTAGTCGTCGTCTTAAGAGCGTGTCACCCTTTGAAGGCCTGTCGTACAATTCTGTAAAAAAAACAGCGTATGAATTTATCTGAAGCTGTCAATCCCTAGTGTCATAGTAGATTAAAACTTCACTTGAAGCTCACGTCACCCGATTTTCACGGTGAGATGTTTTTAGATTGGAGAAAGTGACATTATTTTAGAGATATTTTGATTTGACAGATTGTTAAGATGAGAAAGTGTAGGGGGTGGCCCCACGTACATTTCAGTGGTGCATGCATTTTGAGTTTCTGAAAAATGTTATCGATGACAGACGACAGGGTTGACGCAGTCGTTGAGTGATCGGCTGCTGCGCTGCATGTCGCGAGTTCGATTGCCGCACGGAACAAATATCTATACTATCTATACTACGAGTAATATTATAAAGAGGATTTTTTTTGTTTGTTTGTACCGAATGGGCTCCGAAACTACTGGGACGATTTGAATAATTCTTTCACCAATAGAAAGCTTCATTATTTCTGAGTGACAGGCTATTTATTATGCCCGAAAATGGGTCCTGTGAGGTGGTCCACGGGAGCGAAGCCGCGGGCAACAGCTAGTGTGTAATACAGATAGTTGTTACGGATCTGCCTGTTTGTTTATTTGAGTTCAAATGTTTGTAAATGCACCTGCGATACAGAAAAAAATCCTAGAGGCAACGTTTAAACTATTTGGATACAATAATTAAGATCAAAACCATTTTGCGCCTCATTTACGACTATTTCAATCTCAAATAGAGATACCTACATAGTTATAAATAATAATACCCTGTTTACATGATTCCTAACACATCACGAAATAATCCTAAAATTGGCAACAAAATCAAATCAAAACTGAGAGGAATTATTACAATTCTATCGATCAACATGATTAGTATCATCTAAATCGCATCACTAAACTAGTGATGTTACAGCCATAGGTAATGGACTGAGCGATACCAAGCGAGCAGCACCAAGAGATAATGGGACTGTGCTGACCAATAGCGGTACTTTTTCTGTGAGTTGCAGTGACGATTGTGGCAATGCAAGTCTATGACATACTTTTAGATTAAGAAAACATAATCAAGTATGAAATTTATGAGTATTTCACATTATTATTACTATAAAAACGTAACATAAAATATATTCGTTTAATATTTCTTGAATCATTTTATTTTGAGACGTGCTTTCTTGTCATTTTATAAACAGATAACTTTTTGTGCGTTAAAAAATGTATTGATCCTATTATGTTTCCCTACGTTTAAGTTTTAACCTTGAAATGATTAAAATTTTAACTGTATTCGATGCTTTACTTTCATTTTTATTTCATCAAGGTACGAGTTTAAGTATTAAACCCGTACCTTGATAAAGTGAAAATTAAAGTCAAGTCATGGTAGTGAAAGCTCGGTCCATTCTCCATGGTTCAAACGCACTATAATTGAATAATTTCGTCGGATCGTCGTTGCTGTGGCTTGATCTGTAATATATTATGATACTGCATGATTAAGAGCAGCTGGGCACACAAATTATGTCTGTAATGTTGATATATACGGTTAATTTTATGGGATAATCGGGATTATTTATGTCATATATGCTTTATGTATGATTTTTTATGTCTTAAGATACGAAAAACAAATTCATACTAACATAGGTACAATGTTGAGTGACACTACCTTCCGGATCGCTACATGTCTGCGCCTTGGTACTGCCAGTGGAGCTCCACATCGTTGTCAATGTGGTGAAGCAGTCGACCGCCTCGGACACATGGCCTATCCTGCAGTAGGAGCGCTGGTCGGATAGCACGGCACGCCAGCATTAATGACATCATACGTCGAGCTCTTGTCACCGCCGGGGTGCCAGCTGTTTTAGAACCCAATGGGTTGGCACGCGACGATGGGAAGAGACCGGACGGGATGACCATAATGCCTTGGAAGTTGGGTAGGCCTTTGGTGTGGGATGCAACATGTGTCGATACCCTTGCGCCATCCCATCTTCTTAGCACGGAAGCTGTGCTGGGGCAGCTGCTGCTGGTGCAGAAAACCTCAAACGGCGCAAATATAACAACCTTATTGGCAGTTATATGTTTGAGCCGTTTGGGGTTGAGACATTAGGTCCATGGGGTCCGAGTGCTCATCGAGTGTTTCGAGACATAAGTAAACGGTTAGTCGACTGTTCGCGTGACCAGAGGGCTGGCCTTTTCTTCAGCCAGAGAATCAGCATTGCCATTCAACGTGGCAATGCTGCCAGCGTTCTGGGCACGTTTCCCATTGACATCGATGTGGATGAATTTTTTGATGCGCAATGAGCCCCTTTTCCTCTCCCCTTTGTATGTAAGTTTGTTTTGTTATTAGGCATAAGATTAGAAATATTCAATTGTATATATTATTTAAATTATAAATAAATATAATTCATACTACGTTACTGTGGGTTTAGCCTTGTATGTCTAGCTATTTATCCTCCTAGTATAATTAATTAAAAGAGACTTATTGGTAAAATACCAGCGTCAGGAATTAGGTTTCGAATCAAACTAAAAGTTTATTTAAATTCAAGCAGGTAAAAATGAGAAACAAAATTATTGAAGCACTAATTTACATCAGTATATAAGCATCGTAGCAGATTTATGACTGTATGTAATTTACTTAAAAATACTTTCTTCAGTTAGGCAGATATTATTTCAGAAAGTTGCTCGGCTCCAACATACTTAGAAAAAAGGCTTCGCAAAGAAAATTTCAGTCTATTATACATGTCTATGGTTAGTACATACTATAATTGAATTAGTTTCGTCGGATCGTCATTTGTGGCACGATCCGTAATATATTATGATACTGCATGATTAAGAGCAGCTGCGCACACAAATTATGTCTGAAATTTCGATATAATATCCGGTCAGTGTTACTGGCTAATCAGGATTGTTTATGTCATGTTTGGTTCCGTAAGTTTAGTGTAGTCTCTTGGTATGAAAAGGTAGAGTTTTCGTGGATGCCTTTATAAGTGATTTGTTTATATAATAGAGCTTTTGTGTCAAAAATTAATTAATTTTATAATTTAAGTAATAATGTATTTACCAAAAATTTTAATAATACAATTTTATTTTGTACTTTTGTCAGTTTAAACTAGGTAAGATTTATCTTAACTGACTACTCTTAGAAGAACTACTGAAAAATACTCTGAGGCCTGTCTCATATAAAGTTCTCAATTAATTTAATGAAGATACTAATCTACCTAATATTTTTTTTCTTTCTTGCTTTTTTTGGGGTTTTTATTTAAACAAATATGTCAAACCCATCGTGCCTTTTACCGTTGTTACATTATTACTTATAATTTACACATAAACTGTATTGTTATTATCCGATTTTTTTCGACGTCGACACAGCTTGCCTTTTTAACACGCTTTTATTAGCTTGGTATGTATCTATGTATCAATGTAACGGAATCTTTGAACGTGATTTTCACCCCCTTGAAAATCGTTGTCGGATTGATTTGAAACTTTGCACACCTATCAAGAACCGATAACAATGCAATAATTTAGTCAAAGTCAAAGTCAAATATTTATTCAACTAGGCCAATAAGCGGCACTTTTGAATGTCAAACAAAAATTAAAATTTACGAGTAATAAAAGTTGATTCTACCGTGCGCGTTTAGATTCTTTGTCCCGTTAGCCTTACCAAGATCTTCAGGATTAGCGACTTTTTAGTTCAATTTACCATTAAAGCGTGTTTTTAGTTTTTAGAACTATAACTAATTATGACTTATACTAGTATTTATTAGTTTTCATATGTATAACTATTATGCTTTCCCCATTATATAAAATACTCGACAAAAGATACAAAAAAAATCCCGCAAAAAAAAGAAACAAAAGAAAAACAAAACAATTTGAAAACATTCCAAAATGAAATAAAAACATAAACTTAAACCTCTGCGCCACAAAATATGCAAAGGCCACATCTTATTCAGCCTTGTCGTGTTATGATAATCTCACGCAACTGTGGCCCGCATTCCTAAACTCCCAGATGTTTACCCACGTTCAAAAAAGTTTTTATTTATAAAACACGCTGTGCCTTCAGCTTCATCCAACCGCACTGTTATTACGTTTTCGCTCAGCGTTCCAACCGACTTTTTTTTATTTGCTCATCTTCTTAGGGCAATAGCGTGGTGTCAAATAGCCTAACACCTTTCTTAAGAATTGGGGTATAAAAAGCCAATAGAATTTTTCAAATGCGACTGGTATATTTAGTTCCAGCTATTAGTACTTTCAAACAAAAAGCAAACAAACTCTTCAGGTTTATTATATTAATAATTATTTACATTACTTTATTGTACACCACTTAACAAGTACCTAAAGGAAAATATTTTTTTCACTTCTCATGCTCTGAAATTGCTTATTTGTGCAGGATATGGGCTGCACAAAATAGATTTTTGCGCACAAGTGCATTAACGTATCTACTTATAAATGTATCTATATTAAGGCAAAGAAAATGAGCCATACAGCCAAACACAATAAAAAGTTCACAAATAGAATTTGTTATTTTATAATATTTACTTTATTTTATATGCCTTTTATGTGTTTTTAAGACATTAAAGATATTAAAATTTAAATTAAAATACGGTAGGTTATTTAATACATTTAAAAAATATATATATTACAAAATTAATTTAATAGTAGGCTGTATAGGTCTGCAGCCCAAGCCTAATATCAATGTCGTAAGATTAAAAAAATAAATAGGCAGTCGAAAACTCATTATCTAAAGAAAAAATAACTTTTTGCATAATATTCAACAACTGAACCGTTTTAGCGTAAAACACTGGCTTTTACATTAAAGTTAATGCACTAAACTAAATGTATTCAAAATTAACTTTACAATGCATGTCCTCGAAAAGAGCGTTTTCTAAGCAGCCAAACTGTGCGGAAAGTGTCACTTTTTTTACTAGTGCTTTTTACTTTCCTGTACTTTTTTTTTAATTTTAACTCCAACGTCAGCCCGCCTCATAGAGTTTTTATTATTTGAGAAAAGTTTTAAAAATTAGTTAAGTACAGATTGTCATTCATATAAAAGGTAAAACAAAACTAATACTTCATTTAAGGCGTTTTTAATTACTCTAGATTTAGATTTTGATCAATAAATTATTTTAAACATTCATTAAATATTTTTGGCAGAATGTATATTTTGCTCGTGCCTTTTTGCGTTACGACGTGACAGCTATTTGCACATGCGCAGTAGATATGCCCGAGAAACTATGAAGTATGAACTATTAGTCAATCTGTGGATATGCTGAGCGCCCTTGAATAAGCGCCATTTTATTAATTTCTTGCTTGGTTCAGATATTTTTTTTTTTATTTCCTCGCACAATGCATAGTAAAATGTTGTATAATACACGTGCGTAAAATTTATCCACTCACTCGCTTAGCTCGCTCATGAATAAAAATACCACTCATCGGAAATCACCTACTTTCCGCACTTGTAGCATAAATAACTATTACTTTAGTATTATACCTGAAAACCAAATTGTTTTATTGAAAAGAAAATCATACATAAATGAGTACAAAATTACTCAATTCCTGACGTACCAAAAACCCTAGCTTTCACACTCAATTTACGACACAAAACTGAAGATAAACTTAACTAAAATACATCTATATTCCACACATAACACAGTTCTGAATACGGCTAGTTACCGCTCCGTTCATTAGACCTTTATTGTGCTCCACGATATTGAGTTACCGAAGCTACGGGAAATACGACTCGGTGTCGGATATAGTTTTCTTATGTTGCTGTATCTGGTTTTATTATGAATCTTTTCTAAGAAGAAAGGTTCATTGTATGTTTTGATCAATTATATTTTATTTTGTTACTAAATAAAATAGCCGAATATTTAAAATAATATATCCCGGGACGAGCAAAATGTAATTGTGTTTTTACCCGGCTGCAAGGAAAGGGTTACGTTTTTCGCGCGTATCTTGTATGTTTGTTTGTATGTAATATTCTTTATTATACTCCTCGCTAAACTTCTTGGCCGCCCTGAAGTTGGTTCACCGGATGCGCGAGGCACGAAACGGTGCTGTTTTTGTACGAGATTTCTACTTTTTTTTTTTTTTTTTTTTTTTTTTTTTAATTTATCTTAGTTTTTAATCGTGGCCTGGCAGTTTGAGTAGTTTTGCGGCCTACCCGAATGTCCTTTCTTTGGTATTGTTCGTCGAATCGTTGAGCTCCTTAAATTATGTGTTGAGCTGTTCGGTTATTGACAAATGCGTGCACTGACTGGACAGGTCCACTCAATCGGGCTGGTTCTTGCCTCAAAAGACCATTTCACACATCAATCTACATGGTCTTCACATGATCTAACCAAGATTTTTGTCTGGACTTTAAAAGAGACTATGACCTTTGAGTTTGTTTCGGCCTTTCTTCTCAGAGTAGTCAGATAGGAAACGCCGACCTCATCTAGTTTTAAAAATATGATCAACATGTAAAGTTTGGCGAGAACTATACCTCATATCCTTAAAACCTTTTGAAGGATTTCTATAACTAAGACGACGACTAACGCCAACGACCTTGAGGGAACAAAACGCGCACTCGTTTCACACCCGCGCGACCCAAAATTTAGTAGTTTTTTGTACTTTCCTTATTATTCTATGACTTTAAAAAAAAAAGCCTCAGATCAAAATGTAGATAATTAAATTGTCTTTGAGATGGTGTCGATTTTATTAAAATACGCCCAGCGGTTTTGGTGTGATTGTCGTGTTTTTGTCCATTTTAGACATAACTTTACAAATTAATTACACTATGTTATACGAATAAAACTCAAAATTTGCTCAGGTCAAATTATTAAGAAAATAGTCTAATATAACATATATCTTTTTCAAAAAATTACGACTAGCCATATAGACGTGATTCTCTTTTTAAAATCAGCTACTCAAGGGAATCGGCGCCTTAAGACATCGTTAGATAGGTCTTGACCGTCCAAGTGTTCTTAGATAAGTGCCGTTATAAAAAAGGAACATGGCGGATTTTAGGTGCTTTAATGTGTGTTGCATTTTTTTTGCTTCCTAACCCATCGAATGGGGTATCAAAATGAAAGGTTTTAAGATGTGATTACAAATATATATATATATTATATATTTATTTAAAAGTAATTCGAAAAAAAAGTCTTAAAAGTTGTAAATAAAAAAAGTTTATCATCATCTGCCTAGCCTTTTCCCAACTATATTGGGGTCGACTTCCAGTCTTACCAGATTCAGCTAAGTACCAGTGTTTTACATGGAGCGACTGCCTATACCCCTTGGCAAGACTGGTGTCAGATCTCAAGCTTCTGACTACCCGTAACGACTGTCAAAGATCTTCAAATAACAGCCGGGACCAAAGGCTTGACGTGCTTTCCGAGGCACGGAGGAAACTCGGTATGTTGAAATGGTCACCCATCCACGGACCGACCTCGTCAAGCGTTGCATAACCTGGATGGTTTACCCGAGCGGCTGTTATTATTTAGCCACGAGCTCCTAATAAAAAAAGTTAATAAAATCAAAAAATCCGAATGCATAAAATCTTTATGTAAACAAGAAGAAAATCATGATGTGCAGTCAGAGGATATTTATAGTTTTGGTCAGCCAGCTCGTGAATAATAATATGTATCCTCTCCTTTTTTCACGGGACCGGTCAATGTGGCGACGCTTGGGGGAGGCCTATGTCCAGCAGTGGACGTCTTTCGGCTGATATGATGATGATGATAAATTGAAAAATAAAAAAACTGCGTTTGATTTGGCTTTTCGATTTACTACACCGACTGCCGAAAAGATAGAATTTTCGCTTAGGGTTTTGTTTTGGAAGTCGTTTTTTTTTTTTTTTGGTTTCAATATAAAAGCTTGTTTAAATAAAACAACTTGAAACTTTATAAAATGTGTTACTAAACTAATATTTTGTCGAAGAAAGATTCAATTCAAAAACATACTTCAACAAACTCTCTGTATAGACCAGTAATCACCTAAACGTACCGAACTTACATACAAGTCCAGCATCGTTACATGTACAGTCAACAGTTCAAATCAGTGGTGATTTATGATATTAACAATGCCTTTACATCGTTAGTCATGTTCAAGAACGGTTGCCGTCATCGTCAGTTGTCGAGGTGGTCTCTTTGTTGCCACGGCAATTTTTAATTTATAAATAATTTTTTTTTCAGCTGTAAAGGCGATTTTCGTATTCGGACTCGAATTCAAAGTATTTATTTTAGACAAGCAGAAAGATAAAGTTAGATGTACTTTGCAATGTGTAGATATCTGTGTAGAAGAACGTGCTAGTAACTCCATATACACGTTTTAAAATCTACCAAGTCGTAAACACATGCACGTTACAAACATACAGTATGAACAAAACAATTCAATAATTAAATAAATAAAATAAGCCGTGATAGCTATAAGATTACCAATCCCAAATGACAGTGCCTGTTACCGAAAATGACGAATGGATTAGCACCATTTATCAACCCATTTTGAAGGAAACTTAATCATCCAACAGTACAAGTGTTGGTTCATAGATATGGTGCTGACTGTACTCCTTGTTACGTAACAGCTGATTGCAAGGAAAACTGTGGCAACACATAGTATCGGAAATTGCATTATTGACTGCTGCTACAAACTCTACTACAAACTTACTGGTCAATTTAAGGGGTTGTGCGGTTTTGCTTTGAGTATATTAGTACAAGCCATTCGAACTATACTACGAATTGCATCGCCTACATTGATTGATTGATTCATTTTAATATCACGACTGTATTCCCCGACAGGGTAGGCAGAGACGCATCTATAGAACACCCATATTGATTGATTCAAGCGACTATAATTTATTTTACCACAGCCTACTTTTACTGCAGAGTCAACAATTAATATTAATAAACCTTTCAATATGCAACTATTCGAAACCAGTGTAGCGGCACCAGCGCCGCCACTTACGAACTAATGACATGACGCCACACAAATCCTGCATCGCGCAAGTAAAGTTTTCGGCGCGATTAGAACACATACAACAGTCCGACAACAACCGTCGGGCAGTTGCCCGGACCAGACACAACACCCGTCTGGTCGGAGGATCCTCCCTTTTCTATGGAGGTTTGTGGGACTTTATACCCTGTTCCATCTACCCCCAAACTGGTGACCTCGAACATGAACGTCAGCGCAGCCTTCGTGCAGAACAACTTCGTCGTGACGTCAACATCACTTCCTCAAGCTTTCGAGCAGCGAATAATACAGCCAGCCAGTACCCACGGCATCTACGGGGGTATCCTGACCACCAGCATGCAGCGGACGCGCATTCCTGGTCATCACCCTCAGCTTCTTTCATCACCGCTCCGACCCACTGGAGCCAGCAGCACTGTCCCGACTCACTGGGACACCATCACCGCTCCGAACCACTGGAGCCAGCAACACTATCCCGACTCACTGGGATATCATCACCCCGACTCACTGGGGCACAACCGCATACAGTTCCGACTCACCGCGAACTCTGCGACTTCCGGTTCCGACACACGGGAACCAACCTTCCACTGGCCAGGCACGCATCACAAGATGTACGGACGACTCAACCTGCTATCGACCTCCGGTCTCCGGAGGGGAGTGATGTAGCGGCACCAGCGCCGCCACTTACGAACTAATGACATGACGTCACACAAATCCTGCATCGCGCAAGTAAAGTTTTCGGCGCGATTAGAACACATACAACAGTCCGACAACAACCGTCGGGCAGTTGCCCGGACCAGACACAACACCCGTCTGGTCGGAGGATCCTCCCTTTTCTATGGAGGTTTGTGGGACTTTACACCCTGTTCCATCTACCCCCAAACCAGTGTTACTTTTTTACACCAAGCACAGATAATATAATACTAGTTACACTTACAGATGCCTAATCCCATACAAAGAAACCGTGCCGACGTAACTATAAACACTTCGATCGCGTTCGGTGCCGTTCCACGGCTATAGATGGTGTTAGCAGCGACACGCAAATAAATTTTTTTCTGCCCAGAACGGTGAAGATTTGTTTTATAGTATTTTTGCACGTATTTACAGTTTCATTGTAATAAAATGTGTTACAATACCATTTAAAAAACCGGCCAGGTGCGAGTTGGATTCGCGCACGAAGGGTTCCGTACTTGGCAAATTGTGCTTTACGATTTATGACGTATTAAAAATAAAACGACTTACTAGATCTCGTTCATACCATTTTCGGTCGAAATTTACATGGGAATGTGCATCATATATTTTTTTAGTTTTATCATTCTCTTATTTTAGAAGTTACAGGGGGGGGGGATATTTTTCCACTTTGGAAGTTTAGAAAAAAATTATATTAGAAACCTCAATATCATTTTTGAAGACCTATCCAAAGATAACCCACACGTATAGGTATGATGAAAAAAAGATGTGCGTATCTACACAGATGGCTCAAAAATACAAAATGGTTCAGGTGCTGGCGTACACTCCCTTGACCTTAAAATTTACTATCACATACCACTATGCACACACAAATCGATCTTTCAATGTGAATGTGTTGCCCTAACACAAGCTGCAACAACAGTAAAGCGCTTAGATATCCAGAACTACGGCATTCAATTCCTATCCGACAATCTAGCTGTGCTCAAAGCTTTAGAAAACAAACAAACTAACAGCAAAGTAATCTTTGAGTACCATCTAGCCCTGGAGAGTATATCGACGTCTAATCGTATTACCTTCCAGTGGGTCAAAGAAAAAAAAAAAAAGATACCGCAGATAAACTTGTGAAGAGGGGCTTCGATATGATAGTACGAGCCCGTACCCACTTCTCCTCCTGCCTTTCTCACAAATTCGTGCGTGGATTCGGCAAAGATCGACCGAACTTATAATAAGAGATGATGGTCACGGGCAATAGACTGTTGATAGTAAAAATTGGATATCATCATCATCTGCCTAGCCTTTTCCCAACTATATTGGGGTCGACTTCCAGTCTTACCGGATTCAACTAAGTACCAGTGTTTTACATGGAGCGACTGCCTATCTGACCTCCACAACCCAGAAACTGGGTAACACGATACCTTTTGGCTAGACTGGTGTCAGATCTCAAGCTTCTGACTAACCGTAACGACTGTCAAAGTTCTTCAAATGACAGCCGGGACCAACGGCTTAACGTGCTTTCCGAGGCACCGAGGAAACTCGGTATGTTGAAATGGTCACCCATCCACAGACCGACCTCGTCAAGTGTTGCTTAACCTTGATGATCGACCCGTGCGGCTGTTATTATTTAGATATACCGAATGTAAATCCGCGATTACCCAAAAAACGTCTCAGCCTAAGTAAAAATAACCTAAGAATAATCATAGGAACAATTACGGGCCATAACCCCCTTAACAAACATCTTTTTAATTTAGGCGCCACCAACAGCCCGTTTTACAGAGACTTCCTTGACGCCGAGGAATCAGCCGACCATGTCGTCCTTTGGTGAATCATCGTGGTGAGAAAATTAGCCAGCTGGACTCAGCGTTACCGAGTGCCAGCTGTTACCAGGGTGCGCCGGACGTTTTATTATGATCTAGACGCCGCTCGGGGAGGCTCTTCTCGTGAAATGCGAAATGCGATCCTGAAATGCGAGGCCGTGGCTTCTACACGTGAAGATTACATAAAAATTAGGTCACTCCGCGAAGCCTGTGAAGCTTCCAGGAAGCTTCTGTGCTTTTGGGCGGAGCTAGACTGGCTTAAGGCAGAAGCCCCACGCACAACGGACCGAATGAGAGTCTTAGTGCGGAAAAGAGAGTCTCCATCATCATCATCTGGGTTTGAACGCAAGACCTACAACTTGTAAGTCGCGGCCGATACCACTGGGCCACCACTGCTCTGGTTGTGTTACGTTATATGGCCAATTGTGTCATCTGCGCCTAAATCTTCGAGGTATACAGGCATGATGTTACATTAAAATGCCGTTAGCTACGTAATCTCATATGTAGAATTTCTCCATCTAAAACACCTAACTAAAGTTCTCAATGCAATCGCCAGCATGTACAACACAAATGAAGTTTCGACATCGTTAGCCCTCATTGTTCGAGGTACGCGCTGCTGGGACACGGACAGACTTCCACAAAGCTGCGTGTATTGTAAAGATGTGCATTTATTAGGAGCAGTATGTTACAGTATTGTGATCTTGTTATTTAGTATGGTTCAGTCATATCTAACGTAGTTTCTGGAGACCACAAATATAATTAAAATAAAGAAGAAAGATAGCAGTAATCGCAATAGTAATATTACAAAAGTCCTGCTGGCTGTACTGGAGCGAGTTCCAAAGGTCGAAGTTGTACGAACATTCGCAAAACAGATCCTGCAACTCAAATGGCGTTGGAAAGGATACACGGAAGTGCGCGGTGATAATAAGTGGAGTATCGGATGCCGCCCAAGGACTGGTGAAATTGACATTTCTGCAATCGTGGGTAGAGCCTTGGAGGAGGATGGCACAGGAGCGTGGGGAATAGCACAAGAAAATATAAGCCTATGCCTAGGCAGGTGAATGTCGATAAGATACTGAATGATTTCTGGCTGTACCCCCAGTTCAACTCAAAATATTTGAACTCAAAATCGAAATATTCATGTCAAATAAACTACGAGTACATAGTAGAGTAGAAGAAGGTTGTTGCCGATTTGAACGAGTAATCGGTTCCCATAGACAAGAATAGCAAAAACCTCAATGGTTTTTTGCCCATATTTGATTTTAAATTGATACAAAAGTAGTGATTTTATCATCATTTTGAAAGTAGCGGCTATAAAAAGGACTTAATAAATGTAATAATGACGATACAGCAAATTGTTTCTAAGAATTCATGCTTTTATCAGTCTAAAAACTCACAAAAGCGACTAAATTACTCAACATTAATAATTCAACAGCTCTCCAAACAATACTAAATGTGTCAACGCTTTAATATAATAAAGAGCAAAGCTATTTATTACAGAATACTCGGAAATTTACTGATCATGATTGATATAAAGCTTTTACGGCAGGCAGACTTCAAACTGTCATGGGCTTTATTTAGTTATAACTCGAGCTGAGCTCCGCGGTGTTACCCGCCTGAATATTGAACGTTAATTAATTATTTTTATTTATTTATTTGGAACAAAAACATGTATACAATTTGTTCGCGACGAAGCGTCACCAACCATACTAAATGGTTTATAAAAATAAAGTATGTATGTGTAGACATGTCTGCTCACCCCGGCGCGCCATCTAATACTAAAATAATTTTTAGAGGCACGTCTATATTTATACTAAAATTTTACCTGCATTTTTAAGGTAGTAGTATAATGTTTTTAGTATTTGTCAGTATGTTATAGGGTTCAATAGTTCACCATTAATAAAGTAAAAGCATTAGAAAACATACTGATAAGAGTTATCATAGTGAAAATCGTAAATTCCTGTCGTACGATACGTCATTACTCAACGAAGATTTAGTTCCAAATGAGCCACGAGGTGGCGGCTCGTTTTATTTATACTCGTGGAGTTTGGGAACAAAAGTCAATACAAAATTATAGTAATTAAAATCATGTTTTTAAGGGCTTATCCTATGTACTAGACATGAAATCGGTACATAATGAAACTATGTGAAAACCACATAGTTTCCGCTATATAGATGTGAATATTGACTTGATATCTCAAAGACCAAATATATGGATTTAGGTCATTTTAGGGTATATAGGGGACCTAGACCGAGACGGGAAACCTATATACACCTCATAGTTAGCGTAGTCTTTGATATAAAGCCCATTTACTTGAGATATCAAGTCGGTATATAGTATAAACATGCTGTTTATCTGGTTTTCGGCAAAGGCTTACAGTTTTAGGTGCCCTAAGTACCTAGAAAACATATAGGTGTACTGGTAAAAGTACTACCATTGGAAAGCTTGTCGAAAGGGCTTCCAGGCGGTTTCTAGATGGGAAGAATCGCTTGGATAGTCAGCGAGATGAACAGCAAAGAAAAACGTAAACAACGTAAAACGTTGAAATTTGTAGACCCTTCAGGGGGAATAACTCCATGAAGGGAATAGATGTACTTATGGTGTAAGTACTTTCGGATGGCTTGCTGGACTAGCTACCAAGTCATCACTTTGGACCGATTTTCGCTCAAGTAGTTTAAGTAATATTCCATAAAATAGGTTTCTGAAAATGTAATTTTTAGTCCGTTTTTGGCATTCCCCGGGACTATACACCCCTGGGAATTCCAAAAATAAGGAATTTTGGGGGACCTCCCGATAGCTCGATAAACGCGCTATCGTGTCGTCCCAAAATTATTAGTTTTTTGTAAATAGTTTCTCCGATAGCTGGGCGCAAAGAAAGTGACCAGCTATCGATTTGGTACTTATCGAGGCACCTTATGTGCATATAGCCTGGATAGACTTATATAAACACTAAGAATGTAAAGTGTGGTCTATCGGCTACCAGAATCCCCATAATAGGCGGTGATTGTCTGGTTAGCCTAAGTAGAAAATCCTTAAGTCTGTAAAATGACTTAGGATTTTATAGATTCAGTACATAAGGGATGATATCCCATAGAAAAATCCCGAAAATAAGCTTTTTCTAGACGTCAACAGACAGCCTGCTATTGGCACCAGCAGGTCAACCCAACCTATAGATATCCTTAGGCTAGGTTAGAAGCTATTAAGGTTTTAACCGGAAAATAAAGGAAATTGTCCCTTTATTTTATAGAATTAGTCTAGGGAAGCTATCAATACCTGGAAATTAGGTATATGGATTAGATACAGAGATAGGGGGCGTTACTGTGTTACAGTACGAAGAAATCCAGCTATTGATAGCACCGTGGAAGGGTTGCGGTAACCCTATTACCAAATGTTGATAAGGGTTTTTTACAATAATAAAAATTATTTTCGGCGAGAACTTGCGGGGCTCTCAATAATGGCACGGACCGAGGGTATATAGCTACCCCGGTCCAAAATTAGAATTTGTAGTCATCCAAAGCTAGTCGCTTGTACTTGTCTTAGTAAATAAGAAGTAATTCTTATATAGAATCGAGTCTCAGTAATTGTTGAGAGCCCTAGAATCGTGCCGTGTACTGAATAACTTAGTGTTTCATTTAATTCGTCGACTTCAACCCCAATGAAGACACCCCTTTTCGATCCTGTCGAGCTGAACCTCGGGACCTGGACTCCAGGAGTGCTGATCCAGAAGAAGGGAACCCAGAACCTGGAAGTAACTCGGGTACAGCCAACACATTGTTGAATCGTTCGAGTAGTTTTGCAACCTTACGTCACTGCTGCAGCCAGGCATCCAAGAACCTTATTTCGTGTGTGATCGGGGCGTTCAGCGGCAATGGCCAGAAGGTTTACGCCCTTCTTTTCTCGGGGCCAGTGATCACGGTACGTCCAGCACACAATTACATTAATTGTGTACGGAAATGGCGTTTTTGAGATAGGCTGGCAAATATACTGACTTGATTATTATTTAAAATATGAAAAACTTTGTAACATAAAAATTAAACCGACTTAAAAAAACATTAATTTTGGAAATCTTTGTCTTTGGTACCTATTTTTTTTAGTTTTTGGCACTTACTTCCGAAAAGAAAGTTCTTTTTTTCGCTTTGTAGAGTTTTGTTTTAGAAGTCGGTTTTTGTTTGTTTTGATTTATTTTTATTTTGGTTCCTTATAATTAACATGAACATACGCATTATTAAGGATAACTCAAAAACTACTCGTCAGAAAGTTGGGGATCCTTGCGAAGGTGAGAAGGTACTTCACACCAGAACAGCTGCTCAACTTGTATCATCGACCATACAGCCACAATATAAACTGTGGGTGGGGGCTGTGTGGTAGCTGACTTGTATCAAGCGCAAGTTCGGTCATGCATGGAGTACTGTTCTCATCTTTGGGACGGATCTACTAAATACCAGCTTGATGCGTTAGAGTCGATCGAAAAGCGGGCCAAGAGATCGGCAATGGGGCACTGCTCCAGAGCCTTGAACATCGTCGCCGAGTTACCAGCTTGTCGGTTTTTTATCGGTAACATTTCGGGGAGAGTGCGATGGAATTGCATGATTTAATTCCGCCCAGCCCGTTCCATCATCAGACTACCAGACGTACGGTACATGGGAGACATCCCACCCATACGCACAAACGTTTTGGGGACACTTTTATTATCCATACAGCTAAGGAGTGGAATTCTATGTTTCCCGATAGCTACAATCTAGAAGTCTTTAAGTCAACAGTGAATGGGTTTTTTCTCGGCAATCGTGCTTCACCGTCCATCACATCATCGCTTACCATCAGGTGAGATAGTGATGAAGCGGGGGCCTATAGATAATAAAAAAAGATCTTGTTCAAATACATTAATGTGACCACAGAACATTTCAAATAAAAAAATAATCATCAAAATCGGTTCACCTAGTAAAAACTTGTGAAGTAACAGACCGTCAAGTTGAGCTTTAAAAAAAGGAAGATGGTGGAAATCTCTAAAAGTCACTGATCGTGATACGTAAATTATTTCACTGTTAGATTTATTTATTTATTTATTCATCAATAAGAGACAACCATACAGAGTAACCTAACAATAAAAACATAACAGATAAAAATCGTTTAGAGTAATTTTGACAATAAAATTTAGCCAGGTCGACAGTTGGAGAATGTGAAAAGGTAGGTTGTTGGTTGGTACATACTCTTTTTTCCGGAAAATGCATGGTCTCTTGTGAGCTACGAGAAGAGAAAGAAATCATCATGTTCCTGCCTTTGTCCCATGCTACACGCATGCATGCATACATGCACCACGTTTATGTCTTCCATTCTGTCTTTTCCCCCTTCACACTATCACTGACTCCATTGTTCTTTATATCAGTCCTCACATAAGTAATAAATAATGAAAAAAGATTAATAGGTAAACGCGCAAAAATAACAAAAGTACAAAAACATTTTGTTAAAGGTTCCATTGCTAGACCAAAATGCTCCTGTCACAGCATTTATGCAGAGGTATTAAAAAAAACGCTGCGCTGATAGGGTTGTCTGATGACGCCACGGACACACACAGGAAACAAAGATTCTATAAAATAAATAAAATAGTGTAAACACAGAAAATAGTTGTTCCGGCTCTGGGTGTTTGTGTATGTGAGTTTATATGTTTGTAAACGCACCCACGATACAGGAGAAATTCCTAGTGTGGGGCAACGTTTTTTTAAAAAAAAGAAAGAAAGAAAGAAAGATGTAAGTTATTGTATGTATGATGTGTTAATAAAAAACAAATAAATAATAAGAAAAAGCTTAATACCTTTATGTCGGATAGGTATGTTTTTTATATTTATTTCTACGATATTATTTATGTATATTTCTACGAAGACTTATTCGGCATTAATTCTCTTTTACTTTGAGATAATAATTGACTTAAAAAAGATGTTTGATTTCATTTGTATCGTTATTAAGTAAATTACTTTTTACTATTTTGGTTTCTAGAAACATTAGAATTTATTTTGTTTTGAGAGGATTGAACTTATAATTCACTCAGAATCACTCAAGATGAAAAGTATCCGTGATTTCAATCTTTAACATTTTTGCAAACAAAGCAATTCAGCATTTCTTAGTAGGATCGCTTAATTATTTCGCTTTATTAAAGAAAAGACAATCTGTATGCCTGACGGGATTTTCTACCAGAAAATGACCAATAGTCCGATATTATTTGATAATCCCTCTGGCGGACACTATAGATTTATATTTTTTCTACAGAATTGGGCCAATATAATAACAGCTGGGTCCAACAGCTTAACGTTCTTTCAAAGACACAAAAGTGTATTTCGTAATGTGAAACACGAATAGCTTTGAAGCCATTTAAAGGTACTTTTGAATTATAAAGATGAAGCTAGTTGCATATTCGCAAGCGGATTTAAAGATTGTGAACAAACCACGAACCGAACATAACAAGCGCAACTTAACCTGTGATTTATGATCTGTTGTAAAGAGCCGTCAAAATCTCTCTTCCGCTGTGGACTCGACGAGCCAACACGTTTTCATGTGAGTGAAAGTAAATGATTACTAAAACAAGCAAATAGTATCAATTCAGCTTCCTACATAAACTACAGTCAACTATATATTATAACAACATAAAATAAGTCATCATCATATCAGCCGAAAGATGTCCACTGCTGGACATAGGCCTCCCCCAGGCGTCGATCGATCCCGTGCGTCACGCATCCAGTGCCTGCCCGCAACCTTAACCAGGTCATCGGTCCACCTTTTTTTTTTTTTTTTTTTTGGGCGAAGAATATGCCTGACGCATGCCACGCCGTCCGGGGAGATGACGTGGTTATGTGGGGCTTGCACCCACTAAAAACTCCGCCGGTGCACCTACTTTCGCCTTGATGGGTGGGCCGCGAGAACTGCTACGCATGACATTCGCGACCCATCCAGCGTGGCCCACTTCTGGGCTCCCTCTTCTTTGCCCGTCTCCGGGCTCCCTTCTTCGGCGATGTCCGGGTGCACTAGGACATCACCACATCTCCAGGGGCTGAGCAGCATGAACGATAGAGTCCCCGATCTATCGTCCGCTGACCCCTGTTATGGCGGCATCAAGTCGGCGTTTCGCCGCCTGCGCCGTCCTGCCCTTCTGCGAAGAATCGCATCAGCGAGAGAGTCTACCTCCCTGACCCGCTCCGCCGCTTCCTTCTGCGAGATAACATTCTCGCAGAAAGATGCAACCACCTCCCATGCCCTTTCACTGCCGACCATGGAACCACCTAGTGGAAGGCCTTCCAACGTATCGTCTTCCGGTTCGCGGTCGCCATTCCAGAACTTTTCGGCCCCATCGGCCATCCGTTCTGCGCCCTGCCCACTGCCACTTAAGTTTGGCAATTCTTCGGGTTATGTTGGTAACTTTGGTTCTTCTGCGGACATCCTCATTTCTGGCATGATCGAGCATAGCCCTCTTCAATGCCAATCTGATCAGTTTTAATGCTGCTAAGGCGTGTGTGTGTCTTTTCCGCTTAAAAGGACCAAGACCCGATTCCATCTTTCTGTGGACACGTTGACATCGACCCTCAATTTTGGTTCATTTTTTGAGGCAAAGGTTCAACTGGCTACAAAGAAATTGGGGATACTTGCAAAGGTGAGACAATTCTTCATGCCTGAACAGCTGCTCAACTTGTATAAAACGCAAGTTCGATCATGCATAGAGTACTGCACACACCTCTGGAATCTATCAATGAAATAAAAAAAGGATGACCTGTGCGGCTGTTTTAATTTAGCAATAAGCCCACGTATACGTTTGTCACGTATATCACACTGACCAACATCAAATGAACAAAGTATCATGTAACTTCATAATACACTTACTCGTGCTTAAAGTTCTCAGCATAACATAATAGAACTTTTTGGTCCTTTGTGGCGGATACTAGTTTTATGAGGAGTGAAGTACTGTAGTCTAAATTAATTATAAAACGCTTGGGGGCAGAGAATATTCACCTATGATAATAATCTGTTACATGCAGGTAGAATTAAAATAGATGTTTTCCTTAAAAGAAAATCAGTTTGCTTCATCACTACTTTTTAGGGTTCCGTACACAAAGGGTAAAAATGGGACCCTGTTACTTAAGACTCCACGATCCGTCTATCTATCTGTCGGTCTATCCGTCTGTCACCAGGCTGTATCTCAGGAACTGTGATAGCTAGACAGTTGAAATTTTTCACAGATGATGTATTTCTGTTGTCGCTATAACAAAAAATAAATATTTAAGGTTACACTAGTCGAAAATTCTTCCATACAAACGTAGTCTAGGGATTATTCCACTGTTTGACGATGTACGTTCAAAATAAAAAGTGATATCAATTTGTATCATCATTATCTAGCCTTTTATGGAAGCAAAACAGTAAAAAAAGAAAATATTTGACAGTTATGAGCGTCGAAAGTTCCACATTTTGGCACTAATTTTAAAGCCGCTTTGGGCGCGAATAAATACCATAAGAATACGGGAAATTGCAAAACGGCCTCCATACAGGGATAGATTAGTAGTTTAACAATGCAAATAATTTTACTTTGAACAGATAGATTTAGTCGTTTTTTCATGATATCTAGACTGCCAAAGGTCTGTTTATAAAATTTCGCGAGCTCGGTTTCGTCCTAAATCATTATCCATTTCGCTACAAATTTGCAAAAGTGTGTATTCGTACGCGAACTAGCTTCCTACTGCTCATCACAGCATCTATCTGTTCCGCACGTGTTGTCGGTTGATATAAAATGCATTTTAACCCCGCGCACAAAATAGTTCATGCCGTTGACTAGTGTAACCTTAAGTGGAGGTCCCACACAAAAAAAAATTTTTTTGCCATTTGCGATAATGGTACGGAACCCTTCGTGCGCGACTCCGACTCGCACTTGGCCAGTTTTTACAATATTTAGGTACATAAGTACATACCTTGATGAATGAAATTGAGTTTATACAATACAAATATATTTATACAGTCTTCAGAAGGTCCAACAATAATTAAAAACAATAATGTTCTGCATATCACTTGTTTTAGCGCCCTAGTGGCTGTGGAGCAGGACTAGCATTTAGCCAAGCATTTTTATCATTGATGTAATCCCCCAACTTATAATATGCCAGCCTGCATAGTGTGCGTTTTATACAAGTTTTAAACTTCGTCTCATTCAGTTCAAGAATGTGGGGAGGAATTTTATTGTAACATTTTGTACAGTACCCCATGAAAGATGAGGCTACTTTAGCCAGTCTGAAACCTGGTTGAACTATGTGGCCTGCGCCTTAGTTCTTGTTCTTAATTTAACTTTAAAGACGTAGACGAAGTACAGGAAACCATCATTATAAAATGTATTCCGAATATGACTTGAAAACGCCGCGTTGTCTCCATTCATTCCAACCTGCTACAGTTAAAAGGCTTATTCTAATACAGAGAAGACACAAGGTTAAACCGCCAAGCTAGCTCTAAGTGGTTTTAGCAAGTTTAGACTTATCACTATTAGTTTATACTCAAAACATCTTGGATAACCCTCTAAGATGTTTTCCTTTACCGATGGCAGTGATGTCCAAGATAAACTTAGATAGTAATATATGAATTGAAAATACATGACCGGAAAGGCCAAAAAATCTAGTCTCAGCGACATTCATATGAGGGGAAGTCATTACGACTTTATGCGCCTTCAACAAAATAAATACCTAACTACAATACTCATTTCTTCCACTCTTTTCTAACGCTTTCAAACTCCACCCCAACTTTTCACATCCCATAAAAATAAACGCAATCAATGACTCTCATCAAACTTGAATTTGACAAATTCAATATAAAACCGCGTCAAAGAGTAGCGAGTTACGAACTAAGTTAGCGCGACAAACGACAGTTGATCAATATTTGTGTATGTGTTGAGGTCCAGGTTGTGGCAACTTTGATAGTGTGGGATACTTGAGTGAGAGAAGTTTTCACTTGTTGTAATTGTTTGATTTGGATGTGGTGACTAGATACAAGGAAATTGTCACTAACAGCAGAAGAATTTACTTAAAACCTGGATCAGAATATTTTTGATTCTTTGGTACGAGATATAACAAAAGATACAGTCATTAAAATAACCGTTTTTAATGCAACTTTATTTGTCACAGCTGTTTATTTCAGGAACTAAGCACTAATGCTATCGATTTGATGAGTTTTTTTTTTAAACGAAGCTTCACTAGGAATTTCTTCCTAAATCGTGGGTGCGTTTACAAACATTGGAACTCGCATACACAAGACACCTGGGTACAAATATCTTTAGATTGCTCAACCACTAATAACCTTCATCTAAATAACGCAGATGTTTTGCTGTTCATAAACTTTACTGCTGTCTACCGAATGAAGTATTTTCGATATAGTAATACACAGAAGATTCTTTATTTCTTTATGAAAACACTGTTAGACAGCCTGGTTTTATGAATATAGCCTGATAGTAAAAATAGTCATCCCATCTTCAGCAAGTGTGGTATAATACACGTTCCTTCTCTAAATGAGAAGACTTATTTCACTGAAAGACAATAACAGCGTTGTATTTTTTTCTCTATAAAAAAAACCTGCGTTACAACATTCTATTCAATGGGTTGTTCGCTAAAACATTACGATTTCAAGTCATCTTTTTTGTTTTTAGAACACTCACGTACGATATTGCATACTTAAATATTAATCCTTAATATCAGACACAATACGAAACCTTTGCATTTGACAGATTCAATACAAAACTTCATCAAAGTGTATATATAAGTTACGGAACTTTCCTTATAGACGCTAATGAAGTGTTCGGCAGGCTTATTACGTATCTTTTGCAAGAGCATACCGATAGGGATTTTTGCGCAACAATTGCTCTTCCATACAGAAGTTTTAGAGTTGTTGGCTGTTTTTAACCAACTTCGCAAAAAAGGAGGAGGTTATCAATTCGATTATATTTTTTTTTATTGGGTGAACAGATTTTGATGATTCTTTTTTTATTCGAAAGCTGGTGTTTGTCATGTGGTCCCATTTAATTTACATCAAGATTTGATGAAGAACTTCGGAGATATACATCAGAACTCTTCAATAAATGACGGCAAATCACTCGGGATAGATGCAATCGCATATCTGTTTATTGTTTACACCATTTCATAACATAACATCACACTGGTACGCTTTAAAGAAGTACGCAGGTGTGAACAGTTCACCCCTGGTATACTCTCATTCCACCGGTTTTGTTTATTTAAGTTTCATGTTATTGGGTTAATCTATTCTGGCTTCACTTTGGGCGTTATAGGTACCTAGCCTATAGAACTGGTCCATTATCTACCTACCACAACTAAAAAGTGAAAAATAAAAACTTTTATACAAAAATTATATATTTAAATAAGTGCATTTGACAAACAGCGAGCAATTAGCAAACGATTGTGTAGGACCTACCATACCTACACTGCAGGTAATTCCAACTTTTATGACATAAAGCGTTTGATCACTATCGTTTTTCTCTTGCAAAAGGTACGTAATAAGCCTGCGGGTAACTAGGTAATTATAGCGGTCGGGTAAGATGGCGCAGAATATGTTAGCACAAGGAACCGACTGAGTTTACACCGCAAACGGATTGAAACGCTTTCTTGGAGAAATTTGATGGTATGTCCGAGATAGAAGTACAAGTACTTTTGGGCCTTGCCAAACTGAAGAATATTTTAATCATAAAGTAATGGGACTTAAACTTAGTTGCAAAATACTTACCCGCCATTACTAAATTAGGATCAAGCTTTTCGAATAGTATCATCATCTTTGATGTCGTGGTGGCCCTGTGGTTAAGACTTAAGGCACTTATCAGCGCCATTTTCTTACGCCAACTCTGGTTTCTCAATAACCAAACCAGCTCTGAATGTAGTCCTTATCGACACGAAAAAAGAAGAAGATGTGCTTGAGGTAGTGGGTTCAAATCTGGGTAAGTACATGTACTATTTATGTTTCTGTTGGACAATGCTGATAACGGTGAAGGAAAACATCGTGAGAAAACCTGA
Source organism: Orthosia incerta (assembly GCA_948252205.1). Lineage (NCBI taxonomy): Eukaryota > Metazoa > Arthropoda > Insecta > Lepidoptera > Noctuidae > Orthosia > Orthosia incerta. The sequence goes on along the minus strand of OX411764.1, from coordinate 16,720,256 downwards.
ACTTATCTATACTAATATTATAAAGAGGAAATATTTTTTTGTTTGTTTGTTTGTACCAATAGAAAGCTACATTATTCCAGTGTGACATAGGCTATTTTTTTATCCCGAATTAAGGTCCTGTGGAGAAGTCTACGGGAGCGAAGCCGCGGGCAACAGCTAGTAGTTAATATAAGTTTAAAATCGCCAACCTGCTTTAAACAAGCGTGGTGATTGATACTCGTGCCTTCTCTGTATGAGAAGAGACCTTTGTCTTGCAGTGGGACAGTAATAGGCTGGTATTATATTATAATCATCATCTTCCTCATCACGTACCCCGTTACTTGGCGTCAGAGCAACTAGTTTAATTCTTTTCATTATAGCCCGTCAACCACGCCCAGGGAGGACTTTCCCCTTCAACTTCTTCACTTACTTTCTTTTCTTTCATATTTTTCACACTATTCATTCATCTTTCCTTTGGCCGCCCTTTCTCCCTCTCCATCAAACCACGTTAATTTTTCGGTTATTATAAGAATTTTAAAAATAAATATAAAAAAATATCAAATTCATATTCTTTATTGTACACAAAACATACAAATACAAAAGAACAACTTATGAACAAAGGCGAGCTTAATCCATTTCGGTTCTCTGTCAGCAAACCTCAGTGTTCTAGAGAGATTTAGACAATTAGGACAGTTAACAAACGCGCAAAACTTAAGAGCCCCTACAAGTTTCACGAGCTAAAAACAGAAAAAAGCTACTTTTTCAGGGCAAATTTCTCAATAACTACAAGATATATGATAAATCTTTTAAAACAACTTTTTGCATCACATAGTTATCTAGGAAATAGACATTACATATTTTTGATAACTGCTCAATTAAAATTAGAAAAAAAATATTCCTAACACACGTTTTTACGTAATCCCGAAACACCAGGTTTTTCAATTGCTTTTTCAGCTTACTGATGGCGAATAACAATCTGCAAAAAATTGTATGGACTGGGCATATAATATACTAGTAAGCCACCAATTTTGTTTTTTAAATTTTATTGAACAAAATTATTCTACATGTTAAGTTTGTTACAACTCATGTGTTTTACCATTGTATGTATCTACTTGAGACAATAAAGTTTTATTATTATTATTATTTTTATTATTGTATTTGTACTTAAAAAAAATATTGGCCACGCGGAAAAAAGGCAATTTTATCATGTGCGAAAGCGTCGGCTACGTTTAAGAATATGTTGAATATAAAAATAACTGATAAATAATTTAAAATTTGAGGTGTTTATCAATCGAATCCAATTTTTATATATTGTTTTTGAGTACTTATTTTATTTTAATAAATTGTCTGAATATTGCCTTATAAACCGTTGCGCAGACGACGGACCTGTGTCGTTTTTTTTTGTCATTATATTTTTTATATATCTTCTAGTTATTGAGAAATTTTCGCTGAAAAGGTAGCTGTTTTCTGTTTTTGGCTCGTGAAACTTGTAGGGACTCTTAATAACATTTGAATATTTCAATTCTTACTAACTAAATAGACTACACAAACACGTGTACAGCACACTATGTAAACGTATATACGTGTACAATATATAACTAGAATACATATATATTTATGCGTCATCATGTTGACAGGAAATGTTCTTACGATCTTCTCCTGAATATCCCTAGCAAAGGGCTATCTCGTGTGAAATTCATTGGTTAACTAAATCATATCTGAATAGTTTCACATAAGCCTACTAACATAAATGCTGTTCACGACTGTTATTGTTATAAACAGTTGTATAGGACCACCTAAATTGTAATATGTCCATGTCTGTGTTGTTGATGTGCCATATATAAATAAAATAAAATTTGAAACCTATAATTCCAAACAAGGTTTGTCAGTATCACACAAATCAGTTTTGTTAGTATCAACTTGTATAAAGCGCAGGTTCGGGCATGCATGGAGTACTGATCTCATCTCTGGGACGGATCTGCTAAACAACTTGATGCACTTGAGTCGATTGAGAAACAGGCCGAGAGGCTTATCGGCAACGATGCACTGGTCGCCTTAAAGCTCCAGAGCCTTGAACATGCACACCGAGTTGCCAGCCTGTCGGTTTTTTATTGGTTACATTTCGGGGAGTGTGCGATGGAACTGCATAATTTTATTCCGCCTAGCCCTTTCCATCGTCGGATAACAAGACGTACGGCAATTCGCCACCGGTACATGGTGGCCATCCCACCCGTACGTACAAAGCGTTTTGCGAATACTTTCATTGGGCGCACAGCTAAGGAGTGGAATTCCCTGCCGGAGTCTTAGCTTCCTGATAGTCATACCACCTTGGGGTATTTAAGTCAAGAGTGAATAGGTTATTACTTCTAGGCAAGCGTGTTACACCGTCGACCACATCATCGCTTACCATCAGGTGAGATAATGGTCAAACGCGAGACTATCGATGAATAAACAAATAAAAAAACTGGCCAAGTTCGAGTCGGACTCGCGCACGAAGGTTTCCGCACCATTATCGCAAAAAAGGCAAAAAAATCACGTTTGTTGTATGTGAGCCCCCCTTAATTTATGTATTTATTTAAAGTGAATATACAACTAAATATTCTGTGAATATTTCAAGCGTCTACCTGTTGCCGTTATTAATATCGAGCAAAACACAGCAAAATAATCACGTTTGTTGTATGGGAGCCCCCCTTAAATATTAATTTTATTCTGTTTTTAGTATTTGTTGTTATAGCGACAATAGAAATACATCATCTGTAAAAATTTCAACTGTCTAGCTATCACGGTTCATGAGATACAGCCTGGTGACAGACAGACAGACAGACAGACAGGCGGATCGTGAAGTCTTAGTAATAGGGTCCCGTTTTTACCCTTTGGGTACGGAACCCTAAAAATCGTCTGCTTGCAAGACGTTCATCACAATTCAGGAAACCGCTTAATATAAGGAAGTCACGTCCATCACTGATGAACGTCTATTCGAAACCCAAATAACGAATGACTGCCCAAATAAATGAACCAGAGAAAAGCAAATTCGCCACCGAATACTTATACCAGTATCATGATGATTGCTTAACCCTCCACACGTCGACGTTACGTGTATAGAACTGCAATTTGTCGGAACTGTGGCAGGCGACGGGTTGGGCAACAAAAGCCCTAACGAAGCTGGCGCCATCTATGACGCGTTTTACCAATTGTACGTGATTACAGATTTATCGGGGATTTTGACCGCGTGTTTTGTGTGTCTTTATTTCGTTCGTAATTAACAACCTTTAATTCGTGGGTTCGTTTAGTTGCTATCTCTTCTTTCTAGCAATGTTGCCTAAATGCTGGGGATCATGATTGACTCCTCGTTTATCCATTGATCTTGTTGTTACAATCTAATTTATCACACATTGCTAAAAAAAATACCTTGTCATCATCATCATCTGCCTAGCCTTTTCCCAACTATATTGGGGTCGGCTTCCAGTCTTACCGGATTCAGCTAAGTACCAGTGTTTTACATGGAGCGACTGCCTATCTGACCTCCACAACCCAGTAACTGGGTAACACGGTACCCTTGGCAAGACTGGTGTCAGATCTCAAGCTTCTGACTACCCGTAACGACTGTCAAAGATCTTCAAATAACAGCCGGGACCAACGGTTAACGTGCTTTCCGAGGCACGGAGGAAACTCGGTATGTTGAAATGGTCACCCATCCACGGACAGACCTCGTCAAGCGTTGCTTAACCTTGATGATTGACCCGTGCGGCTGTTATTATTTAGCCACGAGCTCCATTTAAGTTAAAATTATCAAATATTTAGTAGTACTTATATGATCTGTGGTAGTAGTAAAGTAGTTAAAAGTTATGGTTAACTATAAAATAACTAACTTTGATTATGATAACAAAGTCTAAAATGTACTGTAACAAAAACAAATTGACTACATAACAAAAACTTTTTTAAACCAGACTAAAACTCAAGACACTGACAACAAATACAATTTTGAGTAAAGAAATTCGAATCCTAAAATCCTGAAGAAAAATGTAAATACTGGCCGTTACAGCTTTATTTCTTTTTCTTTTCTTACTTGAACCAGACATACTCATGCATAATTTCCAAATAACTCGCCCCTGAATTTCAATATGACATCAGGCCTTACATTACCAAGGAAAAACAATAACAAGACATTATAATAATGTACTATTGTAATATACACACTGTTTTATTAAATTGGGAGAGTGGAGAGATTCTGTGTTGAAGGCGCTTTGGGAACAAAATATCGTTGCATTGAATTTACCTTTCCCAATAGGATTGTTATTTTTTTTTGTTGTATTTACTCTATTTCTGCAATACGCACGGTTGGCGCAGTGGTTGAGCGATTGACTGCTGCGCTGCGTGTCGCGGGTTCGATTCCCGCACGGAACAAATATTTGTATGACCTACAGATAGTTCTGCCAGCTCTGGGTGTTGTGTATGTGAGTTTATATGTTCGTAAACGCACCCACGATACAGGGAGAAATTCCTAGTATGGGGCAACGTTCTTTTTAAGAAAAAAATATTAAAAAAAAATATATGTAAGTTAGGGACAAATACAACTGAAGAAAGAGTTTTTTTTATGTCACATTTACTCTTTATTGGATTAAAATACGAAACATTATACAAACAAAACAGTGGAAAATCAACATGGACTTTATTGTCTAAGTTGTTTTTCTATTGTTTTTTTACGACTTTAGTACAATTTATTTTATGTTCTGTTTTTCTTGCCAACCGTCGCGTCGTCACAGAGTCCAAAAGTAGGCTAAATGTTTTTCTAAAATTTACTACAGTCATCTATTGAGAATTAAAATCTAGCGTTCTTATTTTGGCATTTTTTGTTTTATAAATAAAAATAAAAATAAAATAAAAATAGCCTTTATTCGCTGATTTTGTTTTTACATTTCTTACTAACTAGCCGTATTACTAACTTTCCTATTGCTAAAACTTAATTCTATTTTACACACTATGTTCTAGAAAAATTGGTAACACCAGCATTTATTATATATCAGGTTGTCCTCCCTGGACATAGGCCTCCTCTAGAATTCGCCATTTTTGTCTGTCCATTGCAGATCTGCGCCATCCTTGTGGCAGGTCATCTTCCCATCTTCTTTGTGGACGTCCTCTTGTTCTCTTTACATCTCTGGGGTACCAGGATATGACCTCTTTGGTCCATTTTTCTTTGGTAGATCTAACCACATGACCAATCCATCGCCATTTAAGTCTCTTGATTTTCTTTGAGACATCTGTCACACCTGTGGTCTTTCTGATTTTGGTCAGTCTCCACTTGTCTTTCAGCTTGATGTGTAGCATGCTTCTCTCTATCCCCTGTTGGCATACCTTTAATTTTTGACTGTGAGCCTTTGTCAGGCCCCAGGTTTGGCACCCGTAGGTAAGTATTGGTAGGATGCACATATTGAATACTTTACGCTTGATTGGCATTGGAGTGTTTTTGTTCTTCAATATTTCTTTCAGCGACCAGTAGCGAGCCCAGGTGTTATTTATCCGTATTTGCAATTCTTTGTCCATCTGCAAGTTTGGTGCAATTACTTGACCTAAATAGGTGTAGTCATTCACATACTCTATGTCATGGTCATTTACACAGATTTTTTGGTGATGACTATTGGTCATAACCTTTGTTTTGGTTGTGTTCATGGTCAGACCTGCTTTTTGACTCTCTGTTGTCAGTTGTAAAAGCATTTCCTGTAGAGTGACTGGGTCCTCGGCGAACAGTACCAAGTCGTCTGCAAATCGCAGGTGTGACAGCCTACATCCATTAATATTTATTCCCCACTTTTCCCAATCTAGATTTCTGAAAATTTCCTCTAATACAGCCAAAAAAAGTTTGGGTGACAGAGGATCCCCTTGTCTGACTCCTTTTTGGATTTTAAATTCTTCTCCAATTTTTTCTAATTGTACTTTTGCCTTGCTGTTGCTGTATATATTTTTTATAAGTCTAATGTACTTGTTTTCTATTCCTTGATTATCTAAAGCTTTATATATGTAGTTGTGAGATAGGGAATCAAATGCCTTGTTATAATCTACAAAGGAAATATAATATGGTTTTCTGTATTCCTTGTATTTTTCAGTTACTTGTTTTACTACATGCATGTGGTCAACTGTTGAAAAATCAGCTCTGAAGCCTGCCTGTTCTCTTGGCTGTTCTGCATCTAGTCGTTTAGTGAGCCTGCCTAAGATAATTTTTGAAAAAACTTTGTATATATTTGTCATGAGGCTGATAGGTCTGTAGTTGTCTATTTTATCTTTATCGCCCTTTTTGTGGATCAGTATTATGGTTGACTTCGTCCATTGTTCCGGAATAAATTCACTATCTAAAATTTTGTTAAATAGACTAGTAAGTGGTTTTAGTATTGCATCCAGTGACGCTTTTAGCATTTCATTGGTTATTCTATCTTCTCCTGGGGCTTTGTCATTCTTTTGTGATAATATGGCTTGCCTCGTTTCGCTTTCTAATATGTAAGGTACCTCTTCTTCCTTGTTTGGGTTTTCGACTACTGCTGATGGTTCGGATGAACTGTAAAGGCTTTTGTAGAAGGCCGTAACGATTTTGCTGATCGTTTTTCTTTTTGAGGTTGTATATTCCTTGTTTTCTTTGTTTTTCCCCTTCATTTTCGGTATCCAAGACGTGTGATCCTTAAGTTTCTTCAGTACTCTTTTGATTCCTCCTGTTTTTTCGATTTCGGATTGAATGCTGTTGAAACGTTTTTCCTTCTTATGGTCTCTTATACTTTTTGTGATATTTTTACTTAATGCTTCTATCTTTTTAATATTCTTTCTCCTGTCTACAAACAGTTCTCCTCTTTCTTTTATCAGGGTTCTTGCGTTATCTCCTATTTTGTCTATTTTGTTTAACTTGCTCATGTGTCTCAATTCGGATCCCAGATTAGTTAATATTTTTTCGAATATATTATACTTTTCCTGAATTGAGTCGTTATTTTTAATATTTTCCATCTGCCCTTTTACTTTATCAAGGATGCTTTCTGGAATTGGAGTCCCTATTTGATCTGATCTGGTTTTTATGTGTTTCCTTGTTCTTTTTTTGTTTGTGATCCCTAAAGTAGCTCTAACCATTCTATGGTTTGTGCTGAAGTTTAGCTTATTTACTATGCCTACATCATAGAATAATCCTGGGGTGTTAGTTAATATGAAATCAATTTCATTTTTGGTTTTGCCATCAGGTGAAATCCATGTCCATTTCCTGCTTGTTTGTTTGCTATAATAGGTGTTCATTATCCTTAAATTGTATTCGAGAGCAAGGTCAATGAGTTTTTGTCCATTTTTATTACGCCTTCCTTGACTGTAGAGTCCGATGATGTTATTTTCTCCAGTTTTTTGGCTACCTATTTGGCTGTTGAAATCTCCTATTATAATCTTATTTTTGTTGGTTTCTTCAATAGCATCTTGTAGTGATGTATAGAATAAGTTCTTTTCTTCGTCGCTTGCATTCTCTGTGGGCGCATATACTTGTATTATGGACCATGGCTCCTTTCCTTCTTGTATAGTCAAGTCCAAAATGGCAATTCTTTCCGATTTGCTTCTAAATTGTATAATGGCCGCTTTTAGATGATTTTTTGTTTTATATTCTTTTCTAATTAGTTCCACCTTGAACACAACAACTACAGTTAGACGACACGGTTGCCGCAGTTACTGAGCGATCGGCTGCTGCTCTATGCATCGCGGGTTCGATACCCACACCGAAGCAATATTTGTATGGTCTACAGATAGTGATACTAGGTCTGGCTGTTTGTTTTGAGTTTAAATGTTTACCCAAGACACAGGATAGATTCCTAAAAACAAGCATGCCTCCTATTTGTACTTAAGTTGTTCTGCAACTATTATTTTTCTAATGCGCCATACCTGGCACAAATCTTTTTTTTTTACTTACTTTCTTTCATCAACTTAGATCACCACAACTCTACCCTAATCTCCCCTTACCTATTTATAATCTTTTTGCATTGACATTACAAACAGCCCTGTATAATGTACATATTCAGAAAATAATATTGTTCTATAATATGAAGGGCATCACGTTCCATATCGGGAACTCTCTTCGGCCGATACACAGGCTTTCATTCTACTGCCTTAAGAATGTAAGTTTTGTGAGAAGTTGCTCTATGGACGCATGTTTGACCAGAAACCTGGCTGCTACTATGAAATGTCATATGGCAAAATCTAACACCACATTGCTTTTATTATTAGGCTAAACATGGTAACAAATTTTTGATATAATCACAGCTAAGGAGTGGAATTCCCTGCCGGAGTCTTTGTTTCCTGATAGCTACAACCTTGGGGTCTTCAAGTCAAGAGTCAATAGGTTACTTCTAGGCAAGCGTGCTTCACCGTCGACCACATCATCGCTTACCATCAGGCGAGATAGTGGTCAAACGCGAGCCTATCGATAAATGAAAAAAGTAAAAAAAATATATAATTAATTTAATTTAACCTAATATTGCTTAGGTTCAATTTCTGGGTCTAGCCCAGAAATTGAACCTAAGACCTCATTCAACTACATAACCAAGAAGCCTGTAAATAAATCAATAATTGAGTCTGTAATTGTATACTTCTTAACAGCAAAAATAGTTATTTGTATTGATACCCTTTTGCATTGACATCACAACCAGCCTCATTACAATAATATTATTAAACTAGCTAACCCCCGCGGCTTCGCGCCCATCAACTGGCAATCTATCTGACTACCCTACAAACAAACAAACTCTTCAGCTTTATAATATTAGTATAGATGTTGATAAAACTCCTTCGCAAATGAACAAATTTGATTGCCATAAAAAAAGGTTATATTGAGTCAATCTTAAAAGGTAGACATGCTGTCGCGGACTTTTTTTAGAACTTTTAAAGAAGAACAATTACAACTTAAACCGTTTACGCAGCGCACGCAACGGAAGCTCTCAAAAAGGAATAATATTGCCCATTTTGCAACATTTTTCATTTATACTCCGCTCCTATTGGTTGTAGAGTGATGTTATATAACCTTCCTCAATAAATGGACTATCCAACACAAAAATAATTTTTCAATTCCAACCAGTAGTTCCTGAGATTAGCGCGTTCAAACAAACAAAGAAACAAACAAACTCTTCTACTTTACAATATTAAATAAGTATAGATATAGTATAGCTTTCAACATGTTAGGGACCAATTGATTAATACGGCATTGTTCATAATGCCCGTGCAATTTAAAAAATGCCTAATATGACTAAGCAATTTGATAAAAACTATTGAAGTAATATTGACCGAGCTTTATGAATAATGCCCATCACATAATGGGCCGGGTAATAAATAGAAGTGTTTTGTTTTTATTATTTTAATGCTGACATTGATTTTAATATAGATTAAGTAAGTACGATTAATATTTAAAAAACAAAGTCGACGGAGATCCGCTGTGCGGGACTCCTATTTCGGTCTAAACTAATCTAACATGAAGGAGATGACGGCGTGCTGAGTTCATTCGCTTTGCTCGCTCACTTAAGCTCCCGTCATCTCCTTTGAACCTATTCTATCCGTGTCAGGGTGGCCTAAGCTACCGAGCTTGCTTTGATCGCTCTAGGACTACCTCATTGACCATAATAATCGAATTGCCCAACCGTTATGTAGCAATATTCATAATGACCACACATCACATCATCAGCCTTTTAATGTTCCCACTGCTGGGACACAGGCCTCCTCTCTGTGAGTGAGAATAGGCCTTAATCCACCACGCGGGCCCAGTGCGGGTTGGTGGATGTCACATGTCTTCGAATTTTTTGGTTCTAGGTCATGACCTACAACTTGTAAGTCGCGGCCGATACCACTAGGCCACCACTGCTCTGCTGCTGCAGCTTAATTACCAGACAATCTGATAAATATAGACGTTTAACTCAGTATACATTAATTTTTTTTTTTTTAAACTTTGCCCCACACTAGGAATTTCTTCCAGTATCGTGGGTGCGTTTACAAACATATAAACTCACATACACAACACCCAGAGCCGGAACAACTATCTGTAGGTCATACAAATATTTGTTCCGTGCGGGAATCGAACCCGCGACACGCAGCGCAGCAGTCAATCGCTTAACCACTGCGCCAACCGTGCGCCAAACATTGCCCGATTTGACTTGACTAGATTCATAATTCCCGGGCATTATACATAGTGGCATGATTAATCACTTGGTCCATGACATGTATTTCAATATACAATGTTATATTACAATATGAAGAGCATCATGTTCCATATCGGGAACTTGCTTCGGGCGATACACAGCCTTTTACTCTACTGCCTTTAATAATGTAAGGTTTGTGAGTAGTTGCTCTATGGTATCATGTTTGACGGCAGCTTATAGTTTCTGTGTATCGCCTTTGGCCAGGATAAGGACATGCGTTTGGGTCTCATGTTAGAGAGTCTTTGAAAATTTAAGGATAGTGATTGGCAGAAAGGCAGGAGCTCGTGGCTAAATAATAACAACCGCACTGGTCGATCATCAAGGTTAAGCAACGCTTGATAAGGTCGGTCCGTGGATGGGTGAACATTTCAACATACCGAGTTTCCTCCGTGCCTCGGAAAGCACGTTAAACCGTTGGTCCCGGCTCTCATTTGAAGATCTTTGACAGTCGTTACGGGTAGTCAGAAGCTTGAGATCTGACACCAGTCTTGCCAAGGGGTACCGTGTTACCCAGTTACTGGGTTGTGGAGGTCAGATAGGCAGGCGCTCCATGTAAAACACTGGTACTTAGCTGAATCCGGTAAGACTGTAAGCCGACCTCAATATAGTAGGGAAAAAGGCTAGGCAGATTGATTATTGGCAGAAGGATGGGCTTTTGTAATAACTGTGTATAACATAGCCGCCTTTGATTTTCATGAAACAACTTTAAAGCAAATCTAGCCCAATTTCATTATTATTTTTAAGGACTTGTGTTACCAAAATGTCAAAAGTATCCCACGGGAACATAAAAATATGTGCTAATATTGTTGTAAATGAGAGACGGGTTGACCAAGACTGATTTTTATTGAGTACCCACAACCTTAATATTATTATAATGACAGAACACTGACCTACCTACATAATATACTACATGTCCATCATCATCATCATCATCAGCCTATAGCAGTCCACTGCTGGACATAGGCCTCTCCAATTGCACGCCATTTGGTTCGATTTTCGGCAACTGTCATCCAGCTTCTACCAGCCACCCTGCGAAGGTCGTCGCTCCACCTAGCCTGAGGGCGTCCTACCTTACGTTTACCAGTTCGCGGCCTCCACTCAAGAACACGTTTACCCCAACGGTCATCGGTTCTACGACTTACATGGCCGGCCCATTGCCACTTCAGCTTACTTATTCTGTACTACATTCTATACTACATGTCCATTGTTTTTTTTTTATGTTTTCAAGTTATGAACTTACTTTCCTTATTCGTTATACAGTTTCTAATTCTAATATTCCATTTTTTTATTTATTAGTGCGATTTAAAAATTTTAGGTTTAGAATTTCGTCTAAATCCGTTCAGCCATTGAGGCGTGATTGATAAACGAACATCTAGATATATACAAACTTGGGTCGTGGATAAATTTGTAAGAGTTACCGCGGCCCTGGCACAGTTAACTGAAGGCACACGAGTGGGTTTTATTCAGTAAAAGTCTGACACGCCCGCTTCACCCAGAGCATTCATTGGATGATTTCAAACACACAAAAAAGATATAAAAACTTTCACATTCACCTATCATATTAGAAGCAAGAAAGTGACTCGCGCCACCCAATGCACAACGACACCTCGGTGCCCCAGAGGCTTAAAAGTCGAAAAAGTTTTCTTGGTTGCGTGAGTCCATCTACTGGATACATCACCACGGAAAGATGCGATCTTTAACGAGAGAAATTTAAACTCCCTGATCATTTCCTAGAGCCATCGGAGGAGGCACGCATTGCCTTGGCCGACCTGGAAAACTCTGAACAGGCTCCGCACTCAAATCGGCCGCAGCAAAGACAATCCCCATAGGCGGGGGTTCTCGGATGGTTCAGATCTTCGGTGCTTGTGCGGCGTCTCCCCGCAGACCATGGCCCACCTTTCGTCTTGTGCCGCATGTCCTGTTGTCTGTTCACCTGAGGACCTTATGACTGCGTCAGCGGAGGGCGTTGCCGTGGCTGAATTCTGGGCCAGGCAAGGCATTTAACTAAAAAGAGTGTTTGTCATCGACACGCTAAGAAGGAGAAGATTAGAAGAAAAAGGATTATGTGAAGTACTGAGTGTAGAATTAATTGATAAACATAATGTTTTAATTTTGAGTAATCTCAAAACGCATTCCCAAACGTTTCTACCAATATTTAATGTGCGTTACTCTTGAATTAAACGCCCTATGTATGTGGGTCCTTACGTGCGGTTACAGAACACGAGTACTCTACCAATTTAGGTACATAATGTGGTTGACTGTGAAGCGTGTATACCGAATTCACCCCAAGCCTCAATAAGGTCGCACTACAATACATACGTTAGTTAATATTGATTCTGAACCAAACAGCAAATTTAATTAATAACTCATACTACGAGAAATTCGAAATGAAATTCTATTTTCAAATCACAATTCATTTCCTTCTTATAACAATTGAAAACTTTCATTATCCGACAAAATGATTTCACATTCGATTCCAAGAAAAATTTGAAATAAGAATTTATCCGATGAAACGGATTGATAAAAAAAAACAAATAAAAAACGGTATTAATTAAAAATGACTGCACAGACAATATTAGCTGAAATAAATTAACTCCGAAAGAACGAATGACTGAATGGAAGGAACGAATGGAATTAATGAGTCTTGCAATCAATGTAAGAGTTCAATTCTTATTTTAAATTCCACAGTAATTTGTTCGAGAATTGACATTTCAATTCCTTTAAGGATGTGGACATAGAGGAAGCGGGTCGGAAATGGAATATAAATTCACGGTATTTCTATTACGGAATATTACGTTCAGATAGAGAGTTTATTCTGCAGCAAGTCACAAAAATGGAATTGTGAATACCATTCAGCGATTTTGTCAAAATACGTGTTAGATAGGTAACGAAACCAATAATATTGGATATGATTCGTCTGTTATAGTATACAAAATGGGACATAGGAACACCTTTGACTGTATTTTCTTTTAACCATTTAAAAAAAAAACAACCGAGCTCTTTATAATCTATACTAATATAATAAAGCGGAAGAGTTTGATTGTTTGTTTGAACGCGCTAATCTCGGATACTCGCGGACTTTCGAACATTAGATTTGAAAAAATGTTTTTGCATAGATAGCCACATTCATGAGGAAGACTTTATAGCATTACTCTAAAGTTCTTGGGTAGCCTTAAATATTGATATTTTTATAGAAAGTCAGAAGAAAAATCGCAATCGAACTGCTTTATCCACGTGCGTTGGGGTAGTGGCTAATTATACGTAAGTACCATGTACTAGAAAGATATTGGTTTTAAGTAGATGTAAAAAAAAACCACGACACAATATATCTATCTCTTATAAATAAGCCACATTAAGGCATTTCGGATCAAATAATTTATCCTAATATATAAAACACAAAAAATGTTTCTACCTATGCCCGTTATAGACTTTTAAACCATGCAATCGATGGTCCAGTTCCTGTGAAATAGGCCATGGCAGTAAATGATGCCGCTGGCACAAGTTAATCATTTACAAAGATTACTGCTATATTCAATTCAGCTCCACTTCATTGGATTTAAGTCTCCTATAAAAAATGCACATTTCCTGTAGAATAGGCATCTTAAGTAAAACTGCAGGCAAATTGTAGTCATGTACAAAAAGTACTGCTATATTGAATTCGTTTTTACTTTATTGGATTTAAGTCTTCCTGTCTCCGTTGAAAAAAAGGTCAAGAATATTGAATGTGTCTCCGCAATTGTTTTGACTTTTATAGCCATATCGCCCGCAAACCGGGTGACAACCTACTGAGGCAATTGTCACTGGCAAAGTCGAGAGCAAACGGCCTAGCTAAAGTCCTAAATCCTCGCGAGATGGTCAAACCTAATCCGCTCTTCGTTGAACATTAAAGCATGAGAAGCCGTACATGTTGCTAACAGTAGCAGCAAGTGGAGACACATAATTATTTTCTTTCTTTCTTTCTTTTTTCCTTCCTTTCTTTCTTTATTTCTAGGGAAAAGTTTGGAAACCATGATGTAGTCACTACCTCCAGCATTGGTGAATAGATGCAAGTAGGAGGAAGTCTCCGCTGGTTTTGTGGCCACACTTCGAAATGTTTGTATCCCTTCGAGTCGGGACTCAATTATCTTGTTCGTATCACTTCATAACCGAATCAATTTGTTGCGTATTCGGGATAAGGTTTGAGTTACTCGTGTTCAAGTGTTTATTGTTCAAGTTATGTTGAACTGGCTGTTGAGGTTTTGTGCTGATTGTGACTTGGTTTTTATTTGTAATATTTATTTTTGTCTAGTTTGACTTTCATAATGTGTTGTTATTTGTTTCAACATTGACAGTCTAGTAATCATCTAATACTACTCATTCATTAGAAAAATATTTGAGCAAAAAATTTAACCACATATGTAAACTAATATTGTGAAAAGATGGATGAAAAGAGATTGCATGTAGCAGAGATGAGAATGTTGTGAGATGGATGTGCGGAGTGACGAGAATGGATAAAATGAGAAGTGAGTATATTAGAGGAAGTTTGAAAGTGGCGCCATTGACAGAAAAGTTGAAAGGAATCCGTTTATCCTGGTATGGTCATGTGATGAGGAGGGATAAAACGCATGATACTAAAAGAGTTATGAATATAAATGTGGATGGGTGGAGAGGGAGGGGACGGCCAAAGAAAAGATAGATGGACTGTGTGAGGAGTGGTATGAAAGAAAAGGGAGTCAGTGATGGGACAACATGGGACAAGGGCAGAAAGATAATGGAATATTGTGAAGAGGTAAAATTGTTAGTTTGTAGGAGTAACTCGTGTCTAGAGACTGAGGACAAGTAACATTTTATCAACGAAACCGTGACCATTACATAGCAAATATAAAAAAGTTAAGAAATTAAGAGATTGACAAGTGCTATCAAAATGTCGAGTGATCAATCCTTTACATTTCGGCATTTTGATAACCACTTTCGGGGATGGCATGTCTTTTGTCTAAACCATCTCTGAAAGTACTAAACCGATAACGATTTTGTTCAGATAGAAAGCTTCACCTATCACTAAGAGCAATAGGATATTTTGATCTCGGACAAAGGCACATTTTCTGTGAAATAGCAGGAAAATCTTCGTCATTTACAGAAAGTAATGCTGCCTTCAATCCAGCTTGCCCTCCTTGGATTTAAGTGTTTCTGTCTTCGCTGGTTTCATGGCTGCTTTTCGATTTGTTTGTATCATTTCGAGTTGAGACTCAATTATCTTGTTCTTATCACTTCATAATTGAATCTATTTGTTGCGTATTCGGAATAAGGTTTGAGTTACTCGTGTTGAATAGTTTATTGTTCAAGTTATGTTGAACTGGCTGTTGAGATTTTGTGTTCGTTGTGAATTGCTTTACATTTAGCATAGCTTAATCTTTTAAGTTGCCGTGGTAAAAAGGAAAACTTGATTAAATTTCATTAAGGAATCGCTTCTACCTGAATGCAACCGTTTTTGAGATAGGCACTGGTTTCAGCATAATATTTTCAAACGTAACTGAGATTCCATTCCAAATATTTTTACCTTATTAAAAATTTAAAATATTTGATACGTTATGTTGATAACTGCGGCTTTTCTGTATTTTAAAGATGTGATTTACGCTTTTTAAGCCCCGACGGAAAAAGAGGGGTGTGTACCTGAGTTTGTGTATTTATGTATCTGTCTGTGGCATCATAGTTCCTAAAGGGATGAACCGATTTAAGGTTCTAAGGTTTTGTTTGTAAGGTGACTTTTTTGAATGTGTTCTAAGCTATGTATGATATAAATCGGTTCAGCCGTTCATAAGTTATGGGCGTTTTACTGTTTGAATCGAGTTGTTTTTGCTAGATATCGTGTCATAATTAAGTGTTCAATATATTGTCGATCGAAGCGTGTCAACTTAACTAGATAAATAATGTATGTGTATTTTTTAA